>CM077166.1:67433829-68033829 GCA_039583875.1 Platanthera guangdongensis | reverse complement strand
CGGCTCGGCAAAAATGGTGAAGTGACAACAAGGGTTTCCAATAAGTCACCTTTTATAATGAGAAATTAAGGTTAACTACTTTGCCACATGTTGGCCTGATATTGGACTGTTCATTATTATTCAAATTAACTCTTATCGAATAGACCAGTCCAAATAAGTCAATAGGCGCCAATCCCGAAGTTCCGATTTAGGTCATGAATAAAAATCAGAAACAGTGCGACGAAAATATGACAGGTCAATTTTGTCGTGTATAGCATACTCACTCGACAAATCGTCGAGATTGGTCTTGAACACTCGATGCCATATATAAGTTCAACACTTCTAAGTAAACATAATCAAATGTATTTCCTTTACTCGACGAATTGTCTAGTGGCGTTGAGTGCACTGAATGCACTCGACCCCTATAGCCTCAGAATAAAACTAAGTAAAAGCGTTGAGTTTACTTACCCTTACTAGACAAATCATCGAGTGGCGTCGATTGCACTCAACGCATGCCTACATATTTCAGAATAACGTAAGTCCAAAAGCGTTTAGTATGCAAACCTTCACTCGACGAATCGTCGAATGGCATCGAGTGCACTCAACGCACAAAATGCCTATATCATCCATAATATTTCTAAGTCAAAAGCATTGAGTGCGTTGAGACCACTCAACGACGTGTTGACTGCACTCAACGTTAACAACATTTCACAGTTTCTAAGTAAAAAGTGTTGAGTGCATTGAGACCACTCAACGCCGCTTTGACTTCACTCAACGCCAACAACATTCTATAGTTTCAAAGTCAAAAGCGTTGAGTGCGTTGAGAACACTCAATGCCTCTTTGACTTCAATAAATGCCAACAACATTCCATAGTTTCCAAGTCAAAGGTGTTGAGTGTGTTGAGACCACTCAACACTGCTTTGACTTCACTCAATGCCAACATCCCAAAAACATTCTAAGTAAAATTTGTTGAGTGGTTGTGAGTCCACTCAACGCCTTAGCATAATTCGTCAAATGGCGTTGAGTGGTGCGTTGAGTGCACTCGATGCCATCAGTTTCTAGAATTATTTTGAGTAAAATATGCTTTATTTGTCAAGTCCAGAAGACCCACTCGACGCCACCTTATCCTGAGTCAATTTTCCTAACTCAAAATGGACGCGAAGGGCCTAGCATTAAACGGGATGTTACAACCACCGTTAATGTCGACACAGCGATAAGCAAGGCTTCAACCACCCAAGAAGGTCGACTTCTCCCCCTCTCCCTCTGTTCTAGCACCTTAGATAGACTAGGAGAGATATTGGTCTCAATTGAGCCTTATCTAGTGAGGAGATTTGAATACTTTTCCATGAAAAATTGTGGTTGCGGGTTGCCGAAAACGGCATCTCCGGCGGTCGTGTCGCGGCACAATGATAGCCACCAGCTCAACGAAGTGCAGGTGACGGTGGCCGGCCAGGGAGGTGGCCGAGTGGCCGGGAAATCACCGGCAAATTCAGTCCAGGACGGGGCCATCTGGTCCATTGGCGTGATGGAGAAGATGAAGGGAAGCCGTCAGTTTGGAGCTTTAAGATTCGTGCGCGAATTAATTCATTAATTTATGTTAATTAGATTTCTGCCACATTTTATCCAGTGGATCATTTTTGTTATTAAAAATACTTTGACCCCTCTACAGTAAAAGTGGCCAACATGAAAGTTGTAGCCCTGGAGGTTTATTTATTTTAAAATTTATTTCAACCCATTTGGGTCAGTGGTCTAACCACAACACTCAAAATGGTCTATACATAGGGTTATCCAGAGACTAAATTGAGTGCCCCCATCAATCCGCCATCCAATTGACTTGAGATTTGGACTGGTGGTCAATCCTACCTATACTTCTGACATATACAAAAATGGGAATTTTTGGAAAACAAAATTCTATAGTTTTGTAAATATTTAATAATCCATGTATGTGTTAATTAGAGGGCATAATGACCTCACAATTCCCCATAATTTTGGTAGATGACCCTTAGGGTCATGAGAGGTCACTGGTAAAAATATCAGCCTATTTAGGGTTGATTTGAGTTTTTATTAGTGTGATCAAAGTTTGGTCCCTAAGGGGCAAAGTAGGGCAAATGGTCTTTGATGAGTTGTGTGGCCAATCCCCACCCAAAAGGGATGAATCCTTGGAAACTGACTTAATGTCATATAAAATACACTCAAAAGAGATTTAGGGTTGCTATTCCCTAGAACCCTACTGTGAACCCTAGGGTTGAGTTTTGATCTCAATGAGGGACATGTGACCATATGTCCTTGGAATGTTTTGAAACTTGGTAGGAGAGTTTCTATGGTGGAATTAAGCCCTAGTGAGTGATTTTAGGACCTTAAGGAACTTATATCCCCCCTAAAATAGTTTAGGAAAACTAGGGCACTTTTAATCATGATTTTATTACCTAGTTATATGATCTTGGATGTCCATGAAATTTATACTGTGACCTTAAATAGTTGTCATTAATCTCTGGGAATTTTGTCATAAATTTTGGAGCATTATTTTTGGTACTTCATTCACAAATCTAGTATCTACCATATTTATCAAGGAATTTATTATGAACTTATTACTCCCTAAAAAGTCATGAAATTTGGTTTGAGGACATCTGAAGGCTGCATCATGCTCCATGAATTTTTATAAAAGTATTGGAAGCGTGTTTATATAGGATGCTTCACAATGTGCCTTTTAGTAGAATATTTTAAATGATATATTTGGGTGACCAAACAAGCTTGGAAAATTTTAATTTTTGGTCAGTAGACTCTACTGGTCACTCTTGACATCTGGTAATGTTTCTATAATTTTTGGATGAATAATTATATTATTTCCTATTTTGCCTTATCATTGTGGTTATTTTGCTGATAATTATTTTGGAGGTAAAACATTTTTGTAAAATTGTTAAATTCAGAAATAATAGTTATTTATATAATATACTCTTGTCATAATTTTGTTAAGGCTATACCATGTAAGTTAATTGTACTTGGTGTTCAAAAGCAAAGTTGGCCTGATATTGTAGGAAATTAAATAAATGCCAAATAAATTAGGAAAATATTTTATTCGGGATTTATCTTTAAAATATCATGCTAGACCCCTAGTAATAATCTTAGGTTATTTGGATGAATATTTGGAGGGGGGCATCATTCTTGAACGTCATATAGCCCATTAGGTCTACACGTAGTAAAGCTATAGAAATAAGATAACATGTAAACCTTGGCAGAGGAAGTTGAGGTAGTTGGTGTATTTGATCTGGTTGGATAAGAACAAGGTCATAAGTAGGAGTCAAGTTGTGATCTTCTGGTTGACTACGATGCAAGGTTGTTCTCAGGATCGACGATGGATCGTCTTTCCCTTGGAGGATGTCTAAATATACTTAGGTTTAGTTCAAGTGTAAGATCAGGAGAGTTGGAACATGGGTAGATACCAGCAATAATATGTTCCTAGTGCCCTCGAGAGAGCTTCACATTGAAATTCCTGGGCAGTCTAAGGTTAACGATAAACAGTAAGACTAAAATGATTAAAGAGCAAGTAGTAAATACAAGTACTTCACATTCACTCACCCCGACGGCTCGGGAGAATTGCTTGGTTTGGTTACCCGAATGGTAAGTTCGGTGGTTGTGGAAATGGGCAAGTTAGCCCGACGAGTCGAAGGCTCGGAAGGTAGTTGTAACAAATAGGTTAGTTCGGGGAGCCAATGGCTTTGGAATTCATGGCTGCATGTGCATAAGGTGGTGGGTATTCGGTATTTGATGGTCGTTAACATCGACTTCGATATAATGACTCAGCAAGTGTGGTTTATACTTAGCCAAGGAAAAGACAGGTGGATTTGCTAGTAGAGTGCGCAGAGGCTCCGCGGTGTGATCTTTGTGTTGAGGCGTACAAAGGTCTAGGTTAGGTTGTGTGAATGCAGACCTAAAGGTGGCGTGGCCCAACCCACTACCTCTATTTGCCAAGACCGTAGGTACCTGATAGTTTAGCTAACTCCAAATGGGGGAACTAAAGGTCTGTACACATAGAGTCATGTGTGTGTGTTGCACTTGTATGGACATAACATTAAACCCACATAATATAGCATATCATGTCATCTTCACATTTCAACCCTTACCCCTAACGTATAACTTTGTTTGGGACTTTTTATACGTTATGCCCTGCCAAACGATCCCTTAACTTTATAAGATTGTGTGGGCATGCTTATACGTTAGGGTTATTTTCTCTGTGTTCACCTGCCACTTTATTTTTCTATGATGCTCTATACTTACTTGTCTAGACCGCCTTATTCCTATAGAAATGCTAGCATAGATTTTGTTACAATGTGCTTGCGATTATATAAATACTAAGATAGGTCCACTGTCACCTGCTCTTGTTCACTCTACACATCATTATCATCCCTCTTCTTCTTCCCGCACGGTGCCTAGGAGTCGAAGGGGGAGGCGGGGATGATAGTTGGCTTAGTCTTTTGATTAATGGTCGGTGGACCAAATATTTCAGGGGCTCCAGATGGGAGACAAGGGGCAGCAATAAGAGATGCAGCACCAACAGAGTACAATGCACATGGAGGTGGGCCAGTCTAGCACAGGAGCACCAGCTACAGTATCCGTGACTGATTAGTATATTTTGCTTCCGCGAGAGTGTTGTAGTGAGGACATGATGTACCAGGCACGAGCCCGTTTATCTCTATTCATTTACTGCTTCCGTTTTCGTTCTATTACTCTGTGGATTGTTCTGTGATTCTCTTTCATATATTGCATGTGATTTGCGGATTTAGACTTAATTGTTCTAACTATATACTTATAATTCTTTGGTGACGGTTACTGCCGGCAGGATCGACGTTTTGTAGTGTCGACCTTCCCGAGTGTTGGTGTCATCGCAAAACGATGATTCTGGGCAAAGACCCCGGAGTCAAAAAAATAAGGTCTTACAATGCCATTGGGCCTATTTATAGATTTCTAAACATGTCCTACAAATAGCACAACTCTGCTATTCCAAACGTCTATATGTATCCCAATTGGGTCTACCAATAACCAAACTCTGCTGTCCTGGAAGGCTATTTGCAGACCATTGGGGTCATCCAGGTAATTTTACCTATGGGTCACACAGGGCGAATGGCCCATGAAGGCATCACTCGCCTAAAGGAGCGAGTGCTGGGGGAGTCGTGCACTAGCCTCCTAGGCTCCATTTGGAGGGCGAGAGCAAGCTTGGGAAACCACTCACCTGGCTCGGCGATATGTCTCTCTGCATTCACACTGAGGCCTGAGATCGGGGTGAGTGCATGATGAAGATTGCACTCACCTAACGGCTTGACTTTCCCTTGATTCGAACGAATGCCCCTTTAGGAAATGGGCGAGTGCAGGCTAGCCTATCTCACTAGCCAATCTGGTGTTTTTAGGCCTGAATGTCCTCTAACACCCTGAGCTGGCCGGCAGGGGCCCACTCAGCGAATAGGGGGTTGTACCCAATCCCTGCTCTTTGTGAGCTTTCACAAAGCTCAAAAAGAATCATCCAACCCCAAGTATTTGATGATTGCCTGCTGACCTGGAAGTGAATCTTGTATGGGCCCCTTAATGGCTCTATAAATATCAAATCACGGACATGAATGTTTCCCCATATAATCCATTTTCTCTCTAGCTTTCTTCCCTCGAACCTGATGTCCTTTCGAAGGAAGCTCAAGATCGCATCAACGTTGTCCATGCCGAGAGCAAAACCTAGATGGCCTCATTCGCCCCTTGGCTCGCCCAAAAGCTCCAAGCTCTTCCCCACAAAAGAAGAAGGCAAAGATGATCAAGTGCGACCTGACCCGGGATGAGTCATCTCGCGGACTCCATCCCACTCAGGAATACCTCAGGTATCTTCACTCGCTTTATACTCCTTACTGGGATAAAAACATGTAATAGCCCAATTTTCTCAGCAGGCAATTTTTGGGTGACACGGCCTGGGACACGGGCGTGTCCCAGGGCGTGTCAAGCTGGAGTCGACAATTTGGTCGTGAGGTCGACGAAATTTGGGGTCGACGGTCGTCGAACAGCAGACACGGCCTGAGACATGGGCGTGTCTCAGGGCGTGTCGAGGCCGTGTCGACGATCGGCCTAGGTGTCGACATTTTTCGCTCAATGATGTGTCGAGAGGAGGCACACGTCCTAGGATACGTGCGTGTCCCCGGCCGTGTCGTGTGCTCGATGACTTTTGCTCGACGATCGTTGAGTGTCGAGATGTGGTCATCGAGTGTCGAGAAGTTGAACACGGCCTGTGAGACGGGCGTGTCACAGGGCATGTCAATTCGGGTCGACGAACTCAGGGCGATGAATTTTGCGCTTGGGCGTATCGAAGTGCCGTATATGGGCACACGGCCTGGAACAAGGGCGTGTCACAGGCCGTGTGAAGTCTCGGGTTATGTTGGGATTATTTTCGCCGATGCACACGGCCACAGACACGGGCGTGTCTGAAGGCATGTTGGGTGACACAGCCCATGACACGGGCGTGTCCCATGGGCGTATCACTAGTTTGGATCAGTCGGTTGACCACTGCTTGAGGCACACGGCCTGGGATACGGGCGTGTCACAGGCCATGTCAGGCAAAAATCAGCTTTTCTGGCATTTTTGTGGCCGTCCATTTCTTCAGCCTTGATCCAATGGCTGAACTGCCTCCCTATTTCCTTAAGGCCGTGAATGAGAAGAGAAATCTCATTTCTCTTCTTTGGCTTCTCTTTCTTCATTGCTAGTGAGAGAAAGGGAGAGGAAGAAGGAGGAGGAGGAAAGGGGGCTGATTACCGGTGGTGCTTCAGTTTTCCGACAAGAGATCCGAAGCCGGCGTTGCGGAGGAAAAGCTCTTGTGATTCGTTCAAGCTAGCTTGGAGCTGATGGCACCAATGGGGCTTCAAGGGTAACGACTTTTCTTCCTAACCATGTGAAGGCTTCCTTTTGGCATATATTTGTGATTCCCCCACCAAGAGGTTGCTGATTTTGGGAGTCTTTTGGTTGATTCATGAAATCCCCTTGTTGGCATATAGATCCGGAATTGGAGTACGGAATAGGCATGCTGTGTGAAGCCCATCTGGACACGTTGGTCTGGATTGGTGATGTTGCATACGAACCGGAGAAGACTCCGTGATAAACGTGTAGTTTAAGGCATAAATGGGTTATGCCTGCGAAAAGGAGTAGTAGGAAGTACTGGAGTGGTACCCCAGGAAAATATCCGTGTTATGTGTTTGAGTCCAACCTGTGAATGAGGGACAGGAAGTACTGGTGTGACCAGGAAAGGCCCTTTGTGATGCTTGATGTCGTAGGGTGTCCACCTGTGAAGCGAGTGACAGGAAGTACTGGCATGGTAGCCAGGAAAGACCCCTGACATTTGTGATTTTGCGGTGTCCACCTGTGAAGAGAGCAACAGGAAGTACTGGGATGCCCAGGAAAGACCCGCTGTTGTGATAAGGAAATGGGTATAAATAAATACCCAGGCTGTGTGCCAAGAACAGGATTGGTGAGACCGACCCGCGCCTTTGATTAAGCCATGAGTACGCTGTACTCGGAGAAGGCAAGGCGATTTAAGCAACGGGGGTGGAGGATCCGACCTGCACTATGTCCGTCCGACGTGAGACCAAAAGGTGCGGTCTGTTGGAGCGCATAGCAAGAGTCTTAGGCCTGCGCGCCATGATACAATGGGGGGCTACAGGCCATCACGGTGTAGTAAGACTAGAACTCCGGCTGCACGCTATGGAGTAAATGCTCAAGTAAGTTACCATTGGGTGATGACCCTGATACGGTGGTGGACATATGATTTTCTAAAACACCAAGAATGTGCCCTGAGTGCACGAACCGTTGGGCCGGGTGGCGAACGGTTGTGATGGCATGTGTGCTTAAAAACAAATTATATGATATATATTGCCATATTTGTGATATGATATTCCTGTAGGGAAGAATACCGCTGCCCCGAGAAAAGGGGTATGGTCATTGTAATTTGGTCAGCTGAACGCTGACCGTTGCTTTTGTTTGCCACCGTTGGGTGGATTGTCCCTGTACAGGTGCTGGAGAGCCGAGCGGGATGCATAAAGGTTGATTTCCCTACTGTTGTTGCTGCTACTACTGCTAGCCCTCGAAGGCTAGATGTGTTGCTTGTTGTGTGTTTTCTTTTCTTGTGGCCGGCCTGCGCGCCAATGTTCAAGCCACTGTGTGAAAGCCATGTAAGGTCATAATGCCATCTTTTGTACTCTTGTAAGTCATTCCTATGATGATATATACAATGTGGGTTGTGTTATATGTTGGACATTCACTGGTGGAGTTCAAGTTGTAGTATAGGCTTCCGCTAGAATGCTTTGTGATAGGTATGATGCGCTACTCAGATATCATCTTGTACCTTCACCGCCTGTTTTGTGATATATACTGTAGGGCCCCGGCCGGACCTTCTAGAATATACCATATGAACGGATGGGGTTGTTACATTTTTCGTATCGGTTGTTTTGGTTTTTCCCTCTCGAAGTCATGGTCGACTTCTTTTGTGGGGTGGCGAGCACGTGTTTGTGCAAACCAAAGTCTACGAATGAACTCCTGAATGTCCATGATAGGAATGCAAAGTGTGTGTTTGAGGAACCTGCATGTTCTTATTTTGTGTTATTTGCTTGGGTTCGACCGCTAATGTGTGTGTCTTGTCCACCTTTAGGTGACACAAAGTGGAGCTGGGCTGTCTGAGACCCAGCATTCTGATGAAAGTATGGCACCAGCCGAGGTGCCTACACCTCCACCGTCTGCGGAACATGTGGGTTTAGATGCGGAGGCTTTATTTACCATGATCCAAGGCCAGCCACTTAGGCAGGAACAAGCGGCTGTGAGGCCAGAACAGGTGGCGGCAAGGCCTGAACCTGTAGTGGATGTGGCTCCTCGAGCAGCTGAGAAGCACCTAACGCGGTTTATGAGTTTCCATCTGCCTACGTTCTCGGGAGAGGGAACTCCAACGCCGGCTGAGGATTGGCTATCGCGCGTCAAGCGAGTGATGACGGCGATTGGAACGATGGAGCATTAGAAAGTTATCTTAGTTACCTTCTTGTTTGAAGGAGAAGCTCGATTGTGGTGGGATGAGATGGAATTGCATCACTTGGCGGGTCATCCTTTAACCCAAGTATCGATGGAAGAATTCTCCCGGCTTTTCCTAGCAAAGCACCTTCCTGCGGCTCAGAGGAAAGCCATGGAAAATGAATTTCAAAGGCTGAACCAAGGGGATGGCTGTGTTGACGCGTACCTGCATGAGTTTACTCGCTTGGGTCGGTATGCGGGTTCTATATTTGCGGATGAGCAGAGGAAGACCAATCGGTTCTATGAAGGACTGAGGGATGAGCTGAGGTTCCTTGTGTCAAGTTCGGTGAGCCAAGGCTTCCAGGCATTGGTTGACACTGTGAGCGCGCTGGAAAAGGATATGAAAAGGGTGCAAGGGAAGAGAGCGTTGGCTGTGATGCAACCGGAGTGGAAGGCGCCCCGATTGGGGAAACCATTTTATAAGAAGATATGGGGAAAGAAGTCCAAGACAATTGGACAAGCTTCTTCGTCAGTTGCAACGGGAGCAACATCAGGGGCTACCTCCAAGCCAGATACTCGTATCTGCTTTAATTGTGGTCGGATGGGGCATATTGCGCGAGATTGTCGGATGCCGCCAAAGAGTGAAAAGAAGGCGGGAGCATCTTATGCGGAAAAAGGGAAGGCAGTGGTGGATTCCTCTGCCTCGCAGGCGCAACCACGGGTCTACAATCTTGGCCTGCAAGAGGCCATCAATTAGAGTGACGTTGTCACAGGTATGCGTTTAGTTTTGCATATAGTATTGCTTGTATGCTTTGATTAGTATATCTATGTTTGCGGTTTCTGTGTGTGACATGATTGTCACAGGCTTTGTGATGATTCGGGACACGCTGGCGCGAGCACTGTTTGATACGGGTGAGTCGCATTCTTTTCTGTCTAGCGAGTTTATAGCGCGGCTTGGGATACCTAGTCATGCAAAGACAGATAGCATCAGAGTCGTGCTGCCAAATGGTTGTTGGATGCTTGCGGATCAAGCTTTCGATGTGGCGGTCCAAATAGGAAGTCGAGATTTCAGTTTGACTGCATCTGTTTTGCCGATATCAAAATTTGACGTGATTTTTGGGACGGATTGGCTTGCGGAGCAGCATGCTATGATTGATTGTCAGTCCAAAGAGATCACGTTGGGCCAAAATACCGAACAAGAGACAAAGTTCGCGGGTTTGCGAGGAGTTGGCGGGACATTGATGTCTGCACTCCAGGTAGTCAAGGCTGTTCGGAAGGATGCAGAGTGTTACTTTGAACTGATTCAGGCTGTTGAGCCTAAGGCCCATGTTTGTGAGGTTCCGATTGTGGCGGAATTTACAGATGTGTTTGCCACGGATCTCCCTGTGCTACCACCCCAGCGGGAGATTGACTTCACGATCGAGTTGGTGCTAGGTGCGAAACCTGTGGCCCGCTCGCCATATCGCATCGCGCCAAAAGAGATGGCTGAGTTGAAGGTTCAACTACAAGAAATGCTAGAGCAAGGTTATATACGCCCAAGCATGTCACCTTGGAGCGCGCCTGTGCTTTTTGTAAAGAAGAAAGATGGTGGGTTGCGGTTGTGTATCGATTACCGTGAACTGAATAAGCTGACCGAGAAGAATAAGTATATGATACCCCGGATTGATGAGTTATTCGATCAGCTGGTGGGCTCGACCGTCTATTCGAAGTTGGACCTGAAGTCTGGTTATTACAAGTTAGGAATTCGGGAAAGTGACCTCCCCAAAACTGCATTTGGAACGTGTTATGGGCACTATGAGTTCACAGTCATGCCATTTGGACTGTGCAATGCGCACTCAGTGTTTATGGATTTGATGCACCGTATTTTTCGAGAGTACTTGGATCTATTTGTGATCGTGTTCATTGATGACATCCTGGTGCACTCGAAGTCGAAAGTGGAACATGAGATTCACTTGTGGTTGGTGTTAAACACGTTGAGGCAACATCAGCTCTATGTCATGTTCTCGAAGTGCGGGTTTTGGCTATCGTCAGTGGCATTTCTGGGCATGTGGTGAGTGGAGCGGGCATTGCAGTGGATCCAGCAAATATAAGGGCCATACAGGAGTGGCCAATGTTGTCTTCCGTGGCCGAGGTTAGGAGTTTCCTTGGACTTGCAGGCTACTATAGAAGATTTGCGGAAAACTACTCGCGGATTGCTTTGCCGCTAACCACATTGATGCGAAAAGATCAGAAGTTCATTTGGACTCCAGAGTGCGCACGAGCTTTTGAAGAGCTAAAGATTCGGTTGACCACGACGCCGGTGTTGTCTTCGCCACGTGGAACCGATGGATTTGTGATTTATAGTGATGCCTCAGGGAGCGGCTTAGGTTGCGTTCTTCTGCAGAATGGAAAGGTTATTGCTTATGACTCACGCCAGATGAAGGTGCACGAGCGAAATTATCCCTTCCATGATTTGGAACTAGCGGCGGTGATTTTTGCACTCAAGTGGTGGCGACACTACCTTTATGGAGTGAAGGTGGAGATCTATACAGATCACAAGAGCCTAAAGTACCTATTGAAGCAGAAAGAATTGAATATGCGACAATGAAGATGGTTTGAGTTCCTTGGGGCCTACACTTTCGAGATTCACTATACGCCCGGGAAGGGGAATGTTGCCGCTGATGCCTTGAGTCAGCGGGTTCCAGCTAGAGCAAATTGGTTACAAAGGAATGATGATCGTCTTATCCAGGAGCTGGAGGCGTTGGAGATTTATTGTGTTGACAAGAATTCCACTGCCACTGCATGTTTGAACTAGACTGAGGTGCAATGTGACCTTGCAGACCGAGTTCGACGGGCAACGGAGTTGGATGAAGATCTCTTACGCTATGTGAATGAAGGGCCAGAGGGCAAATTCACTTGGAATGACGGCTTTGTGCGAAAAGAGGGTCGTTTGTGCGTCCCGAATGTGGGGAAATTGAGGGTAGAACTTATGTATGAAGCGCATTATACAAAGTAATTCATTCACCGCGGGAGCATGAAGATGTTCAACGATATGAAGAAGCTATTCTGGTGGCCCGGGCTCAAGAAAGATGTTGCCCTTTATGTATCCAAATGCCAAACATGTACGATGGTGAAGGCGGAATGCCAAAAGCCGGGCGGTTATTTGAAGTCACTGCCGATCTCAGAGTGGGAATTTGATGATATTTCCATGGATTTTGTGCACGGGTTGCCGAGATCGCAGCGAGGAAATGATTCCATTTGGGTGATTGTTGACCGGCTAATGAAAGTGGCACATTTTCTCCCGAACAGGCGGGATGATTCAGTGGAAAGTTTGACAAAGTTATATGTTGACCAGATTATGCGGCTTCATGGTGTTCCTCGGAGCATCGTAAGTGATCGAGATGGGCGATTCACGTCAAACGATTGGAGGCTAGTTCACCGACTGTTGGGCACGAAGTTGACTTTCAGTACTGCCTTTCATCCCCAAACGGATGGCCAAACTGAACGTACCAACAGAACAATGGAGGACATGCTCCGCATGTGCGCCCTTGACTTCGGAAAGAGATGGGAAGGTCATCTCTATATGGTAGAGTTTGCATATAATAACAGCTACCAGGCGAGCATTGGGATGGCACCATATGAAGCTCTATATGGAAGGAAGTGTCGTACTCCCGTGGCTTGCATATAATAACAACTATCAACCAAATGAGGTTGATGAAGCAAACTCAACCATACGAACTATTCGAGAGAGGCTACTTATTGCTCAAGATCGACAAGCTAAGTACTACAACGCCAAGCACCGGAACGTGGAATTTGCGGTTGGTGATTGGGTCTACTTGAAGATCAAGCCATTCAAGGGTGTCTCACGGATTCGACGATTGAAAAAGTTGAGTCCAAAATATTTGGGTCCTTTTGAAGTGGTTGAGCGACTTGGCGAAGCGGCTTATCGGCTAGCTCTGTCGGCAGACTTGGGTGGATAACATGATGTATTTCACATCTCGGTGCTTCGGAAGGCCATGAAAGATCCAGCTCAAGTGATCGCGGATGATCGTGTGTCGGTGGAGTATGGGCTAACAACGAAAGTTAGACCCATTCAGATCGAAGATCGAGCCAAGAAACAGTTGCGGAACAAGACGGTCGGCATGGTGATAGTCCGATGGGACAACTGCGACCGTGAAGAACTGACATGGGAGCGAGAGCAAACCATGCGAAAAGAGTTCCACGAGCTGTTTTTGTAATCTGTGGAGAGTAGTTTGTTGTAACATAAAAAGTTGAATGTTATAACATTTTTCTTGCTGGTTACTTATTGCCTTCCTGTGTCGGAATTTCGAGGACGAAATTTCTTGTAGGACGGGAGGATTGTAACAGCCCAATTTTCTCAGCAGGCAATTTTTGGGTGACACGGCCTGGGACACGGGCGTGTCCCAGGGCGTGTCAAGCTAGAGTCGACAATTTGGCCGCGAGGTCGACGAAATTTGGGATCGACGGTCGTCGAACAGCAGACACAGCCTGAGAAACGGGCGTGCCTCAGGGCGTGTCGAGGTCGTGTCGACGATCGGCCTGGGTGTCGACATTTTTCGCTCAACGATGTGTCGAGAGGAGGCACATGGCCCAGGACATGGGCGTGTCCCCGGCCGTGTCGTGTGCTCGACAACTTTTGCTCGACGATCGTCGAGTGTCGAGATGTGGTTATCGAGTGTCGAGAAGTTAAAAACGGCCTGTTACACGGGCGTGTCACAAGGCGTGTCATTTCGGGTCGACGAACTCAGTGCGACGAATTTTGCACTCGGGCGTGTCGAAGTGCCGTGTATGGGCACACGACCTGGAATACGGGCGTGTCACAGGCCGTGTGAAGTCTCGGGTTATGTTGGGATTATTTTTGCTGATGCATGCGGCCACAGACTCGGGCGTGTCTGAAGGCGTGTTGGGTGACACGACCCATGACACGGGCATGTTCCATGGGCGTGTCACTAGTTTGGATCAGTCGGTTGACCACCGCTTGAGGCACATGGCCTGGGACACGGGCATGTCACAGGCCGTGTCAGGCAAAAATCAGCTTTTCTGGCATTTTTGTGGTCGTCCATTCCTTCAGCCTGGATCCAATGGCTGAACTGCCTCCCTATTTCCTTAAGGCCGTGAACGAGAAGTGAAATCTCATTTCTCTTCTTTGGCTTCTCTTTCTTCATTGCTAGTGAGAGAAAGGGAGAGGAAGAAGGAGGAGGAGGAAAGGGGGCTGATTACCGGTGGTGCTGCAGTTTTCCGACAAGAGATCTGAAGCCGGCGTTGCGGAGGAAAAGCTCTTGTGATTCGTTCAAGCTTGCTTTGAGCTGATGGCACCAAAGAGGGCTTCAAGGGTAACGACGTTTCTTCCTAGCCATGTGAAGGCTTCCTTTTGGCATATATTTGTGATTCCACCACCAAGAGTTGGCTGATTTTGGGAGTATTTTGGGTGATTCATGAAATCCCCTTGTTGGCATATAGATCCGGAATTGGAGTACGGAATAGGCATGCTGTATGAAGCCCAACTGGACAGGTTGATCTGGATTGGTGATGTTGCATACGAACCGGAGAAGACTCCGTGATAAACGTGTAGTTTAAGGCGTAAACGGGTTATGCCTGCGAAAAGGAGTAGCAGAAAGTACTGGAGTGGTAGCCCAGGAAAATATTCGTGTTATGTGTTTGGGTCCAACCTGTGAATGAGGCACAGGAAGTACTGGTGTGACCAGGAAAGGCCCTTTGTGATGCTTGATGTCGTAGGGTGTCCACCTGTGAAGCGAGTAACAGGAAGTACTGGCATGGTAGCCAGGAAAGACCCCTGACATTTGTGATTTTGCGGTGTCCACCTGTGAAGAGAGTAACAGGAAATACTGGGATGCCCAGGAAAGACCCGCTGTTGTGATAAGGAAATGGGTATAGAGAAATACCCAGGCTTCGTGCCAAGAACTGGATTGGTGAGACCGACCCGCACCTTTGATTAAGCCATGAGTACGCTGTACTCGGATAAGGCAAGGCGATTTGAGCAACGGGGGTGGAGGATCTGACCTGCGCTATGTCCATCCGACGTGAGACCAAAAGGTGCGGTCTGTTGGAGCACATAACAAGAGTCTTAGGCCTGCGCGCCATGACACAATGGGGGCTATGGGCCATCCCGGTGTAGTAAGACTAGAACTCCAGCTGCACGCCATGGAGTAAATGCTCAAGTACGTTACCGTTGGGTGATGACCCTGATACGGTGGTGGGCATGTGATTTGCCAAAACACCAAGAATGTGGCCTGAGTGCACGGACCGTTGGGCCGGGTGACGAACGGTTGTGATGGCATGTGTGCATAAAAACACATTATATGATATATATTGCCATATTTGTGATATGATATGCCTGCAGGGAAGAATACCGCTACCCCGAGAAAAGGGGTAGGGCCGTTATAATTTGGTCAGCTGAACGCTGACCGTTGCTTTTGTTTGCCACCGTTGGGTGGATTGTCCCTGTACAGGTGCTGGAGAGCCGAGCAGGATGCATAAAGGTTGATGTCCCTGCTGCTGTTTCTGCTACTCCTGCTAGCCCTCGAAGGCTAGATGTGTTGCTTATTGTGTGTTTTCTTTTCTTGTGGCTGGCCTGCGCGCCAATGTTCAAGCCACTGTGTGAAAGCCATGTAAGGCCATAAGGCCATCTTTTGTACTCTTGTAACACATTCCTATGGATGATATATACAACGTGGGTTGTGTTATATGTTGGACATTCACTGGTGGAGTTCAAGTTATAGTATAGGCTTCCGCTAGAATGCTTTGTGATAGGTGCGATGCGCTACTCTAATATCATCTTGTACCTTCACCGCCTATTTTGTGATATATACTGTGGGGCCCTGGCCGGACCTTCTAGAATATACCATATGAACGGATGGGGTTGTTACAAAACATACCAACGCATTCGCCTACAGGTCCCGCCAAAGGAGAACGAGTTTGGGGAGGCGAGTGCTGTACCCCACTCGCTTAACGACGGCAATGACGAGGTGGCCCTTGAGATCACCTCCCCTCACAAACCGAAAGATCTACCTCGGGTAAATGGTAATTCCCCTTCTTTCCATTCGCTTTTTTATCAATTATACTTATCATTGTTTCTTACAGCTCTCACCTTTGGGACAACGGGACTGGATGTTATAGTGCCCAAATCCACTACTCGCCTGATGCCTCTGGATTCCTCATCGCCCAACCTCTCTGCTCATGATGTCTTTCCTGCCACTGAGCTGACAATTATGCTCCCCGGGCTCTGGAAGGCGCATATCTCCTTCGACACTCCAATCGAGGGGCGGCCCAGCACTTCTCGTGGGCACTTGGGCAGGGAGGCGAACTCTAGGCCAGGTAACCAATCGCACTCGGCTTCTAAGAGGAATGGGGATCACGCACATCTAACACCATCCATTGTAGGTTACCGCGAGATCTCGTCGATCGATGTCAACATTTACTAGAAGGAGTTCTCGTATCCCCCTCGCCTGAATCCATCATCGTCTTCCTGGGCGATCAAAAGGAGGTTGAGGCGCTGAAGCGGCTGACGACCGAGATTTTATGGAAGCACGCTCTGATGCAGCTCAAGGTCTATAGTCAGGTTTGCAAGAACCACAACTCTATCGAGGAGTGGGTGCTCTGCCTAGAGAATAACTACATACAGCTGATTGCTGAGCTGGGGGGAGATACTGGTGGCCGGAGGGAATTTCATGAAATCCACGTCGGGCGAGCAGAAGATCAACTGCTACTTGCCCAGCCGGAGCTGTATACCATCCACGCGTTATAGTATTCGCGCATGATGCCTAGGGTGGGACGGGGAGGCCGGGGACGGTTGTAACGGCCCCAGGTGGCCCTACCAGCTCTTGCCTTCCTTCCCTCTTCTTTTTAAATCTATGTAGTAATTTCTGGCTCTGTGTCGAATGCTGATGGGCAATGGCTGTATTATTATTCTTTTCCTTTCGCTTAAACGTTCGCATAATTTATTCTTTTTGTGTTCTCGCGCATGTTTTGTTTCTGAACTTATCTTTAAGGCTTTAGTAGCATTCAACTGTCTTGGCGGTGAGTGAGGGAGTGTGAGATCTCAACAGGGTTTTGCGCGGGATCTAAAGAATTGGCTATCCGCACTTTTCCTAGCGCAGATTCTTTCCTTCACAAATTTTTTTATAAATAGACCCCTCACCTACCGCATTACCCACCGCTTTAGTAGCTTCCAACACTTTTTCTTGCTTTTTCCATCCTTTGCACTCGCAATTCTATGCTTTCTTCCCAACACATGCGAGATGATAGGAGACGCTGATGGTAGAATAAAGTGTGCAACCGCATTCGTCGACTACCCCTTTATGA
This sequence comes from Platanthera guangdongensis, assembly GCA_039583875.1. Lineage (NCBI taxonomy): Eukaryota > Viridiplantae > Streptophyta > Magnoliopsida > Asparagales > Orchidaceae > Platanthera > Platanthera guangdongensis. The sequence goes on along the minus strand of CM077166.1, from coordinate 68,016,512 downwards.
ATTGCAACCTATCTGAAGAAGAGCACCATTTGCTCAACAACCTCTATATCCCGCTGGGCTTCACCGCACGACAACCAAGGAAGGATGAATCAATCTACCACTTCTTGCCATATGAACTCACCATCCTTGCCAAACACTTTGAGGTAGGAAGGTGCCTACCAATCTGACAGAAGACCACTAGGCCCTGTGCTACTTTGGAATAGTTCCGGCGCAGCTCAGCCGCAGCACCATCGTCTTTCTAGTAGCATTTGCTTGCTACTTATGGGAGGAGCGGATGGAGTTCAGTCTTCCCGTCTTTCGCAAGCTATTCAACTTTTGCGCCAAGAGGGACGGGATCATGTTCTTCTCCGGCAACAGCCTCAAGGCCAAAGGTCTCGCCAACAAAAACCATCACTGGATTCGGAAATTCATTTTCATCTCCGAGGATTTCGGCAACCTCCCCCTCTCGACAATCCAATAGGAAGAGTCAACCTATCGCCCTTCATCTCTCGGCGTCCATGAGTCAAAGCTCCATGAATTCCTTTTTGGTAAAGATTTTGACGTTCCCTGTCTGAAAAGGAACATCGACTTGCTCCTTCATGCACTCGCCGGGGAAGTTAGTTCTCGCCATCTGTTACTTTTTAAGAAAATGTAATTTTGCTAACTTATGTCGCTGTGCAGTGGAGCGAGATCTTCCCCTCAACCAACCCTTTACGAGCAGCGCAACATTCGATGTCGAGAAGGGAAGCATGGAGACCGCCTCCGCATCATGGAGGAGCAAGCCGAAGTCGTAGCCAAAATTAGGCAGCCAAAAGCGAAAGCCCGAGACACTTCCTCCCCCACTACTTCCTAAGAAGCCCACAACCGCTGACCCGTACAAAGGCAAGGAGGTCTTCTCCGACCCTCCCTCCAGTGTCTCGGTTGTTGGTGAGACTGCCGGGAAGAATACCGTCAAGATCGGCGGGACCTTGATGACAACAGAGAAACCACAGCCCAGAGTCCAGAGGAACTTTGGCCTGGGCGAGAAGTATCTGGATGATGTCGGCGAGCAGTTGATGATTTGGGACCGGAAGGTCAACAGGACCCATGTCTCCACTGTCCTGCCCTCCTGACAATAGGGTGAAACATATTTCTGCTAATCCTACTCGCTCGCCTTCGAGCATTATGGGTGGGACAACTCCGCCCACTACTACAATGCACACATGCAGTCACTCGCATGTGAGATCCTACAAGCCCAACTTCGCACCATCAAGCTTGCCCATATATCGGCTCTCCGCAGTATACTCCTGTCGCGATAAGTGGGCGAAGTCAGCGAAGAGCGGTCAACACTCTCAAAAGAAGTGGCAACCTTGAAGGAGAAGCTCGATGTTGCCGAGAACGAACTCGTCGGGCAAGTTGGCATAATGGTAATCTTTCTCGCATCCCGTTCACTCGCTGAACTCTTTTCTCGCTCTCACGTTGACAATCTGTGTGAATAGAAAAAGTGAAACCGAAAAATGGACAATAATAGAGTTTTTTGTTTCCAAAATTATATCTATTAGAAAGGTATAGCCTCCCTTCTATAGAATGTAGGAGAAGAGAGAGATTACAAAAAAGCAATGTGGACTAAATACATTTACAGACTTGCGGCTAGACAAAAGAGGACCACACATGTCACTCGGTTAGACGAGAAGACTAACTATCAGACCATAACAACAAGACACTCGAGAGATGCCGCCAGACCTCCCGGTCTCCAAACCGCCAGAGTCAAGTCGCCAGACTGCCCGGTCTCCATACTGTAACAGAGGAGAACTCTAGACTGCCCGGCTACCAAGCCGCTGGAGAGAAGCTGCCAGACCGCCCAGCTATCAGGCCGCCAGAGAGAAACTGCCAGACCGCACGGTCCCCAAGCCTCCCGGTCTCCATACTTCAACACTCCCCCTCAAGCTGGAGCATACATATCAATCATGCCCAGCTTGTCGCAAATGTGAAAAAAGGAAGCGGATACAGACTTGGTGAAGATATCTGCCAACTCATTTTTAGAGTAACGAATGGAGTGCAAATATATTTCTTCAAGAACTCTACTCTAATGCAATGGCAGTCAACTTTGAGGTGCTTTGTTTGCTCATGAAATACCAGATTTTTTGAGATGTATATAGCGGTCTTATTATCACAGAACATTGGTAGAAGATGAATGTAGATTTCTCCTAAGTCCATCGTGAGAGCCTGTAACCACTTTAACTCACAAGTGGTTGATGTCATACTCTGATATTCAGCTTCGGCACTAGACCTGGAGACAACCGACTGTTTCTTTCCCTTCTAGCTCACAAGGTTTCCCCCCATAAATGTTCAAAAGCCCGATGTGGACTTGCGTTCTCCTTTGTCATCAACATAGCTAGAATCCGAGTGCGCTTCAACCTTTAAATGACCATTCTTCTGAAATAGTAGTCCTTTACCTGGCGCTGCTTTAATATTTTCCAATATCCTCCGGGCAAATTGTAGATGTCTCTCCCGAGGAGCTTGCATGAACTAGCTAACCTTGCCTATAGCGTAGGAGATGTCGGGTCTGGTTACCGTGAGATAAATGAGTATGCCAACAAAACGCCTGTACCTCATAACATCTGATAGAGGAGGCGAGTCATCTGTCCAGGTTTTATCTTCTCTAGTAGCCATGGGGCATCGAGCAGGTTTATCCTCAGTCAACCTTGTCTCTTTTAGAAGATCAAGAGCATACTTAAGTTGGGAGAGTACCAAGGAGTTGGGATTCCGATAGATTTCTATACCCCAAAAGTATTTTGCGGATCCAATATCCTTCGTGACTAGGTGTTGACGAAGATGTTACTTTGTCAAGGCGACCCCTGCTTGGTCATATCTAGTGAGAACAATATTATCCACATATATGACAAGAACCACCAGAACCATGGAGGTTTTGCGAATGAACAATGATTGATCGACAGAACTTCTTGTAAAACCCACAACCTCCACAATACCGCTAAACTTGTCAAACCAAGCCCTAGGGCTTCTCTTTAGGCCATAGATGGCCTTCTTCAGCCTGCACACCCGTGTCTGCCCCAGAGCAACATACTCAAGAGCTTGCTCCATATAGACATCATCCTGAAGATCAACATAGAGAAAGGCATTCTTCACATACAGTTGGGAAATGGGCCAATCCCTATTGACGACCACAAATAGGAGTACTCGAATAGTGCTGAGACGAGCAATAGTAGAGAAGGTGTCAAAATAATCAACACCATAAGTCTGAGTGAACCCTTTTGCGATAAGGCGTGCCTTGTAGTGATCTAAACTACAATCCGGACTGAACTTCACATCAAAGACCCAGCGACAACCAACAACATCGGTACCCAACGGAGGAGGAACAAGGGTCAATGTACCCCACTCAGTGAGGGTGGCAATTTCCTCATTCATAGCAGCCTTCCAATGAGGAATAACAAGGGATTCTTGGTAGGTGCAGGGAGTGGCAGTGGCAAAGATAGCCAACGCAAAAGTCCTGCGAGAAGGACTAAGATGTGCATAGGAAACAACATCAGCAAGAGAGTGTTGTGTATATGTCCATACCCCTTAGAGAAGAGCAATGGGAAGATCCAGGTCGGCGTGTTCCTCAGTATTTGGTGCATCTGTGGCGAAGGGAGCTGGACAGAGAGTAGAGAGAGATGGCTATGGAGAAGAGGAAGACATCAGAGGTGGAGATAGAGGAGGAGGAGACAGTACACACGGTGGAGGAGGAGAAATCTCGGTAGGTGTATATGGAGTGGTAGGAGAAGCAGGAATATCAGGAAGAGAAGAGGAGTCGCGAGAGAAATGGGATACATTTCCAAAGAAGGTTACGTCTGTGGAGATGAACTGCTTGCAAAGAACATGGTCAAAACAACAATAACTTTTCTGAGTGGTCGACTAACCTAGAAAGACACATTTTGTGGCATGTGTGGAGAGTTTGTCACGGGTGGCGGAGGGAGCATGCACAAAATCCGTGCACCCAAAGATACGCTGAGGGAGAGGAAACAGATCCTTGCCCAGATAGAGAATGGAGAATGGGATTTGAGCGTGGAGAACCGTGGAGGTAATGCGATTGATGAGACAACAGGAGATGAGAATTGCATAGCCCTAATAGGAGCGAGTAACATGCATCTGTGTCATCAGAGTGCGAGCGACATCAAGGAGGTGATGGTTTTTTGCGTTTTGCCATGCCATTTTTTTGTGAGGTATAAACACAACTAGTTTGATGAGCAATCCCATTTTGCATACAGAAAGAAGAAAAATCACGACTAATATATTTTTTGGCATTATATGAGCAAACGATTTTAATATAGACATCAAACTGAGTTTTAATCATAAAGTAAAAAAGATGTCCATACAGTGAATAATTCTGAGCGAACGTTTAAGAAATACACCCACATATAGTGAGAGAAATCATCAATAAAAGTTATAAAATATGAACTACCCCTACCTACGGTGAGGGTAGGAGCAGGACCCCAAACATCTTAGTGAACGAGATCAAATGGACGTGAAGAGGCACGACCTTGCTTCAGTGGGAAGGAGGAGCGGTGATGCTTGCCAAGCTGACAGACATCACAATTGAGAGGAGGACTGTGTGGATGTAGGTGGGGTCAAAGCTGACGAAGAATCCGTGGAGGAGTATGACTAAGGCGAAGATTCCATTATAGATGATCCATAGAAGTATAATAAAAAACTAACAGAGCAGATACATTGTCTAGGAAGTAGAGGCCGCTGCTCTTAGTCCAAATAGCAATCGTCCTTTGGGAACTCGGATCCTGAAAAGAATATGAAGTAGGGGTGAATGTGATGAAGCATTGTAGTTGGTTGCAAAGAGAAGTAACAGATAATAAATTGCATAGAAACTAGGGCACGTAGAGTGTGTCCGCCAGACGAAGAGACGAAGTGACTTGAACCACTCCCATCACATTTATCGGTGAGGGAGAGCCGTCCGCAATGAAGACAATGGGCGACCGATCATGTTTTTCTAGGAGTGAAAAACACCGAGGTTTGTCGGTCATATGATTAGTAGCACCAGAGTCGATGAGACATTTACCTTGAGTCACTACATGTGCACTACCTGATGACGTTACCACCGAGGCAGACTGCTTTGAAGAGGAGGTGGAAGCATCACCAGATGGGCGAAGATGCGGATGCTTTATCCAGCAACGATCAACCGTAGGGCCGGTGTAGCCACAGTGAGAGCAGAGAAAGCGAGAAGGTCCACGGCCGCCGGGTTGATGGTTGCAGCCACCAGAGCCACCCCGCTGAGTATGATAAGTGAAAGTTCACCTAGTGTCGGCAAAGTGCACCTATGGGGGGGGGAGGAATAGGTGACGAGTAGCTCTTTTGCGGAATTTACGAATGTACCTGCACAATAAAAATAAAAAGCACAGCACACAGAATACACAGGCAATTTATAGTGGTTCCCCGACTTGTGTACATCCACTTTCCCCCTTCGACCTATCTCCCAACAAGGGACGACTCGGTCTCTTCTCCAACAGGATTGAAATCCAATCCCTGCACTATCGGAAGGAACCCTTCCACACGTGAGAGTCAACACTCCCACAAATCGGGTTGCACCCAACCCTTACAACACGGAACAATCGTTCCTTTACAACAAAAGTAAATATAGAATGTACACGAGATACAAACTTCGTTTGGAGACTACGGTGTTCCTCTTCGTTCGACGACGTGTTCGTTAAGTCAACGAAGAGTCTACAACCTTGATCTCTCTTGGAGAGGATCTCCCCGGAACCGGCGGCGGCAACACGAGCGGCGGCTAGCTTCGGGATCGGCGGCTATGATGATGAGCGGCTGCTGAACTTGGAGATCCAAACTTCGTAGTGACGCTAGCTTGGTCTTCCAACGGTCACTCTAGGATCAGTCATCTCAATCGATTCGGACGGGGGAGTTTTTCCCGGTCAACAAATCGAGAGACAAGAGATCTCCGGATAGACACGTGAGACTCAGAGCTTTGCTAAGCTTCTGTCGCCGGAGATCGGGAAGAAGAGCGATCAGCAGCGGCGACGGACTTGCCCGAGCGCGATGGCGGCGGTGGAGAGGAGTCGCGATTTTAGGGTTACGTCCCGGCTCGGTTTCTGATTCTCTCTACTTCTTTACTGTTCAAAATACCCATGTATTTATACACCGTAGCTAACTCCAATATGACCGTTTGTGGGACCCATAATAGAAATCCCTAAATCCCGGTCCAGAAAATTGACAACTGCAGAATCCGGTTCAGGTACATCCCGAGAAATCGCCAAGTGAAAATCGACGAGAATCGCAGGTGATTCTCGACGAATCGGCGAGAATCACCAAGTGATTCTCGACGAATCGTCGAGAATCGCTAGTGATTCTCGCTGAATCACTTATTGATTCTCAGCGATTTTCACTTGGTATCCATGATCTGCTTAACCACTAGTTCGGCGAGAATCACTAGTGATTCTCGCCGAATCTTACTTGGCACCGTTTTGAGGTAGCCTGAAGGAGTCGGCGAGAATCACTGATGATTCTCGTCGATTCGGCGAGAATCACTAGTGATTCTCGCCGAATCGGCGAGAATCACTTGGTGATTCTCGTCGAATTTTCCTTGGACGAATTTTCGTCTTCCACCCAGGAGCTGCTCCTTGACCCATCCATGCTCCTTGTCTTCTCTTGCATATGAACGGCCCTGTACTTGAAAGTAAGTGCACTCCAATAGAGCGAGTACACGTAGGCCAACACACTGATCTGCTCAACGAGGGATTACGTCTTGCAGACCCGTGTATATTGACCTACTGCACCCTGACATTGGTGTGCACTTAGTGTGGAGGAGCTGCAAGTACAACTTAAGATGTTTCATCAAATACATTGTGAATTCATCTTAGCTTGACAAGTGGCTTCCTCAAATCCAGGTAATTGTGGATATAATACCCAACAATCTCCCCCTATTTGACGAAGCCAAAACCCTACTAGCTAAGATGAATAACACCTATCAAATAATAAACATAGCATTCAGAAATTAAACATGCAGCACAAGAGAAAATATGCAACCAGATCAGGACTTGAGTCATTCACAAATTCAAATATATATATACCAATATATATATATATACACATATAATCTCAGAATTGTTCATATGATAACAATAATCATTAAATGTTCTTAAGACAAAGTGACAAGCTTTAAGTTATTGACTATTTTTCCTTAGCTAAGTCACCCTTAGGATTTTGAGCCAAGTACTTCTTGCTTTGCCTCTCCATGTATTCTTTGGGCTTCGGGTAATACCTAGGAGGAGGAACTTTATCTGCATCCTTGTTGTTTCTGAAAAAGATGTTGCGTTTCGCTTCAAACGTTTTGTGCGTTTCCCACTCATACTGGCTATATACTTCGTTTCGATTGATCTCTCCTCTTTCTTGCAGCCAGAAGGTGTCTAAGATGATGTTCCTTGAAACTGGACTCCATTTTTCGTTTCGTACGTCCTCCTCACTCAGTCTGATCCTCTTTTCAGCTGGTGTCTCCTTGGAGGTCCCTTACTGAGCTTTTCTCTTTGCCTTGGCTTTTGCTAGGGCCTCTTGATCAAACATGCTCCTCAGTTTAGCTTTGGAGAGAGCCCTAGCATCAGCTTCACTTATGGGAACATCTGCAGCGCTTGCACTTATTCCCTCAGCGGCCATAGATGTCTCAGGAGGATGAATATCTGCAGGATTTTCAGCCAAGGGGATGCCTAACGCCTGGTGGAGCATCCACCGGCAGCTTTCATAGACGTACTTGTTTGACTGTTCGAAGTTTAGGATCATGACTTCTCGGAGCTCAGCCATCTTAGCTAGATATTCCTTCTCCCACTTTTTGGCTTCTACAGCGATGAAGTTGGCATAGGAATGTAGGGAGTCATCAATATGCTTCGTGGTCTTGGAGAATTCAGAGACCAAGGCCTGCTGATTGGCGTTGAGAGTGACCATATTACCGTCAAACTTTTGAATGTTGTTGGCTACAACATGTGCATTCTGATTGACGACGGCAAGAGTGTCGGTGTTCTTCTTCAATCCGGCCATAAGAAGTGTGACTGCTTCGCCGGCCGCGGTATACTTCTCTTCAAATTTCTTCTCCATCACGTCCAGTTTATGGTTGATTTCCACCATATTCTTGAGCATCAGATTTTCAGAAGTCTTAATCCTTTTCAGCAGTTTATTCTGAGCGTTATCAAAGGAGTCTTTGAGTTCATTCACAATTCCTTGAATGACATTTACTGTGTGAGTGGCTAGCTCATCTCGTAACGGAATAGTCGGAGGCACTTCTTGGCCTTGCTCTTCAGCAGACGCATCTGTAGAGCTGGATACAATCACAGTCTCTAATGGAGGAATGCTGGCGGCCTCTTTAGATGTTTCAGTCTCCCCCTCCACTGGTGCAGGCTTGTCAGATGGAGGTTCAACAGGATCCGGAGCCTCAAATACTTCATGTCCCTCATTCCCATCTTCCTCTCTGTCATCATCCAAGAAATCGTCTATATCAGCAGCATCTTCCAACTCGTTGTCAGCAGTCTCCATTCCAGTAGCTTCGGCTCCTTGCTCGTTTTGGTTCGGGGCCTCCCCATGCTCCAGCTCAGGTTCACTTTCTTCTTGTAGATCTGCCACAGCATCTCTGGCCAGCTGGGAGATGTCAGATACTACATCAGTATGCGAGGGTAGAGGCTCCCCCTCGATTCCTGCAGTCAAGGTATCAGGAATTTCACCGGGGGTGACTGCTGAAGAAACTCCCTGTTGCTCTTCCACTGCAGGCTGCCCAATACGTCTCTCCCATCGGTCAAATACACTAGAGTCCATCTTCTTCAAGTAGTGGAGAGGAACACCTTTGCTCATGTCAAACCTGTCTCCGTTTACCTGATTTAGGTACAGACTTATGATACGGCCAAAACTCGGAGACCCCAAGGTGTCCTTGATCTTCTCGAACAGCAACTCTCCCCAGTTGAACCTCTTACGACAAACAACAGCTATTAGGATCTTGAACATATCCGCTGAGATATGGTCATGAGAGCCCGGCTTGCAGATGAGCACTTTTCCAATAATGTCAGACAGGAGCTTCCCTTCTTCATTCATATCCTTCCTCTTTATTGACCGAATTCCTCGTGGGAGACCGCAGAATGAGAGAGTTCTGTTTTTGTCATCATCCTCCAGATAGTCCTCATGCTCCGAGCTAGAAAGCTGCAGATAGCGGGTCAGCTTGCTGGCAGACATCTTGACCTTTGCCCCAGCCACCTTGCTTTTGATTAGGGAGTCGCCATTTCGGAGTCTTGCGGTAGCGAAGAACTCCAGCACCTCTTTGTCCAGGATTTTGCAAGGGTGCTCCAGGACGAAGGTTAGCCCAGCCTCTTCCAGCATCAGAATGATGTTGCGGAATTCGTCCGAGGCGTGAGAAAACCCAGTTCGAACAAGCTCGCAACCAGAGACCAACCCAGCAGTTGTCCTTGGAGCCATTTCAGATCTAGGGAGAGAAGCCCTATTCTTCGCTTAGTCAAAAATCAAAAAAGAAGTGATACTAGTGATCACGTCCAAGTGAGGGTGAGGGGATACCTAGCGGTGAAGACGATGAGTTGGTTCGAGCGGAGAAAAATCGAAACTTGGGGAGATCAACGGTGCGAGCTTCGGCGGGATTCGTCGAGAGCCTTTCGACGAGAACTTTGCGAGAACCTTGCGGGAACTTAAGGGAAGACGATGGAGAACTTGCGGGATTTTGCGAAGGCGATACAGGATCCGACGAGGACTTTGCGCGATTTCTAAAGGAGAAACCTTGCGGGATCCGATGGAAGAAGCTTTGCGAACTGGCGTGGTTTCTGCGAGAGTCGACGGGACTAGTATCGCTTGCTCCTTCGGCGGGATACTTGAGGAAGGTGAAGGGTCGGCGAGCCCTTTCGGCGGGATTCTTAAATATAAAAAAAAAATGAAATTGAAGGGTTTTCTTTACTAGGAATTGAAAGGTTCCGAGGTTCCGAAATTGAAGGGTTTCTCTACTGGGAATTTTCACGTTAGGAAGCATTGCAACATTTTCGAATTCTTCTGATGTCAAGTCAATATAAGAACGATAAATACATATTTATTGTAAAGACAATCTATTTGGATTTGAGCGATGCTTCTCCAAACACTTCTTGATGTCAATTGTGAGTTGTCGAGATTCACAATGACATATCTTCGTTAACTCTTTATTGATGTATAAAGGTTTGCATGTATCGAGTTACCTATCCTTAGACGTGCATACATACACTAATATACAAAGAAGTATCTGTATATAATGATATATATATATATATATATATATATATATATATATATATATATATATATATATATATATATATATGTAATTGTCAATTGAAAACGACTCAAGTCTTGGAACTGATCATGAGTACCTGGGATTTTGAGAGTCATCGTTTAAGTCCCACAGGTAGAACATATTATAAGCTCAATGTGAGTATGCTCAAGTAGATATCACGTCTGTTATTGCAGACGCTTGTTCCAATTTAGTCTTGAGCCACCTACTGTCTACTTCCCATCATATTCACGGGAACCTAGACTACCCTGCAAGAAAGAATTACTTTACCTTAGGAACCCAAATCATATTGGGTCCTAGGTTCCTGTTAGCATAAGCACGCAACTGCCTTCCTTCAGAAAACCTGTCTGGAAGACTACCTCTGTCCCGAGAAAGTGAATAAGCCCTTGCCGTGGGCACAGAGGGGTTGTGCCAACAGTCGATGGCAAAGTGCCCCACTTTGCCGCAGCACTAACATGGGTGAATGTTGTATCGCCGTTTCCGACCTGATCTAGTGACTGATGTAGTCACGGTCCTAGGTCTAAACGGGATAGGGCATGATCTTGTCACAAACATTCCTATTCCATCGTGACACGTGGAAGGGTGGAAAGAATGCATGTTGTGAGCGCTATGAGGCCGGGAAGGTGGTGTCATTCTTTCAGGCATCTCCCTTACAGAGGCCCCATGGAACCTGACATCATGGCTTCTATCCTCTCTATCTCGTGTCCTCAAGTGGTGAGAAGTCTTCTGTGAGCTGGGACATGCAGATCCACACTGTGTTGAGGCAGTGGCAGTGAATACAAAGGGCTCAGAATGAGCCTTAGGTATTTCCTCATGGGTGGCCATGACGGCCCTTGCACTATGGACGTTTCCACATGGGGACAAATCACCCTTGCAGTGACCACGACCATTCCTGTGGTCATACCTGAAGGCATGATGAGTTGCCTTCCTGCCTGGAGTGGGGGGTCGGAATATCGTTTCCCCATTTCTCCATTCCTGGATAATCCGGGAGATCCACCCGGTTTCTTGCTTTCTCTTTATAGCATCAACTTTGGAAAAGTTTGATACTATACGTTTCTCATTATCTAGACTACTCTCTAGAGCTGAGATCTTAGAGTCCTTGACCTTATTGGACGCCAATTGGAGAACCAATAAGATCTTCAGTCGAGCAATCTCTCGAGCTTGCTCCTCAGCAAGTAGGTTGCTTTCCTGAAGGGCTCTCTTCAGGGAATCAGAATTTTCTAGAGGAGAGCAGTTTCTGTCTTCAGAAAGGTCAAAAGATATAGGGCAGGATGAAGAAGTTACCTGCTCAGCTGTGTCATTGTCATTAGAATCAGTGACCATTGTTTCATCCTCGTCAGAGCTGCTTTCCTCACTGGTCTCGTCAGTCTCTGATACGGACACTGGAGCTCTGATGTTGTCCGAGTGATGCTTACCTTCATCTTCAGAGGTGAGGACCCCCACATAGGCTTCCTCGTCTGGTTGACAACATATTCCAGCTTTCTCTGACTCCCCCATCAACTCTGATATCATCACCCACATGGATTTAGCCGTCCTACATTTTTCCAATCTAGAGCGAGAGGCTCCAGACCAGATATCCATAATAATTTGACGAATCCTCTCGTCCAAGTGAAATAGTGATAGTTCCGTCTCTGACATCTCAGCAATGCCCATGGGCACTTGGATCCCAGAGTCAGAGGTCTTCATGGGAATAAACGGACCCTCTTCCAGGATGAAGGATGCTCGAGGATCGATAGCATCAAGGTTAAATGACACTCTCATTCTCCAGATGGGATAATAATCCTTTGTGCATGCGGGGAGTTTGAGTGGCGGTATCGCATAATCCAGATCCATGCTTCTGACACTGGTGGCAGGATTCTACTCAAGGTGTTAACCTTTTTGATGAGAAACCTCGCTTTGATACCACTTGAAAGTTCACCTAGTGTCGGCAAAGTGCACCTATGGGGGGGAATAGGTGACGAGTAGCTCTTTTGCGGAATTTACGAATGTACCTGCACAATAAAAATAAAAAGCACAGTACACAGAATACACAGGCAATTTATAGTGGTTCCCCGACTTGGGTACATCCACTTTCCCCCTTCGACCTATCTCCCAACAAGGGACGACTCGGTCTCTTCTCCAACAGGATTGAAATCCAATCCCTGCACTATCGGAAGGAACCCTTCCACACGTGAGAGTCAACACTCCCACAAAACGGGTTGCACCCAACCCTTACAACACGGAACAATCGTTCCTTTACAACAAAAGTAAATATAGAATGTACACGAGATACAAACTTCATTTGGAGACTACGGTGTTCCTCTTCGTTCGACGACGTGTTCGTTAAGTCAACGAAGAGTCTACAACCTTGGTCTCACTTGGAGAGGATCTCCCCGGAACCGGCAGCGGCAACACGAGCGGCGGCTAGCTTCGGGATCGGCGGCTATGATGATGAGCGGCTGCTGAACTTGGAGATCCAAACTTCGTAGCGAAGCTAGCTTGGTCTTCCAACGGTCACTCTAGGATCAGTCGTCTCAATCGATTCGGACGGGGGAGTTTTTCCCGGTCAACAAATCGAGAGACAAGAGATCTCCGGATAGACACGTGAGACTCAGAGCTTTGCTAAGCTTCTGTCGCCGGAGATCGGGAAGAAGAGCGATCAGCAGCGGCGACGGACTTGCCCGAGCGCGATGGCGGCGGCGGAGAGGAGTCGCGATTTTAGGGTTACGTCCCGGCTCGGTTTCTGATTCTCTCTACTTCTTTACTGTTCAAAATACCCATGTATTTATACACCGTAGCTAACTCCAATATGACCGTTTGTGGGACCCATAATAGAAATCCCTAAATCCCGGTCCAGAAAATTGACAACTGCAGAATCCGGTTCAGGTACATCCCGAGAAATCGCCAAGTGAAAATCGACGAGAATCGCAGGTGATTCTCGACGAATCGGCGAGAATCACCAAGTGATTCTCGACGATTCGTCGAGAATCGCTAGTGATTCTCGCCGAATCACTTATTGATTCTCAGCGATTTTCACTTGATATCCATGATCTGCTTAACCACTGGTTCGGCGAGAATCACTAGTGATTCTCGCCGAATCTTACTTGGCATCATTTTGAGGTAGCCTGAAGGAGTCGGCGAGAATCACTAGTGATTCTCGCCGAATCGGCGAGAATCACTTGGTGATTCTCGTCGAATTTTCCTTGGACGAATTTTCGTCTTCCACCCAGGAGCTGCTCCTTGACCCATCCATGCTCCTTGTCTTCTCTTGCATATGAACGGCCCTGTACTTGAAAGTAAGTGCATGTAACACCCCAGTTTTTGCAAGAGGTTCAGTCTGCTGTTCTGGAAAATTTTTGGGTTCTGGCAGGAGGCACACGGCCTGCGACACGGGCGTGTCGCAGGGCGTGTCGAGGCCGTGTCGACACTCGGCCCAAGCATCGACACTTTGTGCTCGACAAAGTGTCGAGAGTGAGGCACACGGCCTGCGACACGGGCGTGTCGCAGGGCGTGTCGAGGCCGTGTCGACACTCGGCCCAAGTGTCGACACTTTGTGCTCGACAGAGTGTCGAGAGTGGGGCACACGGCCTACGACACGGGCGTGTCGCAGGGCGTGTCGAGGCCGTGTCGACACTCGGCCCAAGTGTCGACACTTTTGCTCGACAGTGTGTCGAGACTGGGGAACACGGCTTGGGACACGGGCGTGTCCCAGGCCGTGTCACCTCTCGGGTTGGTGTTGGGGCCGTGTCGTTGGAGACACACGGCAGGCCACACGGCCGTGTCACTTGGGACACGGGCGTGTCGGATTGAACACGGGCGTGTCGAATGCCCGTGTCTGATTCCAGGCGCGTCGATTTGAGACGGCGAATGAGGCACACGGCCCTGGACACGGGCGTGTGCCAGGCCGTGTTCGGCCCAGGTCTTTTATTTTTCCAGGCGAATCGCAGCCAGTCTTTTTCTGGTTTTGGGATCTAACGGTTCAGGCCCTCTCCTGGACAGTTAAGTCTGAACTTAGGGTTACAAATCCTAATTCTTTTTCAAGTCCTCTCTTTCTTAGTTCTTGAGAGAAACTAGAGCAAGGAGGAAGAAGAAGAACTTTTGGGCTGTAGGAAGGGTTTCGGAGCTCTGAATCGCGAGCCGTGTCCGGATCCGTGAAGCTTGGAGCATTGCGAAGTGTTCCATCCGGCTATTTTGCCATGGCAAGGAAGAGGAGTCGAAAGGTAACGACATCTCTCCTCTCGGTCTTTAGGATGCACGTTTTAGCATCATCTAGTTTTCTTTTCTCTAATTTTTGGGCACCAAACTCTCAAATGAGAGGGGTTTTGGCTTGCCAAGTTTCAAGAGAAACTTCCGGGTCGATTGAGTCCATCCCCGGCATATCTTTGCATTAGAGATCCGCTTCGCTAGTGGATTAGGCATGGTGGGTGAAGCCGTAGTCGCGACCGTTAGTCCGACTCGGTGATGTTGCATACGAACTAGGGATTCGTAGAGATTTCCGATGCGGCAAGTTGTCGTTTGTATTGTGGTGGTGATTGTCCCGTTTGCTTGAAAAGAGTACATGTAGTCGAACCCGGACAAGGTTAGCTCCTCGTGGTGGTAGATGGTTTCCTTGACAAGGTTAGCTCCAAATGAGAATGGAGATGGTTTCCTTGGTGGACAAGGTTAGCTCCGCACGAGTTGGAGATGTTTTCCTTGGAGCGCGGGAACGCTGCGGTACAAAGAGGGATTGCGATGTGTTTAGTCTTGGTTGTGTTGTGCCAAGGCGTGTGTTGGGTACATTGGTCAAATGTACCTGATTTGAAGAAGCCTCACCTAACTCAATGATATACATCAGAATGTATTTGATGTTTGTTTGAGTTATTTGTGCAGGTTAGGTATACACTGGACTGAAGCTGAAAATTTCTAAGTCCATGTGTCGACACCCAGAGGCAAAGTGTCGACACTTGAGAAAGCTTGTGTCGACACCCAGACAAGCAGTGTCGACACTTGGAGTCATTGTGTCGACACCTGGGAAGAAGTGTCGACACCAGTCAGAAAGTGTCGACACTTGGAGCTGTGTCGACACTCAGTGTAGAAGGATGCAGAAAAGCTGTGTCGACACTTAGCAGAAGTGTCGACATCTTGAAGAGCTGAGTCAACACCAGACAGTGTCGACACTTGGAGTTGTGTCGACACTCAGCATAATTCTGCAGAGACTAAGTACAAGTGTCGACACTCAACACAATGTGTCGACACTCAATCAAAAGAGTCAACATATGAAGAATGTGTCGACACTCAGCATAATGTGTCGACACACACTCAAAGAAGTCAACACTTAAAGAATGTGTCGACACTCAGCACAATGTGTCGACACATAACCAGAAGACTCAACACTTGAAGATAGTGTCGACACAAGGAGCTGTGTCGACACTTAGCAAAGAACAGAAAACTTGTAAAATATTCTAAGTATAAGTGTCGACACTAATGGAATGACACTCAGCTGAAGAATCAAGAATGAAGACTTGTGTCGACACCAAGAAGCAGTGTCGACACTTGACAGTTTCTACACATGAAGATGTGTCGACACAAAGGAGATGTGTCGACACTTAGAAGAATACAGAAAGAATGAAGTACAAGTGCTTGTGTCGACACTCAATTTCAGTGTCGACACATGCAGAAGAAACTGTGTCGAGACATACAAGGGAATGTGTCGACACCTTGTAGACTTGTGTCGACACTTACACAACATGTGTCGACACTTGGTCTATAAGTGTCGACACTTAAGAACAGAAAGTCTCGACACTAACTGACAGAGAATTTCAAGAAGTGACTGGTTGACATGACAGCTGCCAATCCAGCCGGTCTACAGCAACTGTCAGCAAAGTCAAAAGACTGTTATAAACCGGATCAGCCGGTTACCATGAAGGAAGCCTATAAATAGGCACCCACAGTCTACAGAAAAGGTGTGGAGATAATAATTAAGAAGTTCACAAACATTACATGGTGTGATTGAAGTAGTTGATCAGACTAAATCAAGAAGTGATACACAGAAGATCAACACAAGAAGATCAGGCAGTCCAACTGCAGATCTAAGTAGTTGGAGAGAGAGAGCTCCAACCAAGGATTCAGTCTTTGGAACTAAGGCTGAGAAGAAGAATTCAGAGTCATCTGGATTTCAAGAAGCAGAGATCAAGGATCAACTGCAGAAGATTCAGACTAATTCAGTTCTACTCAAGAAGCTTTGAAGAAAGCTAAGTCAGTTTGGATCAAGCTGAGTTCTTCCAAGAACTCTCCAAGAAACTCTCAACTCCTCTCATTCCTTCTGAGTTGTAGAGTTAGAATTTGTAATTTCTATTATAACTTGTAAGATCCATTGGATCTGAGTGATTGTAAGCCTATTTTATAAAGGCTGAGGGTAGGGCTTGGTGCCTGAGTGTAGGAGTTGAAGAACTCTGAGTGTAGGCCTTTGATTGGCTGAGTGTAGGCCTGGGTGGCTGAGTGTAGGCCTTTTGGCTGAGTGTAAGGCTTTGGGCCTGAGGTAGGAACCTTGTTGGGTTCTGAGCTAGTGGAGAAGTTTGGCCGAATCTAGTACACTGCTAGATAGGCGAAGGGGGAAAGTGGATGTACCCAAAGATTGGGGAACCACTATAAAATTAGTGTGTCTGCTGTGCTGTGCTGTGTTGTGGCTTTTCTGTGTGATTTCTGAAATTGCTGTTAACTGTAATAATCTGTGATAAACTGTTGTGCTGTCAAACAAAAGTTAAAAAGGTTTAGGTCACCTATTCACCCCCCCCCCCCTCTAGGTGTTTAGGTACCATATCTTTCAAGTGGTATCAGAGCCAGGTTCCTCAAAATCAGGACTAACTGTCTGAGGAGATCCAGTTTGGCAGATTCAGTTAAGTCAGGAAACAGGAAACAGTTTCAAGAAAATCAAGAACATGGGTTCTTCAGAGAATCATAAGGAGTTGGGTTCAATGAAACTACCTATATGCAGAAAAGAGATCTTTGGGATCTGGAAAGAGAGGGTTAGGCTGTTTATGGAAGCCTCTGACCCTAGAATATACATCACAGTCAAAGAAGGGCCATATGTGCCTATGAAGATTTCAGTTTTGGATGCAAATCAGAGGACTCCAAAGGATTTCTCTGAAATGACCAAGGATGAGATTGTCCTAGCAACTATGGACAAAAGGGCACAGAACATCATAGTCAGTGCAATTGATGATGCCACCTTCCAGAACCTTATTCACTGTAAAACTGCAAAAGAAATGTGGGATACCCTCATTGTCTACATGGAAGGTTCTGAAGAAGTAAGGCAAGATAGGAAGTCCTTGCTTAATCAAGAATATGAGAGTTTTAGGCAAGGAAGAGGAGATAGCATCACTGAATGCTATAAGAAATTTTATAGAATTGTAAATGAACTCATGTCATATGGAAGAGAGTTCACAAACTATGAGTTGAATGACAAATTCTTAAGGTCCCTAACCAAAGACTGGGACACCAAGATTTGTGCCATCAGAGAAATGGCAAAGTTGGGAGAAATTCCTCCTCCCACACTTTTTGGCAAGTTGTTATCCTATGAGATGCAATTGTCAGTAAGAAAAGAAGAAGAAAAGTCAACAAGGACTGAATACAGAGAAAAGACTGTTGCCTTTAAGTCAGATGTACCTAGAAAGAGCAGGACCAAGTCATCAACTCCTCCTCCTGAGGTAGTTGAATCAGAATCTGAAGAATCTGAAAGTACAAAATCTACAAGCAGTGAAAGTGATGAAGACTTTGCTGCATTCACCAGACATTTTCAGAAGTTCCTTAAGAAGAAACAGTGGAGGTCTAGACCTTCATCTTCCAAAGGGAAAGAGGTTCAGTATCTGGAAAAGAAGCCTTCAAAGAAGGACAAGAAAAGGACCAAGACAAGTAAGGCAACTGGATCCAAGATAATTTGTTACTGCTGCAATAGACAGGGCCATGTTATTGCAGACTGTCCTGAAAGAAGGAAGGAATCCAGTGACAAGAAGAAAACACACTTCAAAGGAAAGAAGGAGAAGTCCTTTGTTGCAAAGAATGAGAAGACTCTTTCAGATATGTCTTCTTCAGACACAGAGACAGATGCTGAAGCCTATATTGGGCTATTTGCTGAAGAAGAAGAAGAGTTCATGCAGATCATGGAATCTATCTATGAGCAAGAAGACTGTCAAAGCCAAGGACTGATGGCTTTGACTGAAAGTACCAAAAACCTGGAGCAGCCAGGACCCAGTCAGGTACAAGGCTTAACTCAAAGTTCTGATTCCAGTTCAAGTTCAGAGTCAGAGTATTCTTCATCAAGTGATGAGAATATGTCTGAGTCTGAGGGAGATATTCATCAACTCCTAGATGAATATCAAGTACTATTGCTAGCCTATAAGAAAAGCAAGACCCTAGCCAAAAATTTGGCCAAGGAAATTGCTGATCTCAAGACAGCTGCAATAGATTATGAGAAGAATTATGATCAAAAACTAAATGAAGTGGCCAGGCTGAAACACATTACTGTGATTCAGATGGGTACCATTACATTTAAGAATGATCAAATTAAGAAACTGGAGATTAATCTTCAGAAGGAGAAAGAGCTAGTAGCTAGGTTTTCAAAACCTAAATCAGTGCTACCCTTGATTGATGATTTTGTTCATCATAAAGGAAAGACTGGACTGGGATTTGTTAATCCAGCAAGGACTGTTCAGAATCAGTCCAAGTCCAAGGGCAAAGCCCCAACATTCACTAAGACTGCTGTAGTTAAGACAGCCAAGTCTGTACCTAAGCAAAGGTACAACAAATTTGAATGTTGGTGCTGTGGCAAAGTTGGCCACTTTGCTTTGGACTGTTGGCACAATGTTAGTGCCAAAGGTAGTAACAAGATACCTGGTGGAAAGCCAGTAGGTAGCCTTGTTAAGTTGCAAGCTAACAGTTACCAAGGACCCAAGAAACCATTGGGTTCTAAGGTTCAGTAATTTGTTTTGCAGGAGAATCCAAGTGGCCATACCCCAACATGGTACTTGGATAGTGGATGTTCCAGACACATGACTGGAACTAGGGGACTACTGAAGGATTTCATTCCAATCAAGAATGGTCCAAAGGTGACCTTTGGTGGTTCAGAAAAAGGAATCATCAAAGGGTTTGGTAACATATCTTCTAACTTAGTTACCATTACTCAAGTGGCTTATGTTAAAGGTTTGAAACATAACCTCATTAGTATAAGTCAATTAAGTGATGTAGGGTATGACATCTCATTTGTTAAAAATGGTTGTCATATCAAGAGGTCTAGTGATCAAAAGATCATTTTGACAGGTTATAGGAAGAGAAATGTCTATTGTTTAGACATTATGGTTGAGAACAATAGTTCTCCAGTTTGTCTTGTAGCAGATGAGACAGTCTCTCAATGTGTCAAATGGCACAAGAGGCTTGCTCATCTTAATTACAAGACTATTGGCAAACTCTTTAGTGAAGAGTTAGTGAGGAATGGTCCTCAAGTTAAGTGTGTCAAAGATGGCATTTGCTCAGCTTGTCAAAAGGGCAAGCAGACTAAATCCACCTTTAGAAGCATTGACAACAAGGATGCTGTGAGATGTTTATATCTCTTGCATATGGATCTATTTGGTCCAATGCCAGTTCACAGCTTAGGTAGGAAGGTCTACACCTTTGTAGTTGTTGATGACTACTCAAGGTTTTCCTGGGTGTTCTTCTTAAAGCAGAAATCTGAAACACCTAGTGTCTTCCACAGTTTTGTTAAGCAAATTCAGAATGAATTGAACTGTACAGTGGTCAAAATTAGAAGTGACCATGGTACAGAGTTTCAATCTGAAAGCATGACAAAACTATGTGAAGACTATGGGATATTTCAAGAATTCTCTTCACCAAGAACACCTCAGCAAAATGGCATTGCTGAAAGGAAAAATAGAACCTTGATAGAAGCTGGTAGGACTCTATTAAGTGATTCTTCACTACCAGAATATTTCTGGGCTGAAGCAGTAAACACTGCATGCCATGTGATAAATAGAGCTACCATAACTAAAAGGTTAAACAAGACCCCCTATGAAGTAGTGAAAGGCAGGAAACCAAACCTATCCTATTTCAGGATTTTTGGTTGTAAATGCTTTATACTTAACAATGGGAAGACTCACTTAACTAAGTTTGCTGCCAAATCCCAAGAGGGAGTGTTTGTTGGGTACAGCAGTAATAGTAAGTCTTATAGAGTCTACAACTTGACTACACAAGTTGTAGAGGAGTCTGTGCATGTAGTTTTTGATGAGACACTTCTTATTAACAATGAGTTGTCTAGTAGTGTGTGCAGCCCCACAGGTCTTTCTAAGAAGATGGACAAGCTAACCATAGAAGATGTACCTGCTGCAAGACAGCAAGTAGAAGAAGATGGCTTATGTCCAGGGGGAGAACTACATGTACCAGGAGCTGAAGAAGTTCAAGGAACTCAGCATGATGAAGATGATGAAGAAGTACAACCAGAAGTAAGGATGCCTCCAGCCAACAGGCATCTAAGAGATCATCCAGTGGAGCTGATCATTGGAGATCCAAGACAAGGTGTTCAGACAAGGAGCAGAAATCAGAATGCTGCAATATATTCAAGTTTTCTGTCTCAGATAGAACCAAAGAAATTTGAAGAAGCTATACAAGATCCACAGTGGACTGAAGCTATGCAGGAAGAGCTAAACCAGTTCAAGAGGTGCAAGGTTTGGGACTTAGTTCCTAAGCCTAAAGATCACAATGTGATAGGAACAAAGTGGATCTACAGAAACAAGTTAGATGAACAAGGAGTCATCATTAAGAATAAGGCAAGATTGGTTGCAAAAGGATATAGGCAAGAAGAAGGTATTGATTTTGATCAAACCTTTGCTCCAGTAGCCAGACTGGAAGCCATAAGGATGTTCTTGGCCTATGCAACCTACCAAGGATTCAAAGTATACCAAATGGATGTGAAGTCAGCATTCCTTAATGGTAATTTAAAAGAAGAAGTATATGTGGAGCAACCTTCAGGTTTTGTTGATTCTACTTTTCCACATTATGTCTATAGACTTAGGAAAGCATTGTATGGGTTAAAGCAAGCTCCTAGAGCTTGGTATGAAACCCTATCTAGTTTCCTCATTGAGAACAAGTTCACAAGGGGGAAAATAGATAAGACTCTATTCCTTAGGGAATCTAGAGGCAAAGTAATACTTGTCCAAATATATGTAGATGACATTATATTTGGGTCTACTGAAAGTAGCCTTTGCAAAAAGTTTGCAAAGCTTATGCAGAGTCAATTTGAAATGAGTAGTATGGGAGAACTGAAGTTTTTCTTGGGTCTCCAAGTTAAACAGACTGAAAGTGGTCTTTCCATATGTCAGTCTAAGTTCACCCTAGAACTCATAAGGAAATATGGTATGGATTCCTCCAGTACCATGAAGACTCCTATGGGGTCAAGTATGTCTCTAAGCAAGGATGATGCAGGGAAACCTGTAGATGAAACCTTGTATAGAGGGATAGTTGGCTCCTTACTATACTTGACTGCAAGTAGGCCTGACATTATGTATGCTACATGTGTTTGTGCCAGGTATCAAGCCTGCCCCAAAGAATCTCACTTGACTGCAGTCAAGAGAATCTTGAGATATCTAAAGGGCACACCTTATCTAGGCCTCTGGTACCCTAGGAATGGAGATTTTGATCTAACAGGCTATTCAGATGCAGACTTTGCAGGATGCAAGGAAGATAGAAAAAGCACAACTGGATCCTGTCAATTCCTAGGTGGAAGACTTATCTCTTGGAGTAGTAAGAAGCAAACCAGTGTGGCCATCTCCACAGCTGAGTCAGAGTATATAGCTGCAGGAAGTTGCTGTGCTCAACTTCTATGGATTCAACATCAGCTAGAAGACTATGGATGTCAGGTAAGTAGAACTCCACTTTATTGTGATTCTACTAGTGCTATTTCCATAGCTAATAATCCTGTATCTCATAGTAGAACTAAACATATTGAGATAAAATATCACTTTCTTAGGGAGCATGTAGAAAGAAATGATATTGCACTTGAATATGTTAAAACAGATAATCAGATAGCTGATATGTTCACTAAGCCCTTAGATGAAGCTAAGTTTAATAAGTTCAAAATTGAACTAGGTATGATAAACTTAGACTAAGTATACAGAACAAAAATTGGCTAAGTAAAAAGGTGTCGACACATAGACAAGTCTATGTCGACACAGAATAGTAAGTGTCGACACTTCAGAAAAATGGTGTCGACACATCTAGGAAGTTAGTGTCGACACTTCAGAATGTTAGTGTCGACACATGTCGAGTAGGTGTCGACACATCCACTAAGGTGTCGACACTTAAGTTTTACTCAGAATTTTTCTAATAAAGTCTCGACACATGTCGAGTATAGTGGTGTCGACACTTAACCAAGTGTCGACACATAGAATCTGTTAACTAAATTTGTGTCGACACATGAGTGTCGAGACATTATAGGTCAGTGTCGACACTTATTGACAGTGTCGACACATCATTAGAAATTCCTCCCGCCTGTTCGTCTTCAAACAGGAAAGGTATAAATAGGGTTCTGTCTTTGATTGTCGACACGCTTTCAAAGTTTCGAGACCTAAACTCTTGTGTCGACATTTCTCTCTTCTCAAGACTAAATCTTCAAACCCTAATGGCTCCCAAGCTGGAAGAGAACGTCAACGAGGGCTATGAGCTCGTGCGAGGCGCATTTGACGACAGCGATCAGGAATTCAAATCGGTGATTACCCTAGTCAGCGATTCAGGACTGGAATTCTTGGTTTCAGAACCAACGAAAATCTGGAAGAAAGAAGTAATTGAATTTCTTACTCAAGCAACTGTGGACGACTCTGGATTCAGAATCAAGTCCAGGGTGCATGGCACCAAAGTCAAACTATCCCCCAAGTCTTTGAGAAAGGTACTTCAGCTACCTAAGATTCAAGAAGAAGAGGAGGTAACTGCTTCTAAGACCAGGGAAGCTCTTACTTGGTGTGGACTGGATTCACAGATGAAGGTGGGATCAGTCTTCAATAGGAAGGGGATGAACAATCAAGGCAAGTTCTTGTCAGAAGTAGTGGGCAAGGTAATTCTGTGCAAACCAGGAGGGCATGACAGGGTGTCTGCCTCCATGTTTGAAGTAATGACCAGAATCATCTTCACTCTGAAGACAGATTGGTCAATGGTGGTTTTTGAGAAAGTGAAGGAAAGCCTGAAGAAGCCCAATCTGGGCAGGATTATAAGTCTCTACCTGGCTGGATCCATTCCAGAGGTAATGAGCACTGCTGCAGGAACAAAGATAAATCATATGAGGAGAATGGACTCCAGAATATTCTCAAGATGGGAAAGGGTGCTGGTGTCAAAGGACTTGGCCACCCCTGAGAAACAAACTTCTAAGACAGACTCTCCTCCCAGGAAGAAAAGGAAGACAGCTGCTGTGCCTCAAGAGTCCTCAAGCAGCTCAGGCAGTGAAGAACAGGTGGTCTTCACTCCTGAAAGTCCAGTAGATGTGACTGCAGCAAAGTCACCTGCTCCTCAGGAGCCAGCTGATATCCAGGGGGAGCCTCCAGCTGTAGAACATCCATCTAACACTGGATAGTGAGCAGGCTACTCTCATCATTCAAGAGGTACTTGTTGATCTTAACACTTTGAATTTTTGTATAACAAATTCTGATTTGTCTGATGATCATCAGCAAAATCAGCCAGCAAACCCAGAACCAGATGTTGTTCTTCCAGACACATCTGTTGTGATACCTGATACAGTGGTTGAAGAACCAAGTACATCTCCTGCACAGTCTCCAGCAGAGTATACCATGGAAGATCTGTTTTTGAACTTAGATCAAGATGATTTTGATATGGAAAAGACTGCTGCTGATGCAGTGAAGGATGCTGTTGCTGAGGGGGAGACTTTGGATAGTCAAGAAGAGCCTATAAGGCTAGATTCTGAGAAGGCACAAGATGTGCATACTGAAAGACCATCCAGCCCTAAGGATAGGGTGGATATAGCAAGTACATCTGAATCCTGAAGATGATGAAGCTGAGCAAGCTCAGAAAAAGAAGTTCTTTGTTTTTAAGAGGAGGAGCCAGAGCTATAAGAAGGCTCTCCAGACTGTTGCTCAACATTCATTAGTTCAACAAGCTCCATCCACTGATTATAGTGCTCTACTGCTTGCAATGCAAATCAAGATGGATGAACAAAGGAAAGCCTTAGAAACTTATGTTGATGAAGGGCACAAGGCACTGCAAACTGATCTAGGCCAGGAAATCAAGTCTATAAGGTTTGAAATGAACCTTAATAAAACTGCAATGACTGATTGTTTTACCAAGGGTGCTAATGCTGTGGTATATCTGGCTAAACATCAAGAAGCAATTAAAGAGAAAGTGGATGATATAGCAGTCAAACAAGGCTATGTGCTGGAGAATCAGTTGAGGATGAATGATAACTTGACTGCATCTCACAATGCAATTGTCACTGAAATTAAGAATAAGTCAGATGAACCTTCAACTTCCTCAGCTGCTGCCAAAGCTGATTTTGATAAGCTATTTCAAGCAGAGATTGCTGCTGTTAAGAATGCCATTACAGATTCACAGAAGGTCATATCAGAACAGCTTACAAAGCTTAGACCTTTCTTTAAAGAGGGCATAAGATATTTGGATAGCCAAATCCGGTTTCAGAAAGATGATGTAAGGGATCATATGGCTCAAGAAGTCATAAAGGGGGAGAGAGTGTTAGTCAAGGCCAGTTCTGAGCATGCAAAATGGATTTCAAATTCTATAAGGGCTACACTTGGATATCCTCCCCTGTGTGATGATAATGAAGTAGGTGAATCTGGTATTCAAGGAACATTTCTTGGAGGTGAGCAACAAGCAGTGGCTGATGTCATCTATCCACCTCCAGACTTTGAAATGATTCATGCTGATGTAAGCACTATGTATAGTCCAACTGCTGGCAAGCCAAATGTTATTCTGGAAAAGGTTGTTCAACCTATCACAGCTGCTATGCAAGAGGCATTGGATAAAGAAGAAGAAACTAGGCTGTCAAAGAAGAAGTTTAGGGAAATTGCTGAGCAAAAGCCAGATTTTGAACAATGGAGCCCTACTTCTAGAAACATAATTCTTACAGCCTGGAAAGCAGCCAAGGATAATGCCCATGAGAGAAACAAGTGGTTCTCAGAGGCTGAATGGAGAAAGCATGAGATTAGACAAGAAGCCATTGTCCAACACAGAAGGAAGGCCAAGTTAGGAAAGCTACCTCCAACAGCTGTGGAGCCTAGCAAGTACTTTCCCAAGCCTTATCATTATTTTGAAAGGCAGAAGATCAAGGCAGATAAGCAAGATCTAAAAGGGAAGAAGACTGCTGAAGCTGAGCCTGCTGCTGCTGCTGCTGTGAAAGCTCAAGTTAAAGCTGGAAAAGGGATTGTTATCAAAGAACCTGATCAGCACTAGATTAGGAATTAACTTGTTGCTTATTGTAATTTTGTTAAGAGAAAAACATTGTAATACTTCATTGAAACTGTATAAGAAACATTATTGGAACAGTATATGATAAATATAGTTTGAATGTTCTGAAATATGTGTGTTTCTTAATTGTTCTGCAATGTTTAATAAGTATACATGTGTGGTTTATTACATGTTCAAGTTTTCCCTGTTGTCATTTATATGTTTTACATCATTTTGTAATTTTTAATTATGAGTGGTGTATATCATTGACTAAGGGTTATGACTTCTCCAAATAGGGGGAGATTGTTGGGTACATTGGTCAAATGTACCTGATTTGAAGAAGCCTCACCTAACTCAATGATATACATCAGAATGTATTTGATGTTTGTTTGAGTTATTTGTGCAGGTTAGGTATACACTGGACTGAAGCTGAAAATTTCTAAGTCCATGTGTCGACACCCAGAGGCAAAGTGTCGACACTTGAGAAAGCTTGTGTCGACACCCAGACAAGCAGTGTCGACACTTGGAGTCATTGTGTCGACACCTGGGAAGAAGTGTCGACACCAGTCAGAAAGTGTCGACACTTGGAGCTGTGTCGACACTCAGTGTAGAAGGATGCAGAAAAGCTGTGTCGACACTTAGCAGAAGTGTCGACATCTTGAAGAGCTGAGTCAACACCAGACAGTGTCGACACTTGGAGTTGTGTCGACACTCAGCATAATTCTGCAGAGACTAAGTACAAGTGTCGACACTCAACACAATGTGTCGACACTCAATCAAAAGAGTCAACATATGAAGAATGTGTCGACACTCAGCATAATGTGTCGACACACACTCAAAGAAGTCAACACTTAAAGAATGTGTCGACACTCAGCACAATGTGTCGACACATAACCAGAAGACTCAACACTTGAAGATAGTGTCGACACAAGGAGCTGTGTCGACACTTAGCAAAGAATAGAAAACTTGTAAAATATTCTAAGTATAAGTGTCGACACTAATGGAATGACACTCAGCTGAAGAATCAAGAATGAAGACTTGTGTCGACACCAAGAAGCAGTGTCGACACTTGACAGTTTCTACACATGAAGATGTGTCGACACAAAGGAGATGTGTCGACACTTAGAAGAATACAGAAAGAATGAAGTACAAGTGCTTGTGTCGACACTCAATTTCAGTGTCGACACATGCAGAAGAAACTGTGTCGAGACATACAAGGGAATGTGTCGACACCTTGTAGACTTGTGTCGACACTTACACAACATGTGTCGACACTTGGTCTATAAGTGTCGACACTTAAGAACAGAAAGTCTCGACACTAACTGACAGAGAATTTCAAGAAGTGACTGGTTGACATGACAGCTGCCAATCCAGCCGGTCTACAGCAACTGTCAGCAAAGTCAAAAGACTGTTATAAACCGGATCAGCCGGTTACCATGAAGGAAGCCTATAAATAGGCACCCACAGTCTACAGAAAAGGTGTGGAGATAATAATTAAGAAGTTCACAAACATTACATGGTGTGATTGAAGTAGTTGATCAGACTAAATCAAGAAGTGATACACAGAAGATCAACACAAGAAGATCAGGCAGTCCAACTGCAGATCTAAGTAGTTGGAGAGAGAGAGCTCCAACCAAGGATTCAGTCTTTGGAACTAAGGCTGAGAAGAAGAATTCAGAGTCATCTGGATTTCAAGAAGCAGAGATCAAGGATCAACTGCAGAAGATTCAGACTAATTCAGTTCTACTCAAGAAGCTTTGAAGAAAGCTAAGTCAGTTTGGATCAAGCTGAGTTCTTCCAAGAACTCTCCAAGAAACTCTCAACTCCTCTCATTCCTTCTGAGTTGTAGAGTTAGAATTTGTAATTTCTATTATAACTTGTAAGATCCATTGGATCTGAGTGATTGTAAGCCTATTTTATAAAGGCTGAGGGTAGGGCTTGGTGCCTGAGTGTAGGAGTTGAAGAACTCTGAGTGTAGGCCTTTGATTGGCTGAGTGTAGGCCTGGGTGGCTGAGTGTAGGCCTTTTGGCTGAGTGTAAGGCTTTGGGCCTGAGGTAGGAACCTTGTTGGGTTCTGAGCTAGTGGAGAAGTTTGGCCGAATCTAGTACACTGCTAGATAGGCGAAGGGGGAAAGTGGATGTACCCAAAGATTGGGGAACCACTATAAAATTAGTGTGTCTGCTGTGCTGTGCTGTGTTGTGGCTTTTCTGTGTGATTTCTGAAATTGCTGTTAACTGTAATAATCTGTGATAAACTGTTGTGCTGTCAAACAAAAGTTAAAAAGGTTTAGGTCACCTATTCACCCCCCCCTCTAGGTGTTTAGGTACCATATCTTTCAGCGTGGCTATGTCTCCGTGGTCGGCTGGCTATCCCGTGACACGTGCGTCATGTGTGGAGAGTGTCCCGGCGAGACTAGTCCCCTTCTGTGAGACTGACGAGAATGCCAAGCTTGGGGCAAGCCCGGGCAAAGAGGCCATGAGCGGGTGGGGTCCAGCAAGGCTTCTTAGAATCGGTCAGTCTGTGGTTGTTGGAATCCTGACATGAGACGTCAGAGCTTGCAGGCAAGCCCGGGGCTAAGCCCACGAGCGGGTGGGGCCTTGGCAAGATTTCCATGTGGCGGCCTGTGCGCCGTGTGAGGGAGTTGTGTCTCCCTCAATGTTTGCGACTTTATGCCAATTGGGGAAATGTGAGTACCCAAATGTTGTGATGATGTGCTAGATGCATACGGTTTAGGGTACCTTGGGTGAAGCCCGGGTGTTGCATTCATGTTGCATAGTAGGCCCTTTCTTTATATGCTCAACCAGTAGAGAACATGTTTGTTGATTGAGACATCCAAGCCTGTTTTAATGTTTTTCTATTTATAGAAATCTATATTGCATATGAAGTGCTGACTTGCAGGTTGGAGGGTTCCCCGGGGTCCGTTAGGGGCGGCCGGGAGGAGATGTGTTGTTACACAGTTTGAGGTCAGCCTTTGCTGACCCACGTTACTAATAATTTTTACAGGGCAAGGATCGCACGCAGGAGCTAGCACGCCGGCCAAAAATGCCTAAGCCCATGAAGTGTTTTTCTCTTTTGTAGCACTACTTTTGATGATGTATGTTTGAGACTATTTTTGTCCGGCTTGCATGCCGGGGTAGACTAGGAGTGCTAAGCACATTCATGTTTGATTGTACTGTATACCCTTTTGGACATTTGATGTAAGGCCTTAAGGCCATTTGTTTACTCTTTTGGATTAGTGGATAACTTCTAGTTGTGCTTGGTTTTCCGCTGTGTTGTGCAAGTGTTTTGAGTTTGGGTAGCTATATCAACTTTTAATACTAAAGCTGTGGTGTTCGTATGTTGTGGGGCCCCGGCCGGACCCATATTATACGTCCATTACAGGGGAGGTGTTACAATTTGGTATCAGAGGGAGGTTAGATTCAAGGTCAGTGCGTAGAGAAGTTATCCACATAAGAGTAACGCGGGACCATGAGTGTCCTTATGTTTTAGTCTTGAGATTGGAGACTAATCCCTTATTTCTTGTCTTCCTGAAGAGTGCAAGCAACGAGGCGGGCACTTCAAGAGCAAGGGATGATCTCTCGGCGAGCAGTGCTACTGCTCCAGGTCTTTTGGGCACGGGTGTAGACCCGGCCGACTTCTGCCGCATGCTTGCAGAAGCGATGGTGGCAGCTCAAGCTGCAGCAGCGGCTCAGGTGGCAGCCCCTGCCACACCAGATACGGCAACGGCCGTGCCAGGAGCAGAAGCCAGGCGAGTGGAGCCTTTGGCGGAGAGAGTAGTTGTTGGACATGGAGATCGACACATGAAGTACTTCCTGAGTTTCCATCCCCCGTCCTTCAAGGGTACTGGAACGCCAACGGATGCGGAGGACTGGTGGGTTCGTATTCAAGAACTGTTAAGGGCGGCAGAGACGCCAGAGGAAAAGAAAGCTGAGTATGCGGCTTTCATGTTGGAAGGGGATGCCAAGTTATGGTGGGTGGCCCATAGCGGCCGCCAGTTTCCGGGACGCACCCCGTCAGTGGAAGAGTTTGGGGACGCTTTTCTTAAGAGGTATATCCCAGTTTCAACTCGGTTGGCCCTGCAGAGGCAGTTTCTGCATCTAATGCAGCGAGACAAGACAGTGGATGAGTACGTGCAAGAGTTCACCCGATTGGGTCGTTATGCGGGAACGACAATGGCGGATGATGTAGAGAGGGATAACCTCTTCTACCAAGGGTTGAGGGAAAATTTGAGACAACCCCTCATCTCCATGAAGAGGGCGGGATTTAATGAGCTAGTAGAAGCCGCCAGGAGTTTGGAGAATGATTTGGAGCGAACCCAACGCCGTAAGGATTTTACTCCCAAGCAAGGGGAAGGGAAGCCTTCCCAATCTCATGGAAAGTCTAATGGGAGTAGGTGGAGGAAGAAGCCTTCCACTTCCAGATCTGGTAAGAGGAGCAACTGGACGCCTGGGGGTTCCCACTCTAGGGGACCGCCGACGTGCTACAACTGCAGGAAGGTTGGGCACATAGCCCGTGCTTGTCAGCAAGGGGGAGCGGGGCAAGAGTCAAAGCAGGAGCAGTGTGTGCGCTCGGGCCCCAGTGCTGCAGAGAAAGGAAAGATGGCGGAGTCGAACGCTTCTCGGTTCCAACCGGTGCAACCAAGGGCCTACAACCTTGGACAGCAAGAAGCGATCCGCCAGACGGATGTGGTGATAGGTATGAAGAGAATTTAAGTTTAAATTTTGTGCTTCATCCTTTTAGACTTTTGTGTAATGTCTATGTTGTAGGCTTCGTGTTAGTTTCCGGATACCCCGCTAGGGTATTGTTTGATACAGGAGCATCGCACTCCTTTCTTGCGGAGAGCTTCATCCGGAGAATAGGAGTTGAGTCTTTCTCGTCGGGAGCAGAGCTGAAAGTGCGCATGCCCAATGGGTCATCTATGACCACCGGGGCTAAAGGGCGCATTTGTTGGGAGCTAGACGGAGTTGTCTTCGCTCTGGAAGCGGCAGTGTTACCATTAGTAGAGTTCGATGTCATTTTGGGTATGGACTGGCTTGCATAGCAGCGCGCCAGTATTGACTGCCTTTCTAAGGTGGTGACCTTAAGGAGTAAAGGGCAAACAAAAGTCAAGTTTGAGGGCCTTGGTGGAGTGGCCTGTTCCCTGATATCGGCCATGCAGTTGGTGCGGGCGGTTAACCAGGGTGGTGTAGCGCTTGTAGCGTTATTGGAGGTTCGTCTCTCCCAACTGTCGATTGAGGAAGTGCCTATGGTGGCAGAGTTCAAAGATGTGTTTCCGGATGAACTTCCTGGAGCGCCTCCTCGGCGGGAGATCGACTTCTCGATCGAGATAGTGCCGGAGGCTAGACCGGTGTCACGTCCTCCATTTAGGATGGCACCAAAGGAGTTGGCGGAACTTAAGGTTCAGTTACAGGAACTGTTGGAGCAAGGGTATATTAGACCCAGTTCTTCACCGTGGAGCGCACCGGTGTTGTTTGTAAAGAAGAAAGACGGTAGCATGCGCCTGTGCATAGACTACCGAGAGCTTAATAAGTTGACCGTCAAGAATAAGTATCCGATCCCTCGGATAGACGACCTGTTTGACCAATTGGTGGGGTCAGTGGTATATTCGAAGTTGGACTTGAAGTCAGGATACTATCAGCTACGAATTCGGGATGAGGACATACCCAAAACTGCCTTTGGTACAAGGTATGGGCACTTTGAGTTTACGGTGATGCCGTTCGGGCTGACGAACGCACCATCGGTGTTCATGGATCTGATGAATCGAGTATTTCGGGATTACTTGGATTCGTTTGTGGTTGTCTTCATCGATGACATCCTGGTGTACTCCAAGTCGGAAGTGGAGCATGAGACCCACTTGAGAATAGTTTTGCAAGTGTTGAGGGAGAATGAGTTGTATGCAAAATTCTCCAAATGCGAGTTCTGGTTGGAGAAGGTGGCATTTTTGGGCCACGTGATTAGTGGTGATGGGGTGGCAGTGGATCCAGCGAAAGTGGAGGCCATCAGAGATTGGCCGGTGTTGAGGACCGTGGCGGAAGTCCGAAGTTTTCTTGGACTAGCCGGGTATTATAGGAGATTCGTGGAGAATTTCTCGAAGATAGCTCTACCACTCACCTCTCTCACTCGCAAAGACCATAAATTTGTGTGGACCCAAGAGTGCGGTCAAGCATTCGAGGCACTAAAGGAGAGGCTTATGATGGCTCCGATCTTGAGTTTACCGCAAGGGACAGATGGATTTCAAATTTTCAGTGACGCATCGGGATGCGGTTTGGGTTGCGTTTTGGTGCAACATGGGAAGGTGATAGCTTTTGGGTCTAGACAGCTGAAACCTCATGAGAGGAATTACCCCGTCCATGACTTGGAGTTGGCGGCGGTAATCTTCGCGCTGAAAATTTGGCGGCATTATGTTTATGGCGCAAGAGTGGAGATCTTCACGGACCATAAAAGCCTGAAGTATCTCTTGGATCAAAAGGACTTGAACATGCGGCAACGCAGATGGGTTGAGTTTCTTGGAGACTACGAAGTGGCGATTCAGTACACGCCGGGTAAAGCCAATGTGGTGGCAGATGCGCTGAGTAGAAAGTACTCGGGGCTAGGAAATTGGATCGAAGCTCATGATGAGCGGTTGGTACGGGAATGGGAGTCCCTTGGATTGGAATGTGTTGCGAGAGGCGAGTCTAGCGTGGCTCGGTTGAACTGGATTGAAGTGCAAAGCGACTTGTCCGATCGTATTCGGGAAGCGACTCGATTAGATGTGGAGTTTCAACCTTTTGTGTTGGAGGATCAAACGGGCGAGAGCAGCACCTGGGAGATGATCGGGGGAATCTTGAGAAGGGCGGAAGGGTTTGTGTACCGCAGTTTGGCAATCTCCGTGAGGAGTTGATGTTTGAGGCTCACTTCTCAAAGTACTCCATTCACCCGGGCAGTACAAAGATGTACTTGGATATGAAGAAATCCTTTTGGTGGCCGGGGTTGAAGCGAGATGTGGCTTTGTATGTGAGTCGTTGCCAAACATGTGCCTTGGTGAAGGCCGAATGTCAGAAACCGGGCGGGTTCCTGAAGCCCCTTCCAATTCCTGAATGGAAATTTGAGGACATCTCCATGGACTTTGTGCATGGTTTGCCTAGATCGCAGCATGGGAATGATGCTATTTGGGTGATCGTGGATCGCCTAACCAAGGTGGCTCACTTCATCCCGAACCGGAAAGAGGACAGCGTGGAGAAGCTGGTGGAGTTGTATGTTCGCAACATTGTGCGACTGCACGGAATTCCTAAGAGCATAGTCAGTGATCGCGATGGACGGTTTACGTCCAAGGACTGGAGACTGGTTCAGAAGAGCTTGGGCACAAAGCTAAAGTTTAGTACGGCGTTCCATCCTCAAACTGATGGGCAAACGGAGAGAACGAACCGTACTATGGAGGATATGTTGAGGATGTGCGTTCTTGATTTTGGCAAGAGGTGGGAGGATCACCTCTTCATGGTAGAATTTGCGTACAACAACAGTTTTCAAGCTAGTATAAAGATGGCGCCATACGAAGCTTTGTATGAGAGGCGGTGTCGAACGCCAATGTCTTGGGCAGAGGCGGGATACACCAAACTTCTGGGAAAGGATGCGGTAGTTGACGCTTGTGAGATGGTACGGACCATCCAAGAGCGTATGAAGGTGGCACAAGACAGGCAAGCGAAATATTTTAATGCTCGTCACCGGAAGTTAGAATTTGCAGTTGGTGATTGGGTTTATCTGAAGGTCAAGCCGTTCAAAGGCGTCTCGCGGATTCGCCGACTCAAGAAGTTGAGTCCAAGGTTTTTGGGGCCTTTTGAAATTATTGAGCGGATAGGAGAAGCAGCCTATCGGTTGGCATTGTCCGCAGATTTGAGTGGATTACATGACGTCTTCCACGTCTCCGTGTTGAGGAAAGCCTTGGTGGAGGCTAGCGTGGTGATTGAGCCGGCATCGGTGCCGATTGAGGAAGACTTGAGGACGCGAGTCCTTCCAATCGCTATAGAAGATTCGGAGATTCGGCAGTTGCGGAATAAAGAAGTTAAACTTGTGAAAGTTCGTTGGGACAACTGCGGTCGTGAGGAGTTCTCGTGGGAGCGAGAACAGGCCATGCTAGAAGACTATCCAGAACTATTGTTGTCAGGTACAATTTAAGTTTTGTACCCTTTTGTTTTGTAATTTCGGGACGAAATTCAGTTAAGTGGGGGAGAGTTGTAACACCCCAGTTTTTGCAAGAGGTTCAGTCTGCTGTTCTGGAAAATTTTTGGGTTCTGGCAGGAGGCACACGGCCTGCGACACGGGCGTGTCGCAGGGCGTGTCGAGGCCGTGTCGACACTCGGCCCAAGCGCCGACACTTTGTGCTCGACAAAGTGTCGAGAGTGAGGCACACGGCCTGCGACACGGGCGTGTCGCAGGGCGTGTCGAGGCCGTGTCGACACTCGGCCCAAGTGTCGATACTTTGTGCTCGACAGAGTGTCGAGAGTGGGGCACACGGCCTGCGACACGGGCGTGTCGCAGGGCGTGTCGAGGCCGTGTCGACACTCGGCCCAAGTGTCGACACTTTTGCTCGACAGTGTGTCGAGACTGGGGAACACGGCTTGGGACACGGGCGTGTCCCAGGCCGTGTCACCTCTCGGGTTGGTGTTGGGGCCGTGTCGTTGGAGACACACGGCAGGCCACACGGCCGTGTCACTTGGGACACGGGCGTGTCAGATTGAACACGGGCGTGTCGAATGCCCGTGTCTGATTCCAGGCGCGTCGATTTGAGACGGCGAATGAGGCACACGGCCCTGGACACGGGCGTGTGCCAGGCCGTGTTCGGCCCAGGTCTTTTATTTTTCCAGGCGAATCGCAGCCAGTCTTTTTCTGGTTTTGGGATCTAACGGTTCAGGCCCTCTCCTGGACAGTTAAGTCCGAACTTAGGGTTACAGATCCTCATTCTTTTTCAAGTCCTCTCTTTCTTAGTTCTTGAGAGAAACTAGAGCAAGGAGGAAGAAGAAGAACTTTTGGGCTGTAGGAAGGGTTTCGGAGCTCCGAATCGCGAGCCGAGTCCGGATCCGTGAAGCTTGGAGCATTGCGAAGTGTTCCATCCGGCTATTTTGCCATGGCAAGGAAGAGGAGTCAGAAGGTAACGACATCTCTCCTCTCGGTCTTTAGGATGCACGTTTTAGCATCATCTAGTTTTCTTTTCTCTAATTTTTGGGCACCAAACTCTCAAATGAGAGGGGTTTTGGCTTGCCAAGTTTCAAGAGGAACTTCCGGGTCGATTGAGTCCGTCCCCGGCATATCTTTGCATTAGAGATCCGCTTCGCTAGTGGATTAGGCATGGTGGGTGAAGCCGTAGTCGCGACCGTTAGTCCGACTCGGTGATGTTGCATACGAACTAGGGATTCGTAGAGATTTCCGATGCGGCAAGTTGCCGTTTGTGTTGTGCTGGTGATTGTCCCGTTTGCTTGAAAAGAGTACATGTAGTCGAACCCGGACAAGGTTAGCTCCTCGTGGTGGTAGATGGTTTCCTTGACAAGGTTAGCTCCAAATGAGAATGGAGATGGTTTCCTTGGTGGACAAGGTTAGCTCCGCACGAGTTGGAGATGTTTTCCTTGGAGCGCGGGAACGCTGCGGTACAAAGAGGGATTGCGATGTGTTTAGTCTTGGTTGTGTTGTGCCAAGGCGTGGCTATGTCTCCGTGGTCGGCTGGCTATCCCGTGACACGTGCGTCATGTGTGGAGAGTGTCCCGGCGAGACTAGTCCCCTTCTGTGAGACTGACGAGAATGCCAAGCTTGGGGCAAGCCCGGGCAAAGAGGCCATGAGCGGGTGGGGTCCAGCAAGGCTTCTTAGAATCGGTCAGTCTGTGGTTGTTGGAATCCTGACATGAGACGTCAGAGCTTGCAGGCAAGCCCGGGGCTAAGCCCACGAGCGGGTGGGGCCTTGGCAAGATTTCCATGTGGCGGCCTGTGCGCCGTGTGAGGGAGTTGTGTCTCCCTCAATGTTTGCGGCTTTATGCCAATTGGGGAAATGTGAGTACCCAAATGTTGTGATGATGTGCTAGATGCATACGGTTTAGGGTACCTTGGGTGAAGCCCGGG
Organism: Platanthera guangdongensis; assembly: GCA_039583875.1. Lineage (NCBI taxonomy): Eukaryota > Viridiplantae > Streptophyta > Magnoliopsida > Asparagales > Orchidaceae > Platanthera > Platanthera guangdongensis. Next base: position 67,980,748 of record CM077166.1, on the reverse strand, counting down.
TGTTGCATTCATGTTGCATAGTAGGCCCTTTCTTTATATGCTCAACCAGTAGAGAACATGTTTGTTGATTGAGACATCCAAGCCTGTTTTAATGTTTTTCTATTTATAGAAATCTATATTGCATATGAAGTGCTGACTTGCAGGTTGGAGGGTTCCCCGGGGTCCGTTAGGGGCGGCCGGGAGGAGATGTGTTGTTACACAGTTTGAGGTCATCCTTTGCTGACCCACGTTACTAATAATTTTTACAGGGCAAGGATCGCACGCAGGAGCTAGCACGCCGGCCAAAAATGCCTAAGCCCATGAAGTGTTTTTCTCTTTTGTAGCACTACTTTTGATGATGTATGTTTGAGACTATTTTTGTCCGGCTTGCATGCCGAGGTAGACTAGGAGTGCTGAGCACATTCATGTTTGATTGTACTGTATACCCTTTTGGACATTTGATGTAAGGCCTTAAGGCCATTTGCTTACTCTTTTGGATTAGTGGATAACTTCTAGTTGTGCTTGGTTTTCCGCTGTGTTGTGCAAGTGTTTTGAGTTTGGGTAGCTATATCAACTTTTAATACTAAAGCTGTGGTGTTCGTATGTTGTGGGGCCCCGGCCGGACCCATATTATACGTCCATTACAGGGGAGGTGTTACAGTGCACTCCAATAGAGAGAGTACACGTAGGCCAACACACTGATCTGCTCAACGAGGGATTACGTCTTGCAGACCCGTGTATATTGACCTACTGCACCCTGACATTGGTGTGCACTTAGTGTGGAGGAGCTGCAAGTACAACTTAAGATGTTTCATCAAATACATTGTGAATTCATCTTAGCTTGACAGGTGGCTTCCTTAATTCCAGGTAATTGTGGATACAATACCCAACAATAAGCATAGGTGCCAAGGTGCGGTGTGGAGGGTAGCAGCGGATGCTGAAGCAAAGAGGTAGTAGTAGCAATGCAGGCAGCAATGCCATCTAAGGTGGGAGAATCCGCCTTGCCAAGATTCTGTTGAAAGATCATGTCATAGGACTCTGGAAGATGGAGAAGATAGCACACAATCAGAAGCTCCTGGAAGAGCATGTGTTGCTCGGCCAGATCTTCAGAGAATGGGCGGTTTTTAAGAATTTCGACTCCCAGAGCCTGAACTTGTTAGTAAGCAGCAACATGAGATATGGTGGGATGGGAAATGATGTCCGCATAGAGACTATAGATGCGAAACGTCTGAGCCGTCTTGGTGTAAAGAGCGGCAAGATGAAGCCAAGCTGCCTTCACCGTTTCATCATGGCGAATGACAGGAAGGCACTCATCAGAAAGGTTGTTACCTAGCCAAGTGCAAACAAGAGCGTCGCTAACATCCCAATCATCAAAGAGATCACACTCGGGAGGATGAGGGTCATCAATGAGATAATGGTGTTTGCATTGTGAGCGGAGTAGAAAGGTTAAGGAAACACTTCATTCTGGGTATTTGGAACCAATAAGTTTGAAAATGGTCCCAAGTTTACCTAAAGGAGTATAAAGAGGAGGATGGGCCATGGGAGTAGTAGTAGAGGAATCAGAGATAGACATGGAGAATTTGAGAGCTGACAAAAAAGATGTCGCTCGAACAGAAAAAGAGGCCGCACGAACAGACAAAGATGCCACGCGAATAGACAAAGAGTGGTCGCGCAAACAGGCAAAGAGGCCTCGCGAACAGGGAAAGAGAGGCCCGTGAACAGTGAAAGTGAGGGATAGATCTACTTTACACTAGAGGGGGCGGTGAATAGTGTATATTAAAAAATTTAATTTTTTTTATAGCGGATTAAAAGTAGTGGTATATATATATATATAGAGAGAGAGAATAACCACAACACACAAATAAGAAGAATAACAATCATAGACAACACAAGGAAATTTATAGTAGTTCCCCATTTAATTTGGGTACATTCACTCTTCTAACACTCTGGTAGGAATCCACTATAGGTTTTTGATCAGGTGCCCTGCCATGAGAAGATCTATTTTCTAAGGGAGATCTAGCAACCCTTTGAGCTTTTAATCAGGTGCCCAAAAACAAAGGTAAGTCTTTTGATCAGGTGACTTATGAACCAAAAGATAACTATTGAAGGGAGTTAAAAACCTTGTACACAATTTATGAAATAAACTAAAAGAAAAGATGTTTTCTTCACCGTCAAGAGTCTCTTAGAAGACTAATTGGATTAATAATGCAAAAATCTCCCTCTGATTTGTGTAGGGATTATGATCAGGATAGGGAGACTTTCTTCAGGCTGTAGGCCTTCAATAATATTGTTTCTCTCCAGTTGAAATTTCAGACTGATGTGAGATTGATTGTCTCTTGGAGATTCTGAAGCAAGTTATCCAAAATCTCTGTGTGTATCGCAGTCAGTAACCCCAAAATCCATTAGATAATAACCAGCAATTTTCTGAATAAATATTCTCTGGGAAGAATTCAAACATTTGATTTTTAAAAACCTTCCTTGAAATGTTTGAAGAATCTTCGAGGATTTGTAACTGCAAGGTTCAAATATTTGGAATAAAACCATTCCTTAACTGCCCTGGTAATTAATTTGAATAATAACTCTGTGATAATTCTATATTTATGTAACGCCCCAAAATTTCTAGAGGGACGACCAGCGTTTCTGGCCAAGTTTGGGTCTTAGCTGAGAGTCGAACCGGGTTCGTCGAGAAGAAAAATTGGTTTCTGGCAGGGGGAACACGGCCTGGGACACGGGCGTTGAAAGAATTAGTGCCTAAACACCTAGAGGGGGGGTGAATAGGTGTACGTTTTCTTTTGCTTTTAAGGCAGAAACTCTATTCACTTAATTAACCAGAGTTTGTAAATTCTACTACTACACAACACAGCAATCACAGAAATAATTCAACACAGAGTGCACACAGATTTTTATAGTGGTTCTTCAAGGTCTAGGTACATCCACTTTCCCCCTTTTCCTAACTAGTAGTGTACTAGATTCAGCCTAACTTCTTCACTTCTCCTCAGATCCTCAGATCTTATAGTAGCTCAGAACCCAAACCAGGTTCCTACAACTCAGAGTGTCCCCACTCCTACAACTCAGGCCAAATGCCCTACCTCAGCCTTCAACAAGGCCTACACTGAGAGATCACAATCTCCTACACCACAGTCTCACAACCATACCACTCAGAGAATTTACTCTCCTACACTCAGCCTTTAAAAAATAGGCTTACAATCTCAAATCTATATATATCCTACAAAAATTTGATTAAACAAAGTAAATAACCACCACCCAGATAAAGAGAGAAGCCTACAAAAATAGGCTTCTTGATGAGTTCTTGGAAGAACTTGATGGCAGAGATCAACCTCCCTTAGCTTTCTTCAAATCTTCTTGAATCTGAACTCAGTAGGGTTGAATCTCCTGAGAAGATGATCTTCAATCAGCTTTTGACTTGAGATTCAGATCACAATCTGAATCTTTCTTGGCAGCCTAGTTCAGCAACTGCACTTCTTAGATGGAGTCCTCTCTCTCCAACTTCTTCTAGATCTTCTGTCGAAAATCTTCTGTATAATTACTTCTATCTGTATTGCTCAGAATCTGTATTTTTCAAATGATTGATCATCACTTTCTGTTGAAGGAGAAAGCCTTTATATAGTCTTCCTCCATGGTAACCAGCTGATCTGGTTTCTAACAACCTTCTGACAGCTTTGACAGTAGTAGTTGACCGGTTAGAAATAGCAGTTGTCAAGTCATCCAGTCACTTCTTGAAATCACTGTCTCTGTCTGAAAGTGTCGAGACTGAACTTCATTATATGTCGACACAATTAGACTAAGTGTCGACACAAATGGACTAAGTGTCGACACTAGCCTTGATGGTGTCGACACAACTCCTTTTCTTGTTGTAACAGCTTCTCGACACTGCTTCTTCAGAATGTGTCGACACTGATTCTGTGTGTCAACACAAGCCTTCTTTTCTTTAACTTTGTAGAAACTTGCTGTGTGTCGACACATCTCCTTTGTGTCGACACATGTACTTCTTTACTTTAACTTTGTTTAAGCTTTGTTGTGTGTCAACACAAGTCCTGTGTGTCGACACAATTGATGTTAACAAATACTTCTATGTGTCGACACTGTATATATGTGTCGACACATTTGATGTCGACCAAGTATTCCTGTGTGTCGACACTGCCTCTTGGTGTCGACACAGTTGATGTTGACTTTGCTTCTCTATGTGTCGACAGAGCTTCACTGTATGTCGACACATTCCTTCTGGTGTCGACACAGTTGATTCTGGTGTCGACACAGTTGATTCTGGTGTCGACTCATCCTTTCCAAGTGTCGACACAATTAACTCCAAGTGTCGACACAGCTTTTCTCCAGTGTCGACACAAGCCTTCATAAGTGTCGACACTGCCTTTCTAGGTGTCAACACATGAACTTAGAAATTTTTCTGCATTTCCTGCAATTACTTAACCTGCACATATAAACTCAAAACACATCAAATACACCTTGATGTATATCATCGAGTAGGGTGAGGCTTTTTCAAATCTGGTACACATTTTCCAATGTACCCAACAATCTCCCCCTATTTGGAGAAGTCATAACCCTTAGTTAATGATATACACCATTCATAACAAATACACATTTTGATGTATAACAATATTATATGACAGGGTAAATACTTAAAACAAAACATAAAAGATATTTCATCACATAATAAGTATGCTAACACAATAAGCATTCATTATAGTTTTGTTTCAACTACCAAAAGTTTCTTTAATCAAAAGTTTACATGGAATTTAACACAAAAGATTACAAAGATGTAAGCTTAAGAAAATCTAAACTAAGACTGCTCTGGCTCCTTGATGACAATGTCCTTGCCTGATTGAATCTTGGCTTGCACAGGAACATCAGAGTCATCAATAGGCATCTTGCCCTTTAGATCTTTCTTTTTCAGCTCTTCAGCCCTTATCTTTTATCTTTCAAAATAACGATAAGGCTTTGGGAAATATTTGCTAGGCTCATGTGCATTAGGAGGTAGCTTCCCAAGTTTTTCCTTCCTTCTGTACTAAACTATGGCCTCTTACCTGGCTTCATGTTTTATCCATTCTTGTTCTTAGTACCATTTGCCCCTCTCTAGAATATTGTCCTTTGCAGCTTTCCAAGCAGTTAGTATAATATTTCTAGAAGTTGGGCTCCACTATTCAAAATCAGGCCTTAACTCTTCCTGTTCTCTGAATCTCTTCTTGGACAAAAGAGTTTCTTGCTCTTTGGACAAAACTTCCTCAGGCACTGGCTTGTCTACATTTTCTAGAATAATATTCTTATTACCCTCAGGAGGGTTGTACATTGATTGTACTTCTTGATGTATCTTCTCAAAATCTACAGGAGGATAGATTACCTGAGCAACTTCAGCTTGTTCTCCTCCAAAATATGCAGAGTTATACCAGATTCAGCTACAATATCATCATCACACATGGGTGGATATCCAAGTGTGGCTCTGATGCTATTGGAAATCCATTTAGCATGGTCAGATCCATCTTTGACTAAAACCCTCTCCCCATTTATGACTTCTCTAGCCACATGATCTCTAAGATCATCCTTCTGAAATATGATCTGTTCATCCAGAAAATTAACTCCATCCTTATAAAAACCTTTTAACTTCAGCAGTTGTCCAAAAATAGTCTTTTGAGAATCTGTAATAGCAGCTTTGACAGCAGTTATGCCTTCCTGGAAGTCCTTATCAAACTTCTCCGTATCAAACTCTGGCTTGACTGTAGACTGATCAGTTGGCTTGGCTGTTGTAACTTTTTTCAATTCTTTAACAATGGCATTATGGGATGCAGTCAGATTATCATTCATCCTAATCTGATTTTCTAAGACATAGCCCTGTTTAACTGCTATATCATCCACTTGTGTCTTTATCTTTTCTTGATGGGTAGCTAGGAAAACCACTGCATTACCCCCTTTGTGGAAACAGTCAGTCATTTCCTTCTTATTTTGATTCACCTCAAATCTAATGGATTTGATGTCTTGGGCCAAGGAGAATTGGAGATCTTTGTGTGTCTCATCCATATACTTCTCCATTGCAATCCTTTGCCCATCCAACTTTACTTGCATGGATACTAACAAAGAACTATAATCAATTGTCGGGGCAGGTTGGGGATCCATAGTTTGTAATGCTTTCTTGTAGCTCTAGCTTCTTCTTTTGAAGACCATGAGCTTTCTTTTCTTAGCTTGAACCATAGCAGCATCCTCAGATTCAGAAGTACTAGCTATGTCAACCCTTACTTTAGGACTTGGAGGCAATTCCTTCTTAGGTCTTGGTAGCTCCCCCTGAGTCCTTTGCTCCTCAGTTTCAGTCATTGTATTCTCTCCCTGAGCTCCTACTTGCTCTCCCTCAAAAATAGTTTTCTCCCCCTCAAAACCAGCATGCTCCCCCTCAATATCAGGAAACAACTCTTCTAAAGTAAATTCTTGTTGAGAAGGGACAGGAGAGTTTCTTATTTCTAGAGCATCAGTAGTAATAGATGTATCTTCCATGATCACATCTTGTGCTTGACTATGTAATTGTGTTGGTTGTTCAACATCAATCAAATATTCAGTTAATACTTCATCCTCAATATGTAAACTTGATTGATTAACTTCATGTATTACCTCAAGGATTGTTTGAGTTGCCATTTCACTGTCTAAGTGAGTAGGCACTTCCTCATGGTGAGGCTCCCCCTGGAGTGGATCCAAGTGGATGGGGCTAGCAGATGGTTGCTCCGCCTGCCTCTATGCATCTTCATTTCTTGCTGGTGACCTTCCAGTATTATCAGCTTCATCCTCATTAGAACTAAAAACTACTTGCTCCTGTGAACTACTGGAGGATTCAGGAGCCATCAGGGCTTTCTTCTTCTTCTTCTGTGGAGGAACTTCCTTCTCTGGAGTGGGCATGTCCTTAGTTAACACCCTATCCCACCTTGAGATAATCCTGATGTCCATCTTCCTCATGTGATTTATTTTAGAACCAGCAGCTTGTTCTATTATATCTGGAATAGTTCAAGCCAAGTATAGACTCATTATCCTACCCAAATTAGGCCTCTTCAGACTTTCCTTAATCTTTTCAAACATCACTGCTGACCAATCAGTTTTTAGTTTAAAGATGATCTTTGTCATTAAGCTGAACATATGAGCTGATATCCTATCATGCCCACCTAGCTTGCACAGAATGACCTTTCCTACCACTTCAGACAAAACCTTTCCTTGCATATTCATTCGACTTCTGTTAAAGACTGAGCCAATCTTCATGGTTGAATCTAGTCCACACCATTGCAGTGCTTCCCTAGGCTTAGAAGCAGGTACATCTTCTTCCTCTTGAGTTCTAGGTAGATGTAAAACTTTCCTTAAACTCTTCATAGTCAGTTTAACTTTCGCACCATGAACTGCAGACTTGATCTTGAGTCCAGTTGAATCCAACGTAGCTGCACCATAGAATTGGAGTACTTCCTTCTTCCAAATCTTGGTTGGCTCAGAAACTAGAACTTCCAACCCATTCTCTGCAATTAGGGTTACAACCTCCTGAATTTCTGGTTCCGCATGGTCAAATGTGTTGCGTACTAGCTCATATCCTCATTGACGTTCTCCTCAAGCTTAGGCGCCATTAGGGTTTTGAGAAATCTTGAATTTAGATGAGAGAGATGTCGACACAAAGTTTTGGTCTCGAAACTATTGAGAGCGTGTCGACAAACAATGTTGAAGACCTATTTATATCTTTCTAAAAACGAAGGTGAAAAGGCGCGTCATAATCCTCTAAATGTGTCGACACTATTGAAAAGTGTCGACACAGACTACTTAAGTCTCGACAACGGTGTTGACTACTATGCGTCGACACCAATTATGATGTGTCGACACAAATATATCTGTGCTCGATGAATAGTCGATACTCCACTCGATGAAATCTGTGTTAAACCTAAGTGGTTACACGACTACTGGATGTGTCGACACCCACTACTAGATGTGTCGACACTACTTTTCTGAAGTGTCGACACCAACTTTCTAGATGTCTCGACATCATTTCTCTGGTATGTCGACACCACTTCTATGTGTCGACACTATTTTACTTAGCCAATTTTGTGAAACTAATCTAAGTTCAACATTCCTAATTCAATTTTAAACTTATTGAATTTAGTTTCATCTAGGGGCTTAGTAAACATATCAGCAATTTGATTATCTGTTTTGACATATTCTAGTGAAATGTCTTCTTTCTCTACATGTTCTCTAAGAAAATGGTATCTAATTTCTATATGCTTAGTCCTACTATGTGAGACAGGATTATTAGCTATAAAAAATGCACTTGTAGAATCACAAAGCAAAGGTGTTCTACTTACTTGAATACCATAGTCTTCTAGCTGGTGCTGAATCCACAAAAGTTGTGCACATCAGCTTCCTGCAGCAACATATTCTGACTCAGCTGTGGAGATTGCCACACTGGTCTGCTTCTTACTGCTCCAAGACACTAGTCTTCCACCTAGAAATTGACAAGTGCCTGTAGTACTTTTTCTATCTTCCTTGCAACCTGCAAAATCTGCATCTGAAAAACCTGTCAGTAGAAAATCTCCATTCCTTGGGTACCAAAGGCTTAGATAAGGTGTGACCTTAAGATATCTCAAAATCCTTTTGACTGTAGTCAGATGAGATTCTTTAGGGCATGCTTGGTACCTAGCACAGACACATGTAGCATACATGATATTTGGTCTACTAGCAGTCAAATACAGAAGGGAGACAACTATCCCTCTATACAAAGTTTCATCTACAGGTTTCCCTGCATCATCTTTGCTTAGAGACAAACTTGACCCGATAGGAGTTTGCATGGTAGTGGATGATTCCATACCATACTTCTTTATTAACTCTAGGCTGAACTTAGACTGGCATTTGGACAGACCATCTTCAGTCTGTCTTACTTGGAGACCCAAGAAGAACTTAAGTCCCCCATACTGCTCAATTCAAATTTTCCTTGCATAAGTTTTGCAAACTTTCTGCAAATATTTCTTTCAGTAGACCCAAATATTATGTTATCTACATATATTTGGACTAGGATAATCTTTCCTTTAGAATCCCTAAGGAATATAGTCTTGTCTATTTTCCCCTTTGAGAATTTGTTCTCAATGAGGAAACTAGATAGGGTTTCATACCAAGCCCTTGGGGCTTATTTTAATCCATACAATGCTTTCCTAAGTCTATAAACATAATCACGTTTGAGAGGATCAACAAACCTGAGGGCTGCTCTACATAGACTTCTTCCTTTAGATTTCCATTTAGGAAAGCTGACTTTACATCCATTTGAAATACCTTAAAGCCTTGATATGTTGCATAAGCAAGGAACATTCTGATTTCTTCCAGTCTTGCTACTGGGGCAAAGGTTTGATCCAAGTCAATACCTTCTTCCTGCATATACCCTTTGTTGGGTATTGTATCCACAACGTACCTGATTTGAAGAAGCCCCTGATGAAGCTAAGGTAAATAGGCAATGTTCTTGACAAATTATTTCAAGTTGTGCTTGCAGTTATTCCACACTAAGTGCACACCAATGTCAGGGTGCAGTAGGTCAATATACACGGGTCTGCACGACGTAATCCCTCGTTGAGCAGATCATTGTGTTGCCCTACGTGTACTCTCTCTATTGGAGTGCACTTACTTTCAAGTACAGGGCTATGATCTTGCAAGAGCAGACAAGGAGCAAAGATGGGTCAAGGAGCACATCATGGGTGGAAAGACAAAAATTCGTCTAAGTGTAAATCGGCGAGAATCGCCAAGTGATTCTCGCCGATTCGCTGAGAATCAGTGGCTAATTCCCGCCGACTCGATCCAACTACACTTCAAAGCAAGCAACTATGATTCTAAGTAAGAAACGTCGAGAATCACTGTCTGATTCTCGCCGTCTCGACCCGGCTAAATCAGTGCGTGCAACCAAGTAAAATTCGACGAGAATCATGTTTGATTCTCGCCGAATCGTCGAGAATCACCTTTGATTCTCGGCGACTCGGCGAGACTCACTTTCGATTCTCACCGATTTTGCCTTGGGCGATTTTGTGTAACTTCCTGAACCGGATTCTGCCGCTGGACTATGTTGAACCGGAACTAGGGTTTCCTTAAGATGGGACCCACAACGGTCATTTAGGAGTATACGTGTGTATAAATACACGGGTATTTTTGAACAGTAGAAGAAGCGAAGAAGAAAAGAAAAACACGAGTCGCGACGTGACCTAGATCGCCGTTTCCGCTCCGTCGCCGCCGCCGCCGCTCGCGCCAAGTTGTTCGCCGGTTGATCGTGGTTTAGCCCAGATCCTCCTGCGACAGAAGCCTAGCTAAGCTCAGCGTCTCACGTGTCTAACCGGAGATCTCTTGTCTCTCGATTTGTAGATCGGGAAAATCTTCCCCATCCGAATCGATCGAGACGATTGATCCTAGTGTGACCGTTGGTAGACCTAGCTAGCTTCGCTACGAAGTTTGGATATCCAAAGAACATCAGCCGCACATCGTTGTTGCCGCCGATCCCGTGAACCTAGCCGCCACCCATCTTGCCGCCGCCGGTTCCGGGGAGATTCTCTCCAAGAGAGACCAAGGTTGTGGACTCTTTGTAGACTTCAAGATCACGTCGTAAACAAAGAGGGACACCGTAATCTCCACGCGTAGTTTGTATCTCTTGTACATTCTAGTATTTCTTTTGTTGTAAAGGAACGTTTGTTCCGTGTTGTAAGGGTTGAGTGCAACCCGTGTTGTGGGAGTGTTGACTCCTACGTGTGGAAGGGTTCCTTCCGATAGTGCAAGGATTGGATTTCAATCCTGTTGGTGAAGAGACCGAGTCATCCCGTGTTGGGAGATAGGTCGAAGGGGGAAAGTGGATGTACCCAAGTCGGGGAGCCACTATAAATAGGTTGTGTACTCTATTGTGCTGTGTTGTTTTATTTTCGTGTGCAGGTACAATTTAAATTCCGCAAAAACGCTGCACGTCACCTATTCCCCCCCCCCCCCCCCCCCCCCCCCCCCCCCCCCCCCCCATAGGTGAAGATAGTTGACACTAGGTGGACTTTCAAGTGGTATCAGAGGGAGGTTACTCATCAAAAAGGTTAACACCTTGAGTTGAATCCTGCCGCTAGTGTCAAGAAGGAGGCAAATATCTACTATGGACGGGCTCAAGTTCTCAGGCAAGATCCCAGTGTGCACCAGGCTCAACTTTCCTATCTGTAAGGAAAGGATCAGGTTCTACATGGAAGCAGTTGATCCTCGACTCTTCATGATCGTGGAGGAGGGACCTTATGTCCCCACTAAGGCCTCCACCATTGATCCTACCAAGAAAGTGCCGAAGACACTTTCTGAAATGGACAAGGACGAGATGGTGCTAGTGGGACTTGACAAGAAGGCACGGAACATTCTGGTCAGCGCAGTTAATGACTCAATGATGCAGAACTTCTGCAACTGCAGGACAGCACAAGAGATCTGGCATTGCCTGATCATCCTAATGGAGGGCACTGATGAAGTGAGGGATGATCGGAGATCCCTCCTGAACCAGAAATATGAGGCCTTCAGACAAGGGCCTAAGGAAGAGATTAGAGTCACCTACGAGAACTTCCTCAAGATTGTCAACGCCCTCAAAGGATACGGAAGAGTGTTCACTAATGGTGAACTCAATGATAAATTCCTTAGGTCCCTTACTAAGGAATGGGACACAAAGATCTGCGCCATCCGAGAGTTTGGCAGGCTAGCTGAAACTGACCCGCAAATTTTGTTTGGGAAGCTGATGTCCTATGAGCTTCAGCTGAACACCAGGAAAGAAGAAGAAGAAGCAGAGAAGGCTGCAGCCAAAGAAAAGACTGTGGCTCTAAAAGCCAGTCACTCCAGAAAAGGCAAGGGTGCGGTTTCATACCGTGCCAGGAAAAAGGATGAGGAGGAGGACTCCGAGCCATGCTCCTCCAGCTCAGAGCTGTCAGAGGAGGATTTCTACCTCATCACCAGAGAGTTCAAGAAGTTCCTCAAGATGAGGAATCAAAGAAAGAGAGACGGCTCCTCCTCCAGGCATCAGAAGAAAAATTATTCTTCTGACAGGTATGCTTCTAAACCGAACAAGCATCGCTCCTCTGACATTATTTGCTTTAGATGCAATAAGCCAGGACACGTCGTGGCCGACTGCTATCAAGGCAATATAGAAAAAGGGAAAGAAGAGGAGCACAAATCTTCGAGAGATAAGAAGAAAGAGTGGAGCTACATCGCCAAAAGGCCAAAGTCACTAAGCGAGTCTGATTCCTCAGACTCCAGTGATGATGAGGAAGCCTACTTCGGGCTGGTGGGTCGCTCCGACTCAGAAGGAGAATGCCCCCCATTTACTGGGAAGGTAAAAGCTCACACCCCTCTCTCCGACTCTGACTCTGATCCTGAGTCTTAGGATGATGAACCTGAGGATAGCCTTTCGGCCCGTGAAGCTGAGCTCCTCGAGAAGTATGAGCTTTTGCTCAACACTTTCGACGAGTGTCGTAAGAGATTGAAGGCGGAGAAAAAGGAAGAAAAATTCCTTAAGGGTGAGTGTGTTTCCCTAAGGGAAGAGTTCACCAGTTTGATTTCTCTCCGACAGGAGCACCTTGAGCTGACTTCAAAGCACTCAGAGTCTCTTAAGCTCCTTGATCTTAAGCAGGAGGAAGTCGACAAGTTGGAAGAACAACTTGCGGTAGAAAGGAAGATCGTCAAGAGCTTCTCTATGCCAAAAACCGTTCTTCCAGTAGTTGATATCTTCTCTGCTCAGGACAAAGGAGCTGGCTTGGGGCATGTAGGGGTATCTGGTTCCTCATCCAGGAGAAACAGGAACCAGAGGAAGAATAAGGCCGCCAAGAAGGCCTCAGCTGATGAAAAGGGAAAGGCTCCGCTTAGCCTTGTTGCGTTCAGAAAGCTTGTCTTTCCTTGCAACCAACATGACTTTGAATCAACATTTGGCCATCATTTCCGGCCCTCGGTTGCAAAGCCAAAGAGCCGATATGACGGTTGGACCTTTCCTCGGAACTTCGGTGAGAGTGCCTTCAAGGCACCTTATGAGGAAATCCACATGGGAAATTATGGTCAATTCTCTAGCGGCCATAATGGAAAGCAGGCACCAAAAGCCAAGCCTGTTATACAGAAGGTGAAGAAGTCTTGTGACTGCAATCACTGTGAGGCCCCCACCTCCAGATCCAAAGCCCCGGCTGTACCCTCCGTTCCCACGGTAAGGCAGGAGCCTAGGAAGAGGTACAACAGATTTGACTATTGGTGCTGTGTCAAAGTCGGTCACTTTGCCGTGGATTGTTGGTTTAATCCAAGGTATCACGAGACTCCCTATGTTAGCAATGCGAGGCCAACCACTCGTAGGGTTAACCAACCGAGGGGGAGTATGCTAACCAGGAATCTAGGACCCAAGTTCGATTGGGTTCCTAAGGGAAATTAATTTTGTTTTGCAGGAATGTCCAAAGGCCACCAAAATGCCGATCTGGTATTTGGACAGTCGATGCTCCCGGCATATGACTGGGACAAGATGTAAGACCCCTTTTTTTTAAAAAAAAACACGGGGTCTTATGCCCAGAACCGCCGCTTTGCGGTGACACCTTCTCGCCCGGAAGCGTCATCACCACAAAACGCCGTTTCTGCCGGCCAATTCGATCGCAGCATAGTAACAAAATTAGAGTAATAACATGCGAAGCAAAACTCTAAGTAAAAGTCCACAGAAATATCACATCAAGTAAAATATCTCCACGATGGGAGAGTCCACAAAACCAAGCACTGTAAATAAGGGCTTATCCCCGATACAACAATTCCTCAACACAAGATCTCTCATGTGGAAATAAAATAAACACTACTAGAGTAAGGGCCTCACAGTCCCAGCTGTCTGAACTCCTGTGCTAGACTGCCCTATCTCTAAGCGTGTCGACCTCTGGGGCTGCTCCTCCAATCTGGGCTCCGCGATCCCCTAAATGATGTGGTTCGAAAACCGTTAGTCTAAAAGACTAAGTCCTATCATCCCCCACCCCTTCCCCCATGGCTCCTAGGCACCGAGCGGAGAGGAAGAAAGGGAGGACTTGAAAGTGGAGAGTATATCAAATGCAGGTGACGGTGGACCTAAAACTAGCAATTTATATAGTAACTAAACATATTTGTAAACAAGTAAAGTAAAGTAACCTTAACTTATATGGGTACATATAAGCAAGGGGTCTTTTGCAAGGCTCCCATCGTATAAAGAGTCCCATACCAATTTATACGTTGGGGTGTCGGTTATTAACAGCAATATATATATGTAAAGAAAATTAACCTTAATTTATAAACTTGCCCACACAAGCTTATAGACCAAGGGGTCGTTTTGCAGGGCCTAATGTATAAGTGTCCCATACCACTTATATTTTAGGTGTCAAAGTGTTAAATGAATCGCTTATGCTATGACATGCAAGTGGGTATGATGGATCAAGCAAGTGCAACACACACACCCGACTCTGTGCACACAAACCTTTAGTTCCCCCTTTCTGGAGCCTCACCTCCCAGGATACCTCCGTAGTGGCAGACGGAAGCGGTGGGTTGGGCCTCGCCCACCTCTAAACCAGTATAGCACTACTGGTCAGACCTATCGTACGCCTCAACGCTGGTGCACTAAGCGGACTCCTGCGTACTCTTGCCGGCTGGAGCATCGGACTTCTGTTGGCGAAGTGCTATCACAACACTTGCCGAGTCAACGTATTGGTGTCTGTGCTAAGATCCTCCAATACCGAAGACCCACCACCTTAATTTCATTCCTTTTATGCACATGCAAATTTACGTACCAACACCGAGCCGAAGCTCACCGGGCCATCCTGCCCTCTTACCACAACGACCGAGCCTACCGCTTGATCATCTAGCCAAAATTACTTCTCGTAACCTCGGGGTGTGTGAGAGTGAAACCCTAATTATTCTAGTTACTCTTGAAGTTTCATTATTCCTATGAGTTGCGTTAGCCCAGGACTGCCCAAGGTATTCCCCGTGAAGGGCTCTCGAAGGCACTAGGAACTACGATGGGATTACGCCCAAAGCTCCCTTTCGCAAGGCACTTATTATTATTGGTTACTACACAAATCTCTCAATCCCTTAGGGTTATAATTGAATTCTAACCCAAGTGTATATGACTCCTTTTCAACGAGGATGAGTGATCCTTTGTCGATCCCGAACCCCACACAACTCTAACCAACCTCCACTACTCATCTATACTTCTGATGACAAACCTAATTCACCTACCAGACTAATGCCCCATTATTCCAACTTCCTAAACTCATTGTGCACTTAAATTTGATTTCTACTGTTTTTACTAATTGCAGACCTCCCTAAGCTAATATGATGTACTCAATAGGTGATACTCTAAATTCTCCTCCAATAACTCTACAAATTTTACCAGAGGTCTATTATGATAAATATAGTCTAAATTCAGAAAATCATATTTTTCCCAATTAATCTACTATTTATTGAATTTTCCTCAAAAACTAGGCCATAGTCAATTTGAACAAGAACCATAAGATTTTCTCAGGTAATGGCATCCTAAAATTTTTATTCACTAAATAACAGAGAAATATTATTGGTTGCCAATTTTCATAATTTTCCAGATAGTTTCTTGACCTCTAAAGGATTTATTAAAAATAATTCCTAAGATCAAATATAATGAAGGAAGTGCCACAAATATGTCTCCAATAATTATGTAAAAATTACTAGGGCTTCATAAGGAACTAGAAACATCATGATGAAGAAATTAAAATTTTTTAGACCATTTAAATGTCATTACTAAATTTACCAATGTTCCATAGAATTAAGTAATTAAAGAAGCAACTACTAAATATCATTCTTCAAAAATTTCATAAAACTTTACAGAGATGGGTACCATGATTACAAGCCCCTTTGCTAAGTTTCATCAGATTTAATCAAGTATACGTTTCTCCAAAAATTCCTAAGTGAAAATTGTAAAACATGACTTTGTGAATAAAGTACCAAAAATATTCATCCAAAATTTATTATAAAATTTCCAGAGATATATATACCCTAAACAACTACCCATTCAAAAACTCAGCCCTTTTCAGAAAGTTTTGGTATTAGATCTTATGATTTCAAAGCTAGTGCCCTAAACTAGGGTTATAGATTTAAGGGGTTTAAATTCTTCCAAATGCCCTAAAATTTTAACCACAGGACCATAGTAACCCTATGGACATCATTCCCAAGTTTCAAGTCCATCCAAGGTCTTTTGACCCCAAATTCTTCAAACCCTAGAAATTTACCCTAAAGGGCCTACCCTAAAATTCTAGGGCTACCCTAGTCCAAACCACTCCAAACTTCATAAGTGAGTGTAAAAAGTCAAATTATATCAGTGGCCAAAATTTCAGCCTCTGATGAGGGAATTTGGCCACTCAACCATCAAATAGTGGCTTTTGACCAAAATACCCTTATAAGGTCATATATAGGGTGGGTAAATTACCTATCCTAAACATCTCCAAATGAGCTAAAGTTTTAACCCTATACCTATCATGACATCTAAGACCACCCACCAAAATTTGGGGGAGTTTTAAATTAATTAGGTCACATAATTAAATTAATCATGATTTATTAAATTTTTTCTAAAAACTATAGAAACATATTCTCCAAAAATTCTAAATTTTGGACAGGTTCTAGATATGACTAAGACTTTCTCACTGCCCAAATTTCAACTTGTTTGGACAAGGAATGAAGTGTGGGCACCAAAAATAATTTCTGTTTAGGCCTATGTATAGGTCCTACCAAAAAGGGGTACCCTGGTCTAACCAGTGGCCCAAAAGGGTCCAAGCAATTTTTGCTACAAACTAGACACCCGAAGCTACAATTTTCATGTTGGGCAGATTTCCATTCAGGGTCCCTAAGTATTTTTAAAAATTAAATACATTAAATACATCTAATGTGACAGAAATGAAATGATATTTATTTAAATCCTAAAGTATCTGATTTGATGCCGCGCGAATCTTGGCGCAGATCGACGGCGCTGGGTTATCGTCCCCGATGAGCCAACGGCCAGGATTGCTTCTTCCTGTGCCGACTTCAAGCGTCTGCCGCCGGCCACCCAGTCCCTTCCCCGGACGACCACCGCCACCATCACCTCCGTTGAGGTGGTGGCTATCGCCAGACGGCGGCACAGCCGCCGGAGGGGCGGATTCCGGCGATCCAACCAATAAAATTTTCGGCCGAAAGCCATGAATTTTGCGAATTGGATCGGGCTCAATTGTGCCCGAACATTGGCCCTAATGAAACCTAAGATCTACCCATGAGAAAAGAGGAGGAGGAGGACCTTGTTGGCGGCCTGGAGACGAGCGGATCTGCGGGTTGACATGGTGGTGGCGCCGCCGATCGGAATTCTGCAATCTCCCAGTAAACTCGCCGGATTTCTTCAGTTAAGGATTGGGAAATTCTTCTCCAAGCTCACTGATGATGTTTAAAACATCAGAGGGGGAGAAGAATGGAAGAAACTGCCATGGCCATCATGGCCATTAAAGGCTTGTTTCGGCCATGATGGTGGAGGCTGTAACAGCCCCTTGACAGCCAGGAAAATGGCTGGAAACTCCTCCCCTTCACTGGAGGAGATGAATGCTGCCATCAATGGGGACATTGGCCTTTCCTTGGCCAATCTCCTCCTTCAACTCTCATTCCCCTTTTCTCTCTCCTCCATTAGTATGGAATGAAGCTTTCTCTCTCTTTCCTAGTCACCAAAGCTGACCATGCTGACTCCCCAGCCTATTGGCAGCCCTTTCCACCCATAATATTTCATTATATTGTGGTTAACTTAAAAGGAAAAAGGGGTTGAGCTTGGGTTGACCCCTCCCCTTTTGCTAGGTTAATAATGTTGTGATGGGGTCATGGAGTCATGGTGAAGCCCTAATGTCCTTCTAAATTATTGTTTTGAATTTTACTATTTGCAGACCATGGTAGCTTTCATCCTCCTACCTAGGCCCACTTGGTCCCCAAGGTCTTCCTAGGGTTGGTCTTGACCTAGCCTTGCCCAAAATCACCCTTAGGGGGGTCTAGTTGAAATTGGGATGTTACAAATCCAACAAGTCAAAAAAAGGATTTCGTCCTCGAAATCACGATCTCGCCTACGGTAATCTTCTTACCGAAGAAAATGAACTTATAGTTGTTATTAAATAGGAAGATTAACCCCTACTCCTACTAAAGTAGTCTTACCTGTTAAAGTCAAGTAATTAATTTAAACTTCTTGAGTGGTTGAGAGGTATACCTGACCAAACAGCTCTGGATATTTCTGTTGCATCAGATCCTGCGGCTCCCAAGTATGCTCCTCTTGGCCGTGGTTCCTCCACAGAACCTTGACTAAGGGAATCTTTTTGCGTCGCAGGATCCGTACTCCTTTATCATCGATCCGCACCGGCTCCAAGTGAACAGATCGGTCCGAAGCTACCGGCCCTTCGGTGGTCGTAATTCGCTGCTCCGGGCGTAGTAGAGCCCTTCTCAGCGAGGATATGTGGAAAACATCATGCAGAGCTGCCAGCTCTGGTGGCAACTTCAGCCTGTAAGCCAGGACCCCTATCCGCTCCAGGATCCTGTAAGGGCCCATATATCTGGGGCTGAGCTTCTTCCTTCGGCCACGCATCCGAGAAACTCCATGCATAGGCCGGATCTTCAAAAACACTCGGTCCCCGACCTGAAATTCCACCTGACGATGGCGGGCGTCATAATACTTGGCCTGCCTGCTCTGTGCCTCTAACATCCTGTCCCTGATCAACCTCACCTGAGCCTCGGTGTCTTCAACAAAATCCGATCCCAAAGCCTTCGGGTCCTCGTCCTGAATCCAAGAGAGTGGGGTTCTACATTTCCGTCCATATAGAGCCTCGTAGGGGGCCATGCCTATGCTGGCCTGATGACTGTTATTGTACGAGAATTCCACCATCGGTAACATCTTTTCCCAAGGCTCTCCTCGGTCTAGGATGCATAGACGTAGCAGGTCTTCCAGTGTCCAATTTGTGCGCTCTGTCTGCCCGTCCATCTGAGGGTGGAAGACGGTGCTAAAAGTCAGTCGAGTGCCCAAGTATGCCTGAACCGACCGCCATTCCCTGGATGTAAACCGACCGTCCCGATCTGACACGATTGTCCTGGGTACTCCATGATAGCGAATGTACTGCTCCACAAACTTCCGAACCAGAACCCCCACTGAATCGTCCTTCCTGACTGGTATAAATCTAGCCACCTTCGTCAATCGATCTACGATGACCCAAATCGAATCATTTCCCGTTCGTGATCGGGGGAGACCATGAATAAAATCCATCGCAATATCCTCAAACTTCCACTCTGGCACTGGAAGAGGTTGCAACAATCCCGCGGGGTTTCTGCATTCCGCCTTCACAAACTGGCAGGCTTCGCAATGGGTCACGAAGTGTGTAATATCCCTCTTCATTCCTGGCCAGAACATCATCCTCTTCAGATCGGCCATCATCTTGGTGATTCCCGGGTGTATCGAATACCTACTGCAATGCGCTTCCGCCATGATATCCTCCCGGATCTGACCTCCTGCGGGTATATAAATCCTTCCTCTGAAGTACAATAGCCCATCCTTCAAGGAATAACCCCTCGTCGAACCCTCCTCCAAGGTTCGAAATATCGGTTCCGCCCGAGGGTCTGTCTTCTGCCCTTCCCTGATGCGGTCCCGGATATCATCAATAGCGATCATCGACGCCAGATACTCCATGTATAATTCTGGATCGTCCTCGGATACTAGGGATATCTGCATGTCCCCGAAAGACCGGACCAGCTCCATAGACATAAGCTGAGGTGCCTTCCCTGCAGCATCTCCTCTCCGGCTCAACGCATCCGCCACCACGTTCGCCTTCCCGGGGTGGTAGTGCATAGTATACTCATAATCTGTCAGGAACTCCACCCAACGCCTTTGTCTGATGTTGAGGTCTTTTTGCGTGTCCACGTATCTCAGGTTCTGGTGGTCGGAGAAGATGTCGCAATGAACCCCGTACAGATAGTGCCGCCAAATCTTCAAGGCGAAGATTACCGCGCCCATCTCTAGATCGTGGACCGGGTAATTTTTCTCGTGAATCTTCAACTGTCGAGAGGCATAAGCTATCACATGCCCGTTCTGCATCAGAACGGCACCCATCCCTTGGTAGGAGGCGTCGGTATACACCTGGAATCCCTCCCTTCCTGACGGAATAGCGAGGATGGGAGCCGAAGTGAGCCGACTCTTCAGCTCCACGAAGGCTGCCTCGCACTGTGGTGTCCAAATAAAAGGGGATTCCTTCTTCGTCAGAGTCGTAAGAGGGAGCGCGATCCGGGAGAATCCCTCTACAAACTTCCGGTAGTACCCGGCAAGTCCCAAGAAGCTCCGTACATCTGTCGCCGTCTTCAATGGTGGCCAATCCTGAACGGCCCGAATCTTGGCCGGGTCTACCGCCAACCCAGCCCCACTGACGATATGGCCCAAGAAGGCCACCTCCTTTAGCCAAAACTGGCATTTGCTGAATTTTGCGTACAGCTGATGCTCCCGTAACCTTTCCAATGTCAAGGCCAGGTGTCGTGCGTGCTCCCCTTCCGTCTTTGAGTAGACAAGGATGTCGTCAATAAAGATGATGACGAATACATCCAAATATTCCTTGAACACCCTGTTCATAAGGCTCGTAAATGCTGATCGTGCATTCGTGAGCCCGAACGGCATCACTGTGAACTCGAACAGTCCGTATCGGCTACTGAAAGCGGTCTTCGGAATGTCCTCTTCTCGGATCCGCAACTGATAATAACCTGACCTAAAGCCAAGTTTCGAGAAGAAATGTGCTCCCTCCAGCTGGTCGAACAACTCATCGATTCGTGGGAGTGGGTAGGTATTCCGAACCGTGAGTCTATTCAGCGCTCGATAGTCTATGCACAGGCGGAGACTTCCGTCCTTCTTCTTGACAAACAGCACCGGGGCTCCCCACGGTGAAGAACTTGGCCAGACGAACCCTGCCTCTACAAGTTCCTGCAGCTGACTCCGGAACTCTGCCAACTCCTTCGGGGCCATCCGGTAAGGGGCCCTAGATGCCGGACTGGCTCCGGGCACTAACTCTATCTGAAAATCCTGCTCTCGACACGGAGGTAGTCCTGGCAATTTCTCTGGGAAGACGTCGACGAAGTCCCGCACCACTGGGATGTCTGTCATGGCCCCCTTGGCCTCCTCTATCTCAAACAGAATCTGGTAGACCTCTTCCCCCTGTAGATGGGCCTTAACAGCCTGTACTAAAGATAAAAGCACACAAGAGGCGGATCTTATACCTTCGATGACAATAAACGAGTCTCCATGCCTCACTGTGATCTTCTTCGCTTGGCAATCAATCTGGGCATGGTTCCAGTGCAACCATGTCATGCCCAGGATCAACTCGAAGACTGGCATTCTAAGAATCGTTGCCGCCACTTCGAATGGCTTCCCGCCAATCTCCGCCTCCATGTTGCAGTGGGCAGAGGTGAATAGCTCCGATCCATCAGGTAAACGCACCCTCCTCGTCAGGCCTGTGAACCGTTCTACGCCTTCTAGCCCTTCCACGAAAGCCTCTGATACGAACGAGTGCGAAGCACCCGTGTCGAACAATGTGTAGGCGGGTTTGCCGCTGACGAAGACTATACCTGGATCGGTTAAATGTCTTAGGATTCTGTAACTAGTTTCTTCCTATTTAATCATTTTTTTTTGAGAAGTTCCTAAAAAAAAATTGACAGCAGAGATAACGGAATTTTTATTTAAATAATTTAAAAACTCTTGTCATACCTGTTATGACTTGCTCCGGGTTTCGAGGCTGTGCCAGATCCAAGGCATACACCTGCTCCCTTTCCGGTCTACGATCGCCACCTGGGTATCCACGTCCTCGGCCACGACCCCGGCCTCCGAAGTATGGCGCTGGTGGGGCAGCCTGTGGTGCTGGTGGGGGTGCCCTCCCCATGGGACAGTTCCTCCTAATGTGCCCCACCTGGTGACAATCGAAGCACACTGGCCGTTGATACGCCATTCCCCCGGGTCTCTGTTCGTCCCGCCTCTGAACTGGTGGTGGAGCCATCAACACTGGTCTTCCTATCTCCTGTCTCGCCTCCTGATGAGGCTGGTCTTCTACCCTTCTTCCATCTGTGATGCGGCCCCGCCGCTGATCATTTCGGGCTCCCCGGCTCTGGTCTTCATTTGGCCGCTTCCGGCCCCGAGTAGTAAGCCAATCCGCCTCGATTCTTTTCGCCATCTCCAAAATCCGGGAGATGGGCCCGTCAGATACAAATAGTAAGGTCTCCCTCAGCTCCTCCCGCAGGCCCTTGTAGAACCTTTTCGTATACCCAGCTTCGTCCAACTGATATGAGTCTGCAAACCGGGCTAAATGATCAAACTCTCGGTGGTACTCCACCACCGTCTTGCTCCCTTGCCTCAACTGCAAAAACCTGTCCTCCAGCTCATCTCTGGCTGATTGCGGAACAAAGTGCTCCAATAGCGCGCCCTTGAATTCCTCCCAAGCTATCTCCGCAGCCGTCCTGTCAGCAAAAATCGTATCCAGGGAAGTCTTCCACCACCTCTTAGCATGAGATTCCAAGCAAGACACGACCAAGGGCACCCTTTCCTCCCACGGGCACTTGATCCCAGTCAACATCTCGTACATGATATCTAGCCACTCCTCTGTCCGGACGGCAGACTCAGTCCCACAGTAGGATGGGGGAGCGAGTCCTCGAAAGATACTCAGCCAGTTGGCCCCCGGGTTTGGCTGCGGAGCCAGAACCTGTTGAGCCCTGAAAGCATCCAAAATGGCTGTCAACGTCTGTCCCACCTCCGACTGTAGGAAAGGAGTAGGGACCGGGGGAGGTGGTGCAACGTCCGGAGTCCACTGGGCCCCGCCTTGTGGTGTGGGCTGAGCTGGAGGCTGCGAAACAAACTATATTAGTGGGTAATCAGCTCAAATATATGCAAAGTGGACTATTTTACAAGTGATTCCTCCTTAGGGTCTCACCACTGCTTCCGCTGCTAGTTTGTCCGCAAACTAAGCTCGCGCGGGGGTGGACCAGGGGTTGTGGACTGTTACCTTTCGATCGGGGTTTCCCTCTGATACCATTTGTAAGACCCCATTTTTTTTTTAAAAAACACAGGGTCTTATGCCCAGAACCGCCGCTTTGCGGTGACACCTTCTCGCCCGGAAGCGTCATCACCACAAAACGCCGTTTCTGCCGGCCAATTCGATCGCAGCATAGTAACAAAATTAGAGTAATAACATGTGAAGCAAAACTCTAAGTAAAAGTCCACAGAAATATCACATCAAGTAAAATATCTCCACGATGGGAGAGTCCACAAAACCAAGCACTGTAAATAAGGGCTTATGCCCGATACAACAATTCCTCACCACAAGATCTCTCATGTGGAAATAAAATAAACACTACTAGAGTAAGGGCCTCACGGTCCCAGCTGTCTGAACTCCTGTGCTAGACTGCCCTATCTCCAAGCGTGTCGACCTCTGGGGCTGCTCCTCCAATCTGGGCTCCGCGATCCCCTTAATGATGTGGTTCGAAAACCGTTAGTCTAAAAGACTAAGTCCTATCATCCCCCACCCCTTCCCCCATGGCTCCAAGGCACCGAGCGGAGAGGAAGAAAGGGAGGACTTGAAAGTGGAGAGTATATCAAATGCAGGTGACGGTGGACCTAAAACTAGCAATTTATATAGTAACTAAACATATTTGTAAACAAGTAAAGTAAAGTAACCTTAACTTATATGGGTACATATAAGCAAGGGGTCTTTTGCAAGGCTCCCATCGTATAAAGAGTCCCATACCAATTTATACGTTGGGGTGTCGGTTATTAACAGCAATATATATATGTAAAGAAAATTAACCTTAATTTATAAACTTGCCCACACAAGCTTATAGACCAAGGGGTCGTTTTGCAGGGCCTAATGTATAAGTGTCCCATACCACTTATATTTTAGGTGTCAAAGTGTTAAATGAATCGCTTATGCTATGACATGCAAGTGGGTATGATGGATCAAGCAAGTGCAACACACACACCCGACTCTGTGCACACAGACCTTTAGTTCCCCCTTTCTGGAGCCTCACCTCCCAGGATACCTCCGTAGTGGCAGACGGAAGCGGTGGGTTGGGCCTCGCCCATCTCTAAACCAGTATAGCACTACTAGTCAGACCTATCGTACGCCTCAACGCTGGTGCACTAAGCGGACTCCTGCGTACTCTTGCCGGCTGGCGCACCGGACTTCTGTTGGCGAAGTGCTATCACAACACTTGCCGAGTCAACGTATTGGTGTCTGTGCTAAGATCCTCCAATACCGAAGACCCACCACCTTAATTTCATTCCTTTTATGCACATGCAAATTTACGTACCAACACCGAGCCGAAGCTCACCGGGCCATCCTGCCCTCTTACCACAACGACCGAGCCTACTGCTTGATCATCTAGCCAAAATTACTTCCCGTAACCTCGGGGTGTGTGAGAGTGAAACCCTAATTATTCTAGTTACTCTTGAAGTTTCATTATTCCTATGAGTTGCGTTAGCCCAGGACTGCCCAAGGTATTCCCCGTGAAGGGCTCTCGAAGGCACTAGGAACTACGATGGGATTACGCCCAAAGCTCCCTTTCGCAAGGCACTTATTATTATTGGTTACTACACAAATCTCTCAATCCCTTAGGGTTATAATTGAATTCTAACCCAAGTGTATATGACTCCTTCTTTTCAACGAGGATGAGTGATCCTTTGTCGATCCCGAACCCCACACAACTCTAACCAACCTCCACTACTCATCTATACTTCTGATGACAAACCTAATTCACCTACCAAACTAATGCCCCATTATTCCAACTTCCTAAACTCATTGTGCACTTAAATTTGATTTCTGCTGTTTTTATTAATTGCAGACCTCCCTAAGCTAATATGACGTACTCAATAGGTGATACTCTAAATTCTCCTCCAATAACTCTACAAATTTTACCAGAGGTCTATTATGATAAATATAGTCTAAATTCAGAAAATCATATTTTTCCCAATTAATCTACTATTTATTGAATTTTCCTTAAAAACTAGGCCATAGTCAATTTGAACATGAACCATAAGATTTTCTCAGGTAATGGCCTCCTAAAATTTTTATTCACTAAATAACAGAGAAATATTATTGGTTGCCAATTTTCATAATTTTCCAGATAGTTTCTTGACCTCTAAAGGATTTATTAAAAATAATTCCTAAGATCAAATATAATGAAGGAAGTGCCACAAATATGTCTCCAATAATTATGTAAAAATTACTAGGGCTTCATAAGGAACTAGAAACATCATGATGAAGAAATTAAAATTTTTTAGACCATTTAAATGTCATTACTAAATTTACCAAAGTTCCATAGAATTAAATAATTAAAGAAGCAACTACTAAATATCATTCTTCAAAAATTTCATAAAACTTTACAGAGATGGGTACCATGATTACAAGCCCCTTTGCTAAGTTTCATCAGATTTAATCAAGTATACATTTCTCCAAAAATTCCTAAGTGAAAATTGTAAAACATGACTTTGTGAATAAAGTACCAAAAATATTCATCCAAAATTTATTATAAAATTTCCAGAGATATATATACCCTAAACAACTACCCATTCAAAAACTTAGCCCTTTTCAGAAAGGTTTGGTATTAGATCTTATGATTTCAAAGCTAGTGCCCTAAACTAGGGTTATAGATTTAAGGGGTTTAAATTCTTCCAAATGCCCTAAAATTTTAACCACAGGACCATAGTAACCCTATGCACATCATTCCCAAGTTTCAAGTCCATCCAAGGTCTTTTGACCCCAAATTCTTCAAACCCTAGAAATTTACCCTAAAGGGCCTACCCTAAAATTCTAGGGCTACCCTAGTCCAAACCACTCCAAACTTCATAAGTGAGTGTAAAAAGTCAAATTATATCAGTGGCCAAAATTTCAGCCTCTGATGAGGGAATTTGGCCACTCAACCATCAAATAGTGGCTTTTGACCAAAATACCCTTATAAGGTCATATATAGGGTGGGTAAATTACCTATCTTAAACATCTCCAAATGAGCTAAAGTTTTAACCCTATACCTATCATGACATATAAGACCACCCACCAAAATTTGGGGGAGTTTTAAATTAATTAGGTCACATAATTAAATTAATCATTATTTATTAAATATTTTCTAAAAACTATAGAAAAATATTCTCCAAAAATTCTAAATTTTGGACAGGTTCTAGATATGACTAAGACTTTCGCACTGCCCAAATTGCAACTTGTTTGGACAAGGAATGAAGTGTGGGCACCAAAAATAATTTCTGTTTAGGCCTAGGTATAGGTCCTACCAAAAAGGGGTACCCTGGTCTAACCAGTGGCCCAAAAGGGTCCAAGCAATTTTTGCTACAAACTAGACACCCGAAGCTACAATTTTCATGTTGGGCAGATTTCCATTCAGGGTCCCTAAGTATTTTTAAAAATTAAATACATTAAATACATCTAATGTGACAGAAATGAAATGATATTTATTAAAATCCTAAAGTATCTGATTTGATGCCGCGCGAATCTTGGCGCAGATCGACGGCGCTGGGTTATCGTCCCCGATGATCCAACGGCCAGGATTGCTTCTTCCTGTGCCGACTTCAAGCGTCTGCCGCCGGCCACCCAGTCCCTTCCCCGGCCGGCCACCGCCACCATCACCTCCGTTGAGGTGGTGGCTATCGCCAGACGGCGGCACAGCCGCCGGAGGGGCGGATTCCGGCGATCCAACCAATAAAATTTTCGGCCGAAAGCCATGAATTTTGCGAATTGGATCGGGCTCTATTGTGCCCGAACCTTGGCCCTAATGAAACCTAAGATCTACCCATGAGAAAAGAGGAGGAGGAGGACCTTGTTGGCGGCCTGGAGACGAGCGGATCTGCGGGTTGACATGGTGGTCGCGCCGCCGATCGGAATTCTGCAATCTCCCAGTAAACTCGCCGGATTTCTTCAGTTAAGGATTAGGAAATTCTTCTCCAAGCTCACTGATGATGTTTAAAACATCAGAGGGGGAGAAGAATGGAAGAAACTGACATGGCCATCATGGCCATTAAAGGCTTGTTTCGGCCATGATGGTGGAGGCTGTAACAGCCCCTTGACAGCCAGGAAAACGGCTGGAAACTCCTCCCCTTCACTGGTGGAGATGAATGCTGCCATCAATGGGGACCATTGGCCTTTCCTTGGCCAATCTCCTCCTTCAACTCTCTTTCCCCTTTTCTCTCTCCTCCATTAGTATGGAATGAAGCTTTCTCTCTCTTTCCTAGTCACCAAAGCTGACCATGCTGACTCCCCAGCCTATTGGCAGCTCTTTCCACCCATAATATTTCATTATATTGTGGTTAACTTAAAAGGAAAAAGGGGTTGAGCTTGGGTTGACCCCTCCCCTTTTGCTAGGTTAATAATGTTGTGATGGGGTCATGGAGTCATGGTGAAGCCCTAATGTCCTTCTAAATTATTGTTTTGAATTTTACTATTTGCAGACCATGGTAGCTTTCATCCTCCTACCTAGGCCCACTTGGTCCCCAAGGTCTTCCTAGGGTTGGTCTTGACCTAGCCTTGCCCAAAATCACCCTTAGGGGGGTCTAGTTGAAATTGGGATGTTACACAAGAAGCCTGTTGCGTGATTACTCTCCAGTCGAGAATGGACACAAAGTCATCTTTGGAGGGTCAGATCGAGGAGTCACCAGAGGTTATGGTATGATTTCCAACGGTATAATCTCTATCACCGACGTGGCTTATGTTGAAGGGTTAAACCATAACCTGATCAGTGTAAGTCAGTTATGTGATAAAGGTTATGACGTTAAGTTCTGCAAGGATAAATGTCTGATAATTTCACGTATCTCTTCTGAGACGGTATTATCAGGCATTAGGAGCAGAAATATCTTCTGCTTAGATTTTCTCAGTTAAGATTCATCTACCCCCGTATGCCTTGTGGCAACAGGCAGTGCGTCTCTTTGTGAACAATGGCACAAGAGATTGGCACATATTAATTTCAAAACAATTAGTATGCTGTTTTCTAAAAACTTAGTAAGGGATGCTCCGGTTATCAAGTGCATCAAAGATAGCCCCTGTCCTGCATGCCAGATGGGCAAACAGACTCGGGCTACCTTTAAGAGCATTGTAGACAAAGACTCTTCCCGATGTCTTTACCTTCTACATATGGACTTGTTTGGTCCAATGCAAGTTCATAGCTTGGGAGGCAAGTCCTATACGCTAGTGATAGTTGATGATCATTCTCGATTTACATGGGTGTTCTTCTTAAAACGAAAGTTGGATACGTTTGACATCTTCACTAGTTTTGTCAAGCAGGTTCAGAACGAATTTAACTGCCCAGTGGTCAAAATCAGAAGTGACCATGGAATAGAATTCGAATTTGGTGCTATGACAGAGTGTTGTGAAGAACAATGTATCTTTCATGAGTTTTCCTCCCCGCGCACTCCTCAGCAAAATGGAGTTGCGGAGAGGAGAAATAGAACTCTCATTGAAGCCTGTACGACAATGTTGAAAGACGCTTCTCTCCCAGAATACTTTTGGGCAGAGGCTGTCAACACAGCTTGTCATGTACAAAACCGAGCATTGATCAACAAGCATCATCGTAAGATGCCTTACGAGCTACTGAAAGGCAGGAAACCAACCATGTACTACTTGAGGGTCTTTGGTTGCAAATGCTATGTACTGAATAATGGGAAGTACCCACGTACTAAATTTGGTGAAAAATGCTTCGAAGGCATATTCATGGGCTATAGTTCCCACAGTCGGGCATATAGGGTCTTCAATAAGAAAACCCTAGTGGTAGAAGAATCAATAAATGTTGTATTTGATGAAGGAAGTTTGCTTAACAGCAATTCTTCCAGTGGTATTCTTGAAGATGCAGGTGCACGACTTGAACAGCTGAGTCTGGATGAGACCGCTAAAGATGACACTCCTAAATACGTCAAAGTTTCCACCTCCACGTCATCTGAAAATGTTGAAGATCAAAATGGAACAAATCTCTTAGAACAAGGAGAAGCCCAAGAAGTAGTCGAAGCTCCAGACGCCAGACTTCTAGAGCTCCGGCACGTGAGGGATCATCCTAGAGATCAGATCATCGGAGATCCTCGTGTCGGTGTCAGAACTCGAAGAGGTACTATTAACGAAGTATTGCATCTTAGCTTCCTGTCACAGGTTGAGCCAAAGAAGTTCGACGAGGCGAACAAGGATGCGGCATGGATTCTGGCCATGCAAGATGAACTACATTAATTCGAACGTTGCAACGTTTGGACGCTAGTTCCCAGACCATACAAGCAGAATGTGATTGGCACCAAGTGGATCTTCAGAAACAAGCTGGATGAAAATGGTGTCATTATAAAGAACAAGGCAAGTCTGGTGGCTCAAGGTTACAGACAGGAGGAGGGGATTGACTTCGACCAGACCTTCGCACTAGTAGCAAGGCTCGAGGCAATCAGATTGTTCCTGGCGTATGCTTCGCACAAAGGATTCACAGTTTATCAAATGGATGTGAAATCAGCATTCCTGAACGGAGACCTGAAAGAGGAAGTATACGTCGCTCAACCCCCAGGTTTTTTCGATCCTACTTTTCCCAATCATGTCTGTTTTCTTAATAAAGCTTTATATGGGTTAAAACAAGCTCCACGAGCTTGGTATGAGACTTTATCTAGTTTTCTTCTTGAGAACAAGTTCTCTAGAGGTAAAATAGATAAAACATTGTTTCTCAAGGAAGTCAAAGGCAAGATTTTGCTGGTGCAAATCTATGTCGATGACATAATATTCGGCTCAACGGACAACAATCTTTGCAAAAAGTTTTCTAAACTTATGCAAGGAAAGTTTGAAATGAGCAGTATGGGAGAGCTCAAGTATTTCTTGGGACTTCAAGTGAAACAGTCTGAGGATGGAATCTTCATCTCTCAGACGAAGTTCACAAATGAACTTCTTAAGAAATTCGGTATGGAGAGTGCAACCTCTATGAGGACTCCAATGGGATCCACTATGTCTCTGGATAAGGATGAGAAAGGTAAACCTTTCGATGAAACCAAATACAGAAGCATCATTGGATCCCTGCTCTATCTTACTGCTAGTAGACCGGATATCATGTTCTCCACATGTGTCTGTGCCAGATATCAGGTGAACACTAAGGAATCTCACTATGTCTCTGCAAAGCGAATTCTAAGATACCTTAAAGGTACTCCCAATCTTGGCTTGTGGTACCCGAGAAACAATGATGTCGAGCTAATAGGTTTTTCAGATGCTGATTTTGCAGGGAGTAGGGATGACAGGAAAAGCACCTCCGGGACATGTCAATTCCTCGGCAGGAGGCTTATCTCATGGAACAGCAAGAAACAGAATTGTGTTGCAACCTCCACAGCAGAGTCTGAGTACATCTCGGCAGGCAGCTGTTGCGCACAGCTCCTATGGATCAGAAACCAGTTAGCTGACTACGACCTTCAGTTCATGGAAGTACCAATGTACTGCGACTCCTCCAGTGCAATTGCAATTGCCAATAACCCGGTATCGCACAGCAGAACGAAGCATATTGAAGTGTGATACCACTTCATTCGGGAGCACGTGGAGAACAAGGACATTTCTCTCTGTTATGTCCACACGGTCAAGAAGATTGCAGATATACAATCGTCTAAGTGTAAATCGGCTAATTCTCGCTGACTCGGCTAATTCTCACTGAATCGTCGAGAATCACTGGCTGATTCTCGCCGTCTCGACCCGGCTAAATCAGTGTGTGCAACCAAGTAAAATTCGACGAGAATCATCTTTGATTCTCGCCGAATCGTCGAGAATCACCTTTGATTCTCGGCGACTCGGCGAGATTCACTTTCAATTCTCCCAGATTTTGCCTTGGGCGATTTTCTGGAACTTCCTGAACCGGATTTTGCCGCTGGACTATGTTGAACCGGAACTAGGGTTTCCTTCAGGTGGGACCCACAACGGTCATTTAGGAGTATACGTGTGTATAAATACACGGGTATTTTTGAACAGTAGAAGAAGCGAAGAAGAAAAGAAAAATGCGAGCCGCGACGTGACCTAGATCGCCATTTCCGCTCCGTCGCCGCCGCCGCCGCTCGCGCCAAGTTGTTCGCCGGTTGATCGTGGTTTAGCCCAGATCCTCCTGCGACAGAAGCCTAGCTAAGCTCAGCGTCTCACGTGTCTAACCGGAGATCTCTTGTCTCTCGATTTGTAGATCGAGAAAATCTTCCCCATCCGAATCGATCGAGACGATTGATCCTAGTGTGACCGTTGGTAGACCTAGCTAGCTTCGCTACGAAGTTTGGATCTCCAAAGAACAGCAGCCGCACATCATTGTTGTCGCCGATCCCGTGAACCTAGCCGCCGCCCATCTTGCCGCCGCCGGTTCCGGGGAGATTCTCTCCAAGAGAGACCAAGGTTGTGGACTCTTTGTAGACTTCAAGATCACGCCGTAAACAAAGAGGGACACTGTAGTCTCCACACGTAGTTTGTATCTCTTGTACATTCTAGTATTTCTTTTGTTGTAAAGGAACGTTTGTTCCGTGTTGTAAGGGTTGAGTGCAACCCGTGTTGTGGGAGTGTTGACTCCTACGTGTGGAAGGGTTCCTTCCGATAGTGCAAGGATTGGATTTCAATCCTGTTGGTGAAGAGACCGAGTCGTCCCGTGTTGGGAGATAGGTCGAAGGGGGAAAGTGGATGTACCCAAGTCGGGGAACCACTATAAATAGGTTGTGTACTCTGTTGTGCTGTGTTGTTTTATTTTCGTGTGCAGGTACAATTTAAATTCTGCAAAAACGCTGCACGTCACCTATTCCCCCCCCCCCCATAGGTGAAGATAGTTGACACTAGGTGGACTTTCACCCTTTTACAACAAGTCTTGCTTTATTCTTCATAATGATTCCATTCTCATCCAATTTGTTCCTAAAGATCCACTTAGGTCCAATGATGTTATGTTCCTTGGGTTTAGGAACTAGCTTCCAGACCTTGTATCTTCTGAACTAATTCAGCTCCTCTTGCATAGCATCAATCCAATGTGGGTCTAGTGCTGCTTCTTCAAATTTCTTTGGTTTCACTTGGGATAGGAAGCTGGAGTAAAGAACTATGCTCAGATTCCTGCTTCTTGTTTGTACTCCTTGTCTTGGATCACAAATTATCTGATTTGCTGGATGATTCTTTAAGTGTCTATTAGCTGGAGGTAGTCTATCTTTAGGTTGTACACCTCTAGCTTCTTCATTAAGCTGCACCTCTTGATTTTCTTCAGCATCTTGAGAGTCCTGTGCTCCCCCTGGATAGCAGCCACCATTTTCCACTTCCTGATTTGCAGTTGATTCTTCTGTAATGGTAAGCTTGTCCATTCTCTCACTTATACCTGTAGAACTTCAAGCACTACTTGGCAACTCACTGTTAATCAGTCTTCTTTCATCAAAGAAAATATGTACAGACTCTTCTACAACTTGAGTAATCAAGTTGTAGACTATATAAGCCTTACTATTGTTGTTGTACTCAACAAATATCCCCTCTTGGGATTTGGCAGCAAACTTGGTTAGATAATACTTTCCATTGTTAAGTATATAGCACTTGCAACCAAAGATCCTAAAATAGGATAAGTTTGGTTTTCTGCCCTTCACAATCTCATTGGGAGTCTTTTTGTGGCACTTGGTGATAGTAGCCCTATTGATCACATGACATGCAGTGTTTACTGCCTCAGCCCAGAAATATTCTGGGAGAGAAGTGTCACTTAATAGAGTTCTACCAGCCTCTATCAATGTTCTATTCTTCCTTTCAGCAATACCATTTTCCTGAGGTGTTATAGGTGAGGAAAATTCTTAAAAAATCCCAAATTCTTCACATAGTCTTATCATACTTTCAGACTGAAATTCAGTGTCATGGTCACTTCTAATTTTTGACCACTGTACTGTTCAACTCATTCTGAATTTGTTTAACAAAACTATATAAGATAGTTGGGGTTTCAGATTTTTGTCTTAGAAAGAACACCCAGAAATATCTAGAATAGTCATCTACCACCACAAAAGTGTAGACCATCCTACCTAGACTATGAACTGGCATAGGACCAAATAGATCCATATGCAAGAGAGATAGACACCTCACTAAATCGTTGTTTTCAAGGCTATGAAAGGTGGATTTGGTCTGCTTGCCTTTTTGACAAGCTGAGCATATCCAATCCTTTATACACTTATCTTGAGGACCATTCCTCACTAACTCTTTGCTAAAGAGTTGGCCAATAGTCTTATAGTTAAGATGAGCCAGTCTCTTGTGCCATTTAACACAATGTGAGACTCTCTCATCAGCTACAAGACAAATAGGAGAAACATTGTTCTCACACTCAAAGTTAAGACAATAAACATTCCTCTTCCTTATCCTGTCAAAATGATCTTTTGATCACTTGACCTTTTGATATGACAACCATTCTTAACAAATGAGATGTTATATCCTAAATCACTCAGCTGACTTATGCTAATGAGGTTATGTTTCAAACCCTTCACATAGGCCACTTGAGTGATAGTAATCTGGTTACTAGAAATGTTACCAAAGCCTTTGATGACTCCTTTTTTTGAACCACCAAAGGTAACTTTAGGGTCATCCATGATAGGTGTGTAGTCCTTCAGCAACCCCCTTGTTCCAGTCATGTACCTGGAACATCCACTGTCCAAGTACCATATTGGGGCATGGCCACTTGGACTCACCTGCAATAAAGACTACTTAATCTTAGAACCCAAATGAGTTTTGGGTCCTTGGTTCATGTTAGCCTGAAATCTAACAAATTTGCATGTAGGTCTTCTCACAGGCAGACTGTTATTCTCCTTGACACTAGAATTGTGCAAACAATCTATGGCAAAGTGGCCTACCTTGCCACAACACCAGCACTCAAACTTGTTGTACCTTTGTTTACGTACAACCCTAGCTGAATTATTTACAACAGGCTTCTTGTTTTGTGCTGGAGCTTTACCTATAGATTTGGACCTAACAGTCCAGGCAGGTTTTTTAAACCTTAATCCAGCCTTACCTTTTTGAGGTACAAACTCATCAATCAATGGTAAAACAGATTTAGGTTTAGAAAAGCTAGCCACAATCCCTTTCTCTTTTTGAAGTCCAACCTCTAGATTTCTAATCTGATCATTCTTGAATGTGATTGTGCCCATTTGATTAACAGTTATGTTTTTCAATCGGGCAATCTCATTCAGTTTTTGATCTAGCAACTTCTCTGAATCTAATGCAGCCATCTTAAGGTCTACAATTTCCTTAGCCTAAGATTTGGCCAGGTTTTTTCTCTTCCTAAGTGCCTGCAATAAATCTCTATATTCATTAATCAGTTGATGAATATCACCTTCAGACTCAGACCCATCCACATCACTTGATGCAGATGTTGCTGACTCTGACTCAGTACTGCAATCTGATAGACATTGTACCTTACTGGGACCAGGCTGATCCTAGAACTTGTCCTCTTCTAATATAGCCATCAGTCCCTTACACTGATGGTCTTCTTGTTCATATATTGAGCTCAGCACTTGTAAAAACTCTTCTTCTTCATCTACACCAAACAGACCAATGTAAGCCTCAGCTTCAGATTCTGACTCTGAAGATGACTGATCTGACAATGTCTTCTCCTTCTTAGCAACAAAGGATTTCTCCTTCTTGCTCTGGTGTTGAGTCTTCTTTTTATCACCAGACTCTTTTCTTTTATCTGGACATTCAGCCACTACATGTTCAGTCCTATTACAATAGTAGCAAACAATCTTTGATGTTGTAGACTTGTTTGGCTTAGACTTGCTCCTGTCTTTCCTAGATGATTTCCTCTTTTGAAAGTAATCATCCTTAGACTTAGTTGTGTAAGGCTTAGACTTCCACTGCTTCCTCTTCAGAAATCTCTGAAACTACCTTGTGAAGGCAGTAAAATCTTCATCTGAGTCACTGCTGTCTGAATTCTGGTTGTCTGAATTTTTTGAAGCAGTTTCAGCAACAATCTTAGGAGGTGATGGAGACATCCTACTATTTTTCTTAGTGGCTTCAACCTTGAAGGCCACAGATTGTTCTCTATGCTCACCTTTTGCACTCTTCTCTTCCTCTTTCCTAACCATTAGTTGCATCTCATAAGATAGCAACTTTCCAAACAAGGTTGGAGGTGAAATTTCTGCAAGTTTGGCCACTTCTCTAATGGCACAAATCTTAGTGTCCCAATCTTTGGTCAGGGATCTCAGGAATTTATCATTCAGCTCAGATGTGCTGAAGATTCTTCCATAGGACATCAACTCATTCACTATCCTATAGAACTTTTTGTAACACTCAGTTATGCTGTCAGACTTCCCTTGTCTGAAACTTTCATATTCCTGGTTTAGCATAGATTTTCTGTCTTGTCTTACTTCTTCAGACCCTTCCATATAGACTATCAAAGTATCTCACATTTCCTTTGAAGTCTTGCAGTGAATCAAATTCTGAAAGGTAGAATCATCTATGACACTTACTATAATGTTCTGGGCCCTCTTATCCATAGTTTCCCAGATGATCTCATCCTTAGTCATCTCTGAATAATCCTTGGGAATTCTTTACTTTGCATCCAAAATTGATATCTTCATTGGGATATAAGGACCTTCTTTGACTGTAATATAAATCCTTGGATCAGAAGCCTCCATAAACAGCCTGACCTTTTCTTTCCAGATACCAAATATTTCCTTTCTGCATATGGGTAGTTTCATTGAACCTAGTTTCCTGTGATTTTCACCTGAACCCATTTTCTTGATTCTTTCTTGATTCTTAAATCGGCCTTAAGGATCTCACTCTGACTGATAAGTCCTTCTTTGAGTAACCTCCCTCGATACCACTTGAAAGAATTAGTACCTAAACACCTAGAGGGGGGGGGGTGAATAGGTGTACTTTTTCTTTTGCTTTTAAGGCAGAAACTTTGTTCAGTTAATTAACCAGAGTTTGTAAATTCTACTACTACACAACACAGCAATCACAGAAATAATTCAACACAAAGTGCACATAGATTTTTATAGTGGTTCCCCAAGGTCTGGGTACATCCACTTTCCCCCTTTGCCTATCTAGTAGTGTACTAGATTCAGCCTAACTTCTGCACTTCTCCTCAGATCCTCAGATCTTACAGTAGCTCAGAACCCAAACCAGGATCCTACAACTCAGAGTGTCCCCACTCCTACAACTCAGGCCAAAAGCCCTACCTCAGCCTTCAACAAGGCCTACACTCAGAGATCACAATCTCCTACACCTCAGGCTCACAGCCCTACCACTCAGAGAATTTACTCTCCTACACTCAGCCTTTATAAAATAGTCTTACAATCTCAGATATATATAGATCCTACAAAAATTTGATTAAATAAAGTAAATAACCACCACCTAGATAAAGAGAGAAGGGATGGATGGCTTCTTGATGAGTTCTTGGAAGAACTTGATGGCAGAGATCAACCTCCCTTAACTTTCTTCAACGCTTCTTGAATCTGAACTCAGTAGGGTTGAATCTCCTGAGAAGATGATCTTCAATCAGCTTCTGACTTGAGATTCAGATCACAATCTGAATCTTTCTTGGCAGCCTAGTTTAGCAACTGCACTTCTTAGATGGAGTCCTCTCTCTCCAACTTCTTCTAGATCTTCTGTCAAAAATCTTTTTGTATAATTACTTCTATCTATATTGCTCAGAATCTGTATTCTTCAAATGCTTTCTATTGAAGGAGAAAGCCTTTATATAGTCTTCCTCCATGTTAACCGGCTGATCCGGTTTCTAACAACTTTCTGACAGCTCTGACAGTAGTAGTTGACATGTTAGAAATGGCAGCTGTCAAGTCATCCAGTCAATTCTTGAAATCACTGTCTCTGTCTGAAAGTGTCGAGACTGAACATCATTATGTGTCGACAAAATTAGACTAAGTGTCGGTACAAGTGGACTAAGTGTCAACACTAGTCTTGATGGTGTCGACACAACTCCTTTTGTTGTTGTAACAGCTTCTCGACACTGGTTCTTCAGAATGTGTCGACACTAATTCTGTGTGTCAACACAAGCCTTCTTTTCTTTAACTTTGTTGAAACTTGCTGTGTGTCGACACATCTCCTTTGTGTCAACACATGTACTTCTTTACTTAAACTTTGTTTAAGCTTTGCTGTGTGTCGACACAGTTGATGTTGACAAATACTTCTGTATGTCGACACTGACTCTATGTGTCGACACATTTGATGTCGACTAAGTATTCTTGTGTGTCGACACTGCCTCTTGGTGTTGACACAGTTGATGTTGACTTTGCTTCTCTGTATGTCGACTGAGCTTCATTGTGTGTCGACACATTCCTTCTGGTCTCGACACAGTTGATTCTGGTTTCGACTCAGCCTATCCAAGTGTCGACACAATTAACTCTAAGTGTTTGCACAGCTTTTCTCCAGTGTAGACACAAGCCTTCAGAAGTGTCGACACTGCCTTTCTAGGTGTCGACACATGGACTTAGAAATTTTTCTTCATTTCCTGCAATTACTTAACCTGCACATATAAACTCAAAACACATCAAATATACCTTGATCTATATCATTGAGTAGGGTGAGTGAAAGGGGAAACTAGATCTGATATACTCTAGAGGGGGGGGGGGTGAATAGAGTATATGGTGCTTTTAAAACAAAAGGAAAAACTTTTGCAAAGCTTTACAACAATTGTTGTAATGAGTGTAGGCAGGGAAGCAGAAATACAATAAACCACAAAACTAAGCTATGCAGAAACTAAGCACAAGAGAATCTAGGCCAGAAACAAAAAGAAAACATGCAAAACCAGATGACACAAGGAAATATAGTGGTTCCCCAACTTGGGTACATCCACTCTTCTACCACCCTAGGTAGGAATCCACTGCAGGATGAGTTGATCAGGTGTCCTGGGCACCAATGAGCTTTTGATAAGGTGCTCAAAAACCAACACAGATTTTTTGATCAGGTGTCTTGCCACCAATGAGCTTTTGACAAGGTGCTCAAAAACCAGATTCAAACTTTTGAAGGGAGTTTGAAAAACCCTTTACAGAATGGGGTTGAGAGAGTGATGACAGTCTTCTCTTTCTCAAGCAACTGAGAAGACTATGTGGATTCAGTGATGTTGTCAAAGCTCCCCCTGAGTCCTTGAAATCTTCAGGAAGATGAGCTTTGCTGAGGGTGATAGGCCTTCAAAGATAGATCTCCAGCAGAAGATGATTTCAGCAAGCTGAAATGTTGAGTGTCTGGAGTCTTGAAATGATGTTGGCCTTGAACACTTGAGAGCTGAAGAGATCTGAAGAATGTTTGAAAACTTGATCTCTTTTTGATGAGTGTTCTTCTGAATTCTTGTTGACAGAATATTTTTCAGAAACTCTGTGTATTGAGAGGTGTCCTATTCTTGTCTGTTCTATTCTCTTTTTGTTCTTGTCTATATTCTGTTTTTATTCAAAAACATTCTCTTTTATTCTCTGTCTCTGAATAGGATATTACTCTGTCAAAGATAGCCGTTGGTCTGCATTGATTACAGCCTTAATTGCATAATATGTTCTGAAGGAAAGTCCACTGATTTGTTCCTTGAAAAATTCCTTGAAACTTGCTACAGAAGTAAATGAAAACGGCTGGCAGATCTTCTGAATTAAATGCAGAATAACTTCTATCTGATTTGAATTTGAATTCTGAAAGATAACTGAAATCGTCGAACTGAGCTCTGCTATCGTCGAGCTGAGCTCAGCGAACTGGAAAATGCAAGCAGCAAAGAAATCGTCGATCTGAGCTCAAAGATCGTCGAACTGAGCTCAGAGATATGGATCCAGTGCAGAGTCAAAATCGTCGACCTGAGCTCAGCGATCGTCGAATGGAGCTCGACGATATTATGAGGCTTGAGCTCAGCGATCGTCGAATGGAGCTCGACGATCTGGCAAAGTTGAGCTAGACGATCGTCGACCGGAGTTCGACGAAACGTCGTGCTGAGCTCGACGATTTGGACTTGGTCTCCAGACAAACTTGGGTCTTCAGAGCAGCTTCCAATCCTAACCTTTTAACCCTTAGACTCAATTCTAATTGACCTATTAAGCTATACAGAAGGTCAAAACATAGATTCCTAGAGACATAGTGATCCTGACCCAAATTAGTAATAGGGTGTTCCAACAATCTCCCCCTATTTGGGTTAGGAAAACTATTTACAGACATATGAAAAACAAACAACATCATACAGTCAGAGAAACATAAAATCAACAATAGCAAGACACAGGCAGAACCATCACAGAGATATATAAAAGCATGATATCCAGAAGGCAGTCAGAGAAACCAAGAATTATCACCTTACAGAGTTATTCCTTTTCTTTGCCTTTTACCATTTTAATTTCTCTGTTAGGATCTAAAGCTT
Organism: Platanthera guangdongensis; assembly: GCA_039583875.1. NCBI lineage: Eukaryota > Viridiplantae > Streptophyta > Magnoliopsida > Asparagales > Orchidaceae > Platanthera > Platanthera guangdongensis. The sequence goes on along the minus strand of CM077166.1, from coordinate 67,941,430 downwards.
GTTGTTTGGATCTGGTATCATCAGCTGCACCCAAATAGATTTGCTTTGATGTCCTGGGAACCACTGCAGCTGGATGCAATTCCATGTACCTGTCTGCATCAAAAAATTTACTGGAGGCATATCTTTCTAACTCTTTTTGCCTTTGCTCTGACATGGTAGAGATATTGGAAGTGTCTAGCCCTTGTTCTTTTGCTTTCTTTATCTGATCCAAAGCAGCCAGCTCTTTCATTCTTGCAGTCCAAGCCATAGGATTTTTCTCAGGATCCTCAAATGGAACAGGTGGCTCATACCTGTTGGAAGTAGTATCTTGAGGAGTCCTGGCAGTCACAGTATCTTTGAGCTTGTAGGGAAAAGGACCAGAAGATGTGTCAGATGGAACATGTCCTCCCCTAGAGTAAGGGTGCTGCCTGGAGTGTCCTTTGGAGTAAACCTGAGTTTCTCTTTGGTTTCCCCTATATCCTCCCCTTTTGGAGTAAGAGCCCCTAGAATGGCTTTCCCTTTGATATGTTCTTGCATGAGGTTGGTAGGGAGCCTGGCTTCTAGCAGGGCCTGAACTTGCAGAGCTGCCACCTGCACCTGCATCAGGTGGAGGTGGTGGAGGAGGATGAGGGTGCTTGAACTGAGTGGGACCTTTTTCATACTTCCTCTTCTTTTTCATAGCCTTTAACTGGTTCTTAGAGAATTGCATCCAATGCTCAGAGATTGGGCAGTTGTGCAGAATATAGTAGGGAACATCATTATCATCTCTAACCTTGGCAGGAGGAACTCTCTTCAAAGCCTTACTTCTTGCCTTTCTTTTCTTTGCAATTGTGGCAGATGAGTCATCAGAAGCAGTGTTGTAATCCTCAGATTCAGAACTTTGTGCATCATACAAGGCATCAATCTTCTTCATCAAATCCTCTTTTAGTTTAACAGCAGCTGATGGGGCAGAAGATACAGAAGCAGGAGGAGCAACAGAAGCAGCAGAAGTAACAGCAGATACTGGAGCAGCAGAAGAAACAACAGTGATTACTTCAGGCATGAGGGCAGCAGCAGCTTCAGAAACAACAACTTCTACAGCAGGCTCAAAAGCAACAGCCTCTGTCATCAAAAGATCCTGGGATGAGGGTATATCAGAAACATTCTCTTCAGCAGCAGATATAACTCCAGAGGCAGATACAGCCTTGTCTTCAGCAGCAGCAGCAGCAACATCATCAGAAGCAGTAGTTACTGACAGAATAAAATCAGAAATGATTTTGGGGTCACAGCAAGAGAAGGGCACTAGAGCCTTGGACAGATCTTCAGAGAGCTGGCCAGCATTGGGCTCTGGGATGCAGCAGAAGTAAGCAGTATCAAAAGTAGATAGCAAAGACCTTAGGTCTATTGCTAGTACTGGTGTAGCAGCAGCAGCAGAAGCAGACACAGAACCAGCAGCAGTGGTAGAAGCAGAAACAGCAGGAGGAGCAGCAGCAGCAACAGCAGCATGAAGGCTGGCTTCATAGGGCATCTCCCCCTGCCTGGATGCAGATACCTGTGCATCAAGGCACACTGCTGGGGGTGCTGCTAGAGGAGTAAGGAAAGAGGAAAGCCTGGCAGAGAGAGCTGCCACTGATTGTTGTAGAGGAGCTAAAGAGGCCTCCATGAGAAGAGAGAGCCTAGGTGCAAGGAGCTCATACAACTGATCAGCAAGGGCTGGGAGATCTACATGCTCAATGAGAGGAGCAGAGGTAGAGGGTATTGGGATGGCTGAGGAAGCTGGAGGTGGAGGGCTGGATGGTGAAGGAATAGAGGGCTGAGGTGTGGGAATTGTGGAGATGGAGGACAAGGGTATAGAGATGGATGGAGTGAAGGATGGTTGGTCAAGGATATGGTGGAGGAGATCTTGGAAGGATGTTGAGGTGGAGGGGAAGTCTGGAGGAGAAGAGGGGGAATCATCCATGTAGGATTCATCCAGAAGTGTGAAGGATGGTATGGATGGGGATGAGGTGACATCTGGAGGTGGATATGAGAGTAAGGGATGGAAGTGGTCTGCTGGTGGAGATGAGATGGTGGCTGGAGATGGAATAGAAGTTGGAGAGGGGCTGGAGATGGTAATGGTGGAGGTTGCTGGAGTGGTGGATGGAGCTGGAGGTAGGGTTGAGCTTGGAGGAGGAGAAGCAGCAGCACTAGCAGCAGGCAGGTCCTCTGCAGGGGCAGAGGCCTGGGGTGGAGTGACTCTTAGAGTCCTGGTGCCTGAAGGGGCAGAAGAAGAGGGCCTGCTGGGCTTGGAGATTTGCCTGTCCCATTTCCCAAAAAGGGCACAGGTGAGTCTCTTGGAGGCATTGATGTGCACTCCAGAGGAGACTAGCAGAGAAGGGCACTTGGCCTGAAGGAAGACTCCCAGTATTCTTCCATAGTTCACAAATGTTTTGTTTATCTTTTTCTTCAGCAGATCAAAAAATACTTCTCCCCAGTTCAAGCTTTTTCTATCCACCAGAGCTCCCATGAGGCAGAGCTGATATCTGGAGATGGTGTCATGAGCAGAATGCTTGGCCAAGAGAACCTTGCCTACTACATCAGCCAGAAACCTGTATTCCACTGACAGGTTCCTCTTAAACAACTTGCTAGGGTTTCCCTCAGGATGACCCATCCTGGCAAGTACATCTGAGAATTCATCTCCAGAGAGTTCAGCAGAATCTTCACCATTCCTTAAACCAAAAACCTCTGTCAATACTGTTGGGGTCAGAGGTACCTGGGTGCCACCAATAGAACCAACTATGGTATTGTTGTCAAGGTTGTGGGCAGTGTAAACCCATTCTTTAATTTCATCAGATGCAAGTTTGATTCTGGTTGTCATCAGGGCAGATAGTTGCTGATCTTTGAATAAATTGAGAATATCCTGGAAGATTTGATCGGTTGTGTTGAAGGAGTCGAGATCGATGTCAAAGCCTGCATCAAATTTCATTGCAGCGAGCACAGCAACTGAAACGGCCATGGTACCTGCAAAAAATCAACAGACAAAACGACCAAGTGTAGAACTGCTTGGAGGGAAGAAAAGTTTGCAGAGAAATTGAAAGCGCAAGAGAGAACGACGACGAAAAAAGAGTTTTATATTAGGGTTCGACGCAGAAAAGGAAAGATCGTTGAACTCAGTTCGACGATCGAGGCTTCTAAAGGAATCTGAAGAGACTCCAAAATCGTCGATCTCCGTTCGACGATCTGGAAAGGCGTCGAGCTCCGTTCGACGATCGTTCAGTGAACAAAATCGTCGAGCGCCGTTCGACGATCGTTGACCAGAAGAGATAGTCCATACTATCAAAGGAGCACTGAACTCAGTTCGACGATCCTGGAAATCGTCGACCTCCGTTCGACGATCTTTGGGGAAATCGTCGAGCGCAGTTCAGAGATCAGAGGAATTTTAGATACTAAGGAAAATCAGAAATTTTGCCTAGTCTTGGTCAATTTTTAGCTTTCAAAATCTTGAGTATTATTTGAGACTTCCTCCATCTAACATTCCTAACTGATTTAGGAAGAAGGTGTGTTTCTTTTCATCCAAAGGCTTGGTGAAAATATCTCCCCTTTGTAAATCAGTTGGGATATATTGCAGTTCAATTTTGTTCTTTTCAACATTATCCCTTAAGAAATGATGCCTAATCTCTATATGTTTTGTCCTACTATGGAGGACTGGATTTTGAGCTATGGAGATAGCACTTGTATTGTCACAAAAGATTTTTGACTTTTCTAAGTTGTAACCATAGTCTAGGAGTTGGTTTTGAATCCACAGTATTTGTGAACAACAACTGCCTGCAGCCATATATTCAGCTTCAGCAGTTGAAGTTGACACAGATGTTTGTTTCTTGCAAAACCAAGAGACAAGTCTATCACCAAGGAACTGACAAGTTCCACTGGTGCTTTTCCTGTCAATTCTGCATCCAGCATAATCAGCATCAGAGAATCCAGTTAACTCAAATGCTGAATCTTTTGGATACCAGAGACCTAGATTTGGACAACTTTTAACATACCTAAGAATCCTCTTTACTAATGTGAGATGTGACTCTCTAGGGCTAACTTGGAATCTAGCACATATACATGTAGCAAACATTATATCTGGTCTACTAGCTGTAAGATACAGTAAAGAGCCAATCATTGCCCTATATGTTGTCTGATCAACAGGTTTCCCATGTTCATCAGCATCCAATACAGCATTGGTAGGCATGGGTGTTTTCATACAAGATGCCTCAGACATGCCAAATTTCTTAACCAGCTCATTAGCATATTTGGTTTGAGAAATAAAGATGCCTTCAGCATGTTGTTTGACTTGCAATCCTAGGAAGAAGGATAGCTCACCCATGCTACTCATCTCAAATTTAGAATGCATTAGGTTAGAGAACCTTCTGCACAATTTTGAGTCAGTAGAACCAAAAATGATATCGTCTACATAAATTTGTACTAGTAGGGTATGGGACTTATGGGTTCTAATGAAAAGAGTTTGGTCTACTCTACCCCTTATAAAACCATTTTCCAAAAGAAAGCATGCTAGGGTCTCATACCATGCTCTAGGAGCTTGCTTGAGACCATATAATGCTTTATTTAATCTAAAAACAAAATCAGGATGAGTTGGAGAGATAAAACCTGGAGGTTGTCTGACATAGACTTCCTCTTTGATGTCTCCATTCAAGAAGGCACTCTTGACATCCATCTGATAAACCTTGAAGCCTTTGTGAGCTGCATAAGCTAGAAAGATTCTGATGGCTTCCAATCTTGCAACAGGTGCAAAAGTCTGGTCGTAGTCAATTCCTTCTTCTTGAGAATATCCTTGGGCAACTAGCCTTGCCTTGTTCCTTATTATTACTCCTTGATCATCCAGTTTGTTTCTGAATACCCATTTTGTTCCAACAATGGAATGATCCTTAGGCTTGGGCACTAGTTCCCATACTTTGTTCCTCTCAAATTGATGCAACTCCTCTTGCATGGCAATGATCCAGTGTGGATCTTGCTCTGCATCTTGAATGGACTGAGGTTCAATTTGAGAAAGGAAGCAGGTGTGCAACAGGTTTTGGTTGACCTGATTTCTGGTTTGCACACCGGCTGAGATTTCTCCAATTATTTGGGTAATTGGATGGTCTCTTGATGTTACTAAATCAACAGGGGGTGTTGATTGTTCACCAACCTGTGTTGTTGTTTCCTCTTGTGGTACAACAACTGGCTCTTCAAATGGGGCTTCAATGTGTTGAGCATTGCTTTCATCTTCACTGCTTTCTTCTTCTTGAGCAACCTGTAGCTTGTTCATATCTTCAACTAGAGAGTGTTCCTGCAAAGGTTCTATGGTAGAAGAAATCTTCTCCTTGAAAGACATGTTAGTTTCATCAAAAGAAACATGAACAGATTCCTCAATTTTCAGTGATGATTTATTATAAACCCTATAGGCCTTGCTGATCATGGAGTATCCCAGAAACACTCCTTCATCAGCTTTGGCTTGAAATTTTGCTAGATGTTTCTTATCATTATTGTGAATATAACAAATGCAACCAAAAATTTTGAAATAGTCAACTTTAGGTTTCTTCCCTTTGAGTAATTCATAGGGAGTCTTTCCCTTCAGTTTATGTATCAGACTCCTGTTCAGCACATAGTTGGAGGTGTTCACTGCCTCTGCCCAAAAGGATAGAGGTAGATGAGCATCTGACAACAATGTAGTGGCAGATTCAATAAGGGTTCTATTTTTCCTTTCAGCTACCCCATTTTGTTGAGGAGTTCTAGGAGCTGAGAAAGTATGCCTGATCCCTTCACTCTGGCAGAACTCTTGCATAAGAAGAGAATCAAACTCTGTCCCATGATCACTTCTGATCAGGGCAATGTGAGTATTGAACTCAATCTTTACACATTTGAGAAACTCTGTCAGACACTTAAAGTTATCAGACTTCTTCCTTAGAAAGAACACCCAAGTGAATCTAGAGAAGTCATCTACAATCACCAAAGTGTAGGATTTCCCTCCTAGGCTTTGTACTGTGATGGGTCCAAATAGATCCATGTGTAACAGATACAATATCCTAGGTGAATCACTCTTATTAAGTGACTTAAAGCTATTTTTAGTTTGCTTGCCTAATTGACAAGCCTTGCAGAGTCCTTCCTTCTTGTAGGGGCCAGAAGGTAGTCCTCTAACAAGGTTGTCCTTGGAGAGCCTAGCAATAGTTCTAAGGTTTAGGTGTCCTAGTCTCTTATGCCATAAAACATTTGGTCTACAAACTGAGTTGAATAAGCAGATATCTATAGTAGTTGAAAGAAAATCTACTAGGTAGATGTTACCTTTCCTTTTACCTGTCAACACAGTTGTGTTGTCTTCTGACTTGATTTTGCATGAAGTTTTGCTAAAGGTCACTTGGTAGCCTTCATCACATAGCTGACTGATGCTGATTAGGTTGTGCTTCAGTCCTTCCACATATGCTACCTTCTTGAAGGTTACAGAGCCAATCTGGACTGCTCCATATCCTTTAGTTTGTCCAAAGTTGGAGTCACCAAAGATAACTTTGGGTCCAAGCTTGGCTCTAAAGGAATTTAGGTTGTCCTTGTTCCCTGTCATGTGCTTGGAGCACCCACTATCCAAATACCATTGCTGGTTAGATGTTGGATAGGTCTTCACCTGCACATAAAACAATTTACTTGTTTTTGACCCAGTTTACCTTGGGCCTAGGTTGATAACCTTTAAATTCATAAATGAAAGACATCCCTGGCTGACTCTTATATCCTTCAGGATGATATCTCCTTGGAGGTAAAATCCATTCAGTATAAGGGTTAAATGTTTGGGATGAAGAACCCTCAGGATTCAATTTTGACTTGCCATTGAAAAAATTTCCAGAGCTCTGACCTCTGTTCGACGATCTTAGAGCTGAGTTCGACGATCTTGGGTCAGATCGTCGAGCTCTGTTCGACGGTCGACTATGGCTGAGGTCAGGTATATGGGATCGTCAAGCAGCGTTCGACGATCTTGGCTGAGATCGTCGATCAGCGTTCGACGATTTGTCCTGAGATCGTCGAGCTGCGTTCGGCGATCGTCGATCTCCATTCGGCGATCGTCGATCTCCGTTCGACGATTTGTACTAGACTTTAGTTTTCTGAGGCAGATCAGAATTTTTCCTGGCAACCTCTACAACTCCCTTTCCCTTGTCAGAAATGAACTTGATAGGGGTTGTTAGAACAATAGGTTGGCTGGATGAGGCACCCAAGCCCAGTGTACTGTTGAATCTTGAGTTCACTGTGCTTGTGATGTCCATCAGCTTGATGCTTCTCCCATTGAGAGATTCTTCAAGCTTATTGGCCTCAGAGAGCTCACTCTTCAGTGAAGCTATCTGTTCCCTATAGTTCTCCAACTCCTGAGAGAGTTTGAGGTTTTCTGATCTTAAAGCATTTTGTTCAGATAATTGATTTCTGAGAGAGATGATCTCTTTCTCAGACTTTAGCAGGTCTAAACATAGTGCTTTAAATTCAACTTTGAAATCTTCTGAAGTGAAATCAAAAGAGCTGATTACCTGATCTTCCTCAGGCTGAGTCTCTGAGTCTGACTCTGACTCCTCTTCCTCTGAGTTGTGTTGTGAGGCATTGATTGCCATCATGCAGAATTCTTTTTCCTCTACATCATCCTCATCATCACTTGAGCTGGAAGAGGCCTCTGACTCCTCTTCAGTCTCACTCCAGGATTCAGCAACAAATCCTTTCCTTGTGTGCTTATTTTTGCTGGAGGAGGGTTTGCTATTTCCATTCCTTTTGGAGTCCTTCTCCTTTCTTCTTTCTTTTCTGTCCCTTCTGTCCTTGTTCTTGTTTTCTGGACAGTCAGGAACCATATGCCCTGGTTTCCTGCAACCAAAGCAAATAATGTCTTTGTTGTTGCCAATGGACTTGTCATACCTTGGCTTGTCTTGCTCCTTGTATGATCTTCTTCTGAAGTCCTTTCTGGCCATCTTGTAGAATCTTTTGGCCAGCAAGCTGAGAAGTTCATCATTGGCTGTTCCTTTTTCTTCAGGCAAATCCTCAGTTGCCTTGAATGCTATAGTCTTCTCCCTTTTTGTGGCTGGAGAAGCAGCCTTCTGTTCTTCTTCTCTGTTCTTGATGAGTAGCTCATAAGATTTGAGCTTACCCAACAAGGCTTCAGTTGTGATCTCATTCAGGCTTCTGGCATCTTTAATTGGCCAGATTCTTGAATCCCAAGTGCTGGGGAAGCACATTAGGATCTTGTCATTAAGTTCTGTTAGTGAGATCTCTTTGTCTAATGTCCTCAGTTCACTGACAATTAGACTCAGTCTGTTGTACATGTCTCCCACTGATTCAGTTTCTCCCTTCTTGAAGTTCTCATATTGGGAGATGAGATGAGATCTTCTGTCCTTTCTCTCATCAGCTGAGCCAGAGACAATTTCTGAAAGCCTGTCCCAAATCTCCTTGGCTGAATTACATTCAGCTACCTTCTGAAAAATGTCATCTGACATTGTCTGAGCTAGAATGTTCATTGCCTTGGCATCAGCCACTTTCCACTTTTTGATGTCAGCATCTGTTCCTGATGGAGGTGGAACAACATTGGTGCTTGTGCTCTCTGGAGGTCTTGGACACACTGTTAAGACAGAATTAAAAATATATTCGTCAATAGAATTCATGTAGAGTCTAATCCTTGCTTTCCAAAGTGCAAACTTTGATAGATTGCACACTGGAGGTCTGGTGCTAGCATAATCTTTGTTCTGGGCCATGATTTGTGCAAGCTAAATCTAATATTAGAATACAAAAGAAGGATCTAGTTTGGGATCTTTGGGGTTCAGGTGTTAGCCTGTACAACCAAACAGATATGGTATGTTTAACCAACCTCCCTCTGATACCAATTAAAAGGGGAAACTAGATCTGATATACTCTAGAGGGGGGGTGATTAGAGTATATGGTGCTTTTAAAACAAAAGGAAAAACTTTTGCAAAGCTTTACAACAATTGTTGTAATGAGTGTAGGCAGGGAAGCAAAAATACAATAAACCACAAAACTAAGCTATGCAGAAACTAAGCACAAGAGAATCTAGGCCAGAAACAAAAAGAAAACATGCAAAACCAGATGACACAAGGAAATATAGTGGTTCCCCAACTTGGGTACATCCACTCTTCTACCACCCTAGGTAGGAATCCACTGCATGATGAGTTGATCAGGTGTCCTGGGCACCAATGAGCTTTTGATAAGGTGCTCAAAAACCAACACAGATTTTTTGATCAGGTGTCTTGCCACCAATGAGCTTTTGACAAGGTGCTCAAAAACCAGATTCAAACTTTTGAAGGGAGTTTGAAAAACCCTTTACAGAATGGGGTTGAGAGAGTGATGACAGTCTTCTCTTTCTCAAGCAACTGAGAAGACTATGTGGATTCAGTGATGTTGTCAAAGCTCCCCCTGAGTTCTTGAAATCTTCAGGAAGATGAGCTTTGCTGAGGGTGATAGGCCTTCAAAGATAGATCTCCAGCAGAAGATGATTTCAGCAAGCTGAAATGTTGAGTGTCTGGAGTCTTGAAATGATGTTGGCCTTGAACACTTGAGAGCTGAAGAGATCTGAAGAATGTTTGAAAACTTGATCTCTTTTTGATGAGTGTTCTTCTGAATTCTTGTTGACAGAATATTTTTCAGAAACTCTGTGTATTGAGAGGTGTCCTATTCTTGTCTGTTCTATTCTCTTTTTGTTCTTGTCTATATTCTGTCTTTATTCAAAAACATTCTCTTTTATTCTCTGTCTCTGAATAGGATATTACTCTGTCAAAGATAGCCGTTGGTCTGCATTGATTACAGCCTTAATTGCATAATATGTTCTGAAGGAAAGTCCACTGATTTGTTCCTTGAAAAATTCCTTGAAACTTGCTCCAGAAGTAAATGAAAACGGCTGGCAGATCTTCTGAATTAAATGCAGAATAACTTCTATCTGATTTGAATTTGAATTCTGAAAGATAACTGAAATCGTCGAACTGAGCTCTGCTATCGTCGAGCTGAGCTCAATGAACTGGAAAATGCAAGCAGCAAAGAAATCGTCGATCTGAGCTCAAAGATCGTCGAACTGAGCTCAGAGATAAGGATCCAGTGCAGAGTCAAAATCGTCGACCTGAGCTCAGCGATCGTCGAATGGAGCTCGACGATATTATGAGGCTTGAGCTCAGCGATCGTCGAATGGAGCTCGACGATCTGGCAAAGTTGAGCTAGACGATCGTCGACCGGAGTTCGACGAAACGTCGTGCTGAGCTCGACGATTTGGACTTGGTCTCCAGACAAACTTGGGTCTTCAGAGCAGCTTCCAATCCTAACCTTTTAACCCTTAGACTCAATTCTAATTGACCTATTAAGCTATACAGAAGGTCAAAACATAGATTCCTAGATACATAGTGATCCTGACCCAAATTAGTAATAGGGTGTTCCAACAGTGAGGCTTCTTCAAATCTGGTACACATTTTCCAATGTACCCAACAGGCGTGTCCCAGGGCGTGTCAGGCTCCAGCCGATGTTTTGGTCGAGTGGTCAATGATTTTGGAGTCGACGATAGTCGAGGAGAGAACACGGCCTGATACACGGGCGTGTCTCAGGGCGTGTCGAGCCCGTGTCGACGATCGGCCCGGGGAGTGGACGAATTTCGCTCGACGATGTGTCGAGACAAAGCACACGGCCTAGGACACGGGCGTGTCCAAGGCCGTGTCAGGCAGTCGACGAACTTCGCTCGATGAAGTGTCGAGATAGTGAACACGGCCTGGAGCCCAGGCGTGTTGAGTTAGACACGAGCAAGGACACGGGCGTGTCCAGTACTAGTGTGAGTCTCGGGTTGTTTTCGGGGCTGTGTCGATGGAGGCACATGGCCGACCATACGGCCATGTCAGTTGGAACACGGGCGTATCAGGTCAAACACAGGCGTGTCGGATGCTCGTGTGTTGTTCCAGGCGCGTCGATTTTGACGGCGAATGGGTGACACGGGCCTGGACACGGGCATGTCGCAGGCCATGTTCGGCCCAGGATTAGCATTTCAGGCCCGAATCAAGGCCGTTCGTTTCTTTAATTTGTGATCCAACGGCTGGGGGTTGTTCCTGATGGGATATACACGGGATTGGACCCTTAGAAACCCCTATTTTCTTTTGAGTGGTTCTCTTTCTAAGACAAGAGAGAGAGGATAGCAAAGGTAGAAGAAGAAGCCTAGATCCGATCACCGGCGGAGCTTCGGAGCTCCAAATCGCGAGCCGAGTCCAGATCCGTGGAGGCTAGATCATTGCGAAGGTTTTCATCCGGCTATTTTTCCATGGCTAGGAAGAGGAGTCGGAAGGTAACGACACTTCTCCTCTCGGTTTTATGATGCATGTTTTAGCATCTTTTCTTTTCTAGTTTTTGGGCACCAAACACTCAAATGAGAGGGGTTTGGGTCGCCAAGGTTCAAGAGGAACCTCCAAGTCGATTGAGTCCATCCCCGGCATGATTTTTGCATTAGAGATCCGCTCCGTTAGTGGATTAGGCATGGTGGGTGAAGCCGTAGTCACGACCGTTAGTTCGACTCGTTGATGTTGTATACGAGGTTTATGGATTCGTAGAAATCTGCTGCAGTAAGGGGTCGTTTGTGATGTTCTTGTTGTTTGTGATGTTCTTTCTTTTATCTTGCATGAGTACGTATGGCCAGTACCGGACAAGGTTAGCTCCTCATTGGCGGTAGATGGTTTCCTTGGTGAATAAGGTTAGCTCTGCATGAGTGGTAGATGGTTTACTTGATGTGTGGGAACGCTGCAGTACGTATGAGGGATTATGGAGGAAATGTCTTGGTTTGTGATGTGCCAAGGCGTGGCTGTGAATCTGTGGTCGGCTGGCTGTCCCGTGACGTGCACGTTATGTGTGGAAAGTGTCCCGACGAGACTACTCCCCTTTGTGTGAGACTGACGAGAATGCCGAGCATGGGAAAAGCCCGGGCAATGAGTCCATGAGCAGTTGGGGTCCAGAAAGGGTTCTTAGAATCGGTCAGTGTGTTGGACGGAATCCTGACATGAGAAGTCAGAGTTTGCCCGCAAGCCCGGGTCTGCGACCGTGAGCGGGTGGGGCCTTGGCAAGAGTTCCGTGTGGCGGCTTGTATGTCTTTGGGGGATTGTGGTTCCCCTTTGTTTACGGCTTTATGCCAAAGGGGAAATGTTGAGTACCCAAATGATGTGATGTTGTGCTAGATGTATACGCTATAGGGTGCCTTGGGTGAAGCCCGGGGGTTGCATTCATGTTGCATAGTAGACCCTATTATTATATGCTCAACAATATAGAATATGTATGATGGTTGAGACATCCAAGCCTGTTTCCTTGGTTTCTTTTCTTGCTTATGATTTGAAAGATATGGTACCTAAACACCTAGAGGGGGGGGGGGTGAATAGGTGACCTAATCCTTTTCTAAGTTTATTGGCAGCAATCAGTTATATCACAGCAATCTAACTAGTTTATCACAGCAAACACAGCATACACAGCAACAATTTCAGTACAGTACAGCACACAGTGATTTATAGTGGTTCCCCAAGATATGGGTACATCCACTTTCCCCCTTCGCCTATCTAGCAGTGTACTAGATTTGACCAAACTCCTGCACTGTCTCTGAACCCAAATTGGTTCCTACACCTCAGGCCCTAAGCCTTACAACTCAGCTTTATCCCAAAGCCTACACTCAGCCAATCAAGGCCTACACTCAGCCAACCAAGGCCTACACTCAGCCAACAAGGCCTACACTCAGAGATCTCTATCTCCTACACTCAGGCAAACAAGCCCTACCCTCAGCCTTTATAAATATAGGCTTACAATCACTCAGATCCAATGGATCCTACAAGCTAAAAATGTAATACAAATAATAACTCTACAACTCAGAATTAAAGGAGGGGAGTTGAGAGATTCTTGATGAGTTCTTGGAAGAACTCAGCTGGATTCACCCTGACTTAGATTTCTTCAAAGCTTCTTGAGTAGAACTGAATAAGGCTGAATCCTCTGCAGTTGTTCCTTGACCTCTCCCACTTAAGATCTAGACTGAATCTGAATCCTTCTTCTCAGCCTAGTTCCAAAGGCTGATTTCTTGGATGGAGCCCTCTCTCTCCAACTTCTTAGATCTGCACTTGGACTACAAGATCTTCTTGTGTTGATACTCAGTATACCACTTTTCTGATTACTTGAATAATCTGTACCACTTGTTAATCACTTGATCAACTCTTTCAACAACAGTTTCTGTAAACTGTGGGTGCCTATTTATAGGCCTTCTTCATGGTAACCGGTTGGTCCGGTTCATAACTGACTTCTGACATCTCTGACAGTTGCTGTAGACCGGCTGGAACGGCAGCTGTCATGTCATCCAGTCACTTCTTGAAAATCTCTAACAGTCAGTAAGTGTCGAGACTTTCTGTCTTAAAGTGTCGACACTTATAGTCCAAGTGTCGACACATGTTGTGTAAGTGTCGACACAAGTCTACAAGGTGTCGACACAACTCCTTGTATGTCTTGACACAGATTCTTCTTCATGTGTCGACACTGAAATTGAGTGTCGATACAAGTACTTGTTCTTCTAGCTTTTGCTGAATTCTTCTATGTGTCGACACATCTCCTTTGTGTCGACACATCTTCTTGTGTTGAATCTGTCAAGTGTCGACACTGCATCTTGGTGTCGACACATAGTCTTCTATGTTGAATCTTGCTGAGTGTCGACACAGCTCCTTGTGTCGACACACCTTCTTGTTGTTGAGACTTCAGCTGAGTGTCGACACATTCCTATAGTGTCGACACTTGTACTTAGAATAATTTTTTGTTCTTTCTGTTCTTTGCTAAGTGTCAACACAGCTCCTTGTGTCGACACTTTCTTCAAGTGTTGAGTCTTTAGCTGTGTGTCGACACATTGTTCTGGGTGTCGACATATACTTCAAATGCTGACTCTTCTGCATAGTGTCGACACATTGTGTTGAGTGTCGACACTTGTACTTAGACTCTGCAGACTTTTGCTGAGTGTCGACACAGCTCCAAGTGTCGACACTTTCTGGTGTAGTCACAGCTTCACTGGGTGTCGACACAGCTCCTTGTGTCGACACTTTCTGTCTGCACTTTTCTTCACTGAGTGTCGACACAGCTCCAAGTGTCGACACTTTCTGTCTGGTGTCGACTCTGCATCCCAGGTGTCGACACAATGACTCCAAGTGTCGACACATCTTGTCTGGGTGTCGACACAAGTCTTCTTAAGTGTCGACACTTTCCCTCTGGGTGTCGACACATGGACTTAGAAACTTTTTGCTTTAGTCCAGTACTTTCTTAACCTGCACAAGTAACTCAAACATACATCAAATACATTATGATGTATATCATTGAGTTGGGTGAGGCTTCTTCAAATCAGGTACATTTGACCAATGTACCCAACAATCTCCCCCTATTTGGAGAAGTCATAACCCTTAGTCAATGATATACACCATCCATAATTAAAACTGCAAAATGATGTACATCAGATTATATTCAGCAGGGTAAACATAAACATGTAGAAATACACACATGTATACACATTCATCATTTCAGAACAATCAAGAAATAGACACATTTACAGAACAATCATGAAATATATTTATCATATATTGTTCTAATATTTTTATTATACATCTTCAATGTTTTACAAAAATGTTTTACATTAAAAAGGATTGCAACATAATCTTCAAGTAAAATCCTAATCTATTTCTGATCAGGTTCCTTGATAACAATTCCCTTTCCATCTTGGACTTGAGCTTTGACAGGGGCTTCAACAGTTGCAGCATCAGCAGGCTTCTTTCCTTTTAAGTCCTTCTTCTTCAGCTCTTCTGCTTTGATTTTCTGTCTCTCAAAATAGTGGTATGGCTTGGGGAAGTACTTGCTAGGCTCCACAGCAGTAGGAGGTAGCTTTCCCATCTTAGCCTTCCTTCTGAATTGTACTATAGCCTCCTGCCTGATCTCATGCTTTCTCCATTCTGCCTCAGAGAACCATTTGTTCCTGTCATTCATGTTGTCTTTGGCAGCTTTCCAGGCAGTTAGAATTATATTTCTAGAGGTAGGGCTCCATTGTTCAAAATCTGGCTTTTGTTCTGCTTGTTCCCTAAACCTCTTTTTAGACTGCCTTGTCTCTTCTTCTTTGTTCATAGCCTCTTGCAGAGCTGCAGAAATAAGTTGAACAACCTTCTCAATATGAATATTGGCCTTGCCCTCAGTTGAGCTATACATTGTGCTGACATCTGCTTGAACCATGTCAAAATCTGGAGGTGGATATATCACTTGAGCTACTTCTGCTTGCTCACCTCCAAGATAGGCATTTTGAATCCCTGATTCAGCCACATTATCATCATCACAAAGTGGAGGATAGCCCAGTGTAGCTCTGATGGAGTTAGATATCCATTTGGCATGGTCAGATCTAGCTTTGACTAATACTCTCTCCCCCTTTATGACTTCTCTGGCCATATGGTCCTGACATCATCCTTTTGAAACCTTATCTGACTGTCCAAATACCTGATTCCCTATTTGAAGAATGGTTTGAGCTTAGTGAGCTGTTCAGAGATGGCCTTCTGGGAATCTTGAATTGCAGTCTTGACAGCAGTAATCTCAGCTTGAAAGACTTTATCAAAGTCAACCTTAACTGCAGCAGCAGATGTAGAAGGTTCAGCAGTCTTATTCTTCAATTCAGTGACTATAGCATTGTGGGAGGCAGTCAAATTATCATTCATTCTTAACTGATTCTCCAGCACATATCCTTGCTTTAATGTTATATCATCTACCTGAGCCTTGATCTTCTCCTAGTGAGTTGCCAAATAGACTACTGCATTCCCACCCTTGTGGAAGCAATCAGTCATTTCCTTCTTGTTTAGGTTCATTTCAAACCTAATAGATTTTATATCTTGTGCAAGATCAAACTGTAGGGACTTGTGCCCTTCATCCACATAAGCCTCTATGGCTTTCCTTTGTTCATCCATTTTGATCTGCAGGGCAATCAGTAAAGCACTATAATCAACAGTTGGGGCTTGTTGAATTATAGGCTGTGGGGAAATGGATTGCAAGGCTTTCTTATAACTCTGACTTCTCCTCTTGAAGACATAGAGTTTCTTCTTCTTAGCCTTTGCAGCCTCATCTTCTTCAGATTCTGAAGTGCTGGCTATTTCAACCCTTTCCTTAGGGCTTTGAGGCTTCTCAGTTTGCACATCAGGTGCTTGCTCAGTTTCCAGCCTAATAGGCTCTTCCAGAACTTCCATGTGCTCCCCCTCAGCAGCAGCACTCTTATCTTCAGCAGCAGCAGTCTCTTCTTCAGCAGCATCAATTTCTTTGTCAAAATCTGCTTGATCCAGATTTAGGAACAAGTCTTCCATTGTGAATTCAGGTGGAGACTGTGCAGGAGAAGTTCTTGGTTCTTCCACCACTTGAGAAGGATCATCTTGAACTACAGCAGATGTGTCTTCTAAAACAACATCTGGAACTTGAGTATTCAGCTGAATTTGCTGAAGATCATCAGACAAATTAGCATCTTCTATAATATAGTCTAATGTTTTTAGGTCAGTGAGTACCTCTAGGATGATGACTGTGGCTTGCTCACTGTCCAGAGTAGAGGGTTCTTCTACTACTGGAGGCTCCCCCTAGATCTCAGCATTATCTTCAGCAGCAGGGGTCTTCTCTGCAGCCACATCCTCTTGGTTATCAGGAGTGAAGACAACATGTTCTTCACTATCAGAACTGCTGGAGGACTCTTGTGCCACAGCAGCAGTTTTTCTCTTCTTCTTAGGAGGAATCTCCTTATCAGTAACTGGCTTCTCTGGGGTTGCCACTTCCTTGGACAACACCCTGTCCCATCTGGAAAATATCCTTGGATCCATCTTCCTCATGCGGTTGATCTTGCTTCCAGCAGCATTGCTCATTACCTCTGGTATTGTACCAGCTAGGTAGAGACTTATAATTCTGCCCAGATTGGGCTTCTTCAAGCTTTCCTTGATCTTGTCAAAAACCACTATTGACCAGTTTGTTTTAATGGTGAAGATAATTCTTGTCATGATTTCAAACATACAGGCAGACACCCTGTCATGCCCTCCAGGCTTACTGAGAATAACCTTACCCACTATCTCAGACATGAATTTTCCTTGACTGTTCCTTCCTTTCCTGTTAAAGACTGACCCTATCTTCATCTTTGGATCAAGACCACACCAGGTTAGAGCTTCCCTGGTCTTGGATGCAGTTACTTCCTCTTCATCTTATGTTTTAGGTAGCTGGAGTACCTTCCTCAGATTCTTTGGTGAAACCTTGACCTTAGTCCCATGAACTCTTGATTTGATTCTATATCCAGATTCATCTACAGCAGCTCCATTAAGGAATTCAAGAACTTCCTTCTTCCAAATCTTGGTTGGTTCTGAAACTAAGTATTCCAATCCAGAATTGGCGACTAGGGTTACTACCGACTGAATTTCTTGATCGGCGTCGTCGAACGCGCCACGTACTAGCTCATAGCCCTCGTTCACGTTCTCCTCAAGCTTGGGTGCCATTAGGGTTGAAGAATTTGTCTTTAGAGAAGAGAGGTGTCGACACAGTAGTTTGGTCTCGAAACTTTGTAAGCGTGTCAACAAACAAAGACAGAACCCTATTTATACCTTTCTGATTTTGAAGATGAACAGGCGGGACAGCTAGCTTAAAGTGTGTCGACACTGGCAATAAGTGTCGACACTGACTTATAATGTCTCGACACACATGTGTCAACACAAGTTTAGTCAACAGATATTATGTGTCGACACTTGGTTATGTGTCGACACAACATATCTCGACACTTTGTCGAGACTTTACATAGAAGATTCTGAGTAAAACTTAAGTGTCGACACCACATTGGATGTGTCGACACCTACTTGACATGTGTCGACACAACATTCTGAAGTGTCGACACCAACATCCTAGATGTGTCGACACCTTTTGCCTGAAGTGTCGACACCACTATTTTGTGTCGACATAGACTTGTCTATGTGTCGACACCTTTTTACTTAGCCAATTTTCTATTCTGTAAACTTAGTCTAAGTTTATCATTCCTAGTTCAATTTTGAATCTATTGAACTTAGCTTCTTCTAGGGGCTTAGTAAACATGTCAGCTATCTGATTATCAGTTTTAACATATTCAAGTGAAATATCTTCTCTTTCTACAAGTTCTCTAAGAAAGTGATATTTAATCTCAATATGTTTTGTTCTACAATGAGATACAGGGTTATTAGCTATTGAAATAGCACTTGTAGAATCACAGTAAAGTGGAGTTCTACTTACCTGAAATCCATAGTCCTCTAGCTGATGTTGAATCCACAGAAGTTGAGCACAACAACTTCCTGCAGCCACATACTCTGACTCAGCTGTGGAGATAGCCACACTAGTCTGCTTTTTGCTGCTCCATGAAATTAGTCTCCCACCTAGGAATTGACAGGTTCCAGTAGTACTCTTTCTATCCTCTTTGCATCCTGCAAAGTCTGCATCTGAATAACCTGTTAGATCAAAGTCTCCATTCCTAGGGTACCAGAGGCCTAGATAGGGAGTGCCACTTTAGATATCTCAAAATTCTCTTGACTGCAGTCAAGTGAGACTCTTTAGGGCAGGCTTGATACCTTGCACAAACACATGTAGCATACATGATGTCTGGTCTACTAGCAGTCAAGTATAATAGGGAGTCAACTATCCCTCTATACAAGGTTTCATCTACAGGTTTCCCTGCATCATCCTTGCTAAGAGACATACTTGACCCCATAGGAGTCTTCATGGTACTGGATGAATCCATACCATACTTCCTTATGAGTTCTATGGTGAACTTTGACTGACAAATGGACAAACCACTCTCAGTCTGTTTAACTTGGAGACCCAAGAAAAACTTCAGCTCTCCCATACTACTCATTTCAAACTGACCTTGCATAAGTTTTGCAAACTTTTTGCAAAGGCTGCTTTCAGTAGACCCAAATATAATGTCATCTACATATATTTGGACTAGTATGACTTTGCCTCTAGATTCCCTAAGGAATAGAGTCTTATCTATTTTCCCCCTTGAGAATTTGTTCTCAATGAGGAAACTAGATAGGGTTTCATACCAAGCCCTAGGGGCTTGCTTTAACCCATATAAAGCTTTCCTAAGTCTATAGACATAATGAGGTAGAGTTGGATCAACAAAACCTGAAGGCTGCTCCACATAGACTTCTTCCTTAAGATTACCATTTAAGAATGCTGACTTGACATCCATTTGGTATACCTTGAATCCTTGATAGGTTGCATAGGACAAGAACATTCTTATGGCTTCGAGTCTTGCTACTGGAGCAAAGGTTTGATCAAAATCAATACCTTCTTCTTGCCTATATCCTTTAGCAACCAGTCTAGCCTTATTCTTAATGATGACTCCTTGTTCATCCATCTTATTCCTGTAGATCCACTTAACTCCTATTACATTGTGGTCTTTAGGTTTAGGAACCAATTCCCAGACCTTGCACCTCTTGAACTGATTAAGTTCTTCTTGCATTGCTTCAGTCCATTGTGGATCCATTATTGCTTCTTCAAATCTTTTAGGTTCAACTTGTGACAGAAAGCTGGAATAGATTGCAACATCCTGATTTCTGCTCCTAGTTTTAACTCCTTGCCTTGGATCTCCAATAATCAGCTCTACTTGATGATCTCTAAGATGCCTGTGGGCTGGAGGCATCCTTACTTCTGGTTGAACCACTTCAGCATCTGCATCATGCTGTATTCCTTGGATTTCTTCAGCACTTGGCACATGTAGTTCTCCCCCTGGACATCAGCTACTCTCCTCTCCTTGCTGTCTTGCAGCAGGCACCTCTTCTATAGTAAGCTTGTCCATTGTCTTTGTCAAACCTGTGGGGCTGCATACATTGCTAGACAACTCATTATTAATAAGTTTTGTCTCATCAAAAACTACATGCACTGATTCTTCTACAACTTGTGTAGTCAAGTTGTAGACTCTATAAGCCTTACTATTATTGCTATACCCAACAAAAATTCCCTCTTGTGACTTGGCAGCAAACTTAGTTAAGTAAGATTTCCCATTGTTAAGTATGAAGCATTTGCAACCAAAGATCCTGGAGTAGGATAGGTTTGGTTTCCTGCCTTTCACAACTTCATAGGGGGTCTTGTTTAGCCCTTTAGTGATAGTAGCCCAATTTATAACATGGCATGCAGTGTTAACTGCTTCAGCCCAGAAATACTCTGGCAGTGATGTATCACTTAGTAGGGTTCTACCAGCCTCTATCAAGGTCCTATTTTTCCTTTCAGCAATGTCATTTTGCTGAGGTGTTCTAGGTGAAGAGAATTCTTGAAATATCCCAAAGTCTTCACACAATTTTGTCATGCTATCAGACTGAAACTCAGTACCATGGTCACTTCTAATTTTGACCACAGTACTATTTAGTTCATTCTGAATTTGCTTGACAAAGCTGTAGAAGACACTAGGTGTTTCAGATTTCTGTCTTAAGAAGAACACCCAGGAAAACCTTGAGTAGTCATCTACAACTACAAGGGTATAGACCTTCCTACCTAAGCTGTGAACTGGCATTGGACCAAAGAGATCCAAATGCAAGAGGTACAAACACCTCACAACATCTTTGTTATCTATGCTTCTAAAGGTGGATTTAGTCTGCTTGCCCTTTTGACAAGCTGAGCAAATGCTATCTTTAACACACTTAACTTGAGGACCATTCCTCACTAACTCTTTGCTAAAGAGTTTGTTAATAGTCTTGTAGTTAAGATGGGCTAGCCTCTTGTGCCATTTGACACAATGAGAGACTGTCTCATCAGCTACAAGACAAACTGGAGAACCATTGTTCTCAATCATAATGTCTAGGCAGTAGACATTCCTCTTCCTATATCCTGTCAAAATGATCTCTTGATCACTTGACCTCTTGATATGACAACCATTTTTAACAAATGAGATGTCATACCCTACATCACTTAATTGACTTATACTTATTAGGTTGTGTTTCAACCCTTTAACATAAGCCACTTGAGTAATGGTAACTAAGTTTGAAGAAATGTTACCAAACCCTTTGATGATTCCTTTTTCAGAACCACCAAAGGTCACTTTAGGACCATTTTTGATTGGAATGTAGTCCTTCAGTAGTCCCCTAGTTCCAGTCATATGTCTGGAACATCCACTGTCCAAGTACCATGTAGGGGTATGGCCACTTGGACTCACCTGCAAAACAAATTAATGAACCTTAGAACCCAAAGTATTCTTGGGTCCTTGGTGATTGTTAGTTTGCAATTTGACAAACCTACCTACTGGCTTTCCAACAGGTAGTTTGGAACTCACTTTGGCACTCACATTGTGCCAACAGTCCACTGCAAAATGGCCAACTTTGTCACAGCACCAGCATTCAAACTTATTGTACCTTTGCTTAGGTACTGCCTTGGCTGTCCTGACTACAGCAGGCTTGTTGAATGTTTGGGCTTTGCCCTTGGACTTAAACTTGGACAGCTCAGTCCCTGCAGGTCTAACAAAACCCAGTCCAGCCTTGCCTTTATGATGAACAAATTCATCAATTAAAGGTAGCACTGATTTAGGTTTTGAAAACCTAGCAACAAGCTCTCTCTCTTTCTGAAGATTGATCTCCAGTCTCTTAATTTGATCATTCTTATAGGTGATAGTTCCCATCTGAATCACTGTAATGTGTTTCAGCCTGGCTACCTCATTCAGTTTTTGATCAAATTGCTTCTCAAAATCTGTTGCAACAGCCTTGAGATCAGCAATCTCCTTTGCCTGACTTTTGGCTAGGGTCTTGCTTTTCTTGTAGGCTTGCAACAGTACCTTATATTCATCTATAAGCTGATGAATATCTTCCTCAGACTCAGATATATTCTCATCACTTGATGAAGAAGAATCTGATTCTGAACTAGAACAAGAAACTGAATTTAAACTTGAACTTTGTACCTGACTGGGTCCTGGCTGCTCCAGGATTTTGGCACTCTCTGTCAAAGCCATTAGCCCTTGGCAATGACTGTCTTCTTGTTCATAAATTGACTCTAAGATCTGCATGAATTCTTCCTCTTCTTCTTCAGCAAACAGCCCTATGTAGGCTTCAGCCTCAGACTCAGTTTCTGAATAAGAGATGTCTGATAGAGTCTTCTCCTTCTTAGCAACAAAAGACTTTTCTTTCTTCTCTTTGAAGTGAGTCTTTTTCCTGTCACCAGATTCCTTTCTCTTCTCTGCACAATCTGCAATAACATGGCCATGTCTATTGCAGCAATAGCAAACAATCTTTGAACCAGTAGCCTTGCTTGATTTTGTCCTTTTCTTGTCATTCTTTGAAGACCTCTTTTTCTGATAGGAGTCTTCCTTTCCTTGTGATGTAGAAGGCCTTGACCTCCACTGTTTCTTTTTCAAAAACTTCTGAAAGTGTCTAGTGAAAGCAGCAAAGTCTTCATCACTTTCACTGCTCTTAGACTTTGTGCTGACAGACTCATAAGACTCTGATTCAACTACCTCTGGAGGTGGAGTTGAAGACTTATTGCTGCACTTTCTGGGAACTTCTGTCTTGAAAGCAACAGTTCTTTCTTTGTGCTCAGTCCTTGTTGATTTCTCCTCCTCTTTTCTCACTGTTAACTGCATTTCATAAGACAATAGCTTGCCAAACAGTGTAGGAGGTGGAATTTCCCCCAACTTAGCCATTTCTCTTATGGCACAGATCTTGGTGTCCCAATCTTTGGTTAGGGACCTTAAGAACTTGTCATTTAGTTCATAGTTACTGAACTCTCTTTCATAAGACATGAGTTCATTAACTATTCTGTAAAATTTCTTATAGCACTCAGTGATGTTATCACCCTTTCCTTGCCTAAAGCTTTCATACTCCTGATTTAGCAAGGACTTCCTATCTTGCCTAACTTCTTCAGAACCTTCCATATAGACAATGAGAGTATCCCGCATCTCTTTTGCTGTCTTATAGTGAATTAAGTTCTGAAAAGTGGCATCATCAATGGCACTCACTATTATGTTCTGTGCCCTCTTGTCCATGGTGGCTAGGACAATTTCATCCTTGGTCATCTCAGAGAAATCCTTTGGAGTTCTCTTGTTTGCATCCAGTACTGAAATCTCCATTGGCACATAAGGCCCTTCCTTTACTGTGATGTAGATTCTAGGGTCAGAGGCTTCCATAAATAGCCTTACCCTTTCTTTCTAGATCCCAAAGATCTCCTTCCTTCATATAGGTAATTTCATGGAACCCAATTCCTTGTGATTTTCATAAGAACCCATGTTTCTTGATTTTTTTGATTTTCTTGAACTGTGTAATGCCTTACTCTGAATCTGCCAAATAGGATCTCCTCAAACTGTTAGTCCTTGTTTTGAGGAACCTGGCTCTGATACCACTTGAAAGATATGGTACCTAAACACCTAGAGGGGGGGGGGGTGAATAGGTGACCTAATCCTTTTCTAAGTTTATTGGCAGCAATCAGTTATATCACAGCAATCTAACTAGTTTATCATAGCAAACACATCATACACAGCAACAATTTTAGCACAGTACAGCACACAGTGATTTATAGTGGTTCCCCAAGATATGGGTACATCCACTTTCCCCCTTCGCCTATCTAGCAGTGTACTAGATTCGGCCAAACTCCTGCACTGTCTCTGAACACAAATTGGTTCCTACACCTCAGGCCCAAAGCCTTACAACTCAGCTTTATCCCAAAGCCTACACTCAGCCAATCAAGGCCTACACTCAGCCAATCAAGGCCTACACTCAGCCAACCAAGGCCTACACTCAGCCAACAAGGCCTACACTCAGAGATCTCTATCTCCTACACTCAGGAAAACAAGCCCTACCCTCAGCCTTTATAAATATAGGCTTACAATCACTCAGATCCAATGGATCCTACAAGTTAAAAATGTAATACAAATAATAACTCTACAACTCAGAATTAAAGGAGGGGAGTTGAGAGATTCTTGATGAGTTCTTGGAAGAACTCAGCTGGATTCACCCTGACTTAGCTTTCTTCAAAGCTTCTTGAGTAGAACTGAATAAGGCTGAATCCTCTGCAGTTGTTCCTTGACCTCTGCCACTTAAGATCCAGACTGAATCTGAATCCTTCTTCTCAGCCTAGTTCCAAAGGCTGATTTCTTGGATGGAGCCCTCTCTCTCCAACTTCTTAGATCTGCACTTGGACTGCAAGATCTTCTTGTGTTGATACTCAGTATACCACTTTTCTGATTACTTGAATAATCTGTACCACTTGTTAATCACTTGATCAACTCTTTCAACAACAGTTTCTGTAAACTGTGGGTGCCTATTTATAGGCCTTCTTCATGGTAATCGGCTGGTCCGGTTCATAACTGACTTCTGACATCTCTAACAGTTGTTGTAGACCGGCTGGAACGGCAGCTGTCATGTCATCTAGTCACTTCTTGAAAATCTCTAACAGTCAGTAAGTGTCGAGACTTTCTGTCTTAAAGTGTCGACACTTATAGTCCAAGTGTCGACACATGTTGTGTAAGTGTCGACACAAGTCTACAAGGTGTCGACACAACTCCTTGTATGTCTTGACACAGATTCTTCTTCATGTGTCGACACTGAAATTGAGTGTCGACACAAGTACTTGTTCTTCTAGCTTTTGCTGAATTCTTCTATGTGTCGACACATCTCCTTTGTGTCGACACATCTTCTTGTGTTGAATCTGTCAAGTGTCGACACTGCATCTTGGTGTCGACACATAGTCTTCTATGTTGAATCTTGCTGAGTGTCGACACAGCTCCTTGTGTCGACACACCTTCTTGTTGTTGAGACTTCAGCTGAGTGTCGACACATTCCTATAGTGTCGACACTTGTACTTAGAATAATTTGTTGTTCTTTCTGTTCTTTGCTAAGTGTCGACACAGCTCCTTGTGTCGACACTTTCTTCAAGTGTTGAGTCTTTAGGTGTGTGTCGACACATTGTTCTGGGTGTCGACACATACTTCAATTTCTGACTCTTCTGTATAGTGTCGACACATTGTGTTGAGTGTCGACACTTGTACTTAGACTCTGCAGACTTTTGCTGAGTGTCGACACAGCTCCAAGTGTCGACACTTTCTGTTGTAGTCACAGCTTCACTGGGTGTCGACACAGCTCCTTAAGTCGACACTTTCTATCTGCACTTTTCTTCACTGAGTATCGACACAGCTCCAAGTGTCGACACTTTCTGTCTGGTGTCGACTCTGCATCCCAGGCGTCGACACAATGACTCCAAGTGTCGACACATCTTGTCTGGGTGTCGACACAAGTCTTCTTAAGTGTCGACACTTTCCCTCTGGGTGTCGACACATGGACTTAGAAACTTTTTGCTTTAGTTCAGTACTTTCTTAACCTGCACAAGTAACTCAAACATACATCAAATACATTATGATGTATATCATTGAGTTGGGTGAGGCTTCTTCAAATCAGATACATTTGACAAATGTACCCAACATGATTATTGCATACGAAGTGCTAACTTGCAGGTTGGAGGAATACCCCGGGGTCCGTTAGGGGCGGCCGAGAGGAGATATGTTTATTACACAGTTTGAGGTCAGCCTTTGCTGACCCACGTTAATAATAATTTTTACAGGGCAAGGATCGCAAACAGGATCTAGCTCGCTGGCCAGAAGGGCCTAAGCCTCATGAAGTGTTAACTTTCTGCTATAGCTCTACTCTTTATGACATTGTATGTTTTGATGCCCTTGGTGACCGACTTGCATGCCGAGGTAGACTAGGTGTGCTTATGCACTTTCAGGACTAATGTATTATTTGAGTCTGGATTTACTCTTGTTGTAAGTCCTTAAGGCCATTTTGTTACTCTTGTAGGCGTGGATAACTTCTAGTCTCTTTGGTTGTTTCCGCTGTGATGTGTTTTGAGTTTTGAGTTTGGGTAGCTATATCATTTTATAATACTGAAGCTGTGGCGTTTGTATGTTGTGGGGCGCCGGCCGGACCCATATTATATGGTCATTACAGGGGAGGTGTTACAATTTGGTATCAGAGGGAGGTTAGATTCAAGGTCAGTGCGTAGAGAAGTTATCCACATAAGAGTAACGCGAGACCATGAGTGTCCTTATGTTTAAGTCTTGAGATTAGAGACTGATCCATTGTTTCTTGTTTTCTTGAAGAGTGCAAGAAACGAGGTGGGTACGTCGAGAGCAAGAGAAGAACTTTCGGCGAGCAGTGCCACTGCTCCAGGTCTTTTGGGCACGGGTGTAAACCCGGCCGACTTCTGCTGCATGCTTGCAGAAGCGATGGTGGCAGCCTAAGCAGTAGCGGCAGCTCGGGTAGCAACCCCTGCTACACCGGACACGGGACGGCCGTGCCAGGCGGAGAAGCCAGGCGAGTGGAGCCTTTGGTGGAAAGGGTGGTTGTCGGACATGGAGACTAGCACATGAAGTACTTCCTGAGCTTCCATCCCCCATCGTTCAAGGGAGTTGGTACGCCAACGGATGCGGAGGATTGGTGGGTTCAAATTCAAGAGCTTTTGAGGGCGGCAGAGACGCTATAAGAAACGAAATTTGAGTATGTGGAGTTCATGTTGGAAGGAGACACCAAGTTGTGGTGGGTTAGCCATAGCGGCCGCCAGTTCCCTGGACGCACCCCGTCGATGGAGGAATTTAGGGATGCTTTTCTAAAGAGGTACATTCCCGTTTCTACACGGTTGGCCCTTCAGATGCAGTTTCTGCACTTAATGCAGCGAGACAAGATGGTGGACGAGTATATGCAGGAGTTCACCCGTTTGGGTCGTTACGCGAGAACGACGATGGCGGATGATGTAGAGAGGGATAACCTCTTCTACCAGGGGCTGAGGGAGAATCTGAGGCAACCCCTCATTTTCATGAAGAGAGCTGGTTTTAATGAGCTAGTTGAGGCTGCCAGGATATTGGAGAGTGATCTGGAGCGAACCCAACGTCGTAAGGGTTTCACTCCCAAGCAAGGGGAAGGGAAGCCTCCCTAATCTCAGGGAAAGTCTGAAGGGAGTAGGTGGAGGAAAAAGTGTCACACTTCCAGGTCTGGTGAGAAGAGCAAGTGGACGCCTGGAGGTTCTCACTCTAGGGGACCGCCGATGAGCTACAACTGCGGTAAGGTGGGGCACATAGCTCGTGTTTGTCCTCAAGGAGGAACGAAGCAAGAGGTAAGGCAGGAGCAGACTGTTCTCTCCGGCCGCAGTGTCGCAGAGAAAGGGAAGATGGTGGAGTCAAGCGCTTCTCGGTTCCAACCGGTGCAACCAAGGGCCTACAACCTTAGACAGCAGGAAGCCTTCCGCCAAACCGATGTGGTGACAGGTATGAGAAAATTTAAGTCTAAATTTTGTGCTTCATACTTTTAGACTTTTATGTGTGATGTCTATGTTGTAGGCTTCGTATTGGTTTCCGGATACCCCGCTAGGGTATTTTTCGGTACGAGAGCATCACACTCCTTTCTTGCAGAGAGCTTCATCCTGAGAATAGGAGTTGAGTCTTTCTCGGCAGACGCGGTGTAAGACCCCCCCCCCCTCCCGGATCATAAAACACGGCACGAAGGGGGGGTCTTATGCCCGGAACAGCCACCTTGCGGTAGCATTAGCACACGGGCTAACCTGTACCACAAGACGCCTATTACGCCGGCTACAACAATATCAAGAGAACATGCCAACCCAACCAAATATAAAGTAAGAGAAGTCAAAATCCACACTAAGTATAAAGTGTCCAAATCATCAATAATGAGAAGCTAAAACATGCTTCTACAATATATCAGAGTACAGCTAAACATTGCCCAAACGGGCTACATCAGAGTATCAAATACTAACATCAGTAACCGACGGTATCGACGGTACCGTCACTTCAGGCCCTGTCGTCCTGTCCTAGCTGTCCTGCTGCGTAGTCTGCGGCTGCTCTACCTGTGGCGTGACCTCCTAAAAAGGAAGACGTAGCATCCGTTAGTCGAAACGACTAAGTGGTTTCACATCCGCTCCCCCGACGACTCCTTGGCACCGGGCGGAGAGAAGGAACAAGAGTAATATATATGTATGCAAGTAAAGGAAGTACAAGCAGGTGGTAGTAGTGTAAGAGTAACAATAACATGATCTAGCAAATATTTAGGAGCTACACTAAACTAGCAAGTATAAGTAACAACAGGAAAGTAACTTAACTTATAAGATTGCCCATACAAACTTATAAGTTAAGGATCGGGTTACATAAAAGTAACTCATCGTATAAGAGTGCCCATACAAACTTATACGATGAGGATCTTGTTGTGCAATGTTATGAAATGCTATGAATATTATGCAATGACTCACCCATGCACACACATGCAATTGCTATGTCGACACAGACTATAGTTCCCACTTTTCGAGCAGGTGGCTAACCTCTCAGGCATCAGCCGTCGTGGCCAGGAAGTGACATTAGAACGGGCACTTCTACTACTAGGCGGGTATCCACACTACTTCACATAGGACTCCGTACGCCTCAACGCTAAGAACACAACAGCGGAGCCCATGCATACTATGGCCAAGCAGGAGCCTCGGGTAGATGTGCACCGAGGACCAAGCCCCGAACTGACCTTGTGTGACCCGGAAGGAGCCTCAGAGTGAGCACGAGGACCAAGAACAACTGTTCACCTGGCACGGAAGGAGCCCTGGGACGTGAACACCGAGGACCAAGCCCAACCGCCCAAACTCTAACTGTCGACTCCCATCGATGTGACGACTGGCGAGCCCGTAGACCTGCCACACTATCCTTAACCCAAGATTACGACACCGCGTGTCGACTCACACCACATGCAAATACCACATCAACATAACATGGAAGGGGCCTCGGAAGTAAGCACGAGCACACAGCCCAACCATCCTTCCATACCTTATCTCAACACAACCAAAACAAGTGACGGTTAACACCGCACTTACATCCCTTCACAATACTACCCGTAGGGAGACGACGCTCTAAGTATTGGACTGCTAGACTCATTTCATTAATCAAACATACTCATGGCCATAATCTATTCATCTATATGAATTTCCAAATGATGACAACGTAATATAAACATGGTGCACATATAAAGATCGATCACACTTTTCATTTGATAATGTCATAATATAAACATGAAGTGCACAATTATCAATCTTTCAATTCCTACCAATTCAATTCCTTTAAATAAGATTGCTTCACAATTTGATAATATGAAATCTGATTAATAAGCTACATCAATCATGCAACAAATGATTAATCATATGGGTTGATCCAAGCCAAGTATTTTGCAATATTAATTCCGTCGAATCCAAATCCATCTTCCATTAAAGCCCAGAATTTAGGTGCAGGTTGAATCTGGACAGCCACTTCGACTGGAGATTCCTGAAGCTATAAGAATCCGGTGAAGACGTGTAACCCCACGATGGAAAGGTATTTCCGTGGTATACAACTCTCGTATTCAGACCTCAACCTAGATTTGATATTATCCTATTTGAAATCAGACTTGAAGTCCGCTGCGTATCAGACATAGTTTCTGCGTGCAGGATTTATTGAACACCATTTTCATTTAAACTTTCCCGTGGATACAGACTTCGCCAGAAGTCGTGCAAACATTCGTTGGAAAGGTATTTTCAAGGGCTGCAACTTTCGTGTTTAGCTGAAATCCCAGATCTGGACATATCATGCTTAAAAATGGCCACGAAGTTAGCTGCGCGCAGAATACAGATTTTGCACGAATCTTAAGGCGGAAAGAACGGCAACGCCTCATCTTCCTCCTCAAGGCGATCTTCCCAAATCATTACAGAATTTCGTCCACCCTTATTCAACCTCATGAGGCCGATACTCTCCACGAAAACATCACCCATCATCACATAGAAGAAGAGAGTGGTTGAAGAGATCTAAAATGTAGAACACAAGTCCTAGCATGGCCAAACCTAGAAGACTTTTTCTCTCCATCAAGACTCTCTTGAGCCGATGTCTCTCCTAGGAAAATAACTATAGATCTAGCACCAAGGGAGAGGGTATGAAACTCACATCGGTTCCAGCAGTGCCACCATTTCCGGCCATGGATCGCATAGTTCTCCTCGGCGGCATCTTCTTTTTCACGGCGGCGGCAGATCTCCTCCGGTAGAACTTGCTCCAGTAGTTTTCCTTCTCACCAGGAGTTCTCACAGGAAATAGGGAATGAAATGATCATGAGAACGGCTAGGGTTTTCTCTCCCCCTTATATATGAAAAGTGACACGGGTTGGGACACGGCCGTGTCCTTACCCGTGTCCTGCCTGGGCGAAGCGACAACGACAGTTTCCATGTCGGTTCAATAGTTGACACGGGTAGGGACACGCTTATGTCCCGACCCGTGTCCATATGACACGGCTGTGTGCCCTAGCCATGTCCTTCTCGGGATGCATTTCGACGATCTCAACATTTCGTCGATCTCGATCAAAAACGTCGACTGGAGCACACGGGTAGGGACACGCCCGTGTCTCTAACCGTGTCATGTTAATTCGTCGAAGTCGACGCGCAGTTCGTCGATCTAGACACCTCTCGTCGAGTGTAACTCGACACACACGGGTAGTCACACGCCCGTGTTGCTACCAGTGTCACATGGTGTCGACACAGCTCGTCAGTCTCGACACATCCTGTCGAGTGTAACTCGACACACATGGGTAGGGACACGCCCGTGTCGCTACCCGGGTCACATGGTGTCGACACAGCTCGTCAGTCTCGACACGCCTTGTCGAGTGTAACTCGACAAACACGGGTAGGGACATGCCCGTGTCGCTACCCGTGTCACATGGTGTCGACACAGCTCGTCGATCTCGACATGCCTCGTCGAGTTCAGCTCGACTCACACGCGTACATGGGTAGGGACACGCCCGTGTCTCTACCCGTGTCCCTTCACGGCACTGATTTCTCTACTCCTCCACAAGTGCAGTCCAATTCCCTGCACGTCCCAAGACTTGAGTCAACCCTCCTGACTCAAAAACACACACTAGGGGCCTAGAGCGATTCAGGACGTTACAAATCCTATAAACAAAATAAAAGATTTCGTCCACGAAATCAGGCTTAGGCTGTGGGAAGAAAAGCATAAGAGACAATTTAACATATGCTGTTAAATAAAATTACCTTGAGGAAACAACTCCGGGTAGCGTTTCTGCATCAATTCCAATGGCTCCCATGTGTACTCCTCCTTCCCATGATTAGACCATAGCACCTTCACCAAGGGTACACTTTTGTGGCGCAAAGTTCTTGTCTCGCTGTCAACAATCCGCACCGGCTCTAGTCGCACAGTCCTATCTGACGCCACTGCACCATCAGTAGTGGGAATATATTGGTCGGGCCGCAACAGTGCTTTTCGAAGCGACGACACATGGAACACGTCATGGAGATTCTCTAGTTCTGGTGGTAAATCCAACCGATAGGCCAACGGTCCAATCCTTTCTAGTATAGTATAAGGCCCAACATACCTTGGGTTGAGCTTTTTCACTCCACGCACCCGCGACACTCCATGCATCAGTCGAATCTTGAGGAACACTTTATCGCCCACTTGAAACTCCACCATCCGGTGCTCTTTATTGTAATATTTCGCCTGCCGACTTTGAGCCTCCAACATGCGATCCCGTATCAATCTGACTGCCGCATTAGTATCATCTATATACTCATTTACCAATGCCTTCGGATCTTCATCCTGCACCCAAGACAAGGGGGTCCTGCACCTTCTTCCGTAAAGGGCTTCATAGGGCGCCATACTGATGCTCGCCTAATGGATATTATTGTAGGAAAATTCCACCAGGGGCAAGAGCCTTTCCCACGGCTCTCCTTTGTCCAACACACATAATCTCAGCAGATCCTCCAATGTCCTAATGGTCCTTTCAGACTGCCCGTCCGTCTGAGGATGAAATGCGGTGCTGAAGTTGAGGCGTGAGCCCAAATACGCCTGTACTGCCTTCCACTCCTTGGAAGTAAACCGACCATCCCGATCCGAAATAATTGTCTTGGGCACGCCATGATACCGTACGAATTGCTCGACAAAAAGGCGTACCAAAACATCCACGTGTGCTTCCTTCTTCATTGGAACGAACCGGGCCACCTTTGTCAGTCGATCTACAATAGCCCTCACTGAATCATTCCCGGAGCGGGAACGAGGTAGCCCATGGACAAAGTCCATGGAGATATCCTCGAACTTCCATTCGGGGATGGGCAATGACTGCAACAAACTACCGGGACTCCTGCATTCAGCCTTCACTCTTTGACAAGCTTCGCAATGTGTAACATAGTAACGAACATCCTTCTTCATTCCTGGCCAGCACATGGTCTTCCGTAAGCCGGCGTATATCTTGGCAATACCCGGGTGTACAGAGTATTGAGAGCAATGTGCCTCTCTCAAGATATCCTCCCGGATTTTGCCACCCTTGAGAATGTAGAGTCGGCCATGAAAATAAATGAGGCCGTCTTTTAGTGTGTACTCATCGGTGGTCCCATCTTCAATTGCTTTGAATGTCGTGGCCAAGGACGCATCCATTCCTTGCTCCACCCGAAACCGGTCTCGGATATCATAAACTATGCTCATGTTGGCCAAATACTCTGCATACTCTACCGAAGGAGCCTGGAATACTAGAGTAATTTCCATCTCCTCGATCATCTGAGCCAACTCCATACTCATCAACCGAGACTCTGGGTGTAACATCTCATTTCCAACTAGACCCCTAGGAGTGGTTTTGTCCATGACTAGGTCATGACAAACCCTAGGAAGCCAGAAATGGGCCAAGAGATAGGATACAAAGTGTTGAAAATCATCATGGTCTGCAAATAGTAGAACTCTGAAAAATGGTTTAGGATGACCATGGGGCTACACCTTGACCCGAAGACCCTACCACAACACCCACTAATACCTTGGGAGGCCCATTAGAGCCATAAGGACCCACTGGGGTCAATCAAAGAGACTTAGTTGTCCAAATTCAACTGTAACCCTAAATGGGTCAAACTAGCCTACTTAGGGTCAATTGACCTACTCCTAGCCTAGAGGACCCGACCTATGCCCTCCTAACCCTAAAGTGAAGTCAACGGTCACCAAGGACACATTGGGTTCAGCCCTAGAGGCCAAGTTGACCCAAGTTAACTCAAGCCCCTGATCTGGTCATAGTGCCTTTACTAAGGGTAGGTGACCTCTAAAGTGTAAGGTAACCCTACCCAACCCCACATAGACCTTGGGGGAGGAAAATGGGTCACCAAGGACCCAATGAGGTCAACCAAAATGATCAAATTGACCTAAGTCAACCATAACTTAAGCCAAGTCAAACTTAGCCCAAATGGGCTAACCCAAGCTCAAGCCATTTCTCCCTTAGGCTAACATCACTCTTCATAACCATTATGACTAAATGCGATGCACATAGCCTATGGTGTTGACCAGTCAACATGGGTGACTAGGAGAGAGAAGGGAGCTTCCCTTCATGTTAATGGTGGAAAGAGAAGATGGGGGAGAGGAAAGGAAGGGTGGGAGACGGCTAAAGGAGGCCAACAGCAACTCTTAATGGCTGCAATCAACTCCTCTAGGGAAGAGGAGTTGATACCAGCCGTTTCCCGGCCACCAAGGGGTAGATTCAACCCCCCCCCCCCCCCCCCCAACTCAACCCGAGCCACACCATTAATGGTGTTGATGGGCATTGAAGAACCAGCCGCCCCCTCCCCAATTGTAAATTTAAACATCTTCAGTGGGCAGAGGGGAACATTTTCGAGCTTTTACCTGGAGGAAACAGGCCGTCCCAATGTGTTGTTGTAGAAGCCGAGCGCCTCCGCCGTCGACAATGGCATCCTGCCTATACAACCCCGTGTTCGCCGAGCGGGTCCCACCAGGAAGATCGAGCGAACCGACCCCGCGGCCCGCACCCATGCAACAAGCAGGCAAGCGACAAAGGGCTGGTCCGCTCCCGCCTAATTCGAGCGAGTGAGCTGGGCGAGACGACTCCCCACCCCTCCCGCTCGCTCGGAGAATCGTCAGCCAGAGCAGGGGGCGCCAATCGTCGAGCCAATACTCGCGGAGGGGCTCGGCGACCTGAGACCTGCGAGCCGACCGGAGGGTCGCGATCACTACCAGTCGCCCCTACACGCGACCTGGTCGCCGGTCCGCCTCGGCAGAGAACTGGCGGGTTCCCGCGGCCCGGCTCGCGTTCGCCCAGGAAAGATAGGTGGGCCGCTGGAGCCAGGTCGCACCCGCCTCCCGCGGAAGGATATTGGAGGCGAGCTGACTCCCCATGGGTGCGAATAGCTCCTCCAAACAGCGGAACCACGCTGTTAGCAGACCAGGTTGGACTGCGCATAGCTGCTCAGGACAGCGGAGTTTGGCTGTTGGCAGGCCCAACCCAGGGCTTTTTGGTATTTTCAGGTCAGTTCTTCTGGTTATTGGCAGTTCAGTTTCCAAAAAACTATAAATAAGACCCAAGGGGTACCTCAGAGGGCACGCTTTTGAGTTCCTCCCTGCTCCTGTTTTCAAGTGCTTTCTGAGGGTACCTTAGCTCGGCTTTTGGCTAAGGAGGGGAAGCACTCAGAGATCTTCCGGGTTTGTGGTGGGACCTCCCTGCCGAGCCCTTGGGTCTGTTTTTCCTTGACTTCTTCGTTGTTTGTCTTTCAGGAGCAAAGTAGGCGCGAGACCGCCCCTTCCCCAAGGGTCGAACTCCACAAGAGACCGGATTCCGGTTTCAACATTTTGGTGCGGTGAGCGTGGACAGTGGTCAGTGCAGAAAAGCTTCAGCGAGCTCAATGACAGGACGGCAAGGGTCTGACAGGCAGGATTCACCTCCCCCCGCCTCTCGCAACGGTGGGGATGTTGGAGGACTTCAGGAACGAGGTGCTGGGCCTTGTCAAGTTCGCACTCGGCGCGCGGGCCGAATACTCGACTCCGGCAGCCCAGATCGCGGCCGCCCCCTCTTTGGGCGAGGACGCTCCTGGCCGGCGAGCTGGGAAGGAAGTGGCCGAGGAAGGCCGAGGCTGCGAGCTCCCGGGGCGCGAGCTCTTCCCCGGCTCGGCAGGCCGAGGCAGATTCGGCAAGTTGGGCTCGCGAGACTTGCCAGCTCGCCCAGTGGGGGGAGGCAGTCCTTTCAGTGAGCTGGTCTCCTCAGCTCCAGTCCCAGATGGGTTCAGGGAACCCGAGATGTCTTACTATACCGGGAAGGGAGACCCAGTCCACCATGTCCAATGGTTCGAGAATGTGGTCTCCATCCGTCAGATGTCGGACGGATTTAAATGCTGACTCTTCGCCATCACCCTCCGGGAGAAGGCAAGGGAGTGGTTCCACCAGCTGCCGGCAAGTTCCATCTACTACTTCGAGGACTTGCGACGAGGGTTCATGATGAGGTTCACTACTTCGAAGAAGAGGAAGAAGGAGTCCGAGTATTTGTTCCACATTAAGCAAGGAGTGAACGAGACGTTGGGGGAGCTATGTGGACCGATTTCAGGAGGAAGTTACCCAGTTCCAGGAGATGGCAGGCCACAGTCTGATGATGGTCTTTACCCTAGGCCTACAGTAGGGGTTCTTCCGAATGGAGCTGAAGAGGGTTCCCCCTCTCTCCTACGAGGAGTTGATGGAGAGGGCGGCGAGAGAAGTCGACGGGGAGGCATCGAATCCGGAGTTTGCAAGAAAGCTAGCCAGGTGGGCCACGGAGGAGGAGAAAGAGTCGAGAGGAGGAAAAGCACAGGAGGAGAGAAGAGGATAACCTAGGCAGAGGGAGCAGAGGCAGCTCCAATGGCAGCAGCAGCCGAGGTGGGGGCACCAGGAGCCCGAACATCGGCTGGGCTGGAGACCTGAATGGCAGGGGCAAGGGCCACCGAGAGGCCACTACGGAAGGGGTCACCATAAGGGGAGGCAAGATCAGTTCCACCCTCCGGGCTGGAGGCAGGGCCAGAGGCCCCGGATCCCCGATCAGGAGGAGGCCATGGTCATAGCTTTGGGAGCAAGGAGGGGGATCATGAGGAGGAGGAGAAGGGAGGTCAGGGTGGAGCTGCCCTATTGCGACTTCCATCAGGAAGAGGGGCACGCAACGGCCACGTGCCCGGAATTCTTGGAAATGAGAGGGAATAGGGAGCGGTAGCAGCAGCAGCAGGAGACGCGACAAGAAGTGAGGATCGAGGAGGTCCTGCCTCGGGCGGAGGAGGATCGTTGCGAAGACCGGGTGGATGTCGGGACCCGAGGAGGGATCGGAGTGATCCACGGGGGAGTGGGGATCGAGGCTTCCCGCAAGGCCAGTCTCCACACCTTGTACCGGCGGAGCGTCGCCTCTACATCCCAAACCCCATCACCGGAAGAGAGGATCACCTTCTCCAGGTGTGATATGCCAGACCACGAGGATCCGTTCTGTGATGCGCTGGTCATCAAGGCCGCCATCGAGAATTTCACTATCTCTCGGATCCTCGTGGACAACGGGAGCTCCGTCAACGTCGTCTTCAAAAAGGCATTTGACGCGATGAAGGTGGAGGCTAAGAGGGTGCTGGCCTCGGACGGGCCCTTGTTCGGGTTCTCAGGAGAAAGGAAGGAAGTAGAGGGAGGAGTTGGCCTCCATGTCACCTTGGGGGGGGGGGGGGGGCAGTACCGAAACTGCAAGTTCGTTATCGTGGACGCCCCCAGCAGCTACATCGCCATCTTCAGGAGGCCTCTCATCAGCACCTTCCGCTGCATCCCCTCGTCTTTCCATCAGAGCTTGAAGTTCAACGCTGAGGGGGTCCAGGTCAGGGTCAGGGGGGACCCAAAGGTGGCATGGGAGTGTTATGTCACTGTGATGAACACCATCTCTTGGCAGGAGGGAGCCAAGGAGATGGGACGGAGGATGGAGGAGGTTGAGCAGGAGGCAAGAGGGGAGGAGCCAGAAGTGAAGGACCACGCAGGAGAGGCAGCAGGAGGAGATCTGGAGGAGGTGACCGAAGTGAGGGGCGCGGGAGAAGAGGTGGTGGTAGAGGTCCCCATTCCTGAGGAAGGGGATGTCGAAGGATGGGGGGAGCGATCCAGGCTGGAGGTGGCAGAGGAAGTGGTGGAGCTGGGGGTGCTCACCCGCGGAGGTAGGATGGAGAAGGTTCGTGTAAGAGGAGGGCTGACCCCGGAGGACAAAGGCAGGATGCTAGAGTGCATCCAGAAGAACGTGGACATCTTTGCCTGGAACGCCGCGGAGATGCCGGGGGTTGACGCGGATGTGGCCTGCCACCACCTAAACCTCGACCCAGGAACACGCCCCGTTCAACAGAAAAAGAGGTCCACGGCGGACAAGCTGGCGGAGCCCATCAGGGAGGAGGTGGCAAAGCTTCTCAAGGCTGGCTTCGTGTCCGAGATTCAGTATCCCGGCTGGGTCTCCAACGTCATGATGGTTAAAAAAGGAGACGGCCGATGGCAAATGTGTATCGATTTTTCCTTACTTAATAAAGCTTGTCCTAAGGACTGTTATCCTTTGCCTCGGATCGACGCGCTGGTTGACTCAGCCGTCGGCTTTTCTGTAATGAGTTTTTTAGATGCCTTTTCAGGTTACCATCAGATCAGGATGCACCCCCCGGACATCAAGGATGTCTCGTTCATCACAGGGGATGGATGATACTGCTACAAGATGAAGTCATTCGGGCTGAAGAATGCTGGGGCCACCTACCAAAAAATGATGGATAGGGTCTTCAAGGAGCAGAGAGGGAGGAACTTGGAGGTGTACGTGGACAACCTCATGATCAAAAGCCGGGATGTGGACTCCCACCTCCAGGACCTGGAGGAGACCTTCGCCACCCTGCGCAGATACAAGATGCAGTTGAATCCCCTGAAGTGTGTCTTCGGGGCCAGCAGGGGAAAGTTCTTCGGACACCTCCTCACACCCGCGGTGGTCAAGCCCAACCCAGACAAGGTCAGGGCTATCTTAGAGCTGGGGTCCCCGCGGAATGCGAAGGAGGTCCAATGGCTGACGGGGAAGCTAGCAGGGCTGAGTCGCTTCCTTTCTTGGGCAGGGGAGAAGTGCTCCCCCTTCTTCAAAATGCTGAGGGGTGGTCAGAGGTTTGAATGGACCAAGGAATGCGAGGAGGCGTTCCAAGCCCTCAAGGTGTAGTTTACACAGGCTCCGCTGCTCCAAGGGCTGAAGGAGGGGGAGGATTTGTTCTTATATCTCGGGGTCGGGGCAGAGGCTCTGAGCTCCGTCTTGGTTCAAGAAGAGGGAAGGAGACAGCTCCCTATTTATTACGTCAGCCGGGTCCTGAGGAAGGCTTAGCTCCGGTATCCGATCTTGGAGAAGCTTGCATTCGCCCTAATCATCTCGGCTCGGCGGCTGCGACCTTACTTCCAGGCACACTCAATCCGAGTGGTGACCGACCATCCCCTCCGCAACATCTTCGAGGGGGTGCAGCATTCAGGACGGCTGGCTAAGTGGTCGGTGGAGCTGAGCGAGTTCGATGTCTCCTTCGTTTCGCGGCTCTCGATCAAAGCTCAGGCGATGGCCGACTTCCTGGCATACTACGTGGTGGAAGTAGCGGAGGAAGAGCTCACCCGCCCGATTCCTTGGAAAGTGAGGGTGGATGGAGCCTCAGGGAGGCATTCCCTTGGAGTGGGGGTGGTCCTAGAAAGCCCTCAAGGGACTCGAATTGAGCAGACGGTGGTGGTGCACTTTCCCATTACCAACAACCAGGCCGAGTATGAGGCTGTGATAGCAGGGCTCCGCCTGGCCAGGGAGCTAGGGGTGCTGGATGTGGAGGTCCTAACTGACTCCATGGTGGTGACTTCTCAGATCAACGGCGAGTTCGAAGCAAGGGAACCCACCCTGAAGTCATACTTGGCCAAAGTGAAGGGGGTCATAGGCACTTTTCAAACTTTCACCATCCGACACGTGCCCAGGGAAGAGAATGAACAAGCCGACCAGCTAGCGAAGCATGGTCCCCGGGCGGGGGGCACCATCACCGACCTGTTCCGCCCCTCCATCGAAGAGGGGGAGCTCATGGAAATCGACCAACAAGCTTCGTTGATGGATCCAGTAGTAGTTTTCCTCTCCACGGGAGAATATCCGGAGGGGGTAGACAGGAAGAAGCTAAGGCACAAGTCAGCTTACTACCTCCTCAAAGACGGGCAGCTATACAGGAAGACCCTCTCCGGGATGCTGGCCCGTTGCGTGGCCGCGGGCGAGGTGCAGAGGATCTTGGAGGAAGTCCACTCCGGGGAATGTGGAAGTCATTCCGGGAGTCGGACCCTTGAGGGAAGGATAGTCAGACAAGGGTATTTCTGGCCCACCCTGGGCCGAGATGCCGCGGAATTTGCAAGAAGATG
Organism: Platanthera guangdongensis; assembly: GCA_039583875.1. Taxonomy (NCBI): domain Eukaryota; kingdom Viridiplantae; phylum Streptophyta; class Magnoliopsida; order Asparagales; family Orchidaceae; genus Platanthera; species Platanthera guangdongensis. The sequence continues at coordinate 67,902,285 of CM077166.1, read as the reverse complement.
TCATAAGTGCCAGCTGTTTGCCCCTCTTCAGCTACAGCCGTCCCAACGACTCAAGAGTATCACGTCCCCCTGGCCCTTCGCAATCTGGGGAATAGATTTGGTTGGACCGTTTACCCAGGCCAGCGGTCAAAGAAGGTTCCTCCTAGTGATGATCGACTACTTCTCGAAGTGGATGGAGGTGAAGGCGTTGGCCAAGGTGACCTCCCAAGTGATCAGGAACTTTGTTTGGGGGGAGATCATCTGTCGCCATGGGCTGCCCCAGGCCATCATCACAGACAACGGGCCCCAGTTCGCCAGCGCCGAGTTCACCAGCTTCTGCGAGCAGCTCGGAATCGACCTCAGGTTCGCCTCGGTCCACCACCCCAGGAGTAACGGGCAGGTGGAGGCCGCGAACAAGATCATCGTCAACCTCCTCAAGAAGAAGGTGGAGAATTTGAGGGGAAGCTGGGTAGAGCAGCTCCCAGCAGTTCTTTGGGCCCTAAGAACCACCCCTAACACGGCTACAGGGGAGACCCCCTTCAAACTCTCCCATGGGTGCGAGGCAGTGCACCTCGTAGAAGTTGAAGTCCAAACGCCACGAGTCGGGGAGGCCAAAGAGGGCCGAGAGGAATGGCTAGCCGAGAACGAGGAGGAACTGAGGCTCTCCCTAGACATGGTGGAGGAGCTGAGGGACCTTTCCGCCATCCGGCAGGAGGAGGTGAAGAGAAGAATGGCCAAGTACTTTGACAAGCATGTCAGGGTCAAGCAGTTCGTGCAAGGGGATCTGGTGCTGAAGAAGGTAGATGCGCCGGGGAGGTCAGCATCCGTAGGGAAGCTCAACCCCAGCTGGGAGGGGCCATTTATTATGAAGGAAGCTTTGAAGTCAGGAGGCTATCGGCTCCAAAATGTAGAGGGCGAGACCCCGAGTCTCACCTGGAGTGGAGACGACCTAAAAAGGTTTTTCCCCTAAACGCCTGTAAGTGACACTTTGATTCTAATGAATTCCTTTCCCCCCAGTATTCTCGTAGCTAGCCTGCATAGAGCGATGGATTGTGTTTGGACCCCGAGAAGATCCCGCTGCCAGGCTCTCACCAAGCTGGCAGGGTGGGAAGTCACTCGATGTCATCCTTGGACTCGAGAAGATCCCGCTGCCAGGCTCTCACCTAGTCGCAGGGCCGAAAGTCACTCGATGGAATGTGTTTGGACCCCGAGAAGATCCCGCTGCTAGGCTCTCACCTAGCTGGCAGGGCCGGAAGTCACTCGATGGAATTTTTTGGACCCCGAGAACATCCCGCTGCCAGGCTCCCACCTAGCTGGCAGGGCCGGAAGTCACTCGGTGTCATCCTTGGCCTCGAGAAGATCCCGCTGCCAGGCTCTCACCTAGCTGGCAGGGCCGAAAGTCACTTGATGGAATGTGTTTGGACCCCGAGAAGATCCCGCTGCCAGGCTCCCACCTAGCTCGCAGGGCCGGAAGTCACTCGGTGTCATCCTTGGCCTCGAGAAGATCCCGCTGCCAGGCTCTCACCTAGCTGGCAGGGCCGGAAGTCACTCGATGGAATGTGTTTGGACCCCGAGAAGTTCCCGCTGCCAGGCTCTCACCTAGCTGGCAGGGCCGGAAGTCACTCGGTGTCATCCTTGGCCTCGAGAAGATCCCGCTGCCAGGGTCTCACCTAGCTGGCAGGGCCGGAAGTCACTCGATGGAATGTGTTTGGACCCCGAGAAGATCCCGCTGCTAGGCTCCCACCTAGCTGGCAGGGCCGGAAGTCACTCGATGTCATCCTTGGCCTCGAGAAGATCCCGCTGCCAGGCTCTCACCTAGCTGGCAGGGCCGGAAGTCACTCGATGGAATGTGTTTGGACCACGAGAAGATCCTGCTGCCAGGCTCTCACCTACCTGGCAGTGCCGGAAGTCACTCGGTGTCATCCTTGGCCTCGAGAAGATCCCGCTGCCAGGCTCTCACCTAGCTGGCAGGGCCGGAAGTCACTCGATGGAATGTGTTTGGACCCCGATAAGATCCCGCTGCCAAGCTCTCACCTAGCTGGCATGGCCGGAAGTCACTCGGTGTCATCCTTGGCCTCGAGAAGATCCCGCTGCCAGGCTCTCACCTATCTGGCAGGGCCGGAAGTCACTCGATGGAATGTGTTTGGACCCCGAGAAGATCCCGCTGCCAGGCTCTCACCTAGCTGGCAGGGTCGGAAGTCACTCGGTGTCATCCTTAGCCTCGAGAAGATCCCGCTGCAAGGCTCTCACCTAGCTGGCAGGGCCGGAAGTCACTCGATGGAATGTGTTTGGACCCCGAGAAGATCCCGCTGCCAGGCTCCCACCTAGATGGCAGGGCCGGAGGTCACTCGGTGTCATCCTTGGCCCCGAGAAGATCCCGCTGCCAGGCTCGCACCTAGCTGGCAGGGCCGGAAGTCACTCGATGGCAGCAGTCTGCGACCCAGAGCGAATCACGATGCCGGGCTCCCACCTAGCCGGCAGAACCGAAAACTACTCAAATAGGTGTTAATAAAGGATTGGGATCTGATGACATGGGCAAACAGCGAACCGCCTCGCCTCGCCTGGTCCGCGAGTGGCCTCGGTGGCAGAGGCCGTGCTGCTGATGCAGGTCGCCCACAGCGGGACGACCCCCGGGGCCTCCTACGACTCCTAAACCGAATCGACCTCGTTGACGCAACGCGAGGTGAGCGGCAGCGAGCGCGAAAACGAAAAAAGTTACATCGCGCAATAATTGCAGGCAGACGCAAGTAACGAGTGGGGAAGCATTTGTAAAGGCATTAACAGACGAAAGTCGAAAAGTAGAGGCGCGTCCCGCGCTTACATCTCAAACGGCAAAAAGAGCATAATGTTTACACCTAATAAACAAACGTCAAAAAGCGGGCGCGACGCGAGATCCGGGGGGGAAGTCCTAGATGGGCTGGAAGGACTTATCCCCGGGATCCGGCATAGGGAGGAACAGTGTGGGCACCACGTCGCTCGCCGAGAGATCTGCGACCTCGCTCTTGAGGAGATCCACACACCGCAGCATCTGCATTGTATACTTCGCGGCACTAGTGGCGTTCTTCTGCATCAACACTTCCAACTCGTGGTCGGAATGATGCTCGAGCAGGCAGCCCCTGTTGTCAGGCGGAGGGGCCGCAGCGACAGCCTCCAGCTCGCGCACCCGCGCCTCCAGCTCCTATTTGTCCTGTCCCAGGGTGGCGATCTCGACACCCATCTGGCTCGCCGTCGCCGCGTCCTGAGGAAAGGAGAGAAAGTCATAAGGTGAACTCGCGAGAAGGGGCTGTTATCGAAGGTGAACGCGTACCACCCCGCCCAGATACTGCTCGAGGGTCTCCTCCGCCGCGTCCGCCTTTCTACTCTGAAGATCTGCGTCCTCCTGAGCAAGCTTTCGGGCTTTCTCCCTCTCGTCCGCCAACTTCTTGAGGGAGGTAGCGTTCCGCTCCACCTGGGTGCAGCGCCTCCCAACCATGTGGGCTAGATCCAGGCCGCGCAGCTGGGCCCGCGCGCTCTCGTGAACCAGTACTCGCGTCGCCTCTTTGTCATAGATGGCGGCGTCCTCTCGCGAGTACAGGACGAACGAAAAATTGTACGCCTCCCCGTCGATGGTGTCCTGCTCCATCCAACTCGGCAATAGGGTCGAGACCACCGCGCGATTCGACTCCTTGTCCCGTGATAGAAGCGGGACGCCGAGCTTGTCCATGTATTTCTCTCCGTAGCCGAGGTTCCGATGCCCTATCGGCACCGGCCTCGCGGTGGTTTGCGACTAGTCCGGCAGCCCGGAGGTACCCGCCGCCCCGGCGGGGATGTCGCTGGTCGAAGCAACAATGGGGGGGGGAGCCCTCAGTCGGAAGATCAGCCGGGGCCTTGCCTTTCCTCTGGCCCCCGGCTAGTTGCTGACCCGTGGACTTCGCCGTCTTTGGCAGGGGAGCGGGCTGCTTGCGGCCCGGCCTCTTCTTGGCAGGGATCGACGGGGGCTCGCGCTGAGCGGCGTCGGCGGCCTGAGCACGAGCGAGGACCCCGGAGGCGACCCGAGCGCTCTCATAGGGGGGATGGAGGGGCACTTCTCGCTCGCCTGCCGAACAAGGAAAGTAATACTTAAGAAGCAAAGAGCGAGATAAGAGTTGTGGCGAGTGGCAAACCTCCCCCAGGCGGGACGGCAGTAAGGTCGTCGAGGTTGCGGCGCAGGTACGCGACCTCGAAGTTCTTCCCGAAGAAGAACTCGCACAAGTCGGCTTCATGGCCTCCCAGGCTTGGCGGGCGGTAAGTCGCCTCGCTGAGCTGCACCGGCGAGTAGGGAACGTTGCCGAAATCCCCCTTGACGAACAGGAATTTCTTGAGCTAGTTGTGGCTCTTGTTGACACTCTCCCGCAACTTGAGGTGGGCGCTGGAGAAGTAGGCGGTGCCATCCCGGTTCGCGCGGAAGGAAAATAGTTTGCGGAAAACCGCGAGATTAAACTCGATCCGCTCCTCCCGCAGGAAGCAGGCGAACCCAACCATAACGGCTACAGAACTCGGGGTCATCTGATCTATGACGACCCCGAAGTACTTCAGTACCTGACGAATCTCTGGCCAGAGGGGGAGGTGAAGACCCACCTCAAAGTGGGCCAGGGGAATGGCAAGCTCGTTCCCGGACAGATCGTTGATCTTCTACCCCTCCCCGGGCCGTCTCGCCGAGTACCCAGCCAGGATGTGGTCGCCTAGGGCCTCCAAGTATTCGCTCTCTGAGATGATAGCGCAGGGAAAGTCGTGCTCCGAGACGGTCCAGGCACATTTGCTTCGCCCGTCCGCCTCGCCGCCGCCGCCGCCCATTTCGCCGAATTACCGCCGTTCGAGCGAGACAGACCCAAGGGGTGGGCGAGAATCGTGCTTTGCGGAGAGCATGAGGCGGGTGAGTGCTTTGAAGCGATGGAGGGATAAGAACCGGCCACGCCTATTTATAGGGAGAAAGAAAGGGCGGGAATTTTCCCGCCAACAGGAGAGGTGCGAGTAGCAAAAATCGAGCCTGACGGTTCGACTCCCCAACGCGCGGCCACAGCGCCAGGACCGTTTAGCAGCAGGTCTCGCTCGACCGCATCCGCGCGAAGAATGAGCGGGCGAGTCTCATCCCGAGCCCGCCCAGGATCCCGAGCGAGTCGGGGAGACTCGTGGTTGGCGAACTCCTCGGCTCGCGCCCCCTACGATCGGAATGGCGGGTTGAGCGAGGTCGTCCCCAGACCTTCCCTCGCCCCAGGAAGTGGACGAGGGGCGGACGCGAATACCCTCGAGCCCGCCTCAACGAAAATAAAAACAGCAACATGATAATTTTGGCATGCATCAGAGATCGAAAAATCAGGCCCATAGGCGGGCGAGGAGAGTCACAAATTGTTGTGAATACAAAATGAGGCTTTGAAATAGTAGAAACTCCGCGATATCCCGCGAGCGGGGGGAAGAAAGGCCGGATCAGTACTGGATCCACTTCCACCTGCCCCGCCGCTGCATTCCCGATCGCGGCGGCACTCGAGTATAATGGTAATCGCGCACCGCCACCAGCTCCTGCTGAGCCAGGCCGACTTGTTCTGAGGCATTCCTAAGACGCTCCTCGGCCAGCGTAATGTGCATGCCAGGCGAAGTGACCTCGCCACCTTCTGCTGCGCGCGGGGCTCCCTCCAAGGCCACGAGCTGAGCCTCGGTGTCGGCCTTGTCTTGATCGACCCTCTTCACGAGCTCCTGAAGCAGCAGTGTGTGTTTCTAGAACAGCCGCATCACCTGCCTCTTCATCCCCACAGCATCGGTTGGGTCGCCCAGGTAATCAGAAACACCCTCCACGTCGGGCGGAGGCAAATACCCTTCGCTCATCTCAGTTTCGGAGGAGACCATGTTGTAGCCTACAAAAGCGCGATTCAGAAAGGGCGAGCGAGAACAAGGTAAACGCTGAGTACAAGCTTACCAGGGGTTGGCACGTCATCCACGCCGATGGAAGGACGAGAGGAGACCGACCGACCCTGAAAGGCTTCTCCCTCGAGGGTCTCAAGAGATTTTCCCAGTCCGTGGGGAGCCGGCGAACGAGAGGTTTTTGGAGGTGGGCGGTCCAGACCTGGGGGACTAGCAACCCTCTCAGACGACAAGGGAGGGGGGCGATCCTCCCCCCAGTCCTCCTCATCCTCACGAAGCGGTGCCTGCAAGACGAGGGGGTCAGAGACGTTGCAACAAACCAAGGAGGAAGGTCGCATACCTCAGGGGCGACCTCATCGCCAGCCGCCGAGCTAGAACCCGGGAAGTTGTTCGCCGGAGACCGCCTCACGATCTTCCCCTTCACCGGCCTGAAGAGTGGGCCGGGGGACCCGCGTGCTAACCAAGGGGCGACCTCGAGGGCCTCGTCCCGAGTCTTCTAGCCCGCAGCCGCCAAGCGAGCTCGCACTTCTTCGCTGACCGGCATCAAGGAACTGCAGTCTGTTCAAGAAGGAGGAGAGGGTCTGGAGAGACCACCCTGGGCTCGGTTGTATATTTATAGCTGAATAGTGGGGGCCCCACCAGAAGATTCCCTGCCAGCTCAGAACAGTACTCACCGAACACGCGGGTTGGACGATTCTTTCCGAGCTTGTATCAAGCTCGAAAAGAGCGGGGATTGTGTACAACCCCGTGTTCGCTGAGCGGGTCCCACCAGGAAGATCGAGCGAACCGGCCCCGCGGCCCTCACCCATGCAACAAGCAGGCAAGCGGTAAAGGGCTGGTCCGCTCCCGCCTAATTCGAGCGTACGAGCCGGGCGAGATGACTCCCCACCCTTCCCGCTTGCTCGGAGAATCGTCAGCCAGAGCAGGGGGTGCCAATCGTCGAGCCAATACTCGCGGAGGGGCTCGGCGACCTGAGACCTGCGAGCCGACCGGAGGCTCGCGATCGCTACCAGTCGCCCCTACAAGCGACCTGGTCGCCGGTCTGCCTCGGCAGAGAACTGGCGGGTTCCCGCGGCCCGGCTCGCGTTCGCCCAGGAAGGATAGGCGGGCCGCTGGAGCCAGGTCGCACCTGCCTCCTGCGGAAGGGAATTGGAGGCGAGCTGACTCCCCATGGGTGCGAATAGCTCCTCCAAACATCGGAACCACGCTGTTGGTAGGCCAAGTTGGACTGCGTATAGCTGCTCAGGACAGCGTAGTTTGGCTGTTGGCAGGCCCAACCCAGGGCTTTTTGGTATTTTCAGGTCAGTTCTTCTGGTTATTGGCAGTTCAGTTTCCAAAAAACTATAAATAAGACCCAAGGGGTACCTCAGAGGGCACGCTTTTGAGTGCCTCCCTGCTCCTGTTTTCAAGTGCTTTCTGAGGGTACCTTAGCTCGGCTTTTGGCTAAGGAGGGGAAGCGCTCAGAGATCTTCTGGGTTTATGGTGGGACCTCCCTGCCGAGCCCTTGGGTCTGTTTTTCCTTGCCTTCTTCGTTGTTTGTCTTACAGGAGCAAAGTAGGCGCGAGACCACCCCTTCCCCAAGGGTCGAACTCCACAAGAGACCGGATTCCGGTTTCAACACTGTCGTTCCTCCCGCATTCAGGCCGCCAGAAAGTTCCTCCCCCTCTCCTTAACTCACGGGTAGATCGTAGGTTTCCTTATGTTAAAGGTTCTGGCTCAATTGCACTCGATCCAAACCATGATTTCCATGGTTTTTCGGCAATAAAACTAATATTAGAACCGCCGGAAAACACCCCTCCGGCGGCTGAGCCGCCGCCTGGCGACAGCCACCACCTCAATAGAGGTTGTGGTGGTGGTGGCCGGCCGGGGAAGGGGCTAGATCGCCGGCGGCAGAGCTTGGAAGCGGCTCCAGGCGGGATGGATCCTGGCCGTCGGCTCAAGGAAGGAGATGAAGGGATTCCGTCCCTTTTTTCTTCAAGAATCGTGCGGGCATATGATTAAACTATAGGAAATATTTTTATAATAATGAAATTTATGTCACAGTTTTTTTGATATTATTGGTTGTAAATTTTAAAAATACTTAAGCTCACCTGGTGGGAAAACCTTTAACATGAAAGTTGTAGTCCTTTGTGTCTACTTTATTTTAAAATTAGCTTGAACCCATTTGGGTGCATGGTCTGACCAGGGCACCCATTTTGGTGGGATATATACTTAGGGCTAGGCAGTCATTAAACTGAGTGCCCACACCTCATCCTTGGTCCAAATCACTTGAAATTTTGGCAGGGAGTCTAACCTAATACCTAGTGCCTGCCCAAAACACAGAATTTTTAGAGACACTTTGCCTAAAGTTTTTACTTTTATTTAATAATGCTAGGGTAATTTAATTAAGTTGTCAAATTACCTCCAAACCCTCCCAAATTTTGGAGAGTGGTCCCTGGCATCAAGACCTAGTTCTGTACAAAATTGTAACTCATTTGGAAAGGGTTTGGCTAGGGAATCACCAAACCCTAGTTAGGCCTTATGGTGGTATTCTTGATTAAAAGTGCACTATGGACTTAGGGTGGTCCCCTCCCCTCAACAGATGATGAGGTTTTGGACACTAACTTGGCATGGCCAATGTCACCCTCTTAAGGAAAATGGGATTATTTAGGCTTGATTTACCCTAAGGTTCAACCTCAAACCCTAAGGAAGGACTTTTGGGGGTTGTGAAGGACATGGGGGCAAATGCCCTTGTATGGCCTTGGAAACTCGGTAGAATTGAGGGTAGTGTAACCTAAGTTCTCTGGTAGGAACCTTAGAGGACTTGGAGGAAGGTAGGCACCTCAAAACCTTAACCTAAGTTTTAGGGTAGAAGCACAAAATTGTAAATTCAGCCACTAAACCTTCCCCAAAAGCTATGGAACTTGGGTAGAGTAGGTTTTAGGCCATCTAGAACCCCTGATAATTTCTATAGAATTTTATGGATTTTTTTCCTAATACTTCATTTGTTAATTACCAAAAGGCGCAAAATGATGTTTGAATTTCTTCTGGTTATTATCTACATTTAAATCTGATGAAACTTGGTCAGAAGATCTTATAGGCCTAAGTGAATACCCCTGAATTTTATCATAATCTTTGCTTGATTATATTTGGTACTTCCTTCACAAGCTTGGGAAAGGAGCTTTGGTAGTATAAATTAATTATTGATGATATATTTGTTTGAAAAATCATGAGACTTAGGTTTTGATGATTTCAGGCCAAAATGTACTTGTAGAAATTTATTTATAATTTTTAGAGGGCTGTTTACAGAATTTCCTTTAAAAGTCCATAATTTTGAGAATTTGGTATTTAATTAATTCAGAGGATAATTCTTTCTAAAAAAAAATTATGAAACTTTATCTAAAGGTTTTATGTGTCCTTATAATCGTCCTGGAATTTTCTCTGAATTTTGGGAAGTATTATTGTTGTGCATCCCCTTAAAATGATTTATTATTGAATTAATTTGAAATAAAATTTAAGGGTTTAAACCTTGCTGAAAAATTGGGAGATTCTGGATTTTTAGATGATTATTCATTTTTCATTTAACATAAATTTAGTGGAATTTTATCTTGCCTAAAACTTGTACTTCATGTTCAAACTTGGAACTTTTGGTTATTAGAATAAAAAAAATAAACAATCAGCTAAATTATGAAAATTAGGAAATTATGGATTTAGGCTACATATGCCAGTATAGCTCTCCAATAATTATTATATGAGTACTGGATGATCATTTGGCATACTTTCCATTTTGCGGGTCATATAGTTTAAGTGGTCTGCATTTAGTAAAACTGCAGGAAATAAGTTGGGATATGAATTAGAGCACATGAGTTGGGTTTTGTTGGTTTGCTGGAAGGGATAAATAGAATTAGGAGCATCATTGGAAGATAAAATGGGTAGAGTGTTGATTTGGCTACGGTTTAGAGGCGCTCGGGGTCGACGAAAGATCGCCCTCCCCGACGTGAAGTAGAATCAAATCGCCCTAGGATCAGCCTATCGTAACATGAGAAAATAATGGGTAAGGGAATCAACTAATAATAATTAAAAGTACCTTGCGAAAGGGAACGCTGGGCGTAATCCCAACATAGTTCCTAGTGCCCCTTGAGAGCCCTTCACAGGGAATATCGGAGGCAGTCCTGGGTTAACGTAAACTGTATTAACAAGCTGAAAAGAGTAACTTAGCAATTAGGGTTGCACATTTCACGAACACAGGTAGCACAGGAAGATAGCTGGGAGCTTCGGCTCGGATGGTTAAAAGTCGGACTTTGGGTCCGGGGAGCTTCGACTCGATTGTTTGAGACGGACATCTTGGTCCGGGGAGCTTCGGCTCGGTTTTTGGTTACGCTAAATTTGTATGTGCATAGAAGGAAAGAAAAATTAAGGTGGTGGCTCTTCGGTATTGTAGGGTTGATGCACCGACGCCAATACGTTGACTCGGCAAGTGTGGTTAGCACTTCGCCAACAGAAGTCCGGTGCGCAAGCCGGAAGAGTACGCAATAGTCCGCTTCGTGCACCAAGCGTTGAGGCGTACGATAGGTCTGACCGGTAGTGCTTTAATGGTTAGAGGTGGGCGAGGCCCAACCCACCGCTTCTGTCTGCCACTACGGAGGTATCCTGGGAGGTTACGACTCCAGAAAGTGGGAACTAAAGGTCTGTGTGCACAGAGTCGGGTGTGTGTGTTGCACTTGCATGTTCCATCATACCCACGTGCATGTCATAACATAATCGATTCATTCAACCCTGACACCTAAAGTATAAGTGGAATGGGATGCTTATACTTTAGGCCCTGCTAAACGACCCCTTGGCCTATAAGCTTGTGTGAGCAAGTTTATAAATTAAGGTCAATTTTGATATATATATTTATTGCTGTTTGATAACCGACACCCCAACGTATAAATTGCTATGGGACTCTTTATATGATGGGAGCCTTGCAGAAGATCCCTTGACTTATGTGTTCTCACATAAGTGAAGGTTACTTTTCATATTTCAGCTTATTATCTATACATGTTATAGAATTGCTAGTATAGGTCCGCTGCCATCAGTTTTTGATATTCTCCACCTTCAAGTCCACCCCTTTCTTCCTCTCTGCTCAGTGCCTAGGAGCCATGGGGGGAGGGGCGGGGAATGATAGGGCTTAGTCTTTTAGACTAACGGTTTTCGAACCGCATCATTTAGGGGATCGAGGAGCCCAGCATGGAGGAGCAGCCCCAGAGACCGGTGCGCTTGGAGGTGGGGCAGTCTAGCTCCGGAGTTCATACAGCCGGGACCGTGAGTCTCGACCTTGAGTAGTTTTTTTTGCTTTTGCTTCCGCATGAGTGATTTGTAGTGAGGATATGATGTACCGGGCATAAGCCCGTAGTTTAGCACTCTGATATGTGATTTTCTGTGGACTGCTAGTTTGCATTTACTTTATTGTGCTACTTTTTTGTGATCGAATTGGCCGGTAGAATCGGCGCTTTGTGGTGATGACCCTTCAGGGCGTGAAGGAGTCGCCGCAAGACGACGGTTCTGGGCCTAAGACCCCGGTGATCTGAAAAGGGGGGGGGGGTCTTACACTGGGCTAGAGCCTGGCACTTTTCTACTCAAGGCATCAGCTACCGAGTTCGCTTTCCCAGGGTGGTAGTTCCTGGTGAACTCATAGTCGCATAGAAATTCCAACCACCGCCGTTGTCTCAGGTTCAACTCCTTATGAGTGTGGACATACTTCAAGTTTTTATGATCGGAAAAGATCTCACAGTGTACGCCATATAGATAATGCCTCCAGAACTTCAAAGCGAACACCACTGCTCCCAACTCCAAATCATGAACCGGGTAATTGATTTCATGTTTCTTTAATTGCCTTGAAGCATAAGCGATCACGTGCCCGTGCTGCATCAGTACCGCTCCCATCCGTTGATACGATGCGTCAGTGTAAACCTGAAATCCTTCCTTCCCAGATGGAAGTGCAAGGATGGGGGCGGAGGTAAGCGTATCCTTCAGCTCTTGGAATGTCGCTTCACATTGTGGTGTCCACTCAAATGGCGCACCCTTCTTCGTCAAGGAGGTAAGAGGAAGGGCAATCTTGGAAAATCCTTTCACGAACTTGCGGTAGTACCCGACAAGTCCAAGGAAACTCCTCACATCGGCCACCGACTTCAAAGGCGATCCCTCCTTCACGGCTCGCACCTTTGCTGGATCTACTGCTAATCCTACTCCACTGATCACATGCCCCAAAAAGGAAACCTCCTTAAGCCAGAATTCAAACTTGCTAAACTTGGCGTACAAAGCGTGCTCCTTCAATTTCTTCAAATCCAAGGTCAGGTGCTCGACATGCTCCTCCTCCGTCTTTGAGTAGACCAAGATGTCGTCGATGAAAACAATGACGAAGATGTCCAAATATGGTTCAAACACCTTGTTCATCAGGCTCATGAAGGCCGAAGGGTCATTTGTGAGCCCAAACGGCATTACTGTGAACTCATACAAACCATATCTCGAACTGAAGGCCGTTTTCTGGATGTACCCTTCTTGTATCCTCAACTGATAGTATCCAGAGCGCAAATCCAGTTTAGAGAACCAATGTGCTCCCACTAGCTGATCGAACAACTCGTCGATCTGAGGTAGCGGATAAGTGTTCCGCACCGTCATCCGATTGAGTTCGCGATAATCTATGCACAAACGCAGGGTTCCATCCTTCTTCAACACGAACAGCACAGGGGCTCCCCAGGGTGATGAACTGGGACGAACGAACCCTGACTCCACCAGTTCTTGCAATTGAACTCCAAACTCCGCGAGTTCTTTCGTGGCCATTCTGTACATAGCCTTGGATAGAGACTTGGCACCTGGTACTAGATTAATCTGGAAGTCAACCTCTCTATGCGGGGGCAATCCTGGCAGCTAAGTCCCGCACTACCCGTACATCCTTTAATTCCAATGCTTCTTCCTTGTAGTGCTCGTCTTTGAGCTGGGTCCTGCTTCAATCACTCCTTCAGCGAGTCTCTTAACGCTTGTCTGAACACCCAAAAGACTCGCTTCCAACCACTTTACCATATCCATTATCTCCACCAAGCTCAAGTCTCCTATAAACAAAAGTGGTTGCCCTAGGAAATCTGTCATGTCTATTATCTCCGTTAGATTAAAAATCCGCTATAAACAAAAGGGACTGCCTTAGGGGATCTCGCAGCCCTTTATAGAAGCGCTTGACATAACCTCTGTCATCCAACTCGTAAGAATCCGCAAACCTTGCGAGATGCTGGAATTCCCGCTGGTATTCTGTAACCGACTTTGATCCCTGCTTTAGTAGAAGGAACCTCTGCTCAGGCTCATCTCGGGCCGATGTTGGGATAAAGTGCTCCAAGAAAACACCCGAGAATTCACTCTAACTTATCTCTGTGTAGATCCAGCCTAGGAAGGTAGAGCCCATGAGGGACTTCCACCACCTCTTAGCATGTAAGTCCAAGACGGACACCGCCAATGTCACTGCCATATTGGCCGGGCAACGGATACGAGCCATCAACTCCTGAACTGTGTCTAGCCATTCCTCTATACGTACAACTGACTCCGTCCCAAGGTAGGCGGGATGGGAGAGAGCCCGGAAGGTGCTCAGCCAGTTGGAGCTCGGGTCCTGTTGTTGCACCGGGGGCTGTTGCGCCCTAAAAGCATCAAGAATGGTGGTGAGCATCTGCCCCAACTCAGACTATTGGAACTGAGTGGGTATGGGAGGGGTAGGAGTACCCCCCATCGGCTAAACACGCAGTGGAACCTACACGTACAAGACAAATTTGTGGTCAGGTTGGCTAAACTTAAGGTCAAAGTTGGACATACTTAGCGTGAATTACATATGAGCACACCACTGCTTCCGCTAAGTCAATTTGTCCCCAAACTGACTAATCAAACGGGGGTGGCACCATTGTTGAATGACTTCTTTAGTTGAGGATCGTGGCAAACTGATACCATTTGTAAGACCCCCCCCCCCTCCCGGATCCCAAAACACGGCACAAAGGGGGAGTCTTATGCCCGGAACAGCCGCCTTGCAGTAGCATTAGCACACGGGCTAACCTATACCACAAGACGCGTATTCCGTCGGCTATAACAATATCAATAGAACATGCCAACCCAACCAAATATAAAGCAAGAGAAGTCAAAATACACACTAAGTATAAAGTGTCCAAATCATCAATAATGAGATGCTAAAACATGCTTCTACAATATATCAGAGTACAGCTAAACATTGCCCAAACGGCTACATCAGAGTATCAAATACTAACATCAGTAACCAACGGTATCGACGGTACCGTCACTTCAGGCCCTGTCGTCCTGGCCCGGCTGTCCTGCTGCGTAGTCTGCGGCTTCTCTACCTGCGGCGTGACCTCCTAAAAAGGAAGACGTAGCATCCATTAGTCGAAACGACTAAGTGGTTTCACATCCGCTCCCCCGGCGACTCCTTGGAACCGGGCAGAGAGAAGGAACAAGAGTAATATATATGTATACAAGTAAAGGAAGTACAAGCAGGTGACAGTAGTGTAAGAGTAACAATAACATGATCTAGCAAATATTTAGGAGCTACACTAAACTAGCAAGTATAAGTAACAGCAGGAAAGTAAAATAACTTATAAAAATGCTCATACAAACTTAGAAGTTAAGGATCGGGTTACATAAAAGCAACTCATCATATAAGAGTGCCCATACATACTTATACGATGAGGATCTTGTTGTGCAATGTTATGAAATGCTATGAATGCTATGCAATGACTCACCCATGCACACACATGCAATTGGTATGTTGAGACAGACTATAGTTCCCACTTTTCGAGCAGGTAGCTAACCTCTCACGCATCAGCCGCCGTGGCCAGGCGGTGATAGTAGAACGAGCACTTCTACTACTAGGCGGGTATCCACACTACTTCACCTAGGCCTCCGTACGCCTCAACGCTAAGAACACAACAGCGGAGCCCATGTATACTATGGCCCAGCGGGAGCCTCGGGTAGATGTGCACCGAGGACCAAGCCCCGAACTGACCTTGTGTGACCCGGAAGGAGCCTCGGAGTGAGCACGAGGACCAAGCCCAACCGTTCACCTGGCATGGAAGGACCCCCGGGATGTGAACACCGAGGACCAAGCCCAACCTCCCAAAGTATAACTGTCGACTCCCGTCAGTGTGATGACTGGCGAGCCCGTAGACCTGCCACACTATCCTTAACCCAGGATTACGACACCGTGTGTCGACTCCCACCACATGCAAATACCACATCAATATAACTTGGAAGGGGCCTCGGAAGTAAGCACAAGGACACAGCCCAACCATCCATCCATACCTTATCTCAAGACAACCAAAACAAGTGATGGTCAACACCGCACTTACATCCCTTCACAATACTACCCGTAGGGAGACGACGCTCTAAGTATTGGACTGCTAGACTCATTTCATTAATCAAACATACTCATGGCCATAATCTATTCATCTATATGACTTTCCAAATGATGACAACGTAATATAAACATGGTGCGCATATAAATATCTATCACACTTTCCATTTGATAATGTCATAATATAAACATGAAGTGCACAATTATCAATCTTTCAATTCCTACCAATTCAACTTGTTTAAATAAGATTGCTTCACAATTTGATAATATGAAATCTGATTAATAAGCTACATCAATCATGCAACAAATGATTAATCATATGGGTTCATCGAAGCCAAGTATTTTGCAATATTAATTCCATCGAATCCAAATCCATCTTCCATTAAGGCCCAGAATTTGGGTGCAGGTTGAATCAGGACAGCCACTTCGACCAGAGATTCCTTAGGCTACAGGAATCCAGTGAAGACATGTAACCCCACTATGGAAAGGTCTTTCCGTGTTCTACAACTCTTGTATTCAGACCTAAACCCAAATTTGATATTATCCTATTTGAAATCGGACTTGAAGTCCGCTGCATACAAGACACAGTTTCTGCGTGCAGGATTTATTGAACACCATTTTCGTTTAGACTTTCTCGTGGCTACAGACTTCGCCAGAAGTCATGCAACCATTCTTTGGAAAGGAATTTTCAAGGGCTTCAACTTTCATGTTTATTCGAAAGCCCATATCTGGCCATATCATGCTTAAAAATGGCCACGAAGTTCACTGCGCGCAGAATACAGATTTTGCACGCATCTTAAGGCGGAATGAATGGCATCGGCTCATCTTCCTCCACAAGGCGATCTTCCCAAATCATTCCAAAAATTCCTACACCATTATTCAACCTCATGAGGCCAATACTCTTCACGAAACCATCACCCATCATCACATAGAAGAAGAGAGTGGTTGAAGAGATCTAAAACCCAGAACACAAGTCCTAGAATGGCCAAACCTAGAAGACTTCTTCTCTCCATCAATACTCTCTTGAGCCGATGTCTCTCATAGGAAAATAACTATAGATCTAGCACCAAGGGAGAGGGTAGGAAACTCACATCGGTTCGAGCGGTACCACCATTTTCGGCCATGGATCGCGTAGTTCTCCTCGGCTGCATCTTCTCTTTCACGGCGGCGGCGGATCTCCTACAGTACAACTTGCTCCAGCAGTTTTCCCTCTCACCAGGAGTTCTCACAGGAGATAGGGAATGAAATGAGCCTGAAAATGGCTAGGGTTTTCTGTCCCCCTTATATATGAAAAGTGACACGGGTAGGGACACGGCCGTGTCCTTACCCGTGTCCTTCCTGGGTGAAGCGGCAACGACAGTTTCCATATCGGTTCAATAGTTGACACGGGTAGGGACACGCCTGTGTCCCGACCCGTGTCCCGACCCGTGTCCATATGACACGGCCGTGTTCCATAGTCGTGTCCTTCTCGGGATGCATTTCGACGATCTCAACCTTTCGTCGATCTCGATCAAAATCGTTGACTGGAGAACACGGGAAGGGACACGCCCGTGTCTCTACCCGTGTCATGTTAATTCGTCGAAGTCGACGTGCAGTTCGTCGATCTCGACACCTCTCGTCGAGTGTAACTCGATACACACGGGTAGTGACACGCCCGTTTCGCTACCCGTGTCACATGGTGTCGACACAGCTCGTCAGTCTCGACACATCCTGTCGAGTGTAACTCGACACACATGGGTAGGGACACGCCCATGTCGCTACCCGTGTCACATGGTGTCGACACATCTCGTCAGTCTCGACACGCCCTGTCGAGTGTAACTCGACACACACGGGTAGAGACACGCCCGTGTCGCTACCCGTGTCACATGGTGTCGACATAGCTCGTCGATCTAGACATTCCTCGTCGAGTTCAGCTCGACGCACACGCGCACACGGGTAGGGACATGCCCGTGTCTCTACCCGTGTCCCTTCACAGCACTGATTTCTCTACTCCTCCATAAGTGCAGTCCAATTCCCTACACGTCCCAGAACTTGAGTCAACCCTCCTGACTCAAAAACACACAATAGGGGCCTAGAGCGATTCGGGACGTTACACACGGAGCTGAAAGTGCGCATGCCCAATGGGTCATCCATGACCACCGGGGCCAAAGGGCGGATCTGTTGGGAGCTGGACGGAGTTGACTTCATTTTGGTAGCAGCGGTTTTACCATTGGTTGAGTTCGATATCATTTTGGGCATGAACTGGCTTGCAGAGCAGCGCGCCAGTATTGATTGCCTATCTAAGGTAGTGACCCTAAGGAGCAAAGGGCAGGCGGAAATCAAATTTGAGGGCCTTTGTGGAGTGGCCTATTCCATGATTTTGGCCATGCAATTGATGCGGGCGGTTAACCAGGGTGGTGTAGCACTGGTAGCGTTATTGGAGGTTTGCCTCTCCCTGTTGTCTATTGAGGAAGTGCCCGTAGTGGCAGAGTTTAAGGATGTGTTTCCGGATGAACTTCCTGGAGCGCCTCCTCGGCGGGAGATCGACTTCTCGATCCAGTTAGTGCCGGAGGCTAGGTCGGTGTCACGTCCTTTGTTTAGGATGGCACCAAAGGAGTTGGCTGAACTCAAAGTACAGTTACAGGAACTGTTGGAGCAAGGGTATATCATACCCAGTTCTTCGTCGTGGAGGGCGCTAGTGTTGTTTGTAAAGAAGAAAGATGGTAGTATGCGGCTGTTCATAGACTACCGAGAGCTGAATAAACTGACCGTTAAGAATAAGTATCTGATTCCTCGGATAGACGACTTGTTCGACCAGTTGGTGGGGTCGGTTGTGTACTCAAAATTGGACTTGAATTCAGGCTATTATCAATTGCGAATTCGGGATGAGGACATCCCCAAGACTAACTTTGGTACAAGGTACGGACACTTTGAGTTTACGTTGATGCCATTCGGGCTGACGAACGCGCCATCTGTGTTCATGGACCTTATAAATCGAGTATTTCGGGAATACTTGGATTCTTTTGTGGTTGTCTTCATTGATGACATCTTCGTGTATTCCAAATCGGAAGTGGAGCATGAGACCCACTTTCGAGTGGTCTTGCTAGTGTTGAGGGAGAATCAGTTGTATGCAAAGTTCTCAAAGTGCGAGTTTTGGTTAGCGAAGGTGGCATTTTTGGGCCACGTGATTAGTGGGGATGGGGTGGCAGTGGATCCAACAAAAGTGGAAGCCATTAGAGATTGGCCAGTTTTGAGGACCGTGGCGGAAGTCCGAAGTTTTATTGGACTAGCCGGGTATTATAGGAGATTCGTGGAGAATTTTTCGCGGATAGCTCTACCCCTCACCTCACGCACTTGTAAAGATCATAAGTTTGTGTGGACTCAAGAGTGCAGTCAAGCATTTGAGGCACTGAAGGAGAGACTGATGATGACTCCAATCCTAAGTCTACCGCAAGGGACCGAGGGATTTCAGATCTTCAGTGACGCATCGGGATGCGGTTTGGGTTGCGTTTTGGTGCAACATGGCAAGGTGATAGCTTTTGGGTCTAGACAGCTGAAGCCTCATGAGAGGAATTACCCTGTCCATGACTTGGAGTTGGCGGCGGTAATTTTTGCGTTGAAAATATGGCGACATTATGTGTATGGTGCAAAGGTGGAGATCTTCACGGATCATAAAAGCCTGAAGTATCTCTTGGATCAAAAGGACTTGAACATGCAGCAATGCAGGTCGGTTGAGTTTCTTGGAGACTACGAGGTGGCGATTCAGTATACGCCAGGTAAAGCCAATGTGGTGGCGGATGCCTTGAGTAGAAAGTACTCGGGGCAAGGGAATTGGATCGAAGCTCATGATGAGTGGTTGGTACGGGAATGGGAGTCCCTTGGTTTGGAATGTGTAGCATGAGGAGAGTCCAGCGTGGCTCGGTTGAACTGGATTGAGATGCAGAACGACTTGTCCGATCGCATTCGGGAACCGACTCGGTTGGATGTGGAGTTTCAACCATATGTGATGGAGGCTCAAGAGGGCGAGAGCAGCGCCTGTGAGATTATTGATGGGATTCTGAGGAAGGATGGAAGGGTTTGTATACCGCAGTTCGGCAAACTCCGTGAGGAGTTGATTTTGAGGCTCACTTCACAAAGTACTCCATTCACCGTGGCAGTACAAAGATGTACTTGGATATGAAGAAATCCTTTTGGTGGCCGGGGCTGAAGCGGGATGTAGCTTTGTATGTGAATCGTTGCCAAACTTGTGCCTTGGTGAAGGCTGAATGTCAGAAGCCGGGCGGGTTCCTGAAGCCCCTTCCAATCCCTGAGTGGAAATTTGATGACATCTCCATGGATTTTGAACATGGGTTGCCTAGATCGCAGTAGGGTAATGATGCTATTTGGGTGATCGTGGATCGCTTAACCAAGGTGGCCCACTTCATCCCAAATCGGAAGGAGGACATCGTGGAGAAGCTGGTAGAGTTGTATGTTCGCAACATTGTGCGACTGCATGGGATTCCTAAGAGCATAGTCAATGATCGAGATGGACGGTTTACGTCCAAGGACTGGATATTGGTTCAGAAGAGTTTGGGAACAAAGCTAAAGTTCAGTACGACATTCCATCCTCAAACTGACGGGCAAACCGAAAGAACGAACCGTACTATGGAGGATATGCTGAGAATGTGAATTCTTGACTTCGGAAAGAAGTGGGAGGATCACCTCTTCAAGGTAGAATTCGCGTACAATAACAGTTATCAAGCAAGTATAAAAATGGCGCCATACGAAGCTTTGTATGGGAGACGGTGTCGAACACCGATGTCTTGGACAGAGGCGGGAGACACCAAATTTTGGGAAAGGAGGTGGTGGTTGACGCTTGTGAGTTGGAACGGACCATTCAAGAGCGTATGAAGGTGGCACAAGACCGGCAAGTAAAATACTTTAATGCTCGTCACAGGAAGTTGGAGTTCGCGGTAGGTGATTGGGTCTATTTGAAGATCAAGCCGTTCAAAGGCGTCTTACGGATTCGCCGACTCAAGAAGTTGAGTCCAAGGTTTTTGGGGCCGTTTGAAGTTGTTAAACGGGTGGGAGAAGCAGCCTATCGGTCGGCGCTGTCCGCGGAGCTGAGTGGATTGCACGATGTCTTCATTGTCTTCGTCTTGAGGAAAGCCTTGGTGGAGGCCAGAGTAGTGATCGAGCCGGCATCGGTGCCGATAGAGGAAGACTTGAGGACGCGAGTCTGTCCAATTGCTATAGAGGATTAGGAGACTCAGCAGTTGCGGAATAAAGAGGTTAAACTCGTGAATGTCCGATGGGACAACTGCGGTCATGAGTAGCACTCTTGGGAGCGAGAATAAGTCATGCTAGAAGAGTATCCAGAGCTCTTAAAATCAGGTACCATTTAATTTTTGTTCCTTTTTTCTTTGTAATTTTGGGACGAAATTTTTTTAAGGGGGAGAGAATTGTAACACCCCAAAATTTGTAGAGGGACGACCAGCGTTTCTGGCCAAGTTTGGGTCTTAGCTGATAGTCGAACCGGGTTCGTCGAGAAGAAAAATTGGTTTCTGGCAGGGGGCACACGGCCTGGGACACGGGCGTGTCCCAGGGCGTGTCAGGCTCCATTCGACGTTTTGGTCGAGAGGTCGACGATTTTGGAGTTGACGATCGTCGAGCAGACAACACGGCCTGAGATACGGGCGTGTCTCAAGGCGTGTCGAGTCCGTGTCGACGATCGGCCCGTGGAGTCGACGAACTTCGCTCGACAAAGTTTCAAGACAGTGAACATGGCCTAGAGCCCAGGCGTGTTGACTTAAATACGGGCAAGGAAACGGGCGTGTCCAGTACCCGTGTGAGTCTCGAGTTATTTTCGGGGCTGTGTCGATGGAGGCACACGGACGACCACACGGCCGTGTCAGTTGGAACACGGGCGTGTCAGGTCGAACACGTGCATTTTGGATGCCCGTGTATTGTTCCAAGCGCGTCGATTTTGACGGTGAATGGGGGACACGTCCCTGGACACGGGCGTGTCGCAGACCATGTTCGACCCAGTTTTAGCATTTCAGGCCCGAATCAAGGCTGTTCGTTTCTTTTAATTTGGGATCCAACGGCTGGGGGTTGTTCCTGATGGGATATACACGGGATTGGATGCTTAGAAACCCTCATTGTCTTTTGAGTGGTTATCTTCCTAAGACAAGAGAGAGAGGAGAGCAAAGGAAGAAGAAGAAGCCTAGATCCGGTCACCGGCGGAGCTTCGGAGCTCCAAATCGCGAGCCGAGTCCAGATCCGTGGAGACTAGATCGTTGCGAAGGTTTTCATCCGGCTATTTTTCCATGGCTAGGAAGAGGAGTCGGAAGGTAACGACACTTCTCCTCTCGGTTTTAGGATGCATGTTTTAGCATCTTTTCTTTTCTAGGTTTTGGGCACCAAACACTCAAATGAGAGGGGTTTGGGTCGCCAAGGTTCAAGAGGAACCTCCGGGTCGATTGAGTCTATCCCCGGCATGATTTTTGCATTAGAGATCTGCTCTGTTAGTGTATTTGTCATGGTGGGTGAAGCCGTAGTCACGACCGTTAGTCTGACTCGGTGATGTTGCATACGAGGTTTATGGATTCGTAGAAATTCGCTGCGGCAAGGGGCCATTGTTCGTGTTGTTTGTGATGTTCTTCCCTTTATCTTGCATGAGTACATGTGGCCGGTACCGGACAAGGTTAGCTCCTCATTGGCGGTAGATGGTTTCCTTGGGAACAAGGTTAGCTCCGCATGAGTGGTAGATGGTTTCCTTGATGCGCGAGAATGCTACAGTACGTATTAGGGATTATGGAGGAAATGTCTTGGTTTGTGATGTGCCAAGGCATGGCTGTGTCTCCGTGGTTGGCTGGCTGTCCCGTGACGTGCAAGTCATGTGTGGACAGTGTCCCGACGAGACTAGTCCCCTTTGTGTGAGACTAACGAGAACGCCGAGCATGGGACAAGACCGGGCAATGAGGCTATGAGCGGGTGGGGTCCAGCAAGGGTTCTTAGAATCGGTCAGTGTGTTGGACGAAATCCAGACATGAGAAGTCAGAGTTTGCCGGCATGCCCGGGTCTGCGACCGTGAGCAGCTGGGCCTTGGCAAGAGTTCCGTGTGGCGGCTTGTATGCCTTTGGGGGATTTTGGTTCCCCTTTGTTTGCGGCATTATGCCAATGGGGAAATGTTGACTACCCAAATGATGTGATGTTGTGCTAGATGCATACGCTATAGGGTGCCTTGGGTGAAGCCCGGGGGTTGCATTCATGTTGCATAGTAGGCCCTATTATTATATGCTCAATAATAGAGAACATGTATGATGGTTGAGGCATCCAAGCATGTTTCCTTAGTTTCTTTTCTTGCTTATGATTATTGCATACGAAGTGCTAACTTGCAGGTTGGAGGCATACCCCATGGTCCGTTAGGGGAGGCCGGGAGGAAATGTGTTTGTTATACAGTTTGAGGTCAGCATTTACTGACCCACGTTACTAATAATTTTTACAGGGCAAGGATCGCAAGCAGGAGCTAGCTCGCTGGCCTAAAAGGCATAAGCCTCATGAAGTGTTAACTTTCTGATGTAGCTCTACTCTTTATGACATTGTATGTTTTGATACCCTTAGTGACCGGCTTGCATGCCGAGGTAGACTAGGTGTGCTTATGTACTTTCAGGACTGATGTATTATTTGAGTCTGGATTTACTCTTGTTGTAAGGCCTTAAGGCCATTTTGTTACTCTTGTAGGCGTGGATAACTTATAGTCTCTTTGGTTGTTTCAGCTATGATGTGTTTTGAGTTTTGAGTTTGGGTAGCTATATCATTTTATAATACTGAAGCAGTGGCGTCTGTATGTTGTGGGGCCTCGGTCGGACCCATATTATACGGTCATTACAGGGGAGGTGTTACAATTTAATGCTGCAAGAAATGGCTATATTCATTAAGAATATTTAGAATTAAATAACATAGTATAACTGACTGACATTAAGCCTGAAATCATTCTGCCTTTGAATAAATATAACTGCATAAACACTGCAAAGAGTTAGTCGAACTGAACCTGGAAATCGACGATCAGAGCTTGGAGTTCATCGAGCTAAATATGTCATTCGTCAAACTGAGCATGGCTATTGTTGAGCTGAGCTGCAGAGTTGAGGTCAGAGTTCGTCGACCGGAACTCAGCTTTCATCGAGCAGAACTCAGTGGTATGGTCAGAGTTCGTCGACCAAAACTCAGCTTTCGTCGAGCTGAACTCGAAGGTAGAACACTGAGTCTGTCGAGCTGAGCTT
This sequence comes from Platanthera guangdongensis, assembly GCA_039583875.1. NCBI lineage: Eukaryota > Viridiplantae > Streptophyta > Magnoliopsida > Asparagales > Orchidaceae > Platanthera > Platanthera guangdongensis. The sequence goes on along the minus strand of CM077166.1, from coordinate 67,878,831 downwards.
GGCGTTCGTTGAACGCAACTCTGCTTTTGTAGAACTGAATTTCTGCATTCATCTAGCTGCATTTCTCTGGAGTTCATCTGAAGTAGCAACCCTGGAAAGAATAACCTATGACCCTAGATTATACATTTTGGGTCAAACTAATCATCCGAAACAAATGACAGTGATCCTAGACCAAATTAGTAAAAGGGTTCCAACAATCTCCCCCTATTTGGGTGAGGATACTATCTATAATTGAAAAACACAAAGCAGAAAATATCTAGCAGAAGAACTTTCAGCAGATATGAAATAAAGTGGTTTGAGAGTTCAAAAACATAAACACAGTTTTAAAAACATGAGATCAGAAATCAAGTGTCTTTCTTAGGAGCATCAGAGGGAGAATCTGTAGATAATTTAGTGAAGATTAACTTCTTGTTTGTATCTGTGGCTTCTCTTTGGCTCATCTTGAAATCCTGAGAGCCAATGATCTTTAGAGAGGTAGTCCTTGGCACAACTGCCTTTGGATGCATGCTCATGTATTTGTCCACATTAAACAAGTTCTGTACCAGATATCTGTCAAGCTCTTTCTGTCTATTAGATGACATGGTGGAGAACTGAGAGGTGTCCTTTCCTTCTGCTATAGCTTTCTTAATTTATGATAGAGCAACAAGCTCATTAAATAAAGCCATTTTGAAATTTGGATCGATCTCTGGATCATAAACTGGTGAAAGAGGCCTCTCTTGATCTGATGGCTATGAACTTGACTGTTGGCTGCTTTGCTTTGTTTGCTGCTGCTAACTGCTTTGATAACCTAACCTTGAAGGTCTATCCTTTGTGTCTTGAAAGGATCTTAAATAATGAGTAGAAGTAAGACTTTGATAATGAGAAACATTTCCTGCTGCTCCTACTGCTGGAGGAGGAGGAGGAGGTCCTCTCCAAGTTTTTGGAGGTAAAGGGTATCTCCTCATCTTCTTCCTATTATTTTGCTCATTCTTAGAGAACCTCATCTAGAGGGGGAGTTCTGGAGTGAGGGGTATTCCATGAAGAATATAGTATGGAATATTTGTATTAGAAGAAGGTTTAGGAGCAACCTTTGCAGGAGCCTTCTTCTTTAATTTCCTTTTCTTAGAATTAAAATCTTCTGAGTCATCTAACTCTGAGTCATCATCATATTCTTCTGCATGGAGATCATATAAATCATCTAACTGCTTAAGCAAATCGGACTGATCAAGAACTTGAAATTCTGGTTGTGTATAAATAATATTTGTATCAACTTATATATGTACACTATTATCTTCGTGTTCCATATCTAGAAAAAGAATGTCATCAAAATTTTGCATTGGAGATTCATCCATTGTAAAAGTGGGAGGGGAAGAAACTTGCTCTATAATATTTATTATATTATCAGGTATTACAGTCTCAAAGACTGGATTATTACTGATAGAAAAGATTTTAAGGTTGTTCCTTAGCTGTTCTAAAATTGAAGGACTAACAGGAGCAGTATAACATACTATAGCTTTAGGAAGATCAAGCTCAAAAACTGGAAGATAACTATGTGGAGTATCAAATACTGATTATAAATAATATAAGTTGACTATGGGATGAATAGAGGCATCACCAACAATAACAACTTCTGGACTTACTACTGCTTCTTCATCTGAAAAATCTGCAATCATTTCTATATCCTGTATAACATCAAACATTGTTGTTGCTAATATGTCTGGAGCTTATACTACTGATACAACTAGAACTGCTGGAGCTTCGTCATCAATCATCTCCCCATACCTAGATCCAGTGAGACATGAATTTAGGCCCTCGGAAGAAGGGATAGTTTGGAGAGAGTCAATTCTAGAAGACAGTTCAGAGATGGAAGCTATTACAGGAGCTAACGAGTTATCCAGTAACCTCTTGAGTGTTGGAGTAATAAAATGAAGAAGATTAGCAGCAATAGAAGAAAAATCCAAATACATATACTCACGAGTGGCCTAAGTAGATGTAGAGGATGGAATTTGAGTAGAGGAAAATTGAGCAGATGTGGTTGTATAGGTGGAGTAAATAGTGAAGGCCTGAGGAATAGAGGAAGGAGGGATGACAGAGGGGATGTCATATAGCATGATTTCCTCCTGGATAGGTGATTGTGGTGGAGATATTTGAGGTGGAGCTGAATGTGGTAGAAAGAAGTGAGGAGGAGATGAGAGTTGTGGAGAAGAAGGTAGTGACAGATGAATTGGTGATTCTGGATGAAAAGAGGTAGATGGGATATCTTCAGATATTATAAGTGGTATAGGTGACTGGGGAAGAGGGGAATCATCATGTGGAGATGATGATAGAATTTCTACAGATAGAGATGGTAGGTGAGATGGTGGAGATAGCTACCTAGGGGAATGGTGTGGAGATGGTAGGGGAGAAGAAATATGAGGAGCAAAAACTTCTGCTGGGGTTGGGAGAGTTGTTGTAATAGCCCTAATGCTTTCAGAAGTTGTCCTGGAGGAGGTGGCCCTAGATGGCTTAGGGATTACCCTCTCCCATCTTCTAAAGAGAGCAGAGGTTAGCCAATTTGAAGCATTAATATAAATGGTGTGGGAGACCAAAAGTCCAAGACACTTAGCCTGTAAGAATATCCCCAGTATTCTGCCATAACCAACATCCTTTTTATTAATCTTCTTATTAATTGAATCAAATAAGATTGATCCCCACTTTACTGATATATAATTAACCAAGGAGCACAACAAGAGAAACTGGTGCCTGGTTATATAATCATGAGCAGAATGTTTGCCTAACAGAACCTTAGCAACAATATCAGCTAAGAATTTATATTCAATTAATAAATTATTTTTTAGTAAATGGTTAGGGTTCCTTGTGAACGACACAAACTTTTTAGCAATTCATCAAACTCAAAACTAGATAACTCTATGTCATCTTCACCAATAATGAAACCAAAAACTTCAGAAAGAATTTCAGGAGTGAGAGGTACCTGATTTCCTAAAATAGATCCACTAATATTTGAAGTATCTTGGATCTTGGTTGTATGTACCCATTCTTTGATCTCTGCAACTGGAAGTTTGATCCTTGTAATCATAAAATACAACAAATTTTGAGCCTCAAATAGTTTCAGTATCTCCTGGAAGATTTGATCATAATGACTAAATGATTCAATGTCTATGTCGAAGCCTGCCTCGAATTTCATGGCAGAGAGAGTCGCCTGGGAGATCACCATTTGCTTGCAAAAATAGAAAGATCAAGTACAAAGGAATTGGAGAAAGTGCAGGATAGAGTTCGGTGAAAATGTAGTTATAAGTTTTCAGAAGTCAAAAAGGCAAACTCCATCTGACGCAAAACAAAACATCAAACTCTGTTCGATGAAAAATTCTCAAAAGAAATACATTTTGTCGATCTCCGTTCGACGAAAGTTTTGCGAAAGAAATATATTTCGTAGAGCTTCGTTCGACGAAGAATACTTGAAACTAATTCGTCGATCTTCGTTTGATGAAAGTTTCTCGAAAAGTTTAGAGTTCGTCGAGCTCAGTTCGACAAAAAGTGTACAGTTTGTTGATCTGAACCAAAATCTCAAATTAAAGATTCTGCATTAAACATGCCTAACTGATTTAAGAAGAAAAGATGTTTCTTTTCATCTAAGGGTTTAGTGAAAATATCTGCCTTTTGTAAATTAGTAGAAATGAAAACATGATTAATTTTATTTTTGTCTACATCATCTCTAAGAAAGTGATGTCTTATTTCTTTATGCTTAGTTCTACTATGATGGACTGGATTTTGTGCAATTGATATTACACTGGTATTACCACAAAATATTGTTGAATTATTTAAGTTATATCCAAAATCTAGTAGCTAATTTTGAATCCACAAAATCTGTGAACGACAACTGCTTGCTGCAATGTATTCAGCTTTAGCAGTTGAAGTAGACATAGAAGTTTGTTTTTTGCAAAACCATGACGCAAGCCTATCACCAAGAAACTAACAAGTTCCTGATGTGTTCTTTCTGTCAATTCTTCAACCAGCATAGTCAGCATCTGAGAATCCAGTTAATTCAAATTCTGACTGAATAGGATACCAGAGTCCGAGATTAGGGCAACCCTTTATATATCTCCAAATCCTTTTTACTAAAATTAGATGAGATTCTTTTGGATTTACTTGAAACCTAGCACAAATACATGTAGAAAACATTATGTCTAGTCTACTAGCTATTAAGTATAATAAGGACCCAACAATAGTCCTATATATTTTCTGATCAACAGATTTACCCTGTTCATCATTATCAACTACAACATTAGAGGGCATGGGTGTTTTCATAGCTGAGGCATCTGATATCTTAAATCTTTTAATTAGCTCTTTAAAATATTTTGATTGGGATATAAAAATACCATTAGGAGTTTGCTTTATTTGTAAACCAAGGAAGTAGGATAGCTCACCCATGCTACTCATTTTAAACTTAGAATTCATTAGGGCTGAAAACCTTTTGCATAGTTTGGAATCAGTAGAAATAAATATTATGTCATCTACATATATTTGAACTAGCAAAATTCTAGATTTATGAAGTATAAAGAACAATGTTTTATCTACTATGCCCCTATTAAATTTATTTTCTAGAAGAAAGCTAGCAAGGGTCTCATACCAAGCTCTTGGAGCTTGTTTAAGACCATAAAGAGCTTTGTAAAGTCTAAAATATGATTAGAATTAGTTGGAGAGATAAAACCTAGTGGTTGTTATACAAAATCTTCTTCTTTGAGCTCTCCATTTAGAAAAGCACTTTTAACATCCATCTGATATACCTTGAATCTCTTGAATGCTACAAATGCAAGAAAAATTCTGATAGCCTCCAATCTTGCAACAGGAGAAAATGTCTGATCATAGTCTATGTCTTTCTTCTGTGAGTATCCTTGAGCTACCAATCTTTCTTTACTTCTTACAATGACTGGATAATCATTCGGTCTTGGAACTAAGTCTCAAACTCTACATCTCTCAAACTGATTTAGTTCCTCTTATATAGTAATGATCCTGTGGGGATCTTGTTCTTCACTTTGATGGATTGAGGTTCAATCTGTGAAATAAAACAAGCATGCATTTGATCTTGATTAAATTGATGCCTTGTTTGAACACCACCTTATACGTCTCTAATCACTTAAGATCTAGGGTGATCTCTTAGTGTGACAAGGTCAACAGGTAGAGTTGGTTGTTCAACTATTTGTGGTGCTAATTCCTTTGGTGGAATTTCATTAACCATAATATTTTCAGAATAAATTTTTGAATTTTCTTCATCACTATCTTCAGCAATCTGTTGAGAAGGATGTAATGTATCCTCTTGTGTTATGATTAAATCATCCAGTTTCTAACATAAATTTGGTACCTAAAAAGAATCTATGGTAGAGATATCTCTCTCCTTGTAAAACATATTAGTTTCGTCAAACAAAACATGTACAGATTCTTCCATTTTATGGATAGATATATTAAGGAACCTATATGCCTTGCTGACATGAAATTTTCCACAGAAAATTCCTTCTGCAGCTTTGGCTTCAAATTTCCATAAGTGTTTCTTATTATTATTATGAATGTAACACTTACAACCAAAAACTTTAAAATAGTTTACATTAGATTTTTTATTTTTAAGTAATTCGTAGGGAGTCTTACCCTTTAGTTTATGTATTAGACAACTATTAAGAACATATTTTGATGTGCTTACTGCCTCTGCCTAAAAGGATAGGGGCAAGTGAGCAACTGCAAGTAATATTCCAGTAGATTCAATTAGAGTTCTATTTTTCCTTTCAGCTACCCCGTTTTGTTGAGCAATTCTAGGAGCAGAAAAATTGTGCCTGATACCTTCCTTCTCACAAAATTCTTTCATCAGAAGAGATTTAAACTTAGTGGCATGATCACTTCTAATCAAGACAATTTGAGTAGAGTACTCAATCTTGATGTTCCTAAGAAATTCTGTAAGAATTTTAAAGTTATCTGACTTGTTTCATAGAAAGAACACCCAAGTGATCTACAGAAATTATCAATAATTACTATAGTATAAGACTTTCCTCCCAAACATTGTACTGTAATAGGTCCAAAAAGGTACATATGTAGCGAATATAAAATCCTGGGTGAATCACTTTTAGAAATGGATTTAAAGCTATTTTTAGTTTGCTTAGCTAACTAACATGCCCTACAAAGTCCTTCCTTCTTGTAAGAACTAGAAGGTAGTCCTCTGACAAGGTTGTCCCTAGATAATTTAGCTATAGTTCTTAGGTTTACATGTCCTAATTGTTTTGCCATAAATCCTTTATTTAACTAATTTGATTAAACAGACAAATTTCAGATTTAGCAGAGTTAAAATTAACTAAGTAAATATTATCCTCTCTCATTCCAGTTAAAATAATTTTGTTATCATGAGATAGAATAGAACATAAAGTCTTATTAAAAGATACTTAATAACAATTATCACATAATTGACTTATTGAAATAAGGTTATGCTTAAGACCTTTCACATAAGCTACCTCCCTGAAGGTAACTTCTCCAACTTTGACATTCCCATAGCCCTTTGTCTGGCCACAGTTTGAAAGTTATTAGTTGTCTGCCTAAATCACCTAGAGAGGGGTGAATAGGTGAGATGTGAGTCTTTTTGCGGAATAAAAAATTAGATCTATGCACAGAACTATCTACCAATCAATCACAGATGAAGCAAGATTTATAGTGGTTCCCTAATCTTGGGCACATCAACTTAACCTCACCGATCTAGCAATAAACTAGACTCAGCTACTCTAGTATCTCGGATTGAAAAATCAATCCTACTCCTCGGAATAACGTTTCTACAATCTTGATCCACAAAGAGGATCTACACTCGGAAGATGAAACTTCCTACAATCTCGGAGTCAAATGCTCCTACACTCAGAGAAAAACTCTCCTACAAGAATGAAATAAAATGTCTATGAAATGCAAACAATGAATCTTTATCAGATCTGCAAGTAATCGGCCAGGATCTTCTTCTTCTAGACTTTTCAGCTTTATCAGATAGGTGAAGAAAATCTCGGAAAAATCAGATTTGGATATTCTTGGCTTCACACGATCAAATAGAAGATGAAGAGTTATGAGGCAATCTCGATCTGTAAAACCTTCTTAATCTGAATCCTCTGAAAATGAAAACCCTAGCCGAATGAGAATCGGCGGAGGCGGCTTCTTGGAGCGAGAGAGAGAGAGAGAGAGAGAGAGGATCAGAAAACTTAGAACGTAAATCGGCAGCAAAAACTTCTAAAAAAACTTCTTAGGTTTTGTCGGTTTGACAAGACCTTATATAGGATCGGAGATAATCTGTCATAATTAATTCATAATGAGGGACACGTGGACCAATCACGTCAAGGCTCATTAAAGAATCTGTTAAACTAGACTTAACGAAATTTTTCAGAAAAAACTGAAGAGACGTACGCGAGTGAAGAAATTACTACTCGAGTACCTTATATAACTACTCGAGAGAGATGAAAATAACTACTCGAGTACTTAGAGACAATTACTCGAGTAACCTGAAGAGAACTACTCGAGTATAATCATGAAGAAAATTGAGAAGTTGATCAGCTACTCGAGTACCTAAAAGACTTACTCGAGTACTTAAGGAATTACACGTGAAGTGGAGTTAGACTACTCGAGTACAAGAAATACTACTCGAGTAAATGAGAATGAGCTACTTGAGTGGTAGATGAACTACTCGAGTCAGGGACTTAGAATATTTTTTGAACTGGAATTTTGTGTTACTCGAGTAGTGAAGTTGAACTACTCGAGTGAATAAGAAGTACTCGAGTATGTGGAAATAGCTACTCGAGTACTTGACTTAGAGAAATTCTAAGGGAAGAAATTCTGGTCACTCGAGTATAAATACTAGACTACTCGAGTAGTAAATGAACTACTCGAGTACATGACTTAACTATTCGAGATAGAATATATAAACTACTCGAGTACTATAAAGTACTACTCGAGTAATTTACTTAGAATATATCAGGAGAAGGAAATCTGTAAACCCGAGAATAAGATGGAAACTACTCGAGTAGTTGTCTTAACTACTCGAGAGCCATAAATTGACTACTCGGGATCTATCATCCTTACTCGAGTAAGAGTAATTTTACTCCAGAATAAACTGAGCTATTCACTCGAGTATGTATAGAGCTATTGGAGTAAAACACTTAGTAAATTATCTTTGACATAATTCTCTTCTCTTTGGTGAGACCAGCATCAAGTCTTTTCCAATAAGTCATAGTGCTTGAATATGAAGTGTATCCCAATAGAGAGACTACACATGAGTCAAAACCTTGGATCACACAATGAGGGATTATATTGTATGCTCCTGTGTTTGGAGACCCATTGTAGACTAACATTGGTCTACACTTGTCATTAGAGTCCTGCAAACACATAACTTAACCAAATCATCAAATACAACTTAATTCATCTTAGTTCAAGGGTGACTTCATCAAATCTGGGTTAATGTGGATACAATACCGAACAATCTCCCCCTATTTATAGAAGTCAGAACCCTTTACACTAAGGTTAATTATAGACATAAAAAGTGTTATATAGATAAATCAGTGTAAGCAAGCATAAGACTAGAAACAAGATTATATGATCAAAAACATAGAATTATATAAATATTATGTCAAAAATATCATTTCTACAACAAGATCATTTCCACAATCTCATATGCCTTTGTAGCTTAGACTTGGCGGTGCTTCCTGTCTTGCTTCTCTTGTTGTCTTCTCTGATAGCTGTAAGGCTTGGGGTAGTACTTAGGAGGTCTTGGAGGAGCAGCAAGGTTATTTCTCCCAAATTCTCTGTCATATAATCTCCTCTTGGTCATAGATTTCTCATATAACTCCCATTCCTATGAACTGTAATGAATGTTCCTGCTTTCATGGAAGTCCATAACAAGTTTGAGAGTATCCAAGATGAGGGACTTAGAGGTAGGAGACCAGATCTCTGCAAATTCTGGAGCTTTCCTCTTATCAGCATCAGAAACTGGAATGGACCTGCTGGCAGAGGGACCTTCACCATATTTTCTTTTCTTTCTTGAAGTATGTATCTCAGGAGGAGCTTGGAGAAAAATATCTGCAGGGTCATCCCCCCAGATTTGAGCATAAGAGTCTAGAGGAGAGCCTTCCTGGCCTTCAGGTCTGGGAGATAAAGTAGGTTGCAGAGGAGGAGCAGGAGCAGCAGCAGCTAGGGGGTTGAGATGATGAGGAATGATATTTGGATCAACAGCAAATTCAGGAATGATTTGATTTTGCATCCAGATAGTAGTGTCATATGTATGAAATTTGACACTCTGAATTTGTGCTAAGACATCATCATGGATTTATGTCATTTTGGGTTTCCAAAGCCATTGCATGGCATCATCTGATTTTTCTAAGTATTCTATCACCATATTCTCGCCCTTTCTGACTTCAACAGAGTGCTTAGAGATGACATCTTCTTTGAAAAAACCAACCTCTTCACAGATCTTCATCTTTGTAGATTCAGCTCTTTTATCCATTTGAATCTGATTACTAGCAAGGGTGACACCTTGCTCCATCACTTGACCAACACTAGTAATAGTGTGGTCTAGAGCCTTCCCACCAATTTGGAAAAGGTGTCTTAGCTAGTCAGTGTTATGTTGTATTTCTGCAAATCCTTTGCTCATCTCAGTCTCTAGAGTAGTGACTTTATCAGTAACAGCTTTAATAGAAGAATCAAAGTAGTTTCTCTATTCTTGAAGCAAAAGGACAACTTGAGTCATCAAATCATTGGTTGAAGTAGCAGTAGCAACAGGAGGAGCACAAGTAGAGGGAACTGGAGGAGGAGGAGCTACCCATGGATCTATTTCTGTAATGGTGACAGAGCTTTTTGCTATTGTAGTGGGAAGTAGGGCATCCCCTTCATCAGTGATGGAGGGTATAGAGAAGTCCAGATTCCTTAGAGGAGCTTCAGCTGGCTCAGGGGATAGCTTATCATCAATGAGAATGGTCTTATCCTGCTCTTGGTGTGCAACAGGAGACTTTGCTGGAGAAGGAGAATGTGCTGGAGATTGTACTGGAGACTCTGGTGGTATTGCAGTTGTGGTTTCCTTTGGAGAGAGAGAGGAGGAGGAAGGTCATTTGCAATTAAATCTTCTATCATCTCACTAAAAGCAGCTTCTGTGGAGAGGAGTGTTTCTTGAAGTTGATGGTCGTATTGTGTTTCTTCTGGAGTCTAAGGAGGTGGTGGAGTTACTGCTGGGGGTGTAGGAATCCTTGCTAGGATAGAAGGACCAGGCTCCCCCTCAATAGATGCACCAGTGGAGCTGGCAACCTGATGTATAGAGGGAGATGGGGTCATGTCCTCTATGGCTAGGATCTCTTGACATTTGGCAGCTTGGGTAGGATTTTGCATCTTTGATTCTCATCTGTGTATGGAGGAAATAAAGACTTTCATCATGTGGTGAAGAACAGTCCCTTTAGAGAAACTGAAGATTTCCGGGTTGATTTCATGGAGGATTAGAGAAATGATTCTAACATAATTAGGGGCTTTAATGTTGTCTTTAATCTTGTCCATGATGATCATGTCAAACTGGAAACTCTTCCTACAGACTATGGCTTGCATGATTGATGCTTAAGATCACGGCAGTGAACCGGTCGCACAAGTAATATAAAATGGGGGTTTTCCCAAGTATCGATCTCACAAGGAACACAGTAAGGTGGAGTTAATTTCGAGGAGGACTTGAGATTGAAGTCCTCGGGTCGGAGCTAACTAAGGGGGGTTTGGATTGCGGATAAAGAAAATAAAACACTATCAACTACTCCTATGCAACGCAGCTATGCGACGCTTCGCCAGACGGGATGGAAGACTAGTCGGGTCGCTATGCACCGAATCACTAGGCGAATGAGCAAGTAGGCTTGCGGATGAGGTGAAGAGAATGGCGGAATGAGGGTCATATGCACCTCTTCGCTACGTACGCCACTAGCAATCGCTAGTGCGGCAAGGGCGGATGGATGGTGGATGGACAAATAGGCGCACCTCAGGTAAATATAACGAAAATATACAATCACATAGACATGATTACACATAAACATAAATTACACTAAGCATAACTTCATCAAATACAAGAGTTCAACTACACATTCAACAACCAATCAAGAAAAGAGTGTGCGAAATCGACCGAATACGAAGCCTTGCTGAGGATTCACGGTTGGAGTCGTCGGGTTGTCAATCCGCGTCCAAGGTCGGTCCGCAACTGCGTCCGGGATAGAGAAGGGTTGTCACCACCTTCCAATGGCCCGTCTTCTTCGTGTCACGATCTGGTGGAGGATGGCACAACTTCTCCTAGCTTGGTGAAGAAAGCTAGGTCAAGCTCTTCTTGCAACTCAAGTATGAAGGAGGAGGCCAAGAGGAAGCTCCGGCTTGGATTTGGCGGTGAAAGCTTGCCCGGAGCACCTCCCTAGGGTGGAGATTGAAGGAGGATGGCAGAATCCCTCCTCGGAGACAAAAACGGCGGAGGAAAAATGAGCGATTCGGAATTAGGGCGGAACCTGCGAATTTATAGATTGCAGAAATTATAATGCACACGACCAGTGGCGCACGACCAGTGGTCGTGCGCACTATGGCCAGTGGTAGTGCGTTTTCCTCAGCAAGAATTTGGAAGAAAATGGAATCAATGCACACGATCAGTGGCGCACGACCAGTGGTCGTGCGCACTGTGTCCAGTGATAGTGCGCATACCCCAAGCAGATTCTGGAAATCAGGGAACATTGCGCACGAGCAGTGGCGCACGACCAGTGGTCGTGTGCACTATATCTGATGAGCGTGCACAGTATTCCTGCTTCCAAATGTCCCCAGAACATGCACACAACCCCTAAACCCGGCACTGATATGTGCAGACATTCCAGGCAATCACAAAAAGAGAGTATAAACTTTAAAAGTACAAAAAAATACACAACCACGAGCCTAAGTGTGCACTTCCTATGGAAATAAAGACAAGATGAAATATGAACGATATAGAACTAAAAGTGAAGTGCAAATGCGTGAAAACTAGCCCATATGAGTCTGAAAACCTTATATAAATCGGACTCATCACACCCCCAGACTTAACTGTTTGCGCGTCCTGAGCAAACAAAATCTAAGCAGATAGGGAAAATTACTAGCTAACAAAGAAATTGAAAAACAAAGTACCATGCGAAGTCGCATGCTCGCGTGCGTAAAAATACAATAGAGAAAATTTCTAAGTATGCAGAATAGTTTATATTTTTCACAATGCGTATCAAAATTTTATTACTACTCAAAAATAGAATCACAGTGAATCAACTAGTCACGCATAGGAAGAAAGTAGGCAGGCCACTAAGGTGAGCTTTGCCAAAGATCTGGGCTCAGGATCACCTCCAAAGGAATCCACCAATGTCGGGGACCATACGCTTGCCCGTTCACACTCTCTCCACAGCACTAGTTAGACTCAAGCGCAAATCCGTAGGACTTTAGGATAATCATGGGGCTTGGGTTACGGTCAGGTAAACAATGATAAAAAGAAAGGCTATGCACCTAACCCAAATGAGCTAGCCTAAAAAGAATCCAACCGCTAACAACAATATATGCAGGTACACCACACCTCCAGACTTTAACTTTTAACAAATGGGTGTGTGCACTGCCTACTCCAAATATAATCACATTTCCAAAAAGATTTTCAATTTAAACTTTTTATTTTCACTTCTTTTTTTCCTTATACAAATATTTTTCTTTCTTTTTTTTCATTTTAACTTCACAATTCAGCAGAAATTGACTTGGGAGCACTTCCACATTTTCACAAATAATAACACCACATCACATCCCAACATGAAAATATAAAACACAAAACTCGACTTGGGAGTACGACTAGGATATGTTATGGGGCTTTGGTGAATGAAGGTGGAGCTGAATCAAAAGAAGGGTAGGCACAACGGGGCTAGCGAGGATATGACATTAGGAACGGTACAAAGCTCAACCGGGCCAAAATGATGGCCTACATCACGCTTACGCTTGACTAACCATGCACCTATGCTTCGAGAGTAGCTTGGGGCAAGTTCTTAGCCACCGAGAAAGATAATCCTTCCTCCCGACTCGAGCAAAACGAGGCTAGTGGCGGCTACACACATCCCTATACTATCGTTTGATTCATATTGGATTCACCAACTTTTGAGTAGAATAAAAAGTCTTTACGCAAATAGAAAAATATAAAACTATAAGCATACAGAAAAATTAAATCTACTCGAATCTCTACACGAGACGAGAGCAGTTGACTAGAAACACAATAAGGTCAACATTTTACTCTGTCTGACAATCCTAAGCCAGCACCATAATTTTCCCAAATCTAACGAAGAAATGAGTTTAACTCGCAGCACACAAACAGCTAAGCACGCGCTCAAGTGGGTACAGTGGTGTGCAGTGCAATGAACTAATCATAATAAATCAATAAAAGCTTCTAGTATGCACATGAAAGGTGTGCGTGCAAAAGGTAACAAAACTGGCTCTCCCCCAGACTTAAACTAAACTACACAGCATATGATAGAGAAATTAAAATCATAAAGAGCTATGGGAAGAGGTTACCCAATGGTCAGCCAGTGAGCATACCAGAAGACGCGTGGAAACCTGAAGCAGGCCTGCCATACGAAGAATCAGAACCCTGCCAATGCAATTTGCCAAGAATACCTGCAGGGGTGAGCTCCGCAAAAACATAAGAAAAAATATACAAAAACAAATGCTAAAACTAAAATAGACATAAAAAATTAAAATGCAGAAAATAAAAGATAAGTACTGGGGTTATTGTCATCCCAGCACGAATTATTCGACTACGAAAAGGTTCTAGCTAATGGGCCTATGAAAAGAAAAATGCACAGGTAACTGTTCCAATATCCGTTTCGGTAACGGGTACCGATACGGTGATAGAGCAGTTACCCCTCTACCTAAATAATCATACCTGCCCAACATAGGTAGAGGAAATAGGAAGTAAGATGAGGAGGAGGCCTGGTCCTCACTCATCTCACCGCAAAACAAATCCTTGCCTAGCAAGGTATCGTCTACCATAAGTTCGCTGGGGGCGAAGGTGACGGCAGGGGCTTCCACTGTGAAGGAGGTAGGAACCTCCTCACACAAGAGGATGCACTCATCGACATCCTGAGCGCAAGGCTCAACATCAACCCAACTTACCTGTGGAGATTCAACCTGCATAGGCTCGGATAAAGAAGAGGGATCAAGAAATAAAGGAGACGAAGAACATAAAGAAATAATCGGGGGAGTGATCCCGGTTTCACTCCCAAAAGGCTGAGGTAGAAAAATATCGTCAGTAATCTCGACAATGCTACAAGGCTCGGCTGGATCCATAGAGGCCTCCACCAAGACTTGGACTTCCTCCTTTGGTATCGAGGGAGAATCCTCGACACCAAGAAGATTGTCCTCCTCCATGGGTGTGGAAACAACCCATGTATCACAAGCCTCAACTTGTTTTGCATCATCGAAAATGTCGCCAGAGACGACTGAAGTAGAATGCACAAAAGGGGGAAGAACTGTTCTTGAATAAAAGTCAAGCGCAGGTTCCTCACAAAGAATCGGCTCCACGCTTGGAGATGTATGCACATGAGAGATGGGCTCAGCCATGTCGAAGCCTAGATCAGTCACACATCTGGTGGTTGTGTCCATATCATTCCCTTCAACAAATGAAGGTGATAGGGACACATAACCAGATGATTAAGGTCTGCCACCAAGGGTAGGAGTCGGGATGATCCGGATGTCCGGCTCCTCATCCTCTTCCATAACACGGAGGTACTCAGCACAATCCTTCAGGACATGATCTGTTCTACGACAATACAAACACTTTCTCCCATTACGATGCGGTCCTTGTGGGGCCGGAGAGGAATAGGAGAACGGTGTACGTGGCGAGGACGATTGACCATAAGCTCGGGGTACAGTGTTCGAAAGGTTGTACGAATACAACATCTCATGCATTATGCTCTGAGGCTTATGCTCAATATCTCTCGTAGGGCATTCATGACTAGCATGGGAAGGCTTCCCACACCAATGACATTGGGCATACGAATATCCCCACATGGTGTCGAAACAGCAGATTCAAAATAAATTGTGCAAATTACTAAATCCAACAATATATTACTACAATTGCCTAAAGAAATAAGAAAAAGGCAGGCAAAACAGAAATAGAACAGAACAAAAGCGATTTACAAAGGAAAAGGAAAGCAATCTCACGTCTCCCTCTCCAAAAACTCACACGACTGTGTTCCCCGGCAACGGCGCCAAAAACTTGATGCTTAAGATCACGGCAGTGAACCGGTCGCACAAGTAATATAAAATGGGGGTTTTCCCAAGTATCGATCTCACAAGGAACACAGTAAGGTGGAGTTAATTTCGAGGAGGACTTGAGATTGAAGTCCTCAGGTCGGAGCTAACTAAGGGGGTTTGGATTGCGGATAAAGAAAATAAAACACTATCAACTACTCCTATGCAACGCAGCTATGCGATGCTTCGCCAGGCGGGATGGAAGACTAGTCGGGCCGCTATGCACCGAATCACTAGGCGAATGAGCGAGTAGGCTTGCGGATGAGGTGAAGAGAATGGCGGAATGAGGGTCATATGCACCTCTTCGCTACGCACGCCACTATCAATCGCTAGTGCGGCAAGGGCGGATGGATGGTGGATGGACAAATAGGCGCACCTCAGGTAAATATAACGAAAATATACAATCACATAGACATGATTACACATAAACGTAAATTACACTAAGCATAACTTCATAAAATACAGGAGTTCAACTACACATTCAACAACCAATCAAGAAAAGAGTGTGCGAAATCGACCGAATACGAAGCCTTGCTGAGGATTCACGGTTGGAGTTGTCGGGTTGTCAATCCGCGTCCAAGCTCGGTCCGCAACTGCGTCCGGGATAGAGAAGGGCTGTCACCACCTTCCAATGGCCCGTCTTCTTCGTGTCACGATCCGGTGGAGTATGGCACAACTTCTCCTAGCTTGGTGAAGAAAGCTAGGTCAAGCTCTTCTTGCAACTCAAGTATGAAGGAGGAGGCCAAGAGGAAGCTCCGGCTTGGATTTGGCGGTGAAAGCTTGCCCGGAGCACCTCCCTAGGGTGGAGATTGAAGGAGGATGGCGGAATCCCTCCTCGGAGACGAAAATGGCGGAGGAAAAATGAGCGATTCTGAATTAGGGCGGAACCTGCGAATTTATAGATTGCAGAAATTATAATGCACACGACCAGTGGCGCACGACCAGTGGTCGTGCGCACTATGGCCAGTGGTAGTGCGTTTTCCTCAGCCAGAATTTGGAAGAAAATGGAATCAATGCACACGATCAGTGGCTCATGACCAGTGATCCTGCGCACTGTGTCCAGTGAGAGTGCGCATACCCCAAGCAGATTATGGATATCAGGGAACATTATGCACGAGCAGTGGCGCACGACCAGTGGTCGTGCGCACTATATCTGATGAGCGTGCGCAGTATTCCTGCTTCCAAATGTCCCCGAAACATGCACACAACCCCTAAATCCAGCACTGATATGTGCAGACATTCCAGGCAATCACAAAAAGAGAGTATAAACTTTAAAAGTACAAAAAAATACACAACCACGAGCCTAAGTGTGCACTTCCTATGGAAATAAAGACAATATGAAATATGAACGATATAGAACTAAAAGTGAAGTGCAAATGCATGAAAACTAGCCCAGATGAGTCTGAAAACCTTATATAAATCGGACTCATCAATGATATCAAAGAAGTAAAGAGGAATGTCTTTGATAGAGTTGGTTCTGCATAGAAGGACCTTTCCAATGATATCAACCAATAACTTCCCTTCAGCATTCATATCTGACCTCTTGATGTACTGTGCAGCTGTATAAATACCACAGAATAACAAGTTCTGTCTGATTCTTCTTCCCCAAGATCATCGTCTTCATCTTCAACCGGCAATCGAAGAAGTTGAGATACTGAAGTTTTTGTAATCTTGATTTTGATACCTTTGACTTTTGATTTGAGAACGACACCATGGCGCTTAACCTTGACATTTCTGAAGAACTCGGCAACTTCTGGAAAGAGGATTCTGCAGGGTTCTTGGAGAATGAAGTTGAGTCCGGCGGTGTCGAGTAGGATCATTAGGTTATGAAGTCGTCGGAAAGTTCGGCAATCCCGGCGACAACCAATTCTGAACCAACGCCAATTTTTGAAGAGGCGGCCATGATTAAGAAAACCTTGGAAAATTTCGGCAAGGAGAAAGAAATGGCGCGGCTCTGCAACTTGTTGATGGAAGGTGAAGAGACAGCCGGCTAATCGAGAGCGGAAATGATTTCGTGTAGGACATTGACAGAATTTTTGATTTATATAACCCTAGGTTTATGTCTAATTAATTAAAAAATGATGGAATCATACCTTAGAAGTGGCGGCATAAGCCTCGGGTTGTGTCTAAGAAAATTTGAATCAGGAAGAGAAATGTACCGACATATACTCAAGTGAGTTGATATTACTCGAGTAGATGAAATGAGGTACTCGAGTAGATGTGTCTGTAATTACTCGAGTAGGTATGCTGAAGTACTCGAGTAGGTGAGTTGAGGTACTCGAGTAGGTCATTTTGCTACTCGAGTAGGTCAAGTGGACTACTCGAGTTGGTCATTATTCTTACTTGAGTAGGTTTCTAATTACTTGAGTCGAGGAGTTAGAATTTTGTATAATTCCAACTTCTGACAAATCCTTGAACTTTGAGCGTTCCCGAAATTCCATCTTCTCTAGTCTCCTTTATTTAGCATTCCAAGTTCTGTTTTGAAGAAAGAGAACATGGCCTCATCCAGCGGCTTCGTGAAAATGTCTGTAATCTCCCTGTATGTAGAGACATATTGAAGGTCTATGTCCCCATGCTCCACATGCTCCCGGATGAAGTGATACCTTAGCTCTATATGCTTTGTCTGTCTGTGCGAGACTGGGTTTTTGGCTATTGCAATTGTGCTGGAAGAGTCGCAAAATAATGTAATCTTCTGGAACTTCATGTTATAATCGTCAAAATTTATTCTTTATCCATAGCAGCTGTACACAACAACTGCCTGCAAAGATGTACTCTGACTCAGCCACTGAGATTACTACGTAGTTCTGCTTCTTGCTACTATAGGAGATAAGCCTTCTTCCAAAGAATTGGCATGTCCCGGAAGTGCTTTTAATGTCATCTTTGTTCCCTGCAAAATCTGCATCTGAAAAACCTATTAGCTCTCTATCATTACTTCTTGGGTACCATAAGCCAAGATTTGGCATACCTTTAAGGTATCTCAAAATCCGCATTGCAGCAGCATAGTGAGATTCCTTAGAGTTCACCTGAAATCTAGCACATACACATGTTGAGAACATTATGTCAGGTCTACTGGCAGTAAGGTAGAGCAAGGTTCCAATTATGCTTCTGTACTTGGTTTCATCAAAAGGTTTCCCTTTTCATCCTTGTCGAGAGACATAGTTGAACCCATTGGAGTTCTCATCGAGGTTGAATTCTCCATTCCGAATTTCTTAATTAGATCTTTGGTGAACTTGGTCTGCGAGATGAAAATTACATCTTCAGATTGTTTCACCTGAAACCCTAAGAAATACTTCAGCTCGCCCATAATACTCATTTCAAACTTCCCTTGCATAAGTTTTGAAAACTTCGTTCAGAGGTTATCATCAGTAGAGCCAAAAATAATATCGTCGACATAGATTTGCACTAGCAAAATCTTGCCTTTTATTTCCCTAATAAATAATTTCTTGTCTATCTTTCCCCTCGTGAACTAGTTCCCAAGTAGAAAGCTAGACAACATGTCATACAAAGCTCAAGGAGCTTGTTTCAGACCATATAAAGCTTTATGCAATAAATAAACGTAATCAGGTAAGTTAGAATCAACAAAACCTGGAGGTTGTTCCACATAAACCTCTTCCTTTATGTCACCATTAAGGAAGGCAGACTTCACGTCGATTTGATAGACAGTGAAGCCTTTGAGTGCAGCATATGCTAGGAATAACCTGATGGCCTCCAGCCTTGCCACTGGAGCATACGTCTGATTGAAGTCGATCATTCTTCTTGACAATATCCTTTAGCGACGAGTCTGACCTTGTTCTTTATGATCGTTCCATCCTCATCCAGCTTGATCCTGTAGACCTATTTTGTGCCAATGACATTCTTATCCTTGGGTCTTGGAACAAGTTTTCGTACTTTGCATCACTTGAACTGATTTAGTTCTTCTTCCATTGCCACTATCCACGATGCGTCTGAGTTCACTTCCTCAAACTTTTTTGGTTCAACCTGTGAGAGAAAACTTAGATATAAATTTTCGTTAGTTGTACCTCTACGAGTTCTGACACCATCCAGGGGATCTGCTATGATCTGGTCCATGGTGTGATCCTTCAGATGTCTGAGCTCTAGATTTCTTGCATCTGGATTCTCTTTAATTACTAGAGTGACTTCATCATCTTGCATAATTTCTTCATCTGGATCATCAATCTCTCAAATAGGGGTCGAAGTGGTGATCTTGATGAACTTTTCACCTTTATCTTCAGATGGTTCATCCAAGCTGAGTTCGTTCAACTTTGTACCTACATCTTTAATAAGCACACTAGAAGAGTTGCCTTGCAGCAAGCTCGTCTCATCAAATACAACATGTATTGTTTCTTCTGCGACCAGGGTTTTTCTATTCAATATCCTATATGCCTTACTATGGCTACTATATCCTACAAAAATACCTTCAAAGCTCTTTTCGCTGAACTTGGTAGTATGATACTTAGCATTGTTAAGCACGAAACATTTACAACCAAAAATTCTAAAATATGAGACGGTTGGTTTCCTGGCCTTTAGAAGTTCGTAAGGTGTCTTATCGTGGTTTTTGTTTACGAGTGCTCGATTTTGCACGTGGCATGCAGTGTTGACGGCTTCAGCCTAGAAGTATTTCGATAGTGAGGCATCACTCAACATGGTCCTGCAAGCCTCTATGAGTGTACTATTCCTTCTCTCGACCACTCTGTTCTGTTGTGGAGTACGAGGAGAGGAAAACTCATGAAAGATACCCAAGCTTTCACAAAATTCTGTCATGGCCCCAGACTTGAACTATGTTCCATTGTCACTTCTGATTTTGACTATGGAGCATTTGTACTCATTCTGAACTTGCCTGACAAAATTAGTAAAGATGTCAAAGGTATCTGACTTGTGTTTTAGAAAGAACACCCACGTAAAGTGCGAGTAATCATCAACAATTACTAACATATAATCCTTATTTTCAATTCTTGTAATTTGCAGTGGATCAAATAAGTTCATATACATTAGATGTAAACATCTATTAGAATCTTTGCCGATAACACTTTTAAAGGTAGCCCTTGTTTGCTTGCCTTTTACACATGCATGACAAGGTCTATGTTTGACGTACTTGACATTTGTGGCATCACGTACTAAGTTCATTAAAAATATTTTATTAATAGTTTTGGAATTAATATGTGCTAGTCTCTTGTGCTATTGGTCACCAAGAGATGCACTATCTTTTGCTAAAAAGCACACTGGTGTAGAAGAGTCTATACAAATGAAATTCAAACAAAATATGTTTCTGCTTCGAGTGCCGGATAGAATCGTTTCCATATTGTCAACAGATTTTATCAAGCACTTATCAGCGTGAAACTCAACTATGTATCCTTTATCACAGAGTTGGCTTATGCTTATAAGATTGTGTTCCAATCCTTCAACATAAGCTACATCTAAAAAAGATACACTACCGTTAGTAATCGTACCATAGCCTTTGGTCATTTCTCGATCCGAACCCTCAAAGATGACCTTTGGTCCGTTCATGACTGGGGAGAAGTTCTGAAGTAGGCTTTTAGTCCTGGTCATATGCCGAGAGCATCCACTGTCCAAATACCAGATTGGTGTTTTGGTGGCCTTTGGACATACCTGCAATCACAATCAGTTTTCCTTAGGAACCCAAATATGTTTGGGTCCTTGGTCTTGGGTTAGAACACTCCCCCTACGAATATTAACATTATGAGTGGTCTTTCTTATATTGCCAACATGTGGGGTTGCAGCATTTCTGGGATTAAACCAACAATCGATGACAAAGCGACCAATTTTGCCACAGCACCACTAGTCAAATCTGGTGTATCTTTGCCATATGTTCTCCTGCTTGGCCTTTTCAGGTTGTGGTCTAGCAGTGGCAGCATTCTTGGAAGAAGAAGCTTCATGATGATGACAATCACATGATTTCTTCTCCTTTATTGGCTTTTCCACAACGGGCTTTGTCTTTGGTGCTTTCTTGAAGTTATGACCATGATTGAAAGGTCCATAGCTCTGAAGAATCACTTCTTCATAAGGTGCCTTAAAGACACTTTCACCAAAATTTCTGGGGTGAGTCCATCCTTGATAACGGGACTTTGGCTCTACATAGGTAGGCCTAGCAAAGTGTCTGTAGGATGAGTCAAGATCAAACTCATTTGAAGGAAATATGCCCTTTTTGAAAGAGGTCTGATCTTGAGGGGCTTTCCCCTTCTCTTTGGACAAGGCCTTCTTGGCGGCCTTATTCTTCCGTTGGTCCTTATTTCTCCTCGAATATTTGCTAGGAGCTTCTTCATGTCCTAGTACAGCACACTTGGTCTTCGCTGAGAATAAGGCAACGAATGGAAAAACAGGCTTGGGCTTTGAGAAACTTTCAACAAGTTTCCTCTCAGCAGCAAGTTGTTCTTCCAACTCTTTGATGATTTTATCTTTTAGATCAACGTCCTCAAGAGCTTTGTTGTATTCTTCAATAGCATTATTGAATTTCTCTTTGAGTGAGTCAATCTTAGTGACTTCTTCTCTCAAGATGCTCTCTTCAGCTTTTAGAGACTTTATCTCTTTAGCCTGAGTTTTCACGACTCGACGACATTTGTCATAATCCATGATCAACTACTTGTTCTGGGCCATGAGTTCAGACTCATCGTCAGAAGAGCTGTCCTCACGATCATGCTCAGAAGCTTCAGATTCTGAAAGAGAAGTGAGAGAGTTTAGCTTCCTAGTGAACTGGGGCACTTGTTCGTCATCTGTCTGAGCCATAAGCCCAAAATAGGCTTGTTCTTCTTCACTCGACTATGATGAGTCGGAGTCACTAAGAGTCATTCACTTTTTGGCTATTTAGCTCTTCTCTGTCCTCTTCTTATTGTATGAGCACTTCTTTTCCTCTCTTCTTCCACCCTCCTTCTTTTGGGGGCAGTCAGCAATGACGTGTCCTGGCTTATTACAGCAGTAGAAAATGATGTCAGTAGAAATATGTTTGTTCTGTTTAGGAGTGTACCTGTTGAGACTACTTGAGCCTTTTCTTTGACGATCACCATCACATCGTGATCTTCTATAAGTGGCATCCTTGCCTTTCCAGTGCTTCTTCTTGTTCAAGAATTTCTTGAATTGTCATGAGAGTAATGAGAACTCTCCTTCAGATAGCTCAGAGCCTGAGGTACTTGGCTTCGATGTTTCTTCTTCACTTACTTCTTGAGCTGGAGCTGGAGGAACAACCTTTGACTTCTTTGAGGTTTCTGCATTTAAAGCAACAGACTTCTCTTTGAATGCAGACCTACTCTTCTCTTCTTCAGCCTTTCTGGTATTGAGTTGAAACTCATATGACATAAGCTTCCATAAGAGATTCAGTGGGTTTGTCTCAGCTAGTTTTCCAAACTCCCTGATGGCACAGATCTTGTTATCCCATTCCTTAGTTAGGGATCTCAAGAATTTGTTATTTAATTCTCCGTTAGTGAAGACTCTGCCATAGACCCTTAGGCCATTTACTATCTTGAAGAAATTCTCAAATGTGTCAGCAATGGTGTCCTTGTTTCCTTGTCGGAAGGCTTCATACTTTTCATTTAGAAGGGATCTACTATCATCAGTCCCTTCTTTTGTACCTACCATTAAGGTAACTAGAGACTGTCATATCTCCTTTGCAGACTGGCAGTGAATCAGGTTTTGCAGCATGGAGTCATCGACTGCACTTGCTATAATGTTTTTGGCTTCTTGTCTAATGGCACAAGTGCAACCTCGTTCTTATCTAGATCCATTAGTTTCTTTGAAACTTTCTTGGTTGGATCTATAGTGGAGATTGTCATCGGAATGTAAGGACCTTCTTCAACTATCATGAAGATCCTTGGATCCACATCTTCCATAAATAATTTGATTCTCTCTTTCTATATGGGAAAATTGTTCTTGGTGCACATAGAAGCTTCGTGACTTAAGATACACGAGTAGGTGCTTAAGGTACTCGAGTAGGTGGTTGGTTCTCGAGTGAGAGGGTTACATGCCCTATGTCACGGTCATGATGATGAACTGTAAATATGCGTATTTTTATGCACATTAATTTAGTCATTTTCATTTATTTTCGTCGTTTTTACTTATTTTTGTTCAATAAAATGTTCCTATTCTTGTAAATTTTCTCCTAACTTGTTTTATTTTGATTTTCAGAAAAATTCCAAAATCTGCCAAAAATTGGGAAGTACACGCCCGTGACACATGGGTCACGCCCGTGACCGAGCCGTGACTGTGCATTTCCCGTGAAATCGGAAAATTTCTGAAGAAAAGGCTTGACACGCCTGGCGACACGCCCGTGTCACCCGACACGGGGCGTGACCCAAGCCCGTGTCCTCTCCTCTCGACGAATTCCACTCGACGATCGTCGAGTGTCGACCCCAACTGTCACGCCCATAGTCACGCCCGTGACCTGGGGCGTGACCCAATTTCAGCTCAACGATTTCGACTCGACACTTTCCGCTCGACATTCGTCGAGTGTCGACCCAACTGTCACGCCCATAGTCACGCCCGTGACATGGGGCGTGACCTTTCCAGCTGGCCCGACAAGACGCTGCCGAGGACATTTGACGCAACCCGCGCCTGGCTCTACCTCCCCGACACGCCCATAGTCACGCCCGTGACCTAGGGCGTGACTGCTGCGAACTCAGCCCGAAGTCAACTTTGCTGTCCAATCGCCAGCCGCCTTCATGAATAGTACTGTCACGCCCCCATGTCACGCCCGTGACTGAGGGCGTGTACTTAGAAATTTTTTCCTATAAATAGCCCAGTTCTGTAAGGTCCAAGGGTTCAGATTTTTGGGCCAAGTTAGTGTCTTTTTGTGGGCTTAATCCGTGGATTCTAGTGCTATGTAAGGAGATTTCTCCCTTCTTATTTCATGTTTTGTTTTTGCTTTACCTTTTAGCTTTGTAATAGCTTGAAAATTTTAATAAAAATGTTAGATTTTCTCTCTTTATTTAGCATGAAAAATTCATTTGGATGGCTCACCTCTTTCCTTTTTATCCTTGGTTTTATCTTTGTTCTTCACTTGTTCTTCACTTGTTCTTCATTTATGAAAAGTGTGTGTGTGTGTATGAGTGTAACATGCTTACTTTACATTTTTTTTTACTTGTTTTCATGCTTAGGTTAGGATTTCCTCTTTACATGCCTTTGATTTTTCAAGATAGGTTTTGTTAGAAACTCATGAAATGATGAATTAGGTTTTCCTTTTTTTCTTGTCTTCTTCAACATCTTCACTCTTATGAGTGTGTAAAAGAGTTAAAGTTTCCTTTGTTTTTTTTACTTAGCTTCATTTTGGAATGAAAACTTTTTTTCTTCTTTCACTTTTATTTCAACTTTTTTAGCTCTTTTATGAAATCCTAGGAATGAAAATGTTGAAATTTTTATTTTCCAAAAACTTTGGTTTTTAATTTGTTTTGAAAAACTTTTGTCATCTAAAATTTTAATTTCTTCTTTTTATTTGTTTTTGGCAAAACCTATGCTTGAAATAGTTAAAATTTTAATTTTTAGGTAACTTTGATTTTTCATGAAGTGTGTGTGAGTGTAGGTGTATAATTTTTATCCTTTGATTTAAATTGTGTAGAGTGTGTGAGTGTAGGTGTATAATTTTCATGCTTTCTTTTTAATTGCTTTCTTTTAATGCTTTATTCAAATTATGTAGAGTGTGTGAGTGTAGGTGTATAATTTTATTGCTTTCTTGAATTTCATTTGGAGTGTGTGTGTTCGTGTGCATTTATTTCCGCCTACTCGTTAAGAGTTAAATGGCGCATCGTTTTCATTTTCAGTCCTACTCGTTTGAGTAGGACTTGCAATTTTACTTTCTTTATTTTTTCCGCCTACTCACTTGAGTTAAATGGCCGGACTTCTTAGCCCTGTAATCGCATTTATTTTCTCCTACTCATTTGAGTAGGACTCGCTTTCATTTCAGTCCTACTCGTTTGAGTAGGACTTGCAATTTTCAGCCTTTATTTACCGCCCCCACTCGTTTGAGTGGGACTCGCAAATTTGAATTATGCAAATTTCTTTTCATGTGTAACTTAGTTCCTTTTTAATTTATAATTTAGAGTGTGCGTGAGTTCTTGTTTTAGCTAATTTTTCAATTTTCTAAATGTTGTTATTTTTCTTATGTCTCTTTCTTATAATCGTTTAGTATTTAATTTCGAACTCACGCCTCACTAAATTATAAGCCGTCCCCATACCGATGTGTGGCTAATCGCTATTAGCCTCGGCATCGAAGAGCATTGGGACATTTGAAATGATTTATAATAATTAAAGTTCTTAATTTTCATTTTAATTTAAGCACTTAGGGTTTACTCCGGGTTTACGACGCGTAGGACCACATAATCGATGTGTGGGCCCTATTTCCGTAGTCCATATGCTAGCTAGCCGAGAGGCCGTGCATATGGACCGATCACCCCTGGGTAAATAGAGTTGCGTGCACCCCCTCGAGAGAGGACAAGCGTAATTCTACCGGATTGGGTTCCCCACCCAATAGCGGGGTTCTTAGCGTAAAGCGGGCGTTAAGAGGAATCCTTCGTCGGACTAACGTTCGGTCGAATAGTCTTAACGTTCAGGTGAGCAATATTCCTAGAGATAAGTGCGCTCACATTTGTGGAACCTCCACGGCCAAGTTGCCTTATTATTAATTTGAAAACTAAGTCTTTTTATTATTAAAAATTGTTTTAGTCTTAATCCGATTCGATGCCGAGCGTTAACCCTTCATCGAATATTTTCTAAATCGTTTTTTTTTCGCTCCTTTGCTTTTCCGTTTTTAGTTAAGTAAAAAATCCACCTTATTTTCAGTAAAATAATAGTCCTCCCGGAGGAGTAAGAATAGTCAACGCGACCCCGAGAACAATACGACCTCGGTATTCCCCCGAATATCGAGTACTACTTGCGATAGGTGCACTTGCCTACCCGAGCAAGCCCGCGGCGATCGACTCACCGAACCAACCACAGTAAGAGTCTGTTCGCGGGCCCATCAAGTTTTTGGCGCCGTTGCCGGGGAACTCTCTTTTCGAGTTGCTATTTCGAATTCCGGAGTCTATTAATTTTACTTATTTTCTAAAAAAAAAAAAACTAAAAACTTTATTTTAAAAGCAAAAAAAAAAAGAGTTTATTTTTGTTTTATTTTTGTTTGGGTGTATGACCCGAGGACAACCCTCAGAGTCTGAAGATTTAGACTTCGACCCTGAGATCGAACGCTCTCTTGCGCGTATCCGATCTCATCGCCGAAATCCTTCTTTAGATCCCGAGGAATCTATCGGAGAACCCACTGTTGTAGTTATGGCCGCCCCTAACCTTCCCCCGGCGGCCGAGCGTACTATGTCTTATTACGCCCGGCCTAACCTGGATGATTCAGGGTCGAGTATTGTTCGCCCTGCGGTGGCCAATAATAATTTTGAAATAAAGTCAAGTGTCATTCAAATGGTCCAAAACGCCGTGCAGTTCGATGGACTGCCGGATGAGGACCCGAATGTCCACTTGTCCAATTTCTTGGAGATATGCGACACCTTCAAGATCAATGGCGTCACTGATGACGCCATTCGTTTGCGCTTATTTCCTTTTTCCCTTAAGTCCAAAGCCAAGGCGTGGTTGAATGCCCTCCCGCGAGGATGTATCACCACGTGGGCTGAGTTGACGTAACGGTTCCTAACGAAGTACTTTCCGCCCGCCAAAACTGCAAAGTTGCGGGCGGACATTTCTTCGTTTGTGCAGAACGATCCTGAGTCTCTATACGAGACTTGGGAACGATTTAAGGAATTCCTCCGCCGTTGCCCGCACCACGCGCTGCCAACGTGGTTGCAAGTTCAAATTTTTTATAATGGGCTGAATTTTCAGACGCGTCAAATGATTGACGCGGCTGCCGGGGGAACGCTTAACAACAAAACCCCCGAGGCCGCCCAGGCTTTATTCGAAGAGATGGCTATGAACGCCTATCAATGGAACGTCCCGCGGGGACGGCCAAAGCCGGCGGCTGGTCTTTTTGAAGTGGATGCCACTGCTCTCTTGACCCTTCAAGTTGAAAGGTTAACAAAGCAGGTGGCGGAGATGTCTGCTGCCTCCTCCACTCCGCCTTGTTTTATTCCCCCCAACGTCTGCGTAGCTGAAGAGTTCGTGGACTTCATGGGAAATTCGGGTCGTCCTCCCTTCAACCCCAACAACAACCCTTATAGTAATAACTATAATCCGGGTTGGAGGAATCACCCCAACTTCTCGTGGAGCAACCCGAATAATGCTCAGCGCCCCCCTATTTCTTATGCGCCCGGATTTCTTCCTCCCCCTCCTCTTCCGAAACCCTCCCCGATGGAGGAAAATTTTTCGAAGTATATTGCGTCCAACGAGTCAAATATCCGGAACATCACCGGATCGCTAAAAACACTCGAACAACAGGTTGGACAGCTGGCGAGGATGATGTCCGAGCGCGCGCTCGGGGCACTGCCGGGAAACACGGAGCCCAATCCGCGGGAAAACGCCAACGCTATAACCCTCCGTAGCGGAAAGGAGGTGGTCGATCCAAAACGGACCGACCCTCAGGTACATATTTCACCTCCGACCCCTCTTCCCCTTTCTTCGCTCACGCCACCTTTACCTATTATAAAAGAAAAAATTATTTTAAACAAGGCTCTCCGTATCCGCATAAGTTAGAAAACGAGCGTAAGGACGCGCAATATGAAAAATTTATTTTATTATTAAAACAAATTCACATTAATGTTCCTTTTTGCGAGGCTATCTCGCAAATGCCCAAATATGCGAAATTTTTAAAAGAACTACTTTCTAATAAACGCAAATTAGAGGATATTTCGCATGTATCTCTCAACGCTGTCTGCTCGGCGGCCCTTACTAATAAATTGCCCGCAAAACAAAACGACCCGGGACGGTTTTCCATCCCGTGCCTTTTTGGCGATATATTAGTAAAGTACGCCTTAGCTGATTTAGGGGCTAGCATTAATCTGATGCCGTTCTCGCTCTTTTCGCGTTTAGGTTTGGGTACTCCTAGTCCTACGAATATGCGCATCCAATTAGCGGATCGCTCGGTTAAGTTCCCTATCGGGGTAGTGGAGGACGTCCTTGTCCGAGTCGACAAGTTTACCTTCCCGGTAGACTTCGTCATCTTAGATATCGAGGAGGACGCCGAGGTACCAATAATACTCGGTCGCCCTTTTCTCGCCACCTCCCGCGCACTAATAGATGTTAGTAATGGTAGCCTTCTCCTCCGAGTAGGCGATGACCAAGTTACTTTCTCTATTAATCCCTCGATGGACAATTTGTCATCGAGCGACGATTTCTGCTATTCTTTAGATACCTTTTTCGGAGATCGTTCTTCTCCCATTTTCGAGTCCGTATTTTTAAATGACGATATTTATGCGCTCGAAAATTTTAACTGCGATGAGGATACGTCTATAGACTTGCCTTTCGAACCAATTGGTAAGAAAGACATAGGAATTAAAACCTCCCTAGAAGAACCGCCCATCCTAGACCTCAAACCCTTACCCGCCTCGCTCAAGTACGCTTTTTTGGGAAAAGGTGATACGCTCCCCGTTATCATTTCTTCGGACTTGAGTGATTCGGAGACTTCCGATTTATTGGAAGTTTTATTTAAACATCGCCACGCAATTGCGTGGCAAATCTCTGACCTAAAGGGGATTAGCCCCTCCTTTTGCACCCATAAGATTTTCCTAAACGATAATTGCCGCAAAACGATTCAGCCGCAGCGTCGTCTTAACCCAAACATGAAAGACGTCGTTAAAGCCGAAATCATTAAGTTATTAGATGCGGGGATTATCTACCCTATTTCGGACAGTGCATGGGTTAGTCCCGTGCATGTCGTGCCCAAGAAGGGCGGTCTTACCGTAGTGGCGAATGAGCATAACGAGCTTGTCCCAACTCGTACTGTTACGGGTTGGCGAGTGTGCATCGACTATAGGAAACTTAATGACGCCACCCGCAAGGACCATTTCCCTCTGCCATTTCTAGACCAGATTTTAGAGCGTTTATCCGGTCATCCGTATTATTGTTTTCTTGATGGTTTATCGGGGTTTTTCCAAATCCCCATTTCCCCCGATGATCAAGAGAAAACAACTTTTACTTGCCCGTTCGGCACCTTCGCATATCGAAGAATGCCATTTGGACTCTGCAACGCGCCAGCTACATTCCAAAGATGTATGCTAGCGATCTTTGGCGAGCTAGTAGAAGACATTATGGAAGTCTTTATGGATGACTTCTCTGTTTTCGGACGCTCTTTTCCCGATTGCCTTAACAATTTAGATCGTGTCCTTCAACGGTGCGAGGACACAAGCCTTGTTTTAAATTGGGAAAAATGCAACTTTATGGTTCGAGGAGGTTTGGTCCTCGGCCATATGATTTCGTCTAAGGGGATAGAGGTGGATAAGGCCAAGATAGAAATTATAGAAAAACTTCCGCATCCAACAAACGTAAAATCTATTAGGAGTTTCTTAGGCCATGCGGGCTTTTATCGACGCTTTATTCAAGATTTTTCAAAAATAACAAAGCCGCTAACTCACCTCTTGGAAAAGGAATCACGCTTCATCTTTAGTAGCGAATGCGAGTCCGCCTTTAATTTGATAAAACAAAAACTTATCTCTTCACCAATTTTAGTGGCCCCTAATTGGTCCCTTCCGTTCGAAATAATGTGCGACGCTAGTGATATTGCCTTAGGTGCCGTTCTTGGCCAACGCGTAGAAAAACATTTTCATCCTATTTATTACGCTAGCAAGACGCTCACTTCCGCACAAATAAATTACACGACAACGGAAAAGGAACTCTTAGCCGTCGTTTTCGCTTTCGATAAGTTTCGCTCGTATATAACGCTATCTAAAGTTATCGTTTTTACCGATCACTCCGCGCTTAAATATTTATTAGCTAAAAATGATGCGAAGCCCCGCCTTCTTCGATGGATTCTCCTCCTACAAGAGTTTGATTTGGAGATCCGAGATAAGCGGGGAGCGGAAAATCTAGCGGCGGACCACCTCTCCCGTTTAGAAAATCCAGGTGCGGAAGCGCTCGTCGAATCTGAAATAAATGACAGATTCCCCGAGGAACGCCTTCTTGCCATTAATAATATCTTCGTCATCTTCGCCTTGGTTCGCAGATTTTGCAAATTTTTTAGTAGCGCGGGTCCTTCCAAAAGAATTTTCCGGTCACCAAAAGAAGAAATTCTTTTCTGACTTGAAAAATTTCTTTTGGGAGGACCCATTTCTTTTTCGTATCTGCGCGGACCAAGCGGTTCGACGATGCGTTGCGGGTGTGGAGTGCTTACAAATTCTTAAGCACTGCCACGAGGGTCCAGCCGGTGGGCATTATCAAGCCAACCGGACCGCTCGGAAGGCGCTAGAGGCGGGCTACTTTTGGCCCACTCTCTTCAAAGACGCGCATAATTTTGTGCGCGCATGCGATAGCTGTCAGCGGTCGGGTAACATCTCTCGTCGCGACGAGATGCCCCAAAACATGTTTTTAGAATGCGAAGTCTTCGATTTGTGGGGCATAGATTTTGTTGGCCCCCTACCTCCGTCTTTCAAAAATATGTATATTTTAGTGGCGGTCGACTACGTATCGAGGTGGGCGGAAGCGCAAGCTCTCCCCACCAACGATGCGCGAGTCGTCGTTACATTTCTTAAAAAATTATTTTCTCGCTTCGGCACGCCTCGCGCAATTGTTAGTGATAGGGGAACGCATTTCTGTAACGCTCTTATGGCTAAGACGTTAGCTAAATACGGAGTCACGCACAAGCTTGCCACCCCCTACCACCCGCAAACAAGTGGCCAAGTCGAGGTAGTAAATCGAGAGATTAAGCGAATTTTAGAAAAAACCGTTTCGCTAAATAGGAAAGATTGGTCCGTTAAACTCGACGATGCGTTGTGGGCGTATCGGACGGCATACAAAACCGCTATTCGGATGTACGCCGTTCCGGTTAGTCTACGGCAAAGCGTGCCATTTACCCGTAGAATTAGAACATCGCGCACTTTGGGCTTTAAAACTCTTAAACCTCGACTCCAACTTAGCCGCTCAGAATAGAAAACTGCAACTAAACGAGCTCGATGAATGGCGTGCGAACGCTTACGAGAGCAATAAATTCTATAAGGAGCGCTCTAAGTTATATCACGATCGACATTTAAAGTCCCCAAAAATATTTTCTCCGGGCGATCTTGTCCTTCTTTATAATTCACGCCTTAAGCTTTTTCCAGGTAAACTAAAATCTAGATGGTCCGGTCCCTTCTTAGTTGAAGAAGTCTTTCCATATGGGACCGTACTCGTCTCCCACCCGGAAAGAGGTTCGTTTAAAGTAAACGGTCATCGGCTTAAGTTATACATCGCGGGCGACCCAGTGATCGAGCATTACGAAACCATAACCCTACTAGATTTATAAATCCGCCAAAATAAGTCAAGCTACACGACTATAAACAAAGCGCTCCTGGGAGGCACCCCTCGCTTATCTTTTTCGCCCTTTCCTCATTATCTTTGCTGCTTTTTCTAATAAACGCAGGGTTTCTGATCGGCCTCCCCCTCCGCGTTTCAGGGAAGCTTCTACCCCCTTCCCTTTCTTTTCGTTGTACATATTGTCTTTCATTTCTGTTCCGCATACTTACGATACAACATTGGGGACAATGTTGGACTTAAGTATGGGGGTATTTTCGTGCTTTATTTTCTGCACTTCAATTTTTCTGCATCTCAAAAAAAAAAGAAAAATACAAAAAAATACATATAACAACAAAAAAAAAACAAAAAAATAAAAAAACATCTTAAAATGAAACAAAAAAAAAATTTTAAATGAAAAAAAACAAAAAAAAATTTTATGAAAAAACAAAAAAAAAATTTTTTGTTTCTCTTTGTATATATTTTTTGTTTTTTCTCTCTCCCCCTTCCTCATTCTTGTACAAACATTTTTCTTTTTCTCCCTTATTTTTGTACATATTATGAAAATTCTCTTAAAAAATACAAAAAAAAAGATAATAGTTCAAAAAATTTTCAAACAAAAAAATTGAGAAAAACAAAAATACAAAAAAAAAGATAATAAATGAAAAACACAAAAAAAATGTTTACAAAAAAACTATAAAAAAAACAAAAAATTGTTTTGCAACAAATAAATTAAATATTCCATACTTAACTTTTCTGCTATCCAAAAATTCTGTTTTGAGTTTATATGTGAATACTATTAATTCTCTGTTTACTACCCGTTTGTTAATTATCGATTGAAACATTTAAATAGTCGGGGTTAAGTTTTAAAGAATTCTTTATGCTTTGTTAAAACTAGCGGACTCGTTTTAGGCACTACTTCTAATTTTTCATTAATAGGAGCACGTATATTATGTTAGGAAATAACGACTATAGAATTCAATTATACTTACTTTTAGCTTTCTGAAAACATTGGAACGTACAAATTATTAAGGTTGCTCTCAAAAATTTTTAGGATTACAATCTAGTTTTCCTTTCTCCCCTCACTTTTCATGACCTACTTGGCATGAAAAATTTTTCCTTAAAAGATCTTATGTCAATGGGAACAAGATTTCGTTCCGTAAACATAGGCACCCAATAATTTAAAAGATTATATAGGGAGTAAGAGGATAAAATTCATTACTCCTACAAATATACATTGGGTTAATTTTTATTATTATGAAGTTGAAAAACAAAAATCATATTAGGAAAATAAGATTTCGTTTTCCTAATAATCCAAAAGAAAAAAAAATGGAGGTTCGAGAAAAAACTTACCTCACCTCAAATATCAAAACCCTCTTCATAAACCACACTACCCCCTTAGCCAATTACACGATTCTAGAATTAATTCAAAAATCTTTTTGAGAGCATAATTAGTAAATTGTATTATTTCCGGTAGCACTCGTATAAGCTAGAATTCTTATAATTCCAAACTATTTTCGTTAACCTAACCATTACAAATGTTGCCTTCTATTTGATTACATCAAGAAGTCTTTTGGCCAAAACTTTTGCGCTATTTAAATCATCTACATAATTTTAGGACTTAACTCTTACACCCCGTATATTTATTTCGATCTCTCTTATAATTGATTAAGCGATAGCCAAAACTTAGAGTTTTTTTTATTCCTTATAGATTCACCTCAAACTTTTGCTCTGGAATAGCAAAAGCCTAAGTATGGGGGTATTTGATGAACTGTAAATATGCGTATTTTTATGCACATTAATTTAGTCATTTTCATTTATTTTCGTCGTTTTTACTTATTTTTGTTCAATAAAATGTTCCTATTCTTGTAAATTTTCTCCTAACTTGTTTTATTTTGATTTTCAGAAAAATTCCAAAATCTGCCAAAAATTGGGAAGTACACGCCCGTGACACATGGGTCACGCCCGTGACCGAGCCGTGACTGTGCATTTCCCGTGAAATCGGAAAATTTCTGAAGAAAAGGCTTGACACGCCTGGCGACACGCCCGTGTCACCCGACACGGGGCGTGACCCAAGCCCGTGTCCTCTCCTCTCGACGAATTCCACTCGACGATCGTCGAGTGTCGACCCCAACTGTCACGCCCATAGTCACGCCCGTGACCTGGGGCGTGACCCAATTTCAGCTCAACGATTTCGACTCGACACTTTCCGCTCGACATTCGTCGAGTGTCGACCCAACTGTCACGCCCATAGTCACGCCCGTGACATGGGGCGTGACCTTTCCAGCTGGCCCGACAAGACGCTGCCGAGGACATTTGACGCAACCCGCGCCCGGTTCTACCTCCCCGACACGCCCATAGTCACGCCCGTGACCTAGGGCGTGACTGCTGCGAACTCAGCCCGAAGTCAACTTTGCTGTCCAATCGCCAGCCGCCTTCATGAATAGTACTGTCACGCCCCCATGTCACGCCCGTGACCGAGGGCGTGTACTTAGAAATTTTTTCCTATAAATAGCCCAGTTCTGTAAGGTCCAAGGGTTCAGATTTTTGGGCCAAGTTAGTGTCTTTTTGTGGGCTTAATCCGTGGATTCTAGTGCTATGTAAGGAGATTTCTCCCTTCTTATTTCATGTTTTGTTTTGCTTTACCTTTTAGCTTTGTAATAGCTTGAAAATTTTAATAAAAATGTTAGATTTTCTCTCTTTATTTAGCATGAAAAATTCATTTGGATGGCTCACCTCTTTCCCTTTTTATCCTTGGTTTTATCTTTGTTCTTCACTTGTTCTTCACTTGTTCTTCACTTGTTCTTCATTTATGAAAAGTGTGTGTGTGTGTATGAGTGTAACATGCTTACTTTACATTTTTTTTTACTTGTTTTCATGCTTAGGTTAGGATTTCCTCTTTACATGCCTTTGATTTTCAAGATAGGTTTTGTTAGAAACTCATGAAATGATGAATTAGGTTTTCCTTTTTTTCTTGTCTTCTTCAACATCTTCACTCTTATGAGTGTGTAAAAGAGTTAAAGTTTCCTTTGTTTTTTTTACTTAGCTTCATTTTGGAATGAAAACTTTTTTTCTTCTTTCACTTTTATTTCAACTTTTTTAGCTCTTTTATGAAATCCTAGGAATGAAAATGTTGAAATTTTTATTTTCCAAAAACTTTGGTTTTTAATTTGTTTTGAAAAACTTTTGTCTTCTAAAATTTTAATTTCTTCTTTTTATTTGTTTTTGGCAAAACCTATGCTTGAAATAGTTAAAATTTTAATTTTTAGGTAACTTTGATTTTTCATGAAGTGTGTGTGAGTGTAGGTGTATAATTTTTATGCTTTGATTTAAATTGTGTAGAGTGTGTGAGTGTAGGTGTATAATTTTCATGCTTTCTTTTTAATTGCTTTCTTTTAATGCTTTATTCAAATTATGTAGAGTGTGTGAGTGTAGGTGTATAATTTTATTGCTTTCTTGAATTTCATTTGGAGTGTGTGTGTTCGTGTGCATTTATTTCCGCCTACTCGTTAAGAGTTAAATGGCGCATCGTTTTCATTTTCAGTCCTACTCGTTTGAGTAGGACTTGCAATTTTACTTTCTTTATTTTTTCCGCCTACTCACTTGAGTTAAATGGCCGACTTCTTAGCCCTGTAATCGCATTTATTTTCTCCTACTCATTTGAGTAGGACTCGCTTTCATTTCAGTCCTACTCGTTTGAGTAGGACTTGCAATTTTCAGCCTTTATTTACCGCCCCCACTCGTTTGAGTGGGACTCGCAAATTTGAATTATGCAAATTTCTTTTCATGTGTAACTTAGTTCCTTTTTAATTTATAATTTAGAGTGTGCGTGAGTTCTTGTTTTAGCTAATTTTTCAATTTTCTAAATGTTGTTATTTTTCTTATGTCTCTTTCTTATAATCGTTTAGTATTTAATTTCGAACTCACGCCTCACTAAATTATAAGCCGTCCCCATACCGATGTGTGGCTAATCGCTATTAGCCTCGGCATCGAAGAGCATTGGGACATTTGAAATGATTTATAATAATTAAAGTTCTTAATTTTCATTTTAATTTAAGCACTTAGGGTTTACTCCGGGTTTACGACGCGTAGGACCACATAATCGATGTGTGGGCCCTATTTCCGTAGTCCATATGCTAGCTAGCCGAGAGGCCGTGCATATGGACCGATCACCCCTGGGTAAATAGAGTTGCGTGCACCCCCTCGAGAGAGGACAAGCGTAATTCTACCGGATTGGGTTCCCCACCCAATAGCGGGGTTCTTAGCGTAAAGCGGGCGTTAAGAGGAATCCTTCGTCGGACTAACGTTCGGTCGAATAGTCTTAACGTTCAGGTGAGCAATATTCCTAGAGATAAGTGCGCTCACATTTGTGGAACCTCCACGGCCAAGTTGTCTTATTATTAATTTGAAAACTAAGTCTTTTTATTATTAAAAATTGTTTTAGTCTTAATCCGATTCGATGCCGAGCGTTAACCCTTCATCGAATATTTTCTAAATCGTTTTTTTTTCGCTCCTTTGCTTTTCCGTTTTTAGTTAAGTAAAAAATCCACCTTATTTTCAGTAAAATAATAGTCCTCCCGGAGGAGTAAGAATAGTCAACGCGACCCCGAGAACAATACGACCTCGGTATTCCCCCGAATATCGAGTACTACTTGCGATAGGTGCACTTGCCTACCCGAGCAAGCCCGCGGCGATCGACTCACCGAACCAACCACAGTAAGAGTCTGTTCGCGGGCCCATCAAGTTTTTGGCGCCCAAAAAAAAATTTTATGAAAAAACAAAAAAAAAATTTTTTTGTTTCTCTTTGTATATATTTTTTGTTTTTTCTCTCTCCCCCTTCCTCATTCTTGTACAAACATTTTTCTTTTCTCCCTTATTTTTGTACATATTATGAAAATTCTCTTAAAAAATACAAAAAAAAGATAATAGTTCAAAAAATTTTCAAACAAAAAAATTGAGAAAAACAAAAATACAAAAAAAAAGATAATAAATGAAAAACACAAAAAAATGTTTACAAAAAAACTATAAAAAAAACAAAAAATTGTTTTGCAACAAATAAATTAAATATTCCATACTTAACTTTTCTGCTATCCAAAAATTCTGTTTTGAGTTTATATGTGAATACTATTAATTCTCTGTTTACTACCCGTTTGTTAATTATCGATTGAAACATTTAAATAGCCGGGGTTAAGTTTTAAAGAATTCTTTATGCTTTGTTAAAACTAGCGGACTCGTTTTAGGCACTACTTCTAATTTTTCATTAATAGGAGCACGTATATTATGTTAGGAAATAACGACTATAGAATTCAATTATACTTACTTTTAGCTTTCTGAAAACATTGGAACGTACAAATTATTAAGGTTGCTCTCAAAAATTTTTAGGATTACAATCTAGTTTTCCTTTCTCCCCTCACTTTTCATGACCTACTTGGCATGAAAAATTTTATCCTTAAAAGATCTTATGTCAATGGGAACAAGATTTCGTTCCGTAAACATAGGCACCCAATAATTTAAAAGATTATATAGGGAGTAAGAGGATAAAATTCATTACTCCTGCAAATATACATTGGGTTAATTTTTATTATTATGAAGTTGAAAAACAAAAATCATATTAGGAAAATAAGATTTCATTTTCCTAATAATCCAAAAGAAAAAAAAATGGAGGTTCGAGAAAAAACTTACCTCACCTCAAATATCAAAACCCTCTTCATAAACCACACTACCCCCTTAGCCAATTACACGATTCTAGAATTAATTCAAAAATCTTTTTGAGAGCATAATTAGTAAATTGTATTATTTCCGGTAGCACTCGTATAAGCTAGAATTCTTATAATTCCAAACTATTTTCGTTAACCTAACCATTACAAATGTTGCCTTCTATTTGATTACATCAAGAAGACTTTTGGCCAAAACTTTTGCGCTATTTAAATCATCTACATAATTTTAGGACTTAACTCTTACACCCCGTATATTTATTTCGATCTCTCTTATAATTAATTAAGCGATAGCCAAAACTTAGAGTTTTTTTTATTCCTTATAGATTCACCTCAAACTTTTGCTCTGGAATAGCAAAAGCCTAAGTATGGGGGTATTTGATGAACTGTAAATATGCGTATTTTTATGCACATTAATTTAGTCATTTTCATTTATTTTCGTCGTTTTTACTTATTTTTGTTCAATAAAATGTTCCTATTCTTGTAAATTTTCTCCTAACTTGTTTTATTTTGATTTTCAGAAAAATTCCAAAATCTGCCAAAAATTGGGAAGTACACGCCCGTGACACATGGGTCACGCCCGTGACCGAGCCGTGACTGTGCATTTCCCGTGAAATCGGAAAATTTCTGAAGAAAAGGCTTGACACGCCTGGCGACACGCCCGTGTCACCCGACACGGGGCGTGACCCAATCCCGTGTCCTCTCCTCTCGACGAATTCCACTCGACGATCGTCGAGTGTCGACCCCAACTGTCACGCCCATAGTCACGCCCGTGACCTGGGGCGTGACCCAATTTCAGCTCAACGATTTCGACTCGACACTTTCCGCTCGACATTCGTCGAGTGTCGACCCAACTGTCACGCCCATAGTCACGCCCGTGACATGGGGCGTGACCTTTCCAGCTGGCCCGACAAGACGCTGCCGAGGACATTTGACGCAACCCGCGCCCGGCTCTACCTCCCCGACACGCCCATAGTCACGCCCGTGACCTAGGGCGTGACTGCTGCGAACTCAGCCCGAAGTCAACTTTGGTGTCCAATCGCCAGCCGCCTTCATGAATAGTACTGTCACGCCCCCATGTCACGCCCGTGACCGAGGGCGTGTACTTAGAAATTTTTTCCTATAAATAGCCCAGTTCTGTAAGGTCCAAGGGTTCAGATTTTTGGGCCAAGTTAGTGTCTTTTTGTGGGCTTAATCCGTGGATTCTAGTGCTATGTAAGGAGATTTCTCCCTTCTTATTTCATGTTTTGTTTTTGCTTTACCTTTTAGCTTTGTAATAGCTTGAAAATTTTAATAAAAATGTTAGATTTTCTCTCTTTATTTAGCATGAAAAATTCATTTGGATGGCTCACCTCTTTCCCTTTTTATCCTTGGTTTTATCTTTGTTCTTCACTTGTTCTTCACTTGTTCTTCATTTATGAAAAGTGTGTGTGTGTGTGTGTATGAGTGTAACATGCTTACTTTACATTTTTTTACTTGTTTTCATGCTTAGGTTAGGATTTCCTCTTTACATGCCTTTGATTTTTCAAGATAGGTTTTGTTAGAAACTCATGAAATGATGAATTAGGTTTTCCTTTTTTTCTTGTCTTCTTCAACATCTTCACTCTTATGAGTGTGTAAAAGAGTTAAAGTTTCCTTTGTTTTTTTTTACTTAGCTTCATTTTGGAATGAAAACTTTTTTTCTTCTTTCACTTTTATTTCAACTTTTTTAGCTCTTTTATGAAATCCTAGGAATGAAAATGTTGAAATTTTTATTTTCCAAAAACTTTGGTTTTTAATTTGTTTTGAAAAACTTTTGTCCTCTAAAATTTTAATTTCTTCTTTTTATTTGTTTTTGGCAAAACCTATGCTTGAAATAGTTAAAATTTTAATTTTTAGGTAACTTTGATTTTTCATGAAGTGTGTGTGAGTGTAGGTGTATAATTTTTATGCTTTGATTTAAATTGTGTAGAGTGTGTGAGTGTAGGTGTATAATTTTCATGCTTTCTTTTTAATTGCTTTCTTTTAATGCTTTATTCAAATTATGTAGAGTGTGTGAGTGTAGGTGTATAATTTTATTGCTTTCTTGAATTTCATTTGGAGTGTGTGTGTTCGTGTGCATTTATTTCCGCCTACTCGTTAAGAGTTAAATGGCGCATCGTTTTCATTTTCAGTCCTACTCGTTTGAGTAGGACTTGCAATTTTACTTTCTTTATTTTTTCCGCCTACTCACTTGAGTTAAATGGCCGGACTTCTTAGCCCTGTAATCGCATTTATTTTCTCCTACTCATTTGAGTAGGACTCGCTTTCATTTCAGTCCTACTCGTTTGAGTAGGACTTGCAATTTTCAGCCTTTATTTACCGCCCCCACTCGTTTGAGTGGGACTCGCAAATTTGAATTATGCAAATTTCTTTTCATGTGTAACTTAGTTCCTTTTTAATTTATAATTTAGAGTGTGCGTGAGTTCTTGTTTTAGCTAATTTTTCAATTTTCTAAATGTTGTTATTTTTCTTATGTCTCTTTCTTATAATCGTTTAGTATTTAATTTCGAACTCACGCCTCACTAAATTATAAGCCGTCCCCATACCGATGTGTGGCTAATCGCTATTAGCCTCGGCATCGAAGAGCATTGGGACATTTGAAATGATTTATAATAATTAAAGTTCTTAATTTTCATTTTAATTTAAGCACTTAGGGTTTACTCCGGGTTTACGACGCGTAGGACCACATAATCGATGTGTGGGCCCTATTTCCGTAGTCCATATGCTAGCTAGCCGAGAGGCCGTGCATATGGACCGATCACCCCTGGGTAAATAGAGTTGCGTGCACCCCCTCGAGAGAGGACAAGCGTAATTCTACCGGATTGGGTTCCCCACCCAATAGCGGGGTTCTTAGCGTAAAGCGGGTGTTAAGAGGAATCCTTCGTCGGACTAACGTTCGGTCGAATAGTCTTAACGTTCAGGTGAGCAATATTCCTAGAGATAAGTGCGCTCACATTTGTGGAACCTCCACGGCCAAGTTGCCTTATTATTAATTTGAAAACTAAGTCTTTTTATTATTAAAAATTGTTTTAGTCTTAATCCGATTCGATGCCGAGCGTTAACCCTTCATCGAATATTTTCTAAATCGTTTTTTTTCGCTCCTTTGCTTTTCCGTTTTTAGTTAAGTAAAAAATCCACCTTATTTTCAGTAAAATAATAGTCCTCCCGGAGGAGTAAGAATAGTCAACGCGACCCCGAGAACAATACGACCTCGGTATTCCCCCGAATATCGAGTACTACTTGCGATAGGTGCACTTGCCTACCCGAGCAAGCCCGCGGCGATCGACTCACCGAACCAACCACAGTAAGAGTCTGTTCGCGGGCCCATCACATGACCATTGGCGTGACCTC
The DNA here is from genome assembly GCA_039583875.1 of Platanthera guangdongensis. Lineage (NCBI taxonomy): Eukaryota > Viridiplantae > Streptophyta > Magnoliopsida > Asparagales > Orchidaceae > Platanthera > Platanthera guangdongensis. The sequence goes on along the minus strand of CM077166.1, from coordinate 67,838,116 downwards.
CGTTCGATGATTTTAAGTGAGTTCGACAAATTCTCGATAGCTGAGTTCGACAATTTAGGTGTCACGCCCCATGTCACGGGCGTGACTTGAATGACACGAGCGTGTACGTCCTTTCCTCCATTTTAGATCGAACCGACAACGTAACCGCCTGTAACGCTTCGCCCGAGCGGGAAACGGGTAAGGACACGGGCGTGTCCATACCCCTGTCACATTATATATATAAGGAACAGTGAAAAAACCTTAGCCGTTTCACTCTTCCTCCCACCCGTATTTTTCTGAGAGAAGTCCTGTGGAGAAGGAGAGTTTACTGGAGGAAGATCTAGGGAAGGAGATCCGCCATCGCCGTAAAGGAGAGGATGTCGCCGCGAAGAATCACAAGGTCTATGGCCGGAAATGGAACCGCTGGAAGTGAGGTGAGTTTCCTACCCTCTCCCTTGGTGCTAGATCTATAATTATTTTCCTAGGCGAGACATCGACTAAGGAGAGTCTTGATGGAGAGGAGGAGTTTTCTAGGAAAGGCCATGCTAGGACTTGTGTCCTAGGTTTTAGATCTCTTCAACCACTCTCATCTTCTATGTGATGATAGGGGATGGTTTCGTGAAGGGTATTGGACTCTTTAGGTTGAATAAGGGAGGAGGTTTTCTTGAATGACTTGGGAAGACTGTCTTGAGGAGGAAGATGAACCGATGTTGTTCGTTCCGCCTTAAGATGCGTGCAGAATCTGTATTCTGCGCGCAGCAAATTTCGTGGTCATTTTTAGTTGTGATATGTCCAGATCTTGGCTTTCGGCTAAACACGAAAGTTGAAGCCCTTGAAAATACCTTTCCAATGAATGGTTGTATGACTTCAGGCAAAGTATGTAGCCACGGTAAAGCCTGGACGAAAATGACATCCGATAAATCCTGCATGCAGAATTGTGTTCTGTGCGCAGCGGACTTTGAAGCCAAATTCAAATAGGATATATTCAAATCTGTGTTGTGGGTTGAATATGAAAGTTGTAACCCATGAAAAGACCTTTCCATCGAGTGGTTACACATCTTCGTCGGATTCATGTAGCCTCGGGCATCTCCGGTTGAAGTTACTGTCCAGACTCAATCTGCACTTAAAATTCTGGATTTTTATATAATATGGATTTGGGTTCGGTGAAATCGATGTTGCAAATTATCTTGAGGTTTTGATGAAATATTTCATAATTAACCACCGTAATGCTATGAATGATTAAACTTGTGAATTTGATTTCATACAACTAATTGTGAAGCAAGCTTTATTGAATGAATTGACTTGATAAAATTTGGTAAGTTGTTATAGATGCATATCTTGTTATATCATGTTGGAAACAAATTTCGTACAATCGAATTGTGATGCAAGATTACTTGAACGGAATGACTTGATAGAACTTGGTAGATTATTACATGCGCATCATATATGAATTATGTTGGGATTATTTGGAATGTCATATGGGATGATAAGTTATGGCCAGGTGTATGTTCGATTGATGAATGAAATTTAGTAGTCCAATACTTAGAGCGTCGGCTCCCTATGGGTAGTATTGGGAAGGATTGTAAGTGCGGTGTTGACCGTTACAAGCTTGGATAGCTTGAGATGAGATAAACGGACGGTTGGGCTTGGTCCTCGGTGTTCACGTCCCGGGGCTCCTTCCGTGCCAGGTGGATGGTTGGGCTTGGCCCTCGTGCCTTCTTCCGAGGCTCCTTCCATGCCACGATAATGTGGAATTTGCATGTGGTGTAAGTCGACACGCGGTGTCATAATCCTGTATTAAGGATAGTGTGGCAGGTCTACGAGCTCACCAGTTGTCACACCGACGGGAGTCGACAGTTAGACTTTGGGCGGTTGGGCATGGTCCTCGGTGTTCACGTCCCGGGGCTCCTTCCGTGCTAGGTGAATTGTTGGGCTTGGTCCTCGTGCTCACTCCGAGGCTCCTTCCGGGTCACACAAGGTCAGTTCGAGGCTTGGTCCTCGGTGCACATCTACTCGATGCTCCCGTTGGGCCATAGTATGCATGGGCTCCGCTGTTGTGTTCTTAGCGTTGAGGCATACGGAGGCCTAAGTGAAGTAGTATGGATACCCGCCTAGTAGTAGAGATGCCCGCTCTACTGTCACCGCCTGGCCACGGCGGCTGATGCCTGAGAGGTTAGCTACCTGCTCGAAAAGTGGGAACTAATGGTGTATGTCGACATAGTGGTTGCATGGGTGTGCATGGGTGAGTCATTGTATAGCATACATACCATTTCATATCATTGCACAACAAGAACCTCATCGTATAAGTTTGTATGGGCACTATTATACGTTGAGTTACTTTATGCAAATCGACCCTTAACTTATAAGCTTGTATGGGCATCCTTATAAGTTAAGTTACTTACCTGTTGTATTTTTCTTACACTTGATGTTATACTAGCTCTTGTAGAATTGTTAGTTTATACATTGATAGCTCTTGTAGAACTGCTAGTTTATACATTGATACTCATGTACCTTGCCACCTGCTTGCACCTTTTATACTTATTATATATTGTACTATTGTTCCTTTTTCCCCGCCCGGTGCCGAGGAGTCGCCGGGGGAGCAGATGTGAAACCACTTAGTCGTTTCGAATAACGGTTGCTATGTCTTCCTTTTTAGGAGGCCACCCCGCAGGTAGAGCAGCAGTAGGCGTTACAGCAGGACAGCCAGGCCAGGATGACAGGGCCTGAGGGGACGGTACCGTCGCTACCGTCGGTTACTAATGTTAGTATTTTGATACCCTGATGTAGCCTGTTTGGGAAATGTTTAGCTGTACTCTGATATATTGTAGAAGCATGTTTTAGCTTCTCTTTTATTGATGTATTTGGACTATATGCTTAATATGGATTTGACTTCTCTTGCTTATTATATTTTTGTTTGGTTGGCATGTCATATTGATATTATTGTAGCCGGCGGAATAGGCGTCTTGTGGTATAGGTTAGCCCGTGTGCTAATGCTACCGCAAGGCGACTGTTTCGGGCATAAGTCTCCCCATTTGTGCCGTGTTTTGGGATCCGGGAGGGGGGGGTCTTACACTGCGTATGTACTTTGCTGACAACCCATCAGTCTTGTTGGGTCGGATGTGCGTTATCGGGGATCGTCCTCCAGACCGCAATATAAAACAACCCACTGCCCCTCTAACCCTCACAACCGTCTGGTGCACCATACTGCCATCGGTGTGACGAACGGCCAGTACTGCATGCCCCGCCACTAAATTTATGCACATGCAAGTATTTCACCCCGAGCCTTCAGCTCGCAGGACCAACCCATCCTGAATCCCTCAAACCCTACACGGGCGAGCATTTATCACAAGTCTCCCTCCAACCCATCACGGGTGAGAATGAAGAAAAATCCCTCCAACCCATCACGGGTGAGAATAAATCACAAACCCTCCAACCCCACACGGGTGAGAATGAACCACAATACTTAACCTATTAGACTACTATTGTCTATGGGTTATTATACTTAGTGATTTTAGGTTAATCCCAGGACTGCCCAGGGTACACCCGGTGAAGGGCTCTCGGGGGCACTAGGAACTATGATGCGATTACTCCCAAAGTTTCCTTTCTCAAGGATAATTACTTTTATTAGTGTCTACCCAGGATTTATACCCCAACTCTCATATTACTTTAGAACACCCTAAAGACTTAAGGTGTTATTAGGAGCGCGGCGGTCTTCCGCCGGTCCCCGTTATTGTTGCTGCCACGGGACTTGCACTCTTCCACACATGGTTAAGGAATCCTCTAGGAGACCAAACAGGGTTAATTCCTTTACTAAGATCCTTATTTTACTAGTTATTCAGATTCCTCTCCTGGTGGCCCTACTAGTACAAACATCGGTGCTAGACCCTTACCCATGTCCTGATACCACCCACAAATGTGACCTTCTAATTCCTCTAGCCATATGCCTCAAATTATTTATCCTAGGATGGTATGGACTTATATGATGACTAGGATGAATTTCAATAATTTCCAAATTACTTACACCATTAAATTAATTTCTTTAAATGTAATTGTACAACCTCGGGCTCGCGAATGGTGATCCAGCAAGCGAGAAAGGGGGACTGGCGAGATGACAGGATGCCCACGTGCAAGAGGCGAGACGTATGAACAGCTCTCTGAGTAGGCAAGACCTCTTAGTTGGGTGAGACCTCCTATGGGTGAGATGGCCTAGAGGTGAGAGGCCGGCGAGACAGACAGGAATTTCGTCTCGCCCGCCGGTACCTTCCCACTCGCCGCATGCGAGAAAGGAGTTCTCACCCTTCTTCCACTGAAGGGGGATTTTACCTTTATGCCCCAGGTAATTTTACATTTTTACCCCTGGAGGTCTGCATATAGCCCTCTGGAATAGCGGAGTTAGGCTGTTAGCAGAACAAGTCCAGGGTGTTTTGGTCTTTTCAGGATGATTTAGAAGTGATATTTGCAGAGCAGATTCAGAGGCCTATAAATAGACCGATAAGGTGCCTGAGAAGAGGTTATTGAACCTTTCCACTATCTTCCTCACAGGCACCTAGCTCAGCACTGGCTAGGGAGGGGAAGACTTTCAGTTCTTCCGGGTAAGAGGTGGGACCTCCAAGCTGGGCCCCCTCAGTCTGATTTCAGGTCACTGATTCTCATTAGGAGGGTAGCGCAGGGAGATTACATGGGGGCTGCATCCTGTTTCGAACTTTAGGAGGGATCAGAAAGCTGGTTCCAACATTTTTGGTGCGGTGAGCGTGGAACGCAGTCATCAGAGAAGAACCTTAAGCAACCACATGGCGGAAGATCACGGAGAAGGAGAAGGAGGGGAGTCGGATAACTAGGGGGGATTTGTAGGGAGAGCAGAGTTTATGGATTCAATCAAGGGGATCATGGATCTACTGCAAGGGATCTCGCGGCAGGGAGATTGTTCAACTCCACTCCCTCAAGTGCCAGCTCTCGCGACTCAGGAAGAACTCGTCTCGGCGCGAGTCGGAGAGGATGCCCCGGGGAGAAGGCCAGGAAAGGAGGTGATGGCGGAAGGGAGCGGGAGAGACATGGCGGGGAGGGAGCTATTTCCAAGCCCGGCGAGTGCCATCTCGCCTGGAGAGGTCGTCGCGTGAGTAGGGGAGGTGAGGCCGGCGGCGAGAGGGTCCCCATTTTGCGAGCTAATCCTGTACGCTCCCATCCCGGAGGGCTTCCGAGAGCCTGAGATGAACTACTATGTAGGGAAGGATGATCCCCTCCATCACTTGCAGTGGTTCGAAGACGCTGTCTCGATCAGGCCCATGACGGACGCGTTTAAGTGCCGCCTTTTTGCGATCACCCTAAAGGACAAAGCTAGGGACTGGTTCCATCAACTCCCGACAGGCTTGATATACTGCTTCGAGGACTTAAGTAGGAGTTTCCAGCTCAGGTTTTCCACATCTAAGAAGAGGAAGAAGAACCCGGAATCAATCTTTTTGATTAAGTAGAAGGCGGATGAATCGCTGGCTCAGTACGTGGATATGTTCCAAGAAGAGATTTTGGATATACAGGAGGTGCTAGGGTTTGCCCTCCAGATGACCTTTACTGTGGGACTACGGGAAGGATTCTTCAAGATGAGCCTCACCCGGAAGGCGTCGCTGTCTTTTGAGGGCTTGATGGAGAAGACGGCAAAGGAAATAGCGATGGAGGCGGCAAACCCAGCTTTTGCAATGAAGTTGGCAAGGCTTACTGAGGTAGAGTCAAGGGAGTCAGGTGGGAGAGAACAGGAGGCAAGGAGAAGAGAGGAGCCAAGGGCTCCAGTGTATCCGAAGCTGGGGTGGAGAAAACAGGGAGGCCCTGCCCCGGGACAAGGTAGAGGATTTCCCCAAGGGGGGAGGAACCAACATGGAGGACCGGGAAGGTTTCACCAGCAGGGGTGGGGGTATGGTCATAGACCACCCATGCCCCCTCCGCAGCAGGCTATGGCCATCGGCCGAGGCATAGGAAGGGGCCGGGAGAGAGGAAGAGGAGTAGGAGCAGGGAGAAGGAGGAACCCTCAGGATGGAAGGCAAGGGGGGGAGGTGGCGTTGCCATATTGTGACTTTCACGAGGAGGAAGGTCACGCAACGGCTACCTACCCAGATTTTTTGGAGATAAGGAGAACTCGAGGGGCAGGAGAACAGCCAAGGCCGGTGCAGATAGAGGAAGTAACAGTTACAGGAGAAGAGGATCGATGTGTGGATCGAACGAATGAAGGGGATCGCGGGGGGATTGGAGTGATCAATGGGGGGGTGGGGATATAGGCGGCCTGAAAGGCGAGCCTTCACACTATGTACTGCCGAAGAGTCGCCTCGACGTCACAATCCCCTCCTCCAGATGAAAAGATTACCTTTTCGAGGAATGACATGCCCGACCATGAGGACCCCTTTTGTGATGCACTGGTGATATGGACCGCCATCGAGAACTTCACGGTGTCGCGGATCCTAGTAGACAATGGGAGCTCAGTGAACGTGATTTTCAAAAAAGCATTCAATGCAATGAGGGTGGAGGCCCGGAGGGTGCTAGCGGCGGATGGACCACTATTTGGGTTCTCAGGAGAAAGGAAAGAAGTCGAGGGGGAGTGGGACTTCAGGTGACCCTGGGAGGGCTGTCCCAGAATTGCCGCTTTGTCATAGTGGATGCCCCCAGTAGTTACAACACTATCTTTGGACGCCCCTTAATCAGCGCTTTCAGATGCGTTCCATCATTGTTTCACCAGTGCTTGAAGATGAATTCAGGAGGTAACCAAATTAGGGTACGGGGGGATCCAAAGGCTGCTTGGGAATGCTACGTGACGGCAGTGAACACCATCTCCTGGCGGGGAGACGCGGAGGAGTTGGGAAAGTGGATGGAGCAATTACAACAAGAACAGGGAGGTGGGGAAGAGCAAAGAGAGGAGGAAGATGCTGGAGGAGAAGAATTAGTAATGGTGGGAGGCATTATGGGGGAGCCAGAAATGGCGGGAGAGGAGTTCGGGGAGATGATGGTGGTAGAAGAAAAGGAGAAGGAAAGTGCGAAGGGAGAGGGAGAAACGGTGAGGAACTGGGGCATGGTGGAGAGGCTTGAAGTGGCTGGAAAGGAGGGCGAAGAGACGGAGGCCGTAGAGGAAGAGGAGCCAAAAGAAGAGGTAGGGAGGAGAGATAAAAGGCAGATGGCAGAAGAGGGAGGGTCGCCCGGGGAGGGGGCCCGGCCAGAAAAGAGAAGGGCCTCACGACAGAAGAGGAGGACGCAAGCAAGTGGGAGACAGAGCAGCCTGGGGAAGAGATGATGATGGACAACGTGGAAGGCGAAGCCAAGGAGCAGGATGCACAGGCAGAGCAGGAAGGAGAGGAAGAGCCATCAAGGCTGAAAGCGGCCATGGAGGTCCTCGAGGTAGAGATCCGCACCAAGGAAGGCCGAGAGGAGAAGATAAAAATCAGTGGTGAGCTCAGCCCGGAGGACCGTGAGAAGATCAGGACCTGCGTGCAGAAAAATATTGACATCTTCGCATGGAGCGCCGCAGACATGCCAGGGGTCAATGCAGACGTCGCCTGTCACCGCCTCAATCTAGATCCCAACACTTGCCCCATACAACAGAAGAAGAGGGCCATCGCCTCCAAGATGGCCAGACCTATTAGAGAGGAAGTGGAAAAATTACTTAAGGCGGGGTTTGTGTCCGCCTGTAAGTATTCGGGGTGGGTGAGTAATGTTGTAATGGTCAAAAAAGGGGAGGGTAAGTGGAGAATGTGTGTGGATTTTCTTCTTTAAATAAAGCATGCCCCAAGGATTGTTACCTGCTGTCCCGAATCGACGCGCTGGTTGACTCAGCCGTCAGTTTCCGCTTTATGAGTTTCTTGGATGCATTTTCTGGATATCATCAAATACGCATGCATCCCCCGGACGTTAAGGACGTCACCTTCGTCACGGAGGATGGATGCTTCTGCTTTAATATGATGTCTTTCGGTTTGAAAAATGCGGGAGCAACCTATCAAAGAATGATGGATCGGATCTTCCGAGAGTAGAGAGGGAGGAACCTCGAGGTATACGTAGATGAATTGATGATCAAAAGCAAGGACCTCGAAGCTCATGTCCTAGATCTGGAGGAGACCTTTGAAACCCTAAGAGAGTAGAAAATGAGACTCAACCCCCTGAAATGTGTTTTTGGCGCCAGCAGGGGAAGGTTCCTGGGACATCTTCTCACTCCATCTGGAGTGGAGCCCAACCCCGAAAAAGTGAGAGCAATCCTAGAATTGGAGTCCCCTAGGAATGTTAAGGAAGTCCAGCGTCTCACAGGCAAGTTGGTCGGGCTAAGCAGGTTCCTCTCTTGAGCCGGGGAGAGGTGCTCGCCCTTCTTCCGAATGCTGCGAGGAGGCAAGAGATTCGAGTGTACCTCGGAATGTGAGACGGCTTTCCAGACCATAAAGCAACAGCTTCCCCAAATGCCCTTACTCTAGGGACCAAGGGAAACAGAGGTCTTGTTCTTATATTTGGGGGTAGGGACTGTGGCGATGAGCTCGGTTCTTGTGCGAGAAGAAGGGAGGAAATAATTTCCGATCTATTACGTGAGCAGGGTCCTGAAGAAAGCGGAACTCGGGTACCCCATTCATGAGAATTTAGCATTTGCCCTCATCATCTTGGCCCGAAAGCTCAGGCCGTATTTTCAGGCTCACTCCATACAAGTGGTAATAGATCACCCCCTACGTCGCATCTTGGGGGGTGGAGCACTCTAGGATGCTAGCGAAATGGTCAATAGAGCTCAGCGAGTTCGACCTCGTCTTCGTTCCTTGGCTCTCCATAAAGGCACAGGCGGTGGCCGATTTCCTGGCGGACTATGTAGTTGAGGTCCGGGAGACGGAGGCGTCCCCTCGGGCAACCTGGAAGAAGTTAGTGGATGGAGCGTCGGGAAGAAATTCCTTTGGGGGCGGGATGATCCTGATCAGCCCGGAGGGGACCCAGATTGAGCAGGCCTTGAAGATTCATTTCACGATCACCAACAATCAAGCGGAATATGAGGCGCTCATTGCGGGACTCAGGTTAGCCCGGGAGCTGGGCATACAAGATATTGAGGCCTCGACAGACTCTATGGTGGTGGCAGGCCAGATCAAAGGGGAGGTCGAGGCAAGGGAGCCCACCCTCCAGTTGTATCTAGGAAAGGTCAAGGACATCATAGGGCAGTTCTGAAGCTTCTCAATTCAGCACATCCCGAGGGAGGAGAGTTCTCAGGCCGACCAACTCGCCAAACATGGCCCTCGAGCCGGGGGAACAGTGACATAACTCTTCAGGCCGTCTATAGAGGAAGGGGAACTCATGGAAGTATGCCAGCAGAGGTCGTAGATGAACCCCTTCATCACCTTTTTGGCATCAGGACAGTTACCCACGACGGAACTCGACAAGAAGCATACCAGATACAAATCGGCGTACTACCTGCTGAAGGATGGTGTTTTATATCGCAAGACCCTGTCAGGTTTGCTGGCCAGATGTGTGTTAGAGGAGGAGGTTCCCAAGGTTCTGCAGGAGATTCACTCGGGAGAATGTGGAAGTCACTCGGGGAGCCGGACATTAGAAGGGAGGGTGCTGAGACAGGGGTACTTCTGGCCTACCCACAGGAGGGATGCGGAGGAATTCGCGAAAAAATGTCAAAAGTGCCAGGAGTTCGCCCCCCTTCAGCTCCTTCCGGCCCAGAGGTTGCGTACCATCACAGCTCCCTTGCCATTCGCTATATGGGGACTAGATCTGGTGGGCCCCTTTCCCCAAGCAAGTGGCCATAGGAAATTCCTGTTAGTCATGGTGGACTACTTTTTGAAGTGGCTGGAGGTGAAGGCGTTGGCTAAGGTAACCTCGCGGGTGGTCAAGAATTTCGTATGGGGGGACATCATTTGTCGGCATGGGTTACCTCTAGCCATTGTAACAGATAACAGACCACAATTTGCAAGCAGAGAGTTCGTGGATTTCTGCATTCGTTTGGGAATAGATCTCCGCTTTGCCTCTGTTCATCATCTGCGGAGTAATGGACAGGTCGAAGCGGCTAATAAGGTCATTGTCAATCCATTGAAGAAAAAAATGGAGAATTTGAGAGGGGGCTGGGTGGAGCAGCTACCTTCGGTACTGTGGGCCTTGAGGACCACACCAAACACAGCCACGTGGGAAACCTCGTTCAAGCTCTCTCATGGTTCAGAGGCTGTCATACCTATCGAGTTTGAGGTTACATCACCAAGAGTAGCAGTTGCAAGGGAAGGAGTCGAAGGATGGAGAGCAGAGAACGAAGAAGAACAGAGACTCTCATTGGATCTCGTGGAGGAGCTCCGGGATTTGACGATGGTCCGGCAGGAGGAGGTCAAGCGTAGGATGGCAAGGTACTTCGACAAGCATATCAGGATCAGACAGTTTAAGAAAGGAGATTTGGTCCTGAAAAAGGTAGATGCAGCGGGTAGAGGGGCCTCCGTAGGGAAGCTCAACCCCAGTTGGGAGGGTCCTTTTGTAGTAAAAGAAGTCTTAAAGTCAGGAGGGTACAACCTCCAGGATGTGGACGGGGTATCCCTCGAGCGAACCCGGAGTGGTGATGATTTAAAGAGATTTTGCCCGTAGCACAATAATCCATCGCACCTTTTTATTATTATTGTACAATGCTTATCATTCTGATGTGCTCTTTTGATGCGATGAAAGTGTGGGTGACCTTTGTAGGGCAGCAGGGGAGGAGTTTTGGAGAGGGGACCCCGAGCATACCTGCTGACCAGGCTCCCATCTAGCTGGCAGGGATGTAGGCTCACTCGATGGATGGAGGAGTTTTGGAGAGGGGACCCCGAGCAGACCCGCTGACCAGGCTCCCATCAAGCTAGCAGGGCTGTAGGCTCACTCGGTGGATGGAGGAGTTTTGGAGAGGGCACCCCAAGCAGACCCGCTGATCAGGCTCCCATCTAGCTGGCAGGGCTGTAGGCTCACTCGGTGGATGGAGGAGTTTTGGAGAGGGGAATCCGAGCAGACCCGCTGACCAGGCTCCCATCAATCTGGCAGGGCTGTAGGCTCACTCGGTGGATGGAGGAGTTTTGGATAGGGGACCCCGAGCAGACCCGCTGAGCAGGCTCCCATCAAGCTAGCAGGGTTGTAGGCTCACTCGGTGGTTGGAGGAGTTTTGGAGAGGGGACCCCGAGCAGACCCGCTGATTCTCGTCAGGAGGGTAGCGCAGGGAGAGTACGTGTGGGCTGCATCCTGTTTCGAACTTTAGGAGGGATCAGAAAGCTGGTTCCAACAGTAATCCCTAGTCATTTTGCACATGAAGTATTGTCAATGTTGAACCTACTGTCCTAGGGGTTCTTCCAGGTATATAATATGACAATTAATAGGGCCTACCAAAATTTCATGCCTTTTCAATTCAGATTTATAATTAATTTCTATTTAATACAAAATCCACAAATCTAGCATTTTCCAAAGGAAGTACACAAAATATTATTTCAAAAATTCTAATTAAATCATAGAGCCTTGATAATAATGAAATAATGGTATGTCCATATTTTCATTTACATCTAGATTGAAATGGCCTATTCATGATCAATTTGAGTTATTTACCAAAATGACATTATGGGTCCTAAGTACATTAGTTTGCACTCCAAAAATTCTGAAATACTTTCACAAGGTATAAAACATACAATTACAGCAATATGAAATTTCTCAGATTTTTCAAAGGAATATATCCATCATTTCTACACAAAATTCCATAAGGGTAAAATAGTCATTTTGTTCCTTAAACTACATAAACTTCATCCAACATGGCTATAAATTATTTCTAGTGTTTCTAATGTCACTCCTTAGTCCTCAACAGAAATGTAGCATTTTATGATAAGGTTAAGACTATTTTAAATTTATTTCCTATAAAAGGCCAAATTTCCAAAAATTCAAAATAATGGGATTTTTGTTCCCAAAAATTCAACCATTAACATGAGAGGTTTATTACACCTTCATGTATCTCCATAATGAAAATCATGACTTTTAAATGTTCCAAATTGGCTGAATACACATTATTTCATTTTAGGCTAAATGCACACCAAGCCTAATACAAGCCAACACATGCAAGTGGGTTAACCCATCATGCAGTGGTCCCAATTGACTGAAATTTTAAATATACACTTATAATGTCCCTAAGGATATGCCACCAAAATTTTGGGCCATTTGGAGTTCCACAACTCCAAATATTGCATTTATTTCATTTTGGGTATTTTGGTAAACACTATAGAAAAAGTTTACCCAAAAATTCTCATTTTTCTACAGGTGTTAACCAAGCTGTTGGAACACCCTATTACTAATTTGGGTCAGGATCACTATGTCTCTAGGAATCTGTGTTTGACCTTCTGTATAGCTTAATAGGTCAATTAGAATTGAGTCTAAGGGTTAGAAGTCTAGGATTGGAAGCTGCCCTGAAGATCAAGTTTTTCTGTAGACCAAGTCTGATCGTCGAGCTCAGCACGACGATTCGTCGAACTCCGGTCGACGATCGTCTAGCTCAACTTCGACAGATCGTCGAGCTCCATTCGACGATCGCTGAGCTCAACCTCATAATATCGTCGAGCTCCACTCGACGATCGCTGAGCTCAACTTCACAATATCGCCGAACTCCATTCGACGATCGGTGAGCTCAGGTCGACGATTTTGACTCTGCACTGGATCTTTATCTCTGAGCTCAGTTCGACGATCTTTGAGCTCAGATCGACGATCATGTTGCTGATTGAATTTTCCAGTTCGCTGAGCTCAGCTCGACGATAGCAGAGCTCAGTTCGACGTTTTCAGTTATCTTTCAGAATTCAAATTGAAATCAGTTAGAAGTTATTCTGCATTTAATTCAGAAGATCTGCTAGCCGTTTTCATTTACTTCTGGACCAAGTTTCAAGGGATTTTTTAAGGAATAATTCAGTGGACTTTCCTTCAGAAGAAATTATGCAATTAAGGCTGTAATCAATGCAGACCAACGGCTATCTTTGACAGAGTGATATTCTATTCTGGCACAGAGAATAAAAGATAGAATGTTTTTGAATCAAGACAGAGATTTGACAAGAAGAGGACACACAACTCAGTATACAGAGACTCTTTCAAAATTTTCTGTCAAGAAGAATTCTGAAGAACACTCATCAAAGAGATCAAGCAATCTTCAAATCTCTTCAGCTCTCAAAGTGTTCAAGGCCAACATCATTTCAAGACTCCAGACTCTCAATATTTCAGCTTGCTGAAATCATCTTGTGCTGGAGATCTATCTTTGAAGGCCTATCACCCTCAGCAAAGCTCATCTTCCTGAAGATCAAGGACTCAGGGGGAGCTTTGACATCAATCCACTTAGTCTTCTCAGTTGATTGAGAAAGAGAAGACTGCCATAACTCTCTCACCCCCACTCTGTAAAGGGTTTTTCAAACTCCCTTCAAAAGTTTGAATCTGGTTTTTGAGCACTTTGTCAAAAGCTCATTGGTGGCAAGACACCTGATCAAAAAAATCTGATTTGGTTTTTGAGCACCTTATCAAAAGCTCATTGGTGCCCAGGACACCTGATCAACTCATCCTGCAGTGGATTCCTACCTAGGGTGGTAGTAGAGTGGATGTACCCAAGTTTGGGGAACCACTATATTTCCTTGTGTCATCTGGTTCTGCTTGTTTTTCTTTTTGTTTCTGGCCTAGATTTTCTTGTGCTTAGCTCTTGCATAGCTTAGTTCTATGATTAGTTTTATTTCTGCTTCCCTGCTCACACTCATTACAACAATTGTTGTAAAGCTTTGCAAAAGTTTTCTTTGTGTTTTAAAAGCACCATATACTCTATTCACCCCCCTCTAGAGTATATCAGATCTAGTTTCCCTTTCAATTGGTATCAGAGCCAGGTTGGTTAAACATACCATACCTGATTGGTTGTACAGGCTAACACCTGAACCCCAAGATCCCAAACTAGATCTTTTTGTTATTATTAGATTTTGTTTGCACAAATCATGGCCCAAAACAAAGATTATGCTAGCACCAGACCTCCAGTGTGCAATCTGTCAAAGTTTGCACTTTGGAAAGCAAGGATTAGACTCTACATGAATTCTATTGACGAAGATATTTTTAATTCTGTTTTGACAGTGTGTCCAAGACCCCCAGAGAGCACAAGCACAAATGCTGTTCCACCTCCATCAGGAACAGATGCTGACATCAAAAAGTGGAAAGTAGCTGATGCCAAGGCTATGAACATTCTAGCCCAGACAATGTCAGATGACATTTTTCAAAAGGTAGCTGAATGTAACTCAGCCAAGGAGATTTGGGACAAGCTCTCAGAAATAGTTTCAGGCTCAGCTGATGAGAGAAAGGACAGAAGATTCCATCTCATCTCCCAATATGAGAACTTCAAGAAGGGAGAAACTGAGTCAGTGGGAGACATGTACAACAGACTAAGTCTAATTGTCAGTGAACTGAGGACATTAGACAAAGAGATCTCACTGACAGAACTTAATGACAAGATCCTAATGTGCTTTCCCAGCACTTGGGATTCAAGAATCTGGCAAATTAAAGATGCCAGAAGTCTGAATGAGATCACCACTGAAGCCTTGTTGGGTAAGCTCAAATCTTATGAGCTACTCATCAAGAACAGAGAGGAAGAACAGAAGGCTGCTTCACCAGCCACAAGAAAGGAGAAGACCATAGCATTCAAGGCAACTGAGGATCTGCCTAAAGAAAAAGGAATAGGCAATGATGAACTTCTCAGCTTGTTGGCCAAAAGATTCTATAAGATGGCCAGAAAGGACTTCAGAAGAAGATCATACAAGGAGCAGGATAAGCCAAGGTATGACAAGTCCATTGGCAATAACAAAGACATTATTTGCTTTGGTTGCAGGAAACCAGGGCATATAGTTCCTGACTGTCCAGAGAACAAGAACAAGGACAGAAGGGAAAGAAAAGAGAGAAGAAAGGAGAAAGACTCCAAAAGGAGTGGCAATAGCAAACCTTCTTCCATCAAAAATAAGCATACAAGGAAAGGATTTGTTGCTGAATCCTGGAGTGAGACTGAAGAGGAGTCAGAAGCCTCTTCCAGCTCCAGTGATGATGAGGATGATGCAGAGGAAAAGGAGTTCTGCATGATGGCAATCAATGCCTCACAACACAACTCAGAGGAAGAGGAGTCAGAGTCAGACTCAGAGACTCAACCTGAAGAAGATCAGGTAATCAGATCTTTTGATTTTACTTCAGAAGATTTTAAATCTGAATTTAAAGCACTATGTTTAGACCTGCTAAAGTCTGAGAAAGAGATCATCTCTCTCAGAAATCAATTATCTGAACAAAATGTTTTAAAGTCAGAAAACCTCAAACTCTCTCAAGAGTTGGAGAACTATAGGGGACAGATAGCTTCACTGAAAAGTGAGCTCTCTGAGGCCAAGAAGCTTGAAGAATCTCTCAATGGGAGAAGCATCAAGCTGATGGACATCACAAGCACAGTGAACTCAAGATTCAACAGTACACTGGGCTTGGGTGCCTCATCCAGCCAACCTATTGTTCTGACAACTCCCATCAAGTTCATTTCTGACACGGGAAAGGGAGTTGTAGAGGTTGCCAGGAAAAATTCTGATCTGCCTCAGAAAACTAAGTCCCAGCACAAATCGTCGAACGGAGATCGACGATCGCCAAATGAAGATCGACGATCGCCGAACGCAGCTCGACGATCTCAGGACAAATCGTCGAACGCAGATCGACGATCTCAGCCAAGATTGTCGAACGCTGGTCGACGATCCCAAATACCTGACCTCACCCATAGTCGACCGTCAAACGGAGCTCGACGATCTGACCCACGATCGTCGAACACAGCTCCAAGATCGTCGAACAGAGGTCAGAGCTCTGGAAACTTTTTCAAAGGCAAGTCAAAATTGAATCCTAAGGGTTCTTCATCCCAAACCTTTAACCCTTATACTGAATGGATTATACCTCCAAGGAGATATCATCCTGAAGGATATAAGAGTCAGCCAGGGATGTCCTTCATTTCTGAATTTAAAGGCTATCAACCTAGGCCCAAGGTAAAATGGGTCAAAAACAAGTGAATTGTTTTATGTGCAGGTGAAGACCTATCCAACATCTAACCAGCAATGGTATTTGGATAGTGGGTGCTCTAAGCACATGACAGGGAACAAGGACAACCTCAATTCCTTTAGAGCCAAGCTTGGATCCAAAGTTATCTTTGGTGATTCCAACTTTGGACAAACTAAAGGATATGGTGCAGTCCAGATTGGTTCTGTAACCTTCAAGAAGGTAGCATATGTGGAAGGACTGAAGCACAACCTAATCACCATCAGTCAGCTATGTGATGAAGGGTACCAGGTGACCTTCAGCAAAACCTTATGCAAAATCAAGTCAGAGGACAACACAACTGTGTTGACAGGTAAAAGGAAAGGTAACATCTACCTTGTAGATTTTCTTTCAACCAATGTAGATATCTGTTTATTCAATTCAGTCTGTAGACCAAATGTTTTATGGCATAAGAGACTAGGACACCTAAACCTTAGAACTATTGCTAGGCTATCCAAGGACAACCTTGTTAGAGGACTACCTTCTGGCCCCTACAAGAAGGAAGGACTATGCAAGGCTTGTCAATTAGGCAAGCAAACTAAAAACAGTTTTAAGTCACTTAATAAGAGTGATTCACCTAGGATATTGTATCTGTTACACATGGATCTATTTGGACCCATCACAGTACAAAGCCTAGGAGGGAAATCCTACACTTTAGTAATTGTAGATGACTTTTCTAGATTCACTTGGGTGTTCTTTCTAAGGAAGAAGTTTGATAACTTTAAGTGTCTGACAGAGTTTCTCAAATGTATACAGATTGAGTTCAATACTCACATTGCCCTGATCAGAAGTGATCATGGGACAGAGTTTGATTCTCTTCTTATGCAAGAGTTCTGTCAGAGTGAAGGGATCAGGCATACTTTCTCAGCTCCTAGAACTCCTCAACAAAATGGGGTAGCTGAAAGGAAAAATAGAACCCTTATTGAATCTGCCACTACATTGTTGTCAGATGCTCATCTACCTCTATCCTTTTGGGCAGAGGCAGTGAACACCTCCAACTATGTGCTGAACAGAAGTCTGATACATAAACTGAAGGGAAAGACTCCCTATGAATTACTCAAAGGGAAGAAACCTAAAATTGACTATTTCAGAATTTTTGGTTGCATTTGCTATATTCACAATAATGATAAGAAATATTTAGCAAAATTTCAAGCCAAAGCTGATGAAGGAGTGTTTCTGGGATACTCCATGATCAGCAAGGCCTATAGGGTCTATAATAAATCATCATTGAAAATTGAGGAATCTGTTCATGTTTCTTTTGATGAAACTAACATGTCTTTCAAGGAGAAGATTTCTTCTACCATAGAACCTTTGTAGGAACACTCTCTTGTTGAAGATATGAACAAGTTACAGGTTGCTCAAGAGGATGAAAGCAGTGAAGAAGAAGAGAATGCTCAACACATTGAAGCACAACCTGAAGAGCCAGTTGTTGTACCACAAGAGGAAACAACAACACAGGTTGGTGAACAATAAACACCCCCTGTTGATTTAGTAACATCAAGAGACCATCCAATTTCCCAGATAATTGGAGAACTCTCAGCTGGTGTGCAAACCAGAAATCAGGTCAACCAAAACCTGTTGCACACCTGCTTCCTTTCTCAAATTGAACCTCAGTCCATTCAAGATGCAGAGCAAGATCCACACTGGATCATTGCAATGCAAGAGGAGTTGCATCAATTTGAGAGGAACAAAGTATGGGAACTAGTGCCAAAGCCTAAGGATCATTCCATTGTTGGAACAAAATGGGTATTCAGAAATAAACTGGATGATCAAGGAGTAATAATAAGTAACAAGGCAAGGCTAGTTGCCCAGGGATATTCTCAAGAAGAAGGAATTCACTACGACCAGACCTTTGCACCTGTTGCAAGATTGCAAGACATCAGAATATTTCTAGCTTATGCAGCTCACAAAGGCTTCAAGGTTTATCAGATGGATGTCAAGAGTGCCTTCCTAAATGGAGACATCAAAGAGGAAGTCTATGTCAGACAACCTCCAGGTTTTATCTCTCCAACTTATCCTGATTATGTTTTTAGATTAAATAAAGCATTATATGGTCTCAAGCAAGCTCCTAGAGCATGGTATGAGACCCTAGCATGCTTTCTCTTGGAAAATGGTTTTATCAGGGGTAGAGTAGACCAAACTCTTTTTATTAGAACCCATAAGTCCCATACCCTACTAGTACAAATTTATGTAGACGATATCATTTTTGGTTCTACTGACTCACAATTGTGCAGAAGGTTTTCTAACCTAATGCATTCTAAATTTGAGATGAGTAGCATGGGTGAGCTATCCTTCTTCCTAGGATTGCAAGTCAAACAACATGCTGAAGGCATCTTTATTTCTCAAACCAAATATGCCAATGAGTTGGTTAAGAAATTTGGTATGTCTGAGGCATCTTGTATGAAAACACCCATGCCTACCAATGCTGTATTGGATGCTGATGAACATGGGAAACCTGTTGATCAGACTACATATAGAGCAATGATTGGCTCTTTACTGTATCTTACAGCTAGTAGACCAGATATAATGTTTGCTACATGTATATGTGCTAGGTTCCAAGTAAGCCCTAGAGAGTCACACCTAACATTAGTAAAGAGGATTCTCATGTATGTTAAAAGTTTTCCAAATCTAGGTCTCTGGTATCCAAAAGATTCAGCATTTGAGTTAACTGGATTCTCTGATGCTGATTATGCTGGATGCAGAATTGACAGGAAAAGCACCAGTGGAACTTGTCAGTTCCTTGGTGATAGACTTGTCTCTTGGTTTTGCAAGAAACAAACATCTGTGTCAACTTCAACTGCTGAAGCTGAATATATGGCTGCAGGCAGTTGTTGTTCACAAATAATGTGGATTCAAAACCAACTCCTAGACTATGGTTACAACTTAGAGAAGTCTAAAATCTTTTGTGACAATACAAGTGCTATTTCCATAGCTCAAAATCCAGTCCTCCATAGTAGGACAAAACACATAGAGATTAGACATCACTTCTTAAGGGACAATGTTGAAAAGAATAAAATTGAATTACAATATATCCCAACTGATTTATAAAGGGGAGATATTTTCACCAAGCCTTTGGATGAAAAGAAACACACCTTCTTCCTAAATCAGTTAGGAATGTTAGATGGAGGAGGTCTTAAATAATATCCAAGATTTTGAAAGCTAAAATTGACCAAGACTAGGCAAAATTCTGATCTTTCTTAGTGTCTAGAATTTTCTGATCTCTGAACTGCGCTCGACGATTTCCCCAAAGATCGTCGAACGGAGATCGACGATTCCCAGAATCGTCGAACTGAGTTCAGCGCCCCTCAGATAGTATGAACTATCTCTTCCGGTCAACGATCGTCGAACGACGCTCGACGATTTTGTTCCCTGAACGATCGTCGAACGGAGCTCGACGCCTTTCCAGATCGTCGAACGGAGATCGACGATGTTGGAGTCTCTTCAGATTCCTTTAGAAGCCTCGATCGTCGAACTGAGTTCAACGATCTTTCCAATTCTGCGTCGAACCCTAATATAAAACTATTTTTTTCGCCGTCGTTCTCTCTTGCGCTTTCAATTTCTCTGCAAGAATTTTCTTCCCTCCAAACAGTTCTACGCTTGTTCGGTTTGTTTGTTAAATTTTTGCAGGTACAATGGCCATATCAGTTGCTGTTCTAGCCGCCATGAAGTTCGATGCAGGATTCGATATTGATCTGGACTCATTCAACACTACTGATCAAATCTTCCAGGATATTTTGAGTTTATTCAAGGATCAGAACTTGTCTGCCCTCATGACCACTAGAATCAAGCTTGCTTCAGATGAAATAAAGGAATGGGTCTATACTGCTCACAACCTTGACAACAACACAATAGTTGGAACTATTGCTGGAAACCAGGTATCTCTGACCCCCACAGCCTTAACAGAGGTTTTTGGTTTAAGAAATGGAGAAGAAACTGCTGAACTATCTGGGGAGGAATTTTCTGATATTCTTGCCAGGATGGGTCATCCAGAGGGAAACCCTAGCAAGTTATTCAAAAGGAACTTGTCTGTTGAGTACAGGTTCCTAGCAGATGTTGTAGGCAAGGTGCTGTTGGCAAAGCATTCTGCACATGATACCATCTCCAGACATCAGCTCTGCCTCATGGGAGCTCTGGTAGATAAGAAAAGTTTGAATTGGGGAGAGGTCTTCTTTGACCTAATAAAGAAAAAGATTAACAAAACCTTTGTAAATTTTGGAAGAATTTTTGGAGTTTTCCTTCAGGCAAGGTGCCCTGCTCTGATGGTCTCCTCTGGAGTGCACATCAATGCCTCCAAGAGACTTACCTGTGCCCTATTTGGAAAGTGGGACAGGCAAATTAGCAAACCCAGCAGGCCCTCTTCAACTGCTCCTTCAGGCACCAGGACTCAAAGAGTCACTCCCCCACAGGTCTCTGCTCCTGTAGAGGACCTGGCTGCTGTTGTTGCTGCTTCCTCTCCTCCTCCAAGTCCAACCCTACCTCCAGCTCCATCCACCACTCCAGTTCCATCCACCATTACCATCTCTGGCCCTTCCCCAACCTCAATTCCATCTCCAGCAACCATTTCCTCACCACCAGTAGACCAATTCCACCCATTGTTCTCATATCCACCACCAGATGTCACCTCATCTCCATCCATACCATCATTCACCCTTCTGGATGACTCCTACATGGATGATTCCCCCTCATCTCCTCCAGTATTACCCTCCTCCTCAACCTCATTCCAAGATCTCCTCCTCCACATCATTGACCAACCAACATTTACTCCATCCATATCCATCCCCTTACCCTCCATCTCCACCATCCCCACTCCTCAGCCATCCATCCCTCCACCATCCAGCCCTCCACTTCCAGCATCCTCAGCCATCCCCATACCCTCTACCTCTGCTCCTGCTAGTGAGCATGTAGATCTGCCAGCCTTAGCTGACAAGTTGTATGAGCTACTTGCCCCCAGGCTCTCTCTTCTCATGGAGGCCTCCTTAGCTCCTCTACAACAGTAAGTGGCAGCTCTGTCTGCCAGGCTTTCCTCCCTCATTCCTCTGTCAGCACCTCCAGCAGTGTGCCTTGATACAGATGTATCTGCATCTAGGCAAGGGGAGATGTCATATGAAGCCAGCCTTCATGCTGCTGTTGCTACTGCTTCTGCTCCTGTTGCTGATGATACTGCTGCTGCTGCTGGAACTTCTGTGTCTGCTGCCTCATCTGCTCCAGTTGCTGTGCCTACTCCAGTTCTGGCAATAGACCTAAGATCTTTGCTCTCAGCCTTTGATCCTGCCTTTTTCAGTTGTTTACCAGAAGTTATTGCTGTCCAGCCCTCAGAAGACCTATCTAAGGCACTGGTGCCTTTCTCTGGCTGTGACCCCAGTATTATTTCTTCTTTTATACACTCAGTGACTGCTGCTGCTGCTGTTGAAGAAAAGACTGAATCTGCTTCTGAAACTGTCTTTGCTGCTGCTGAAGAAAATGTTCCTACTGCTGCTGAAATCTCTTTTGTTTCTGATGAGCCCATTTCCAAGGAATTTCTGATGACAGAGGCCTTTGATGTTGAGCCTGCTGCAGATTCTGTTGATGTTTCTGAAGTTGTTGCTGCCATCACTCCTGTTGTTGCTGAAGTTGTTTCTGCTTCTCCTTCTACATCTGCTGCTGTATCTATTGCTGTATCTGCTGCTGTTCCTGCTGCTGCCCCTTCTGCTTCTGCCTCATCTGCTGTAATGCAACTGAAGAAAGATCTTATGAAGAAGATAGATGCTATATATGATGCCCAGAGTTCTGACTCTGATGAGTTTAAGACAGATTCTGATGACTCTGCTGCCACTATTGCCAGGAAGAGGAAGGCTAGAAGCAAGGCTATGAAAAGGGTTCCTCCTGCAAAAGTAAAAGATGATAATGATATTCCTTACTATATTCTGCATAACTGCCAAATTACTGAACATTGGATGCAGTACTGTAAAAATCAGCTGAAAGCAATGAAAAAGAAGAGAAAGTATGAGAAGGGCTCCTCCCAGTTCAAGCACCCTCATCCTCCTCCACCACCTCCACCTGATGCAGGTGCAGGTGGCAGCTCTGCCAGTCAAGCCCCAGCTAGAAGCCAGGCTCCCTATCAACCCCATGCCAGATCATATCAAAGGGAAAGCCAATCTAGGGGTTCTTATTCCAGGAGAGGACGATACAGGGGAAGTCAAAGAGATATTCAGATATATTCTAAAGGGCATTCCAGGCAGCACCCTTACTCCAGGGGAGGACATGCTTCATCTGATACTACTTCTGGTCCATTCCCCTTCAAGCTAAAAGAGACAGTGTCTGCTAGGCCTCCTCAGGACAATTCTTCCAACAGGTATGAGCCACCTGTGCCATTTGAGGACCCTGAAAAGAACCTAGCCTCTTGGACTGCTAGAATGAAAGAAATGGCTGCATTAGACCAGATAAAGAAAGCCAGAGAGCAAGGCTTAGACACTTCAAATATTTCTACCATGTCAGAACAAAGACAAAAGGAGTTAGAAAGATATGCCTCCAGCAAGTTCTTTGATGCAGACAGATACATGAAGTTGCATCCTGCTGCCGTGGTTCCCAGTACTTCAAAGCAAACATACTTGGGTGCAGCTGATGACACTAGGTCCAACAAGGAAGCATTGAACCCTAACAGAGAAATCAAGATGGTTAAAGGCAAAGAGAAGAAGTAACTCTGTAAGGTGACAATCCTTGGTTTTTCTGACTGCTATCTGGATGTTATATATATATATCTCTGTGATGTTTCTGCAATGTGTCTAGCTGCTGTTGTTTTTATGCTTTTCTGATTGTATGATGTTATTTGATTTTTCCAAAGTCTGTAAATAGTTTTCCTAACCCAAATAGGGGGAGATTGTTGGAACACCCTATTACTAATTTGGGTCAGGATCACTATGTCTCTAGGAATCTGTGTTTGACCTTCTGTATAGCTTAATAGGTCAATTAGAATTGAGTCTAAGGGTTAGAAGTCTAGGATTGGAAGCTGCCCTGAAGATCAAGTTTTTCTGTAGACCAAGTCTGATCGTCGAGCTCAGCATGACGATTTGTCGAACTCCGGTCGACGATCGTCTAGCTCAACTTCGACAGATCGTCGAGCTCCATTCGACGATCGCTGAGCTCAACCTCATAATATCGTCGAGCTCCACTCGACGATCGCTGAGCTCAACTTCACAATATCGTCGAACTCCATTCGACGATCGGTGAGCTCAGGTCGATGATTTTGACTCTGCACTGGATCTTTATCTCTAAGCTCAGTTCGACGATCTTTGAGCTCAGATCGACGATCATGTTGCTGATTGAATTTTCCAGTTCGCTGAGCTCAGCTCGACGATAGCAGAGCTCAGTTCGACGTTTTCAGTTATCTTTCAGAATTCAAATTCAAATCAGTTAGAAGTTATTCTGCATTTAATTCAGAAGATCTGCTAGCCGTTTTCATTTACTTCTGGACCAAGTTTCAAGGGATTTTTCAAGGAATAATTCAGTGGACTTTCCTTCAGAAGAAATTATGCAATTAAGGCTGTAATCAATGCAGACCAACAGCTATCTTTGACAGAGTGATATTCTATTCTAGCACAGAGAATAAAAGATAGAATGTTTTTGAATCAAGACAGAGATTTGACAAGAAGAGGACACACAACTCAGTATACAGAGACTCTTTCAAAATTTTCTATCAAGAAGAATTCTGAAGAACACTCATCAAAGAGATCAAGCAATCTTTAAATCTCTTCAGCTCTCAAAGTGTTCAAGGCCAACATCATTTCAAGACTCCAGACTCTCAATATTTCAGCTTGCTGAAATCATCTTGTGTTGGAGATCTATCTTTGAAGGCCTATCACCCTTAGCAAAGCTCATCTTCCTGAAGATCAAGGACTCAGGGGGAGCTTTGATATCAATCCACTTAGTCTTCTCAGTTGATTGAGAAAGAGAAGACTGCCATAACTCTCTCACCCCCACTCTGTAAAGGGTTTTTCAAACTCCCTTCAAAAGTTTGAATCTGGTTTTTGAGCACCTTGTCAAAAGCTCATTGGTGGCAAGACACTTGATCAAAAAAATCTGATTTGGTTTTTGAGCACCTTATCAAAAGCTCATTGGTGCCCAGGACACCTGATCAACTCATCCTGCAGTGGATTCCTACCTAGGGTGGTAGAAGAGTGGATGTACCCAAGTTTGGGGAACCACTATATTTCCTTATGTCATCTGGTTCTGCTTGTTTTTCTTTTTGTTTCTGGCCTATATTTTCTTGTGCTTAGCTCTTGCATAGCTTAGTTCTGTGATTAGTTTTATTTCTGCTTCCCTGCTCACACTCATTACAACAATTGTTGTAAAGCTTTGCAAAAGTTTTCTTTGTATTTTAAAAGCACCATATACTCTATTCACCCCCCTCTAGAGTATATCAGATCTAGTTTCCCTTTCACAAGCCCTAAACATGCATGCACCCAAAAGTTTTGGGCCATTTGGATGACTGGATTGACTTGGGCATCATTTTGAATTTCTGCCCTAGCTAAGGACCAATCCTAACAAAATGGTCCTACAGGTCAGACCACTGGACCAAATCTCAAGCTAACGGTGGCAAATTAAAGTTAATTCAAATAGCTACAATTTTATGTCGGGCATCAATCTAAAAATGCCTCTAAGAGGCCTAAATTTAGCTTGCAATATGACTGAAATTTTGTGACAAATATTTAATTGTGCTATAGTTTTTAATTTGATTTAATACAATCGGGCCGCACGAATCTTGACGCAAGATGGACGACATCTGGTCATCTCCTTCATCTAGCCGACGGCCCATATTGCTTCCCGCTGGAGCATATTCAAACCGCAATCCTTGACCATCCGGCCACCTCCCTGGCCGACCACCACCACCACCACCACCGCCGTTGAGGTGGTGGCCATCGATTGGCGACGACTTGGTCGCCGGAGGCGGAGGTTTCCGGAGAACCGAACACCTAAATTTCCAGGGAATTTTCATTATTTCCTCTCATGTTATCGGGCTTAATTGAGCCCGATGTCTCTCCTAAAGGATCTAGAAATCTAGTACGGGTAGAGAGGCGATGAAACGGACCTGAATGGCGGCACAGCGACGAGGTTGGCGGCGGTTGGCCATGGTTGTACAGCTCCGGCGATCTCCTGCTCAAAATCCCGATTCTCCACTGTTTGCTTCGATCCAGTAGTCGATTTCCACTCCTCTCCTCTCTCTGAAGCTGATGGTGTGGCTGGATTGGGCTGAGAGGGGGTGTATGGAAAGATAATCCCAAGGGGGTGGGTCGGGTTGAGCTTTGGTTGCTCCACCCATGGTGCCAAGTTGTCACCATGCTCCAAATTCCTCTGGAATTATCTGAGGAGGCCGGCCAACAAGCTTAGGCAGCTGAATAGCAGCTGAATGAGTGGCCATGTGGCCATCCTTCCTCTTCATTCCCCCTTCTCTCTCCTCTTCCTCTCCAAATTCCTTTTCTACCCCTTTGCATGTACTCTCTCTCTCTCTCTCCTAATTTTGGGGGTTAGGAGTTGTCTTTGACCATTTTTGTTGGCCTTGGGCTGAGTTGGATGGGCTTAGCCCAGTGGAAATGGGCTTGGGTTCATTTCTCCCTTCTTTAGGCCTCATGTTGACCAATTTGACTTTTTGAGTTGACTTGGTCAACATGGTGAGTGGGCTGACCCCACTTATTGGTCATGAGCCTAGTGGCAACACCCAACTTGGGTTGGGCCAAGGGGGGTGCCCCACTTAGGCTAATTGGGCCTATAGGTATAGGTTTGACCAAATTAGGGCCATGGTTGACTCTGGTCAACTAGGGTCAAAGGGTTGACCTAATGGCATGCTCTAGGGTCCACATAGATTGTTTTAGGGTTAGGGCAATGTGGTGGGGTCATGGTGTGGTTAGGGTTCCTATTTTGGCTAGTTTGAACTAGTTTGACTTTGGCCCCTTAGTGGGCCCCACATGGCTACAATCCACTACCTAGGGTCAAGCCTAGCTAAATCCCCTATCACCCACCCCATGCCTAACCCAATCTAAGTGAAGGGGGCCTAGAAGTAACATGGGATGTTACAACACCAGCATGAATGTCCACTAATACACCCAAAGCAATGAAGTACATATACACAAGTACTGGCCTTATGGCCTTACAATTATTTTCCTTAAATTACATGTCTTTCAAACATCGGCACGCAGGCCGACCATACATGAATGAAAGAAAACACTCAAAAATTAGGCCTTCGAGGGATGACTCAGCAACTTGGTCTTTAGCCCGCTATTTACCGCTCGGCTCCGCAGCACCTGCAAGCACAATCCACCGCAACGGTGGCAAACCAAAGCAACGGTCAACAATGCTGACCAAATTATAACGATCCTGACCACAAATAGGGGCGGCGATGTTCCTTCCATGCACTTTATTAGCATAACCAAGCAGTATACAAATACATTGAATCATAGGAGTTGGAACGCACGACCACACGCCCCGTGCTCTCAGGGCACATTCTCGATGATCACAGTCTAAGTCTGCCGACTCACCACCGTCCCCGGGATGGCAATCTCTCGTCAGTATTTGGTCTTTCTAGCCACTGCATAAGACCCTCCATCTATGCTAACGATAAGTGCCATGTAGCTTTAGGTCTCTTTAACCGAACAACATAGAGCGGGTACGGTTCCGCTTGACCCGGTGCTCACACCGTAATGTTAATTTAAAAATATATGTGCGGGTCAAACTTTCCCGAGTCTCAAATCATTTACATTCATCACATAACCCAGTTATGTTAAAGTTAGCTCCCAGGTCCACATGATGGCAGAACCACGCATCCGCCCAGTTTTTCGGGTGCACCTTGGAATTAATCCCCAAGGCTCCCTGTTGCAATCTACCTCATAGAAAACCCGAAAAACAAACATTCGCACGGAGTCTTCTCTGGCCACTTATGCAATGCAACATCACCGATCCAGACCAACTTGTCTGGGTAGGCTTCATACATCATGCTTATATCCGTTCTCGATTACGGACTCTACTTGTACACAACGGTGACTATTCATGTCTACCCGAAGGAACACACTCTCTTTGCCCGCTCTCGACGTTTGAAAAAGTTGAGTCCAAGATATTTGAGTCCATTTGAAGTAGTTGAGCGAATCGGAGAAGCTGCGTATCGGCTAGCTCTTTTGGCAGACTTGGGTGGACTACATGATGTGTTTCACATCTCGGTGCTTCGGAAGGCCGTGAAAGATCCAGCTCAAGTGATCACGGATGAGCGTGTGCCGGTGGAGTATTGGCTAACAATGAGAGTTAGACCCATTCAGATCGAGGATCGAGCTGAGAAACAGTTGCGGAACAAGATGGTCGGGATGGTTAAAGTCTGATGGGACAATTGCGACCGTAAGGAGCTTACATGGGAGCGAGAGCAGACCACGAGAGCGGATTTTCCCGAGTTGTTTCTGTAATTGAGTGGATAGTGAAAACGTTTGTTGTAACATAAATGTTTAATGTTATACTTTTGTTGGTTGCTGATTGCCTTCCTGTGTACGAATTTCGAGGATGAAATTTCTTGTAGGAGGGGAGGGTTATAACAGCCCATTGTTCAGCAGGCAAAGTTTTTGGGGTGCCACGGCCGGGGACACGGGCGTGTCCCGGGGCATGTCCTGCGTTCGATACTTGAGTCCTACGGTCGACAAAATTTTGGGGGACGATCGTCGAGTGCTTAGGACATGATTGTCTTAAGATATTCGCAAGGGGAAAATAACCAAACTAGCAATCCAACAAGGCAAGGATACCTATCGAAATGCAGCTAGGGGACACAAGTGTCGTATTAAAATCCGGGAACTGTTAATTAATCTTACTCACACGAAATCTATTATTTTATCGACGGAAAAATTAGGGTTTAGAAGAAAGCTAAGCATACTAAAGGAAGAGAACTACTTGCATGAAAAGATAAAGAGAGCTAAAAGAGCGATTATACTAAAGCTTAGTAACGATGAGAGGAAAATGCACTCGATCAGAAATCACCTCGGCAAGAGTGGTTAGAAAAATACGATAAATAAACCTAAACTAATTAGGGTAAAGGTCCTTGACCGTGGAGGTTCCATAAATATTGACACGCTTCTCTCGAAGGTCGTGCCTAACTGAGTTTAGGAAGGTCCGACCGACTCTCGCCTAAATCGGAGGCCTAAAACTCGCTTTACGTAGTGAACCCCACTATTGGATTTTACTCCAATCCGGGAGACTTGAACGTTTGCCTCTCTCGAGGGGTGCGAACAACTCCCTTTACTCTTGAGTGCTCATTTCAAACTTTCGGCCTCTCGGCTAGCGTAGAATGAAAGCAAAGGTGGAGAGTATATATCGATGATATACCTCCAACCCGTGATAAATCAAGAGTAATTCAAGGCTAAACCCTAAAAAGAAAAGGTATGATTCAAAGCATCATAACCTAATCACTCGAACCTCGGATCATCAAGATCGAGTACATGGAGGATTAGTTAATCATGGTGAGGTGGAAGAGGGGGGATGCGTAGAAGAAAATAATGAAAACAAAGTAGAAACGAAAAAAAAACACTTCTTTATTAATGGAAACAGGGATCTTACAACTTGAAAACCAAAGATTACAAGTGCATGGAAAGTAAACTACACTATCATTAACATTATGCTACAGAAAGAAGCTAGGAGCTAATACAGGGAAAGCATTAAGCTTGAGATAAGAAGAGCTAAAAATGAAGATACATGCTTGAAAAAGTTCAAAAATACAAAGGACAGAACCTCCCCTCTCAATCCAAAAGGTGTCCCTGAACCCTTGGAGATGGGCTCTATTTATAGATTTTTTCTGGTCGGGTCACGCCCCCCTGTCACGCCCGGGTCGGGCGTGACCCTGGGGCGTGACACATTCGGTGCGACTTTTTCGGGCTGGAATTTAATTCTGGCGAAGTAGCTGAAGTACACGCCCAAATATCACGCCCTTTTAGGGCGTGTACCTGGGGCGTGTTCTTTGCAGCGTGACTTTGTTGAGCTGAAATTGAATGCTGGAGGTGACGGGCGGTATTGCTGGAGTACACGCCCGAATGTCACGCCCGGGTCAGGCGTGACCCGGGGGCGTGACACTTTAGGTGCGACGGTGGAGCGGGAAAAACAAGCGCGTTGCGGCGATTCCTCGGAACCTAGGGACATGCCTCTGGAACACGCCCGTGTCGGATGTGACACGGGCGTGACTGAGGGCGTGTACACTAAGTTTCCACGGAATGCAGTTTCAGACCAATTGCTTCATTCCTCTGGGTTACACGCCCTAGGTACACGCCCGGGTAGGGCGTGATCTTAGGGCGTGTGACAGCAAAATTCGGCTGAAAGCCGTGAAAACCTGCAAAAAGCAGAAAAAACGCATTAGCGACAAAAATATATACAAAGGGGAATCAAAATAAGTACTTTACAAGACATGATTTGCTTTAAAACCCTGAAAATATCCTAATAAAATTGACTACAAGCCGTATTATCAAATTCCCCCAAGCTTAAGTTTTGCTTGTCCCCAAGCAAAGATATAAAGACTAGCTAATCATAAAAAGTGAATAATTCAAAAAGTTTTAATCATGCTTACACAAGTACTATGCGAAATTTTAGGTAGGGAGAATGTAAAACGTAAATCTAAAACAATTATTTTGGTGTGGTTTAACTTTTATAAACTTTACTTAATAAAAATAAATCATCCAGAATTTTGACGAAATTCTTTAAATAGATTTAAGCAAGGCAACGAAAATGAAAACAACGTATCGAGTTATTACTAGATCCAAGCAACGCATTATAATTATATCAATTAAATAACAAAAATCTAAGTTTAAATCTAAAACTAAAACTGATTTACTTTTCTTCTTTTCTTACTTGTTAAATAAAATTTAAAAAGGCGTGAATCAAAAGGACTTAATAGGACCGAAACGTTTAGTTTAGGATTATGAATAGGAGTGAATATTCAAATAAAAACATGGAGGCTTAAAATCACACTAAAACAAAACAACGAGTTTCAAAAAAAAAATTATTTTAAACAAAATATGTATATATATATATATATATATATATATATATATATATATATATATATTGTCATTCTTTTTCTTCTTTATTATTATTATTTTTTTTCATCATTCATATTTTTTTTTCAAAACAAAGGCCATAAAAATTTTTCTTTCATGTTGAATTGGCCAGAAAAAATCAAACATTGCTTTTGAGTACACTTTTTTTAACAATTTCTCCAAAGATAACACAAAATTTCCTATCATGAAAATTTTAGAATGAAACTCAAAAAATTTAGCGTGATTAGATAGGTAGGAATTTTGGCTTTGGTGAAAATGAAATGATATGTGGAGTTAACAAATGAATTTGGAAAAAAGGCTCAAAAGCGGCTAACTATTGGTAAAAGATTTTAGGTTGGCAGGAAAGCTCAAACGTAAACAAAAATTGCCTAAATCATTTTCACGCTTTTTTTTAAATTTATTTAAAACATAGAGTTGATAAATTTCAAAAAGCAAGTTCGAGATAATAAAAGAAGATTGATGAAATTATCTTGAAAATAAAAATAATATGTGACTTGGATCGTTCATATCTACTACGTTATTCAAAATTTGTTCTTACAAAAATTATCTAAAGACGAAAAGGAAAATAGTGGATGATAAATTTTAGAGAAAGTAAAGAAAATAAAGAACGGAAAACTGCTGGAGTTGCCGAGCGGTAGCCCATAACCGCGCGGCCTATGCGGTCTCCATTTCTAGCCGCCCAGTACTGTAAATGTTTAGTCCCACATTGTTTGTATACTCTCTTTCTTATCTCCTCCATTCTATATAAAGGCCATACCTTTGTAAATGAAGATAATAAAATTTCTATTATTCAAAAGTTTATTCGCTTGTCTTCTACTTTTCGCTTCTTTTCTCTACTTTCTTACAAAAACCATAATAGAAATGCACGTTTTAGAGAAATATTTCACCTTAACATGCTACCGTGAATTAGAAACACAGCATGACCAACATTTTACTTGTGAAATATGATAAAAAATGATTAAAAAAATTATAATTAACTACGTTGTTTATAAAGAAGTTTGAGAAAAACAAAACATAAACATGGGGTACTTATTGAAATACCAAAATGCAGCTATATAAATATTTTTTGGATTTTTTGGATTTTTTGGATATTTATAAAAAGCAAAAAGGAGGAAATCATCCCCCAAGCTTAAAATCTACATTGTCCTCAATGGAGAAGGAGGTTGGAGAACGAGAGAAAATTAAAGTACAGAAATGAAAGACAGAATTGAAAAACAGGTACTTCCCTAGTTTTATTTTGCAGGGAAATCTGAGTGATGCCGCTCCTCCATGCTTGTGCTTTGGATCTTCAGGAAACGTCGTCTGGTGGACTTTGTCATGGCATCAGAACCATTGGAGCAGGCGATCGCAGAAGTTTCCTGCGTTCGATACTTGAGTCCTGCGGTCGACAAAATTTGGTGGACGATCGTCGAGTGCTTAGGACACGGCCTGTGACACGGGCGTGCCATAGGGCGTGTCAGCACGGTTGACGAACTCAGCCCGATGAATTTGAGCTGGGGCATCTCTAGTGACGTGTATGGTCACACGGCCTAAGACACGGGCATGTCACAAGCCGTGTGAGTCTCGGGTGATTTTGAGATTTTTTAGCCTGATGAACACGGCCATAGACACGGTAGTGTCTGATGGCGTGTCGGGTGACACTGACCGTGATACGGGCTTGTCACATGCACGTTTCACTGGCTTGGATAAGTCGGTTGAGTGCCTCTTGAGTCACATGGCCTGGGACACGGGCATGTCACAGGTCGTGTCAGGAAAAAAATTGTGCTTTTGTGGAAAAATCGTGGCCGTCTGTTCTTTCAGCTAGGATCGAATGGCTGAGCTGCCTCCCTGTTTGCTTAAGGCCGTGGATGAGAAGGGAAATCTTAATTTGCATTTGGTCTTCTATTTCTACATTCCTAGTGAGAGAAAGGGAGAGGAAGAAAGAGGAGGAGGAAAGGGGCTGGTCACCGGTGCTGCTGCAGTATTCCGACGAGAGATCCGAGGCCGGAGTTGCGGAGGAAAAGCTTTTGCGGTTCTTTCGAGCCAGCTAGGCGTTCATGGCACCGAAACGGTCTTCGAGGGTAACGAACTTTCTTCCTAGCCATATGAAGGCTTCCTTTTTTGCATATGTATGTGATTCCCCCACCAAAAGGTGACTGATTTTGGGAGTCTTCGGCTTGATTCATGGAATCCCCTTTGTTAGCATATAAATCCGAAAATGGAGTATGGAATAGGCATGTTGTGTGAAGCCCATCTAGGTAGGTTGGTCTGGATTTGTGATGTTGCATACGAACCGCAGAAGACACTGTGATAAACATGTAGTTTAGGAGTTGACTGGTTAGACCTGTGAAAGGAAGTAGCAGGAAGTACTGGAGTGGTAGTCCAGGAAAATACCCGTAGAATGCTTGTGTTGCTTGTGCTATTGGGTTTGACCTATGAAAGGAAGTTGCATGAAGTACTGGATTGGAATTCCAGTAAATACCCTTTGTAATGCTAATGTTCATAGGGAGTCCACCTGTGATGAGAGTAACAGGAAGTACTGGCGTGGTAGCCAGGAAAGACCCCTGACATTTGTGATATTTGCGGTGTCCACCTGCAAAGAGAGTAGCAGGAAGTACTGGTGTGCCCAGGAAAGAACTGCTAATGTTGTGATATGAATGGGCGTAAGAGAAATACTCAGGCTTGAATGCCAGAACAGGATTGGTGACACCGACCCGCGCCTTTTGTAGCCGCGAGTACGCCGTACTCGGTGATGACAAGGCGATTTGAGCAATAGGGGGTGGAGGATCCAACCTGCGTTATGTCCGTCTGACTTGAGACTAGATGATTCGGTCTATTGGAATGCATAGAGAGAGTCGTAGGCCTGCGTGTCATGACACAATGGGGGGCTACGAGCCCATACCGGTGAGTTACGACTAGAACTCCAGCTGCATGCCATGGAGTAAATGCTCAAGTGAGTTGTCATTGGGCTGTGACCCTGATACGGTGGTGGGCAACTGATTTGCCAGTAAACTAAGAATGTGCCCTGAGTGGACGGACCATTGGGTCGGGTGGCTGACGGTTGTGATGGCATGTGTGCATGAAAGCACATTATATGATATAGATATACATGCTTGTGATATGTTATTCCTACAGGGAAGAATACCGCTGCCCCGAGAAAGGGGTAGGGTCGTTATAATTTGGTCAGCTGAATGCTGACCGTCGCCTTTGTTTTCCACCGTTGGGTGGATTGTCCCTGTACAGGTGCTGGAGAGCCAAGCAGGATGAAAAAGAGTTAATATCCCTGCTGCTTTTGCTGCTGCCGCTGCTAGCCCTCTAAGGCTAATATGGATGTACATCTTATGTTTTCTTTTGGTGTGTCCGGCCTACGTGCCAATGTTTGGGCCACTATTTGTAAGCTCTGTAAGGTCATAAGGCCAACTATTTATATGTGTTGTCAGATATTCCTAGGATGTATAAAATGTGGAGTTTTATATGTTGGACATTCAAGAGAGGAGTTCAATTGTATAGGCTTCTGCTAGAATACAATGTGTTAGGTGTGCTGCGCTACTATGGTATCACTCCATAGCTTCATCGTCTGTTTTGTAGTATATGCTGTGGGGCCCTGGCCGGACCTTCTACTATATATTATATGAATGGATGAGGTTGTTATAGCTTCCCAGATCAACGAGGAGTTTGAGGCAAGAGAGCCTACCCTGCGGTTATACTTAGACATGGTAAAGGGGGTCATCGGCACGTTCCAAACTTTTTCCACCCAGTACGTGCCCCGGGAGGAGAACGAGCAAGTCGATTGACTGGCGAAGCATGGTCCTCGGGTGTGGGGTACCATCACCGACCTATTTCTCCCTTCCATCGAAGAGGGGGAGCTCATGGAGATAGATCAGCGGCCTTCATGGATGGACCCGGTCACAACTTTCCTCTCCACGAGAGAGTACCTGGAGGGGGCAGATAAGAAGAAGCTCAGGCATAAGTTGTCATACTACCTCCTCTAAGACGGGCAACTGTACTAGAAGACACTCTTGGGGATGTTGTCTTGTTGCGTGGCCGAGGAGGAGGTACAAAGAATCTTTGAGGAAGTCCACTCCTGAGAGTGTGGGAGTCATTCCGGGAGTCGGACCCTGGAAGGGAGGATTGTCAGGCAAGGGTACTTCTGGCCCACCCTGGGCCGTGATGCAACAGAGTCTGCAAGAAGGTTCCATAAATGCCAGCTGTTTGCTCCCCTCTAGCTATAGCCGGCTCAGCGACTCAAAAGTATCACAGCCCCTGGCCCTTTGCCATTTGGGGAATCGATTTGGTTGGACCGTTCCCCCAGGACAGTGGGCAGAGGAGGTTCCTACTGGTGATGATCGAATATTTCTCCAAGTGCTTGGAGGTAAAGGCACTGGCCAAGGTGACCTCCCAAGTTATCAGAAACTTTGTTTGGGGGAGATCATCTGCCGCCATGGGCTGCCCCAGGTCATTGTCACGGACAACGGGCCCTAGTTCGCCAGTGCAGAGTTCACCAGTTTTTGCGAGGAGCTTGGAATCGACCTCAAGTTCGCCTCGGTCCATCACCCCAGGAGCAACGATAATGTAGAGGCCGCGAACAAGATCATTGTCAACCTCCTGAAAAAGAAGGTGGAAAATCTGAAGGGGAGCTGGGTGGAGCAGCTTCCCGCAATTCTCTGGTCCCCGAGAACCACCACCAACACAGCTACAGGAGAGACCCCCTTCAATCTCTCCCATGTGTACGAGGCAGTGCTCCCCGTGGAATTTGAAGTTCAGACACCTCGAGTCGTTGTGGCCGGGGAAGGCAGGGAAGAATGGCAGGAGGAGAACGAGGAAGAGCTGCGGCTTTCCCTCGACATGGTGGAAGAATTGCGGGACCTTTCCGCTGTCTGACAGGAAGAGGTGAAGAGGAGGATGTCTAAGTACTTTGACAAGCATGTCAGATTCAAACAGTTTACGGAAGGGGACCTGATACTAAAGAAAGTGGATGCAGCGGGAAGGTCGGAAACAATGGGGAAACTCAACCCCAATTGGGAGGGACCAATCATTGTAAAGGAAGCACTAAGGTCAGGAGGGTATCGACTCCAAAATGTGGAGGGCGAGGCCCTAAGTCTCACCTGGAGTGGTGACGACTTGAAATGATTTTTTCCTTAAAACATATAAGTGGTGCTCTGATTTTTAATAAAAGTTCTTTAAACACGCCAATGTTGTCGCAATGAGCTCGCATGAAGAAGTGAAGTGAATTTGGACCACGAGCAGATCCCGCTGTCAGGCTCTCACCTAGCTGGCAGGGCTGGAAGTCACTCGGTGTCATCCTTGGGCCTCGAGCAGATCTCGCTGTCAGGCTCTCACTTAGCTGGCAGGGCTGGAAATCACTCGATGGTGTTAGTTGTGGACATCGAGCACATCCAGCTGTTAGGCTCTCACCTAGCTGGCAGGGATGGAAGTCACTAGGTGTCATCCTTGGGTCTCGAGTAGATCCCGATGTCAGGCTCTCACCTAGCTACCAGGGCTGGAAGTCACTCGATGGTGTTAGTATTAGACCTCGAGCAGATCCCGCAGTCAGGCTCTCACCTAGCTGGTAGAACTGGAAGTCACTCGGGGTCATCCTTGGGCCTCGAGCAGATCCCGCTGTTAGGCTCTCACCTAGCTGGTAGGGCTGGAAGTCACTCGATGGTATTTGTAGTGGACCCCGAGCAGATCCCGCTATCAGGCTCTCACCTAGCTAGCAGGGCTGGAAGTCACTCGGTGTCATCCTTGGGCCTCAAGCAGATCCCGCTATCAGGCTATCACCTAGCATGCAGGGCTAGAAGTCACTCGATGGTATTAGTAGTGGACCCCGAACAGATCCCACTGTCATGCTCTCACCTAGCTGGCAGTGCTGGAAGTCACTCGGTATCATCCTTGGGCCTCGAGTAGATCCCACTGTCAGGCTCTCACCTAGCTGGCAGGGCTGGAAGTCACTCGATGGTGTTAGTACTAGACCCCAAGCAGATCCCGCTGTCAGGCTCTCACCTAGCTGGCAGGGCTGGAAGTCACTCGGTGTCATCCTTGGGCCTCGAGCAGATCCCGCTGTCAGGCTCTCACCTAGCTGGCAGGGCTGGAAGTCACTCGATGGTGTTAGTAGTGGACCCCGAGCAGATCCTGCTGTCCGGCTCTCACCTAGCTGGCAGGGCTGGAAGTCACTCGGTGTCATCGTTGGGCCTCGAGCAGATCCCGCTGTCAGGCTCTCATCTAGCTGGCACGGCTGGAAGTCACTCGATGGTGTTAGTAGTGGACCCCGAGCAGATCCTGTTGTCAGGCTCTCACCTAGCTGGAAGAGCTGGAAGTCACTCGGTGTCATCCTTGGGCCTCGAACAGATCCCACTGTCAGGCTCTCACCTAACTGGTAGGGCTGGAAGTCACTCGATGGTGTTAGTAGTGGACCCCGAGAAGATCCCGTTGTCAGGCTCTCACCAAGCTTGCAGGGCTGGAAGTCACTCGGTGTCATCCTTGGGCCTCGAGCAGATCCCGCTGTCAGGCTCTCACCTAGATGGTAGGGCTGGAAGTCACTCAATGGTATTAGTAGTGGACCCCGAGCAGATCCCGCTGTTAGGCTCTCACCTAGCTGACAGGGCTGGAAGTCATTCGGTGTCATCCTTGGGCCTCGAGCAGATCCCGCTGTCAGGCTCTCACCTAGATGGCGGGGTTGGAAGTCACTCGATGGTGTTAGTAGTAGACCCCGAGCAGATCCTGTTGTCAGGCTCTCACCTAGCTGGCAGGGATGGAAGTCACTCGGTGTCATCCTTGGGCCTCGAGCAGATCCCGCTGTTAGGCCCTCACCTAGCTGGCAGGGCTGGAAGTCACTCGATGGTGTTAGTAGTGGACCCAGAGTAGATCCCGTTGTCAGGCTCTCACCTAGCTGGCAGGGCTGGAAGTCACTCAGTGTCATCCTTGGGCCTCGAGCAAATCCCGCTGTCAGGCCCTCACCTAGCTGACGGGTTGAAGGTCACCCAGGGAAGTCCTCCCCCCCCAGGTAGTACCTAACAAACTTGGCCATTCCAAGAGAGGAGAGCTTGGCATGGGCGAGTTCGAGCTTGCTAATTCAGCTCGTACTCGGCAGAAGATTGGCAAGCTAGGGCCTTGGACCTCGCTAAGACGGGGCGGGTCCCGCCGGGCCACCTCGTCCCCCCATTAGGTTTTACTCTGGAAGATTTAGAGAAATTGGCCTCACATCGATAAGATGACGGACAGCTCGCGAGCAAGCTGGGGCGAATCCTTAGAATTGGCAAGCTAGGCCCTTGGACCTCGCCAAGGGGAGGCGGATCCCGCCAAGATGCCCAGCCCCCGCTTTATTTTACTTGGACAAATTTATTGAGTTCGATTCTTTTATTAAGAAGGCCAAGGACAGCTCGCCAGCGAGCTGCGGCGAGTCCTGGGAAATGGCGAGCACTCAAGGTACCCTCATGTGGGCGAGTCCTAATGACTATCCTACTCGCAGTACCTGTCTATACGAGGTCGCCTGTGAAAGGGCTCGCGGATATACAAAACACAGCAAAAGAGATGGAAAAATGGCTCGGATATGATCAAAAATCTTTTTCATTAAATAATGATATTTATAGGTGGAGCTCACCTCGGCGACGAAACAAAATAAAAGTATACACATTTAGGCATCGCACCCCCCCCCCCCCCCCCCCCGCCGGACTAGTCCTAACCTTCGCCCGACTGATCCTGGAAACCCTTCCCGAACATCGCGTTAAGGCTGTCTTCCTTCTCGCTGGGAGGCGTCGCAGGGAACAGGCTCAGCATCAGATCACGTGCCAAAATCTCCTCGCAACCCTCCACCAGCACCCCCGTGTCCTTCATCATTTGGAGGGTGTATTCGGCAGCTTGGATGGAGTTGATCCACAGCCTCTCGGCGAGGTCGGCCTCGCCAAAGACCCTTGGCCTTTTGTAGGGGAGGGTAGGATCGGCGTCGCCGGGTTCTAAGAAGATCTCCGCCTGACGGCTGACCTCGCGGGTGAGATTCTGGTTCTCATCCTTCAGCTTCGCATTCGCCCCCTCCAGCTCGGCAAGCCGGACATGAAGCTTGCTGATCTCCTCCTCTTGCTCGGCATTACGAGCCCGCAGCTCCTGGGCGGCCTTGGCGTCCTAACAAAAGAAACGTTCATTAGTGTCGGTGCAAAAGTTTTTCAAAATAAAAGAGAGAAGGTGAAGCCCGATACTCACCAACCCGTTGGCGGCCTGGGCGAGGAGACCCTCAGCGATGCCGAGCAGCCTCGACTGGTCGGCTACCTTGTCCTTGGCGACATCGCGAGCCTGCTCGACTTTTTGGAGTTGGTTGTTGAGTACAAAGCTACGGCGGGTCAGCATGTGGTGGAGCTCCATGGCCCGCAGATGGGCCTGCAGACCCTCATGGCCGAGATGTCACAGGGTCAAGTTCTTCTAGGCCTCGGCATCCTTGCGGCCATTGAGGCCAAAGCCGAGGGCGTAAGCATGGCCAGTGGCTGGCTCGTGGTCATGCCAGGAAGGATGCAGGGTGGAGATGGAGACCCGGTGGGCCAGCTCATCCCACTGCACCATGGTCTCGCCAGCCGAGTCCTTCCACAGCCCCTCGAAGCTGAAGAGGGGATGTTGTTTCGGCTCCCCACGCTTGCGAGCCGCCCTCTTCGCCGAAGGAGTTGGAGAGCTTGCCGCCGTGGGAGCAGGAACCTCGCCACCCTTCCACCCTTTGCTGGTGATCTCCTTCAGCGGGCTCTCCGGCGACGCGTCGGGGATGGTCTTGGGTGATCTTATGTATTTGGGGCTGGATTGATGTTGTTGATATTGTTTCCCCTGCGGAGCGAGCACGGCTTTCTTCATCTTTTTTGATAATGGCTAGCGGTGTGGCGGGTTCGACCCCGCATCCTCGGACCGCCTCTTGCTGGAAGAGGGTTGGGAGAAGGCCGCCTCATCTCGGTAGGCCGCCGCAACCTTCTCGCGAGCAAGAGGGTCCGGGTGCAACCTCGGGTCCTCAACAGCAATATGGCGAGCTCGGCAACCGGGCGAGCTCGGCAATACGGAGAGAGCAATACCTTCGCCGGGTAGGATAGGGAGAAGCGCGTCGAGGCCCCTTTGCAGGTAGGCGACCTCAAAGTCCTTGTGGAGGAAGTATTTGTGGAGCTCGACATCATTGCAGGACACGGCCGGTGGGCGGTAGGCCTCCTCGCCTTTCTGCTGCGGAGAGTACGGGATGTTGACGAGATCGCCCTTTATAAAGGCGATCCTTGTCATCCAGTTATGGTGTTTGTTCGCGATCTCGCGAACTTTGATCAGCGAGCCGCCCAAGTAAGCGACCACATCCGGCGTCGCCTTATAAGAGAAGAGTTTCCTGAACACTGTCAGGTTGAACTCTATCCTCTCTCGCCGGAGGTAGCTCGCGAACGCCACCATCATGGCGATGGCGTTGTAGTTTAGCTGCACAAGTACCACGCCATAGTACTTCAAAATTTGCCGGATCTCCGGCCAGAGGGGGAAGCACAATCCCACCTCAAAGTGAGAGCTGGGGAAGGCGAGCTCATCGTCGTAGAAGTTATTGATTGCCTCCCCTTGCCTCGCCCGGCGCGCCTTGAAGCCCGGCGGCACATATTTTCCTCGAACTCCGCGAGCTCCTCCTCGCTGGTATGCCCCTCGAAGAAGCAGTAATCGGTAAAGTGCTGGGCGCACTTGCTGCGGCCATCAGCGTCGGGGTTGGTCTTGCCCATGCTCGCGAAAGAAGACGGGGCGCGAGTAGAAAAGGAGAGAAGCGCAGAAAGAAAGAGAGCAATAAAAGCAGCAGTACAGGGGTTGGTGGTGGGGGGGTTATTTATAAAAAAAGGAAATCTGGGGTCAGGTTGTCCAATCGGCTCAACTCGCCGCCCCAGCTCGCCACCCCCAACTCGCCACCCCAGCTCGCTGACTTCCGGCGCGTCCCATCCAAGGCTAAGTCAAATAGAGCAATATATTATTTGAATATCGCATGTCCAAGAATATTTTAAAGTTACTTATTACAAAGACCAAGTGCAGGAATAAAAAATTGGGGTGCGCGAGCAGGGAGAACAGCAGGAGGCGAGTACTGGTCGGCTGAGCAAGGGAGCCGCCCTTCGTCTACCCTGGACTCGCACCTCCCGCCCCCAGACTGTAGCGTGCGAAGCAGCTCGCGAATCCTCCCCGAATTCCTCTGCGCCACCGCAAGGTCGTCGTCTATCTCATCCAGAAGCCAGGAAGGGGACGTAATCTCGC
Source organism: Platanthera guangdongensis (assembly GCA_039583875.1). NCBI lineage: Eukaryota > Viridiplantae > Streptophyta > Magnoliopsida > Asparagales > Orchidaceae > Platanthera > Platanthera guangdongensis. Next base: position 67,797,851 of record CM077166.1, on the reverse strand, counting down.
CATCTTGGCCGCTGCGCACCTCGTCAGCAAGGCGCGCGTAGTCGCGTTGTAGCGACTCGTTGACCCACTGCACCTCGCGAAGCCCGCATACCAGCTTCTTGAGAAGCTTAACCTCCCTCCTCGTCAGCTCGCCTTGATCCACTTCGGGGCCCAGGTAAGAGTCCAGTGAGCTTGGGGAGGGGAGGGGAGAGTAGTGGGCTGTCCGCGAAGATTCCTTGGCAGCGGATTGGCTGGGGGGAACTGTGGAGACAAACATCAGCAAAAAGAGGAATGCAGGAAAAGCGCATGAGGCAGGAATCAAAGCAAAATTGACCTGACGAGCTTGACAGCTCGAAGGATATGCGCGGAGGAATCAACCTCAGATCCTTCACGCGACCTGGGCCGCGAGTCCCCGGTAGGAGAAGCTCGAATCCCGGGGTGGGGATGGTTTCCAGACCCGCCCCCGCGGTCACGTCAAATTACCGAGGAGAGGGGGCATGCACCGGCGAGCTCATCCTTTGCAAGCTCAACCCCAAAGTCCCAAAGGGAGGGTACGACTCCCGGTAGTGGTTCTCCGGAGTCATGAACCGCGAGTCCCCAAGAGTGGTCTTGGCTCGCGGGGTGTCGTCTTGCGGTGCGGCGTCTTTTACACCATCAGGGTGGCTGTCTGGGTCGTCGCAGATCTCGACAATATTCCTCCCCTTTTCAGAGGCAGGCAGAGTGGAGGAGCCGGTCCCGTGCTCCAAGGTGGTCCTCAGGTCGTCGTATATGGGCTCGGCCACCTGAAGGAATATTTTCATCTTCTTGGAGCTAGGCTCGGCAGAGCCACCCTGCAGAACAGTGGCTAGGACCGCCTTCAGGGCGGCAACGTGAGCTGCAGAGGCCTGGCACGCTCGGTCAAGGCGCTCTTGGATCTCCTTGGGGACCGGCATCTTGGCAGGGCCAGAGTAAAGGGAATGGCAAGAGTCGGGCAGGTACGCAGGTTCATATATATATTCGCAGGTGGACCCCACCCGAAGATTCCCTCCAGTCCACCCCGCGCTCGCCGAACACTTGGGGTTGGATGTTTCTTTCCGAGCTTTGCCAAGCTCAAAAAGAGCGGTGATTATGTACAACCCCGTGTCCGGCGAATAAGGTCGCCAGGAACCAGACCGATCAGGCTGAAACTAGTGGGCGAGCTTGGCAGTAGAGAAGCAGAGCCTGAGCTCGGCATTCGTCAAACGGGAGATCGGTATTCGTCGACCGCGAGCTCGGCATTCGCCGAGCTAGTCCAAGAATCTTCGAGCTGAGGTCGACTAATGGAGACCAACGGATGGGCGATCTCGTCGTCCCAGCTCATGCTCTCACAACGGAGCTCGGCAACAGTAGGCGAATTGGATTTGTCGAGGTGACCAAGCTCCCCAGCTCGCCTGGACCCATAAAGTACTTTTTACTGTTTTGCCCCCGCAGGTCTGCCCATAGCCCTTCGAAACAGTAGAGTTTGGTTGTTGGCAGACCCAACCGAGGGCATTTTGGTAACTTCAGGTCAGTTCAGTTTGGTTATTGGAAGTTCAGATTCCGAAAACTATAAATAGGACCCAAGGGGTACCCCAGAAGGCATGCTTCCTATGCTCTCTTGCTCTAGTTTTCAAGTGCATTCTGAGGGTACCTTAGGTCGGCCTTTGGCTAAGGAGGGGAAGCGCTCTCAGATATTCCGGGTGTGCGGTGGGCCCTCCCCGCCGAGCCCATGGGTCATTTCCCCTTGTTTCTTTTGTTGTTTTGCTTGCAGGAGTGAAGTAGGTGCGCGATCACCCCTTCCCCAAGGGTGAACTCCATAGAAGACCGTTTTTCGGTTTCAACAATCATCAACAATTACTAACGTATAATCTTTACCTCCCAAACTTCTAATCTGCAGTGAACCAAACAAGTCCATATGAAGTAGATGGAGATATCTATTAGAATCCTTGCCAATAACACTTTTAAAGGTAGCCCTTGTTTGCTTGCCTTTTACACATGCATGACAAGGTCTATCTTTGACGTACTTGACATTTGGAGCATCAAGCACTAAGTTCATTGAAAATAATTTATTAATAGTTTTGGAATTAATATGTGCTATTCTCTTGTGCCATTGGTCACCAAGAGATTCACTATCTTTTGCTAAAAAGCACACTGGTGTAAAAGAGTCTATACAAATGAAATTCAAACAAAATATGTTTCTGCTTCGAGTGCCGGATAGAATCATTTCCATATTGTCAACATATTTTATCATGCACTTATCAACGTGAAACTCAACTATGTATCCTTTATCGCAGAGTGAAAGTGTAGGTTAGACCTGAAATACTCTAGAGGGGGGGGGTGAATAGAGTATTGTGCTCACTAAAAACTGTTTACAGCTTTTGCTGTAATCCTAAGTGAACAGATTAGGAAACAAGGAAATAAGCACAGCAACCTAAACAATCATAGAACAATACATACAAAACAAAAGAAAAGGGCAATCAGACGACACAAGAAATTTTATAGTGGTTCCCCAGCCTGGGTATATCCACTCTTCTACCACCCTGGTAGGAATCCACTCAGGTTATTGATCAGGTGCCTGACTCCAATGAGCTTTTGTTCAGGTGCTCAAAAACCAAAACCTCAAATCTTTTGGTAGGAGACTTGCAACTAGGAATAATTTTCAAGGGAATTAAAACCGTGTACAGAGGATGGAAAAGGGTGATGAGGTCTTCTCTTTCGCAATAACAACTGAGAAGACTTGTGGATTGATTTTAGCAGATTGCTCCCTCTGAGATCTTGACTGGATCACGAAATCTGGAGCACTGCTTCAGGGTGATAGGTCTTCAAAACTTTGAGTGCCTCGACCAGAGATTGCTTCAGGAACTTCTTTGACAGATGGAATAATTGTTGTCCTTCAGAAATTGTCCTGTAGGATTGAAGCAAGAAGACTCTTGATAGTGATTGTATGTTCTTCTTCTTCTTCTTGAAGATGTTCTCTGGCTTAGGCTGATTGCAGTAGAACTTTAGATCTCTGTAAGATTGTTCTTCAGTGCTATCACTGTCTGTATGTCTGTGTTACTGCTTGTGTTGTAGTACTGGTTAATCTTTTCTTTTTCAGAGTGTCTTACTGACTGAGGAACATTCGAAATTTGAATGTTTGAACAGTAATTGCAGTCGGCCTGGGAAGGAAGCGGCAATCAATGATTTCCCTAACTGTCCCATGGAAAAACGGCATGAAATAATCCCTGATCAATGCGCGTTCTAATGGTTACATTCCGAGAAGATTTGGCATTAATTGCTCAGGAATCATCGCCAAGAAAAGGGACGGAAAACTGGAGAAGACCTTGTCTGGTATCATCGAATGAAGAACAGGAATCGTCGTGCTGAGTTCACAGTTTGTCGAGCTGATCTGATGAGTTCGTCGACCAGACAATAACAATTGGTCTTCTAGGGAATCTTGTCAATACTGCTACAATCTTCGTCGAACTGACAATCTTCATTCGTCGACCAGAGAATCAAATTCGTCGAACAGATAATCATCACTGTCAATCTTTATTCGTCGAACAGAGATCCACATTCGTCGACCGAAGAATGATTGTGGACTTAGAATCTGAGAAGTCTCTGACTGAGAAGGATTCAAATCGTCGACTAGAAATCGTCGAGCAGAGTACTGCATTCGTCGACCTGAGAAGTTGACTTCGTCGACTTAAGAAGTTGTAAGCTTGAGGTCCAAGTTCGTCGAGCTCAGATTCTTTTTCGTCGACCAAAGCCTGAAGCTGGACTTAGAAAAATCTGGATTTATCCTGACTTTAGCTTGTTGAAGTATCTCAGTCTTCGTCGAATAGAGAACAAAGATCGTCGAGCTCAGCACAAAGAAATGTCTCAAGATCGTCGAGCTCAGAACATATTTCGTCGACCTGAGTTCGACGAACGTCGAACTCATTTGACTTAGTCTTGAAATATTCTAAGTCTTGAGTCTATGAAGGTCTTGTTGATAGCTGGTCCATCTGAAGTTGACTCTAAGGACTTGGCCTAGACTCTAGGACACAAACTTGACCCTGGCTATACATGTTGGGTCACATCCTAATCTAGTGAACCTAGCCCAAATCAACTAGGGATCCAACAATCTCCCCCTATTTGGGTGAGGTCACTAAGAGACTCAAAGCAGATAAATAAAGAAAGAAAAATAAATATATCTGGCAGAGAATTACCAACACATGCAACGGATATATATATACATAGGCTTTGTTTAAACAGATAGCATAGTTTGAAAACAAACTGCAGAAAAAAATTAAAACAAGATAAAGATTACTTCTTCTTCTGCATAGATTTGTCTTCTGTTGTCTTCTCTCCTGGCTTTTTGGAGATGATTTCTCTGGTTGGATCTTGAGCCTGTGCTTGAGTCATAGTCATGTCAGCTGCCCCAATAATTTTCAGTGATGTAGCTCTGGGGACAACTGCTTCAGGATGGAGCTTCATATAATCATCAACATTGAAAAGTTTGTTGTCTTTGTCAAACCTTTTTAGTTCTTCTTTTCTATACTTTGACATTGTTGTGAAACCTGAAATGTCTTTCCCTTCATCTTTGTCTTTATTGATCAATGACAGACCAATAAGTTCCTGGAACCTAGCCATTCTTGCAGTATTAGCTGTTTCAGGATCTTCAAATGGAATAGGAGGAGAGAGAGGTCTTTTAGGACTGTCAGCTTTCTGTTCTTCAGAGATTTGTTGATGTTGCTGCTGATGTTGATTACCTGAAGGTTGTTGCCTCTGCTGGCTGCTTCTAGAGGATCTCCCTGAATGTCTCTGATAGGTTTGCATGGGGGCTAATCTCTGAGAGCTAGAGCCAGTGGCACCAGCTGCGAGAGGAAGAGGAGGAGGTGGATCCTTTCTATACCTGTGGACTGGAGGAGGAGAATATCTCCTACTTCTTTTCCTTTCCTTCTGCTGATTCTTTGATAACCACATCCATGCAGGCATTCCCTTATAAGGAGAAATATTATGCAAAATGTAATAAGGAGTGTCAGTAGTTGGATTAGGCTTAGGAGCTGGAGGAGGAGGAGCCTTCCTTTTCTTTGACAACAATTTCTTCTTTTTCTTTGAAGCTTATTCATCTGAATCATCATCATCATCATCATCTTCATCATCATCATCTAAACCCTGAGGGTTATCATATAAAGCATCCAATGCTTTTAAAGCTTTATCATCAATAACAGCTTTTTCTGTGGAAGGGGTAGAAGATGAAGTTTCAACAAATGGAGTTTCAGCAATACTGGAAGAAGAAACTGTACAAGAATCAACAGTAGTTGGGACAGAGCTTTCAACTGCTGCCTTATTTTCCTCGTCAATATCAGCTAGGATTAACTCATCCAGATCTGGCATTGGTGAGTCATCCTTGACAAAAACTGGAGCTGAGACATCTTCTGGAATAACTTCAGAGGTTGGAGCAACAGTAGGAATAGCAAAACTGTCACAGAGTTTCTTAGCAACTGCTGGACTTATTAGAGAAGTATAGGGCACAATAGCCAATTGTGGCTTAGTAAAGTCATCTGAAAGAGACTGCATATATACAGTATCAAAATTTCTCAACAAAACAGTCAAACTAACTATGGGATTTAATTGGAAATCATCAACAGATTTGATCTGCTCTGGAACTGACTCATCTAAGTCTATGTCAGTATCTATAAAATGAATCAATTCAATCACATCTGAATCAAATTCTGGCAAAATTTCTGCATCTGTATCTGAAATTACTATAGAGGGAACTGTTGCTGTGTCTGCTGCTGCATCTGCATCTGCTGCTTCATCACAGAGCATCTCCCCCTGCCTGGGTTCAGGAGAACCTGGAGCCAGGCCCCTGAATGAAGAGGAGGCAGCAGAGAGGAGAGAAACTTTGGCAGATAAAGAATTGATAGAAGTCACAAGAGGTGTAATGGCCTCTTGGATGAGAGATTTGATGAGGGGAGTGAGCAGGGATAAGATTGTAGATACAGTGGAGGATTCTAATGATGGAGAGGGAGTTGATGAAGGTAGAAGTAGAAGGGGGGAGGGGAACAGATGGAGGGAATAGAGGTGGAATTGCATCTGTTATGGTGGTGTCTGAGGGTATGGTGTAAGATGGGATGGAGGATAAATATGGGGGAAGTGGAGACTGTGGAGGTATAGGAATAGATGTGTCATGAGGTGAAGCAGGAGGTGTTGGAATGTTAGTGATATCAAGTGGTGGAGATGGAGGTGGAGTAGGAACAGAAGTATGTTGTGGAGATTGAAGTGTTGAAGAAGGAATGGGAGAGGAAGGGAGTTGTTTTGCTGGAAGGGGTGTTGGAAGAGATGGAGGAGATGGGATTGCCTCTTCTGTATGGTGGGGAGTGGCCTTCACAACCCTGGTGCTCTCAGAAGTTGGGATGGAAGAGGAGGAAGTCTTGGATGGCCTGTAGATCGTCCTCTCCCATCTGCCAAACAAAGCGCATGTGAGGCACTTGATGGCATTGATGAAGATGGTCGGGGAGACCATGAATTCACCAGCCTTTTCTTGAAGAAATATCCTCAATATTCTTCCAAAACAAACCTCTTTCTTGTTGTTCTTCTTCTTTATCAACTCAAAGAAAATCTTACCCCAATCGACCTGTCTCTTGTTGACCACTGCACACATAACAAGGAACTGATGTCGGGTTATGTAGTCGTGCGCAGAGTGCTTGCCCATCAGCACTTTTCCTACAATGTCCGCCAAGAACTGGTAGGCGGCAAAGAGTTGTTTCTTTAACAACTTGTTAGGGTTACTCCCAGTAAACCCCATCAGATTCAGCATCGAAGGAAACTCTTCAGAATCCATATCCAGATCATCTTCTCCATTTACCAATCCAAACATTTCAGAAAGAACGGCGGGAGATAGGGAAACAACATTACTCCCGATATTTCCTGTCAGAACATTTTCCTCAGAAACAGTAGAAGTGTATACCCATTCTCTAATTTTAGTTGCATGTAGTTTAATTCTTCGAGTCATGAAATCCTTGAGACTAAGTTCTTCAAGTAATTCCAGAATGTAGAGAAATATTGGGTCAGAGTGCTGGAATGTATCAAAATCCATGTCAAAACCGGTGTCGAATTTCATGGCAACCAAAGTGCTCGCTGGAATTGCCATTGATGACCTGCAAGAAAGACAGAGAAAATGGCGATCAAGAGAAAAGAAACTGAAAGCGTGGGACGGAGATCGAAGAAAACCTAGATATAATGTTTCCAGAATATGAATCGACAATCTCCGTTCCATGAAAAGAAACAATTCTTCGAACTGAGGTCGACGAAATAAATTATAGACAGATAATTCGTCGATCTCATTCAGAAGAATCGAACACAGTTCGTCGAACTCCATTCGATGAAATATCTTCTGAAGCAAAGTTAGTCGATCTCCGGGCGACGAAAATTGTTTCCACACAGAGAATTCGTCGATCTCCGTTCGATGAGAATCTCTCAAACTTTCCCTAATTCATCGAACTCCGTTCGACGAACTATAGAAAATTCGTCGAATGCAGACAGAAATTAATTTAACTCTTCTCCATTGATCATACCCAGTTGATTTATGAAGAACAGATGATTTTTCTCATCCAAGGGTTTGGTGAAAATGTCTGCTCTCTATAAATCAGTAGGAATATGGATTAGGTTGATTTTCTTTTTGTCTACATTATCTCTAATGAAATGATGTCTTATTTCAATATATTTGGTCCTACTATGGTGAACTGGATTCTGTGTTATAGCAATATCACTAGTATTATCACAAAATAATGTTGAATTATTTAAGTTGACACCATAGTCTAGGAGTTGGTTTTGTATCCATAACATTTGTGAACAGCAGCTGCCAGCAGCCATGTATTCTGCTTCTGCAGTTGATGTAGACACAGATGTTTGCTTTTTACAAAATCAAGAGACAAGTCTCATACCCAGGAACTGGCAAGTTCTAGAGGTACTCTTCCTGTCCACTCTACATCCAGCATAGTCAGCATCTGAGTATCCAGTTAACTCAAACTCTGACTCTACAGGATACCAGAGTCCTAGATTAGGACAACTATTTATATATCTCAAAATTCTTTTTAAAAAAATAAGGTGAGATTCTTTAGGGTTCATTTGGAACCTAGCACAAAGGCATGTGGCAAACATGATATCAGGACTGCTAGCTGTTAGGTATAATAGGGATCCAACAATTGCCCTATAATTTTTCTGATCTATAGGTTTCCCTGCTGCATCAGAATCCACAACAGCATTGGTAGCCATAGGTGTTTTCATTCCTGAAGCATCACCCATCCCAAACTTCTTAATAAGCTCTTTAGCATACTTAGCTTGGGAGAGGAAGATACCATCAGGGAGCTGCTTGACTTGGAGACCAAGGAAGTAGGAAAGCTCACACATGCTACTCATCTCAAATTTGGAATGCATGAGGTCAGCAAACCTCTTGCATATTTTGGGATCAGTAGACCCAAAGATGATGTCATCCACATATATTTGTACTAACAAAATTTGGTACTTATGATGTGTAGTGAAAAGAGTTTTATCTATAGTTCCTCTTGTAAATTTATGCTCTAAAAGAAAGCTTGCTAGGGTCTCATACCAAGCTCTTGGAGCTTGCTTTAAACCATAGAGAGCTTTATGCAATGTAAATACAAAAGAGGGTTGAGTTAGAGAGACAAAACCTGGAGGTTGTTGTACATAAACTTCTTCTTGAAGCACTCCATTCAAAAATGTACTCTTGACATCCATTTGGAAAACTTTGAATCTCCTGTGAGCTGCATAGGTAAGGAAAATTCTTATGGCCTCTAACCTTGTAACAGGGGCAAAGGTTTGGTCATAGTCAATTCCTTCCTCTTGCATGTAGCCTTGAGCAACAAGCCTAGCCTTGTTTCTCACTATATTTCCTTGAGAATCTAGCTTGTTTCTGTAGACTTATTTGGTTCCAATAACTGAGTAGTTATGAGGTCTTGGAACCAAATCTCAAACTCTACATCTCTCAAACTGATTTAGTTCCTGTTGCATTGCAATGATCCAGTAGGGATCTTGCTCAGCTTCATGGATGGAGAGAGGTTCAATTTGAGAGAGAAAATAGGCATGCATCAAGTCTTGGTTGAGTTGATGCCTTGTTTGTACCCCTGCTGAAATGTCTCCAATCACTTGAGATCTGGGGTGATCTCTAAGTGTGACAAGATCAGTTGGTGGTGTTTGTTCAACAACAACTTCTATAATTAATTCCTCTTGAGTAATGTTATTAGATGTTGAGGGAAGTTCAGCCACTTTCACTTGAATCTCTTCTTCACTGTCTTCAGCAACCTGTGGAGAAGGATGGGTTTATACCTCATGGGTAAGGTTTAGTCCATCAATAGACTCACACAGTTGTGGAACCTGCAGAAAGCTATTGGTAGAAATCTCTTTCTCCTTATAAGACTTGTTAGCTTCATCAAAAGATACATGGACCGACTCTTCAATTTTAAGTGTGGATTTATTAAAAACTTTATAGGCCTTGCTTACTTGGGAGTATCCTAGAAAAATCACTTCTTCAGCCTTAGCCTCAAACTTTCTAATGTATCTTTTGTTATTTGTGTGAATATAACATATGCAACCAAAAACTTTAAAATATATGATTTTAGGTTTCTTCCCTTTAAGCAATTCATAGGGGGTCTTATTTTTCAGCTTATGTATAAGGCTTCTATTCATGACATAGTTAGCAGTATTTACAGCTTCTGCCCAAAAGGATAGAGGCATGTAAGCATCTGCCAATAATGTGCTTGCAGATTCAATGAGTGTCCTATTTTTCCTTTCAGCTACCTCATTTTGTTGGGGAGTTCTAGAAGCTGAGAAACACTATCTGATACCTTCCTCCTCACAGAACTCATGCATAAGAAGAGACTCAAACTCTGTGCCATGATCACTTCTGATCAAAGCAACATGAGTAGAGAACTCAATCTGTATGGTCCTGAGAAAATCTGTAAGAACCTTTAATATATCTGACTTAGTTCTCAGAAAGGCTACCCAACTGAATCTGGAGAAGTCATCAACAATCACTAAAGTATAAGACTTCCCTCCTAGGCTTTGTACTGCAATGGGTCCAAATAGGTCCACATGAAGCAAATACAAAATCCTAGGTGAATCACTATTATTAATGGATTTGAAACTAGTTTTAGTCTACTTGCCTAATTGACAAGCTCTGCATAGATTTTCCTTCTTGTAGGGGCCAGAAGTTAAACCTCTAACAAGGTTGTCTTTAGATAACCTAGCTATATTCTTAAGATTTGCATGACCTAATCTTTTATGTCATAACTCATTTTGGCTACTAGTGATATTGAGTAAACAAACATCAGTTTTGGCAGAAAAAAAGTCTACTAGATATATGTTAACTTGTCTAATTCCAATTAAAATAGTTTTGTTTTCATTATTAATAATGGAACAAGAGGTAGAGTTAAAGTGTACCTGATAACCTTCATCACATAATTGACTTATGGATATTAGGTTATGTTTGAGTTCTCTTACATATGTTACTTTCTTGAAGATAACTATTCCAATATTTACTGCTCCATATACTTCAGACTGGCCACTTTTTGAATCACCAAAAATCACCTTTGGTCCTAGCTTGGACTTGTAATTGGATAGATTTGCCTTGCTGCATGTCATATACTTGGAGCAACCACTGTCCAAGTACCAGGTCTGACTCACCCTTGGACAGTTCTTCACCTGTACCTGTAATGAAAAACAAAACTCAATTATTCTTGACCCAGGTTACCTAGGGTCCTTTATTTGGTTGAAATAAAAAGATGGAAATGACTGACAAGGTAGGTTGAGATTTATAGCCTAAGTGATGATATCTCCTAGGTGGAATAACCCAATCAGCTACTGGATTGAATGTCTTATTAGTTGGCTTAGAATTTTTGTAAGAGAAATGATTTATGTTTGGTCTTTCTGGGTTCGACGAATTTCTGTAAGTTCGTCGACCAGAGTTCGATGAATAGGGCTGAGATCGTCGATCTCTGCCCAGAGAATGGCAGTAGTCATTTTCTACGCCCCAAGTTCGTCGACCTCTGCTCGACGAACCATACAAAGTTCGTCGATCGCAGTTAGACGAATTGTTATAACTGAAGTTTGCGTTCAGCGTTCGTCGATATGGGTTCGACGAACTGGCCATATTTCGTCGATCTGAGTTCGACGATTGCTGCTGAACCTTGTTTTTATCAGCTATTTTCTGATTTTTATTTCTCTTGTCTATGTGTTTTGGGTTGTTTTCAGACATTGGTTTGTCTATTATCTTTTCTTTTCCCTTGGCAGAAATAAATTTAATGGGTGTGGTAAGAATATTTTTCGTAATTATGGGGGGCAAACCTGATGATGCACCCAAGCCCAGCTTGCCATTTAATCTGGCATTTACTGTGCTTGTTACGTCCATTAGCTTGAGATTTCTCCCATTGAGAGATTGCTCAAGTTGTTTGGCCTCGCATAAATCAGATTTTAATTGAAATATCTGTTCATTTGCTAGAGTTAGTTGATCTTGTAGTTTAATATTTTCTGAGTTGACAGATTCAAGATTTCCTAGTCTTTCTCTAAGGGTTTTTATATCTTTTTCTGAATTAATTAAATCTAAACACATATTTTTGAATTCAGTTTTAAATAAATTAGAATTGAAATGAAATCTAGAAAGAACCTGATCTATCTCTGAGTCTGAGGATGCTTCATCTTCAGATTCTCCTTCGGATCCTGAATAGCTCCTGGAGGCATCAATTGCCATAAGGCAAACCTCCTTGGATCTTTCTTCTTCCTCTTCTTCACTTGAGCTGGAAGAGGATGATTCTTCTTCAATATCACTCCATGTCTCAGCAACAATGCCCTTGTCTTTCTTTATGTACTTGCTGGAGGAAGGTCTGCTGCTGTGTTTTCTCCTGTAGTCCTTTTCTCTGCTTTTCTCCTTCTTCTGGTTTTCTGGATATTCTGAGATGTAATGTCCAGGCTTTCTACAACCAAAGCACACAACCTCCTTGGTTGGTGTCTTATCATACTTAGGCTTATCATCCTGCCTGGATGATTTCCTTCTGAAATCTTTTCTAGCCATCTTATAGAATCTTTTTGCAAAGAGGCTCATGAGTTCCTCATTGGATGTTGAGGTCTCACTTTCCTCAGATGCCTTGAAGGCTATGCTATGATCCTTTCTCACTGGAGTTGTTACTTTCTGTTCAGCTGCTTCTCTTGATTTGATCAACTGCTCATAGGACTTTAATTTGCCTAGCAGAGATTCAGTTGATATCTCATTTAGACTTTTGGCTTCTTTGATAGGCCAGATTCTTTAGTCCCAAGAGCTAGGGAAGCACATCAAAATCTTATCATTCACCTCTATAAGGGTGATGTCTTTATCCAAGGTCTTAAGCTCATTGATGATTGAGCTCAACCTGTTGTACATTTTAGCTACTAATTCAGCCTCATCCTTCGTGAAATTCTCATACAGGGATATGAGATTTGATCTCCTGTCTTTCCTTTCATCTGCTGAACCAGCTACCATTTGGTTGAGGGAATCTCAAATGGCCTTGGCTGATGTGCACTCAGCCACCTTCTGAAATATGTCATCTGACATTGTCTGAGCCAAGATATTCATTGCCTTTGCATCTGCAATTTTGGATTTCTTGTATGCATCATTATTCTTTGGAGGAGGTATTGCAGTCATGTTGGTGGAGGTGCTTGTAGAAGCTGTAGGTGTTGGAGGTACTCCTGTCAAGATGGAAGCAAAAATATCCTTAACAATAGAATTCATGTATAATTTGATTCTTGCCTTCCAGATGGCAAATTTGTTAAGATTGCATATTAGAGGTCTGATGCTTGCATAATCTTTGTTTTGAACCATTTCTATGAAGAAATAAATCTAATAACAAAAACAAAACAATCAGATCTAACAAGAGGGATCTTTATGGTTCAGGTGTTAGCCTGTAAAACCAATTAACCTCTTAAGGTGTGGTAGATTAACCAACCTCACTTTGATACCAATTAAAAGTGTAGGTTAAACCTGAAATACTCTAGAGGGGGTGAATAGAGTATTATGCTCACTAAAAACTTTTTACAGCTTTTGCTATAATCCTAAGTGAACAGATTAGGAAACAAGGAAATAAGCACAGCAACCTAAACAATCATAGAACAATACAGCCAAAACAAAAGAAAAGGGCAACCAGACGATACAAGAAATTTTATAGTGGTTCCCCAACCTGGGTACATCCACTCTTCTACCAATCTGGTAGGAATCCATTCAGGTTTTTGATCAGGTGCCTGACACCAATGAGCTTTTGTTTAGGTGCTAAGGTTTTGGTAGGAGACTTGTAACCAGGAATAATTTTGAAGGGAATTAAAACCCTGTACAGAGGATGGAAAAGGGTGATGAGTTCTTCTCTTTCTCAATAACAACTGAGAAGACTTGTGGATTGATTTCAGCAGATTGCACCCCCTGAGATCTTGACTGGATCAGGAAATCTAGAGCACTGCTTCAGGGTGACAGGTCTTCAAAACTTTTAGTGCCTGGACCAGAGATTGCTTCAGGAACTTCTTTGACAGATGGAATAATTGTTGTCCTTCAGAAGTTATCCTGTAGGATTGAAGGAAGAATACTCTTGATAGTGATTGTATGTTCTTCTTCTTCTTCTTGGAGATGTTCTCTGGCTTAGGCTGATTGCAGTAGAACTTTAGATTTCTGTAAGATTGTTCTTCAGTGCTATCACTATCTGTATGTCTGTGCTACTACTTGTGTTGTAGTACTGGTTAATCTTTTCTTTTTTGGAGTGTCTTACTGACTGAGGAATATTCGAAATTTGAATATTTGAGCAGTAATTGCAGTCGGCCTGGGAAGGAAGCGGCAATCAATGATTTCCCTAACTATCCCATGGAAAACGGCATGAAATAATCCTTGATCAATGCGCGTTCTAACGGTACCATTCCGAGAAGATTTGGTATTAATTGCTCAGGAATCATCGCCAAGAAAAGGGACGAAAAACTGGAGAAGACCTAGTCTGGAATCGTCGAACGAAGAACAGGAATCGTCGAGCTGAGTTCACAGTTCGTCGACCAGACAATAGCAATTGGTCTTCTAGGGAATCTTGTCAATACTGCTACAATCTTCGTCGAACTGACAATCTTCATTCGTTGACCAGAGAATCAAATTCGTCGAACAGATAATCATCACTGTCAATCTTTATTCGTCGAACAGAGATCCACATTCGTCGACCGAAGAATGATTGTGGACTTGGAATCTGAGAAGTCTCTGACTGAGAAGGATTCAAATCGTCGACCAGAAATCGTCGAGCAGAGTACTGCATTCGTCGACCTGAGAAGTTGACTTCATCGACTTGAGAAGTTGTAAGCTTGAGGTCCAAGTTCGTCGAGCTCAGATTCTTGTTCGTCGACCAAAGCCTGAAGCTGGACTTAGAAAAATCTGGAGTTATCCTGACTTTAGCTTGTTGAAGTATCTCAGTCTTCGTCGAACAGAGAACAAAGATCGTCGAGCTGAGCACAAAGAAATGTCTCAAGATCGTCGAGCTCATAACATCTTTCGTCGACCTGAGTTCGACGAACGTCAAACACATTTGACTTAGTCTTGAAATTTTCTAAGTCTTGAGTCTCTGAAGGTCTTGTTGATAGGTTGTCCATCTGAAGTTGACTCTAAGGACTTGGCCTAGACTCTAGGACACAAACTTGACCCTGGCTATACATGTTGGGTCACATCCTAATCTAGTGAACCTAGCCCAAATCAACTAGGGATCCAACACATAGTTGGCTTATGCTTATAAGATTATGTTCCAATCCTTCAACATAAGCTACATCTGATAAAGATACACTACCGTTAGTGATCATACCATAGACTTTACTGATTCCTCGATCCGAACCTCCAAAGATGACCTTTGGTCCGTTAAATACTGGAGAGAAGTTTTGAAGTAGGCTTCTTGTCACGGTCATATGTCAAGAGCATCCACTGTCCAAATACCAGATTGGCGTTTTGGTGGCCTTTAGACATACCTGCAATTAAAATCAGTTTGCCTTAGGAACCCAAATATGTTTGGGTCCTTGGTCTCGGGTTAGAACACTCCCCCTATAAGTGTTAGCATCATGAGCGGTCTTTCTCATATTGCCAACAGGAGGAGTTGCAGCATTTCTGGGATTAAACCAGCAATCGATGGCAAAGTGACCAATTCTGCCACAGCACCAACAGTAAAACATGTTGTATCTTTACCTTATGTTCTCCTGCTTGGCCTTTTGAGGTTGTGGTCTAGCAGGGGCAACATTTTTGGAGGAAGAGGCTTCATGATGATGGCAATCACATGATTTCTTCTCCTTCTGTGGCTTTTCCACAGCGGGCTTTACCTTTGGTCCTCTCTTGAAGTTATGACTGATTGAAAGGGCCATAGCTCTGAAGAATGAGTTCTTCATAAGGTGCCTTAAAGACACTCTCACCAAAGTTTCTGGGGCGAGTCCATCCTTGGTAGCGAGACTTTGGCTCTACATAGGTAGGCTTGGTCAAGTGACTGTAGGCTGAGTCAAGATCAAACTCGTTTGTTGGAAATATGACCTTTCTGAATGAGGTCTGATCTTGAGGGGCTTTCCCCTTCTCTTTGGCCGAGGCCTTCTTGGCGTCATTACTCTTTCTTTGAGCCTTGTTACTCCTAAAAGATTTACTAGGAGCTTCTTCATGACCTGATCCAGCACCCTTGGCCTTCGCTGAGAATTCAGCAACGAATGGAAGAACATTCTTAGGCTTCGAGAAACTTTCAACAAGTTTCCTCTCAGCAGCGAGTTATTCTTCCAACTCTTTGATGATTTTCTCTTTTAGGTCAAGGTGCTCAAGTGCTTTGTTGTATTCTTCAATAGCATTATTGAAGTTCTCTTTGAGTGAGTCAGTCTTAGTGACTTCTTCTCTCAAGATGCTCTCTTTAGCTTTTAGAGACTTTATCTCTTTAGCCTGAGTTTTCACGACTCGGCAATATTTGTCATAAGCCATGATCAACTCCTTGTACTGGGCCATGAGTTCAGACTCATCGTCAGAAGAGCTATCCTCACGATCATGCTTAGAAGCTTCAGATTCTGAAATAGGAGTGTTGGGTACATTGGAAAATGTGTACCAGATTTGAAGAAGCCTCACCCTTCTCAATGATATACATCAAAGTGTATCTGATGTTGTTTTGAGTTTATATGTGCAGGTTAAGAAATTGCAGGAAATGCAGAAAAATTTCTAAGTCCATGTGTCGACACCTAGAGAAGCAGTGTCGACACTTATGAATGCTTGTGTCGACACTAGAGAAAAGCTGTGTCGACACTTGTAGTTAATTGTGTCGACACTTGGAAAGGCTGAGTCGACACCAGAATCAACTGTGTCAACACCAGGAGGCAGTGTCGACACAAAGAGAAGCAAAGTCGATATCAACTGTGTCGACACCATGAGGAAGTGTCGACACACAGAAATAGCTAGTCGACATCAACTGTGTCGACACACAGGACTTGTGTCGACACACAGCAAAGTTTCAACTATGTTAAAGAAGAATTATTTGTGTCGACACACAGAGGCAGTGTCGACACACAGAAGATCTTGTCGACATCAAATGTGTCGACACACAGGACTTGTGTCGACACATGACAGTATTTCAACAAAGTACATTTGTATGAAGAAAATAAGTGACTGTGTTGACACCACAAAGGCTTGTGTCGACACATTCAACAAAAGGCTGTGTCGAGAAGTATTATCAACAACAGAAGAGATGTGTCGACACCACCAAGGCTTGTGTCGACACTTAGTCCACTTGTGTCGACACTTAGTCTACTTGTGTCGACACATGAAGAAGTTCAGTCTCGACACTTTCAGACAGAGACAGTATTTCAAGAAGTGACTGGATGACTTGACAGCTATCATTTCTAACCAGTTAACTGCAACTGTCAAAGCTGTCAGAAATTTGTTAGAAACCGGATCAGCCGGTTACCATGGAGGAAGACTATATAAAGGCTTTGTCCTTCAACAGAAAGTAATGAATTACAACCAATAGAAGAACTAACAACAACTAAGAGAGAAGTAATAATACAGAAGATTTTCGACAGAAGATCTAGAAGAAGTTGGAGAGAGAGAGAGCTCCATCTAAGAAGTGCAGTTGCTGAACTAGGCTGCCAAGAAAGATTTAGATTGAGATCTGAATCTCAAGTCAGAAGCTGATTGAAGATCAACTTGTCAGGAGATTCAACCCTACTGAGTTCAGATTCAAGAAGCTTTGAAGAAAGCTAAGAGAGGTTGTTCTCTGCCATCAAGTTCTTCCCAGAACTGATCAAGAAGCCATTCATCCATTCTCTCTCTGTCAGGGTGGTGGTTATTCACTTTGTTAAATCAAATTTTTGAAGGATCTTTATAGATCTGTGACTGTAAGCCTATTATATAAAGGCTGAGTGTAGGAGAATATTTTCTTTGAGTGGTAGTGCTGTGAGCCTGATGTGTAGGAGATTGTGATCTTTGAGTGTAGGCTTTGTTGAAGGCTGAGGTAGGGCAGTTGGCCTGAGTTGTAGGAGTGTGGATACACTCTGAGTTGTAGGAACCTGGTTTGGGTTCTGAGCTATAAGATCTGAGGATCTGAGGTGAAGTGCAGAAGTTAGGCTGAATCTATTACACTGCTAGATAGGCGAAGGGGGAAAGTGGATGTACCCAGAACTTGGGGAACCACTATAAAAACTGTGTGCACTCTGTGATTTATTGTTTCTGTGATTGCTGTGCTGTGTTAGCAGTAGAATTTGCAGTTTATTATTAGTTAACTGAACAGATTTTCTGCCTTAAAATCAAAAGAAAACGTACACCTATTCACACCCCCCCCCCTCAAGGTGGTTAGGCACTAATTCTATCTAGTGGTATCAAAGCGAGGTTCCTCAAAGAAGGACTTAACAGTCATAGTGAGATCCATAAGGCAGATTCAAGAATCAAGAAAATGGGTTCAGGAGAAAATCATAAGGAACTAGGTTCAATGAAACTACTTATTTGCAGAAAGGAGATATTTGGCATCTGGAAAGAAAGGGTCACGCTGTTTATGGAGGCTTCTGATCCAAGGATCTATATTACAGTCAATGAAGGTCCTTATATTCCAATGAAGATTTCAATTCTGGATGCAAACCAAAGAATTTCCAAGGATTTCTCAGAAATGACTAAGGATGAGATCATCCTGGCAACTATGGATAAGAGAGCCCAGAATATCATAGTTAGTGCCATAGATAATGCAACCTTTCGAAATTTGATTCACCGCAAGACCTCCAAAGAAATGTGGGATACTTTAATAGTCTACATGGAGGGTTCTGAAGAAGTAAGACAAGATAGAAAATCTATGCTGAACCAGGAATATGAAAGTTTCAGACAAGGAAAGTCTGACAGTATAACTGAGTACTATAAAAAGTTCTATAGGATTGTAAATGAGCTGATGTCCTATGGTAGAATATTCAGTACATATGAACTGAATGATAAATTCCTAAGATCCTTGATAAAGGATTGAGACACTAAGATTTGTGCCATTAGGGAAGTGGCCAAACTTGCAGATATCTCTCCACCAACCTTGTTTGGAAAACTGCTATCATATGGGATGCAGCTAATGGCAAGGAAAGAGGAAGAGAAAAGTGCAAAAGGTGAGCATAGAGAAAAGTCTGTGGCCTTCAAGGTTGAAGCCACTAAGAAAAATAAGAGGATGTCTCCATCACCTCCTAAGATTGTTGCTGAAACTGCTTCAGATAATTCAGACAACCAGAATTCAGACAGCAGTGACTCAGATGAAGATTTTGCAGCATTTACAAGACAGCTTCACAGTTTCCTGAAGAAGAAGCAGTGGAAGTCTAAGCCTTCCACATCTCAGCTTAAGGATGAGTATTATCAAAAGAGGAAGTCATCCAGGAAGGAAAGGAGCAGGTCTAAGCCAAGCAAATCTACAACATCCAAGATAGTTTGCTACTACTGTAATAGGCCTGTACATGTTATGGCTGAGTGTCCAGATAAAAGAAAAGAGACTGCAGATAATAAGAAGAGTCAACACCAAAGTAAGAAGGAGAAATCCTTTGTTGCTAAGAAGGAGAAGACCTTGTCAGACCAATCTACTTCAGAGTCAGAATCTGAAGCTGAGGCCTACATTGGTCTATATGCAGCAGATGAAGAAGAAGAGTTTCTCCAGGTGCTAAACTCTATATATGAACAAGAAGACCATCAGTGCAAGGGACTGATGGCTGTATCAGAAGAAGACAAATGTCAGGATCAGCCTAGTCCTAGTAAGGTACAAAGTCTTTCAGATTGCAGTACTGAGTCAGATTCAGCAACATCTGCATCAAGTGATGTGGATGGGTCTGAGTCTGAAGGTGATATTCATCAGCTGATAGATGAATATAGAGATTTATTGCAGACACTTAAGAAGAGCAAAAACCTGGCCAAATATCAGGCTAAGGAAATTGCAGATCTTAAGATGGCTGCATTAGATTCAGAGACGTTGTTGGATAAAAAACTGAATGAGATTGCCAGATTAAAAAACATAACTGTTATTCAAATGGGCACAATCACATTCAAGAATGATCAGATTAGAAATCTGGAGGTTAGACTTCATAAAGAGAAAGAGATTGTGCCAAGTTTTTCTAAGACAAAATCTGTATTACCCTTAATAGATGACTTTGTGTCACAAAAGGGTAAGGCTGGATTACGGTTTAAGAAAACTGGCTGGACTGCTAAGTCCAAATATAAAGGCAAAGCCCCAGCACAAAATAAGAAGCCTGTTGTAGACAATTCAGCTAGGGTTATACCTAAACAACGGTATAACAAGTTTGAGTGCTGGTGTTGTGGCAAGTTAGACCACTTTGCCTTAGATTGTTGGCACAATTCCAGTGTCAAGGAGAGTAGCAATCTGTCTGCTAGAAGATCTACAGGCAGATTTGTCAAATTTCAGACTAACATGAACCAAGGACCCAAAACTTATTTGGGTTCTAAGGTTAAGTAGTCTTTATTGCAGGTGAGTCCAAGTGGCCATGCCTCTATATGGTACTTGGACAGTGGATGTTCCAGGCACATGACTGGAATAAGGGGGTTGCTGAAGGACTACACACCTATCATGGATGGCCCTAAAGTAACCTTTGGTGGTTCAGAAAAAGGAATCATCGAAGGATTTGGTAACATTTCTAATAATCAGATTACTATCTCTCAAGTGGCCTATGTGAAGGGTTTGAAACACAACCTTATAAGCATAAGTTAGTTGAGTGATTTAGGATATGACATTTCATTTATTAAAAATGGATGTCATATCAAAAGGTCAAGTGATCAAAAGGTCATATTGACAGGATATAGAAAGAGAAATGTTTATTATCTTAACTTTGTGTGTGAGAACAATGTTTCTCCTATTTATCTTGTAACTGATGAGAGAGCCTCACACTGTATTAAATGTCACAAGAGGCTGGCTCATCTTAACAACAAGACTATTGGCCAAATCTTTAGCAAAGAGTTAGTGAGGAATGGTCCTCAAGTTAAGTGTATAAAGGATGGGATATGCTCAGCTTGTCAAAAACGCAAGCAAACCAAATCCACCTTTCATAGCCTTGAAAACAAGGATTCAGTGAGGTGTCTTTATCTCTTGCATATGGATCTATTTGGTCCTATTCCAGTTCATAGTCTAGGTAGGAAGGTCTACACTTTGGTAGTGGTAGATGACTATTCTAGATATTCCTGGGTGTTCTTTATAAGACAAAAATCTGAAACCCCAAATGTCTTATATAGTTTTGTTAAACAAATTCAGAATGAGTTGAAAAGTACAGTGGTCAAAATCAGAAGTGACCATGGTACTGAGTTTCAGTCTGAAAGTATGACAAGACTATGTGACGAATTTGGTATTTTTCAAGAATTTTCCTCACCTAGAACACCACAACAAAATGGTATTGCTGAAAGGAAGAATAGAACATTGATAGAGGCTGGTAGAACTCTATTGAGTGACACTTCTCTCCCAGAATATTTCTGGGCTGAGGCAGTAAACACTGCATGTCATGTGATCAATAGGGCTACTATCACGAAGAGCCACAAAAAGACTCCCTATGAGATTGTGAAGGGCAGAAAACCAAACTTATCCTATTTTAGGATCTTTGGTTGCAAGTGCTATATACTTAACAATGGCAAGTCTTATCTAACTAAGTTTGCTGCCAAATCCCAGGATAGGATCTTTGTTGGGTACAACAATAATAGTACGGCTTATAGAGTCTACAACTTGATTACTCAAGTTGTAGAAGAGTTTGTACATGTAGTCTTTGACGAAACAAGACTGATTAACAGTGAGTTGCCAAGTAGTGCTTGCAGTTCTACAGGTATAACTGAGAGTATGGACAAGCTTATCATTACAGAAGATTCATCTGCAAATCAGGAAGTGGAAAATGGTGGCTGCTGTCCAGGGGGAGTACAAGACTCTCCAGATGCTGAAGAAAACTAAGAGGTGCAGCTTAACGAAGAGGCTGGAGGTGTTCAACCTGAAGATAGACTACCTCCAACTATTAGACACTTAAAGGATCATCCAACAAATCAGATAATTGGTGATCCTAGATAAGGAGTGCAAACAAGAAGTAGGAATCTGAGCACAGTTCTTTGCTCCAGCTTCCTATCTCAAGTGGAACCAAAGAAATTTGAAGAAGTTGTTCTAGACCCACATTGGATTGATGCTATGCAAGAGGAGCTGAATCAGTTCAAAAGGTGCAAGGTCTGAAAGTTAGTTCATAAACCGAAAGACCACAACATCATTGGAACAAAGTGGATCTTTAGGAACAAACTGGATGAGAATGGAATCATTGTGAAGAATAAAGTAAGACTTGTTGCAAAAGGATATAGGCAGGAAGAAGGTATTGACTTTGATCAAACCTTTGCCCATGTAGCAAGACTGGAAGCAATTAGGATGTTCCTTGCTTATGCAACATATCAAGGTTTCAAGGTATTCCAAATGGATGTAAAATCAGCTTTCCTGATTGGAAATCTAAAAGAAGAAGTCTATGTAGAGCAACCCTCAGGTTTTGTTGATCCTCTTAAACCTGATTATGTTTATAGACTTAGGAAAGGTATGTATGGGTTGAAACAAGCCCCAAGGGCCTGGTATGAAACCCTGTCTAGTTTCCTCATTGAGAACAAATTCTCAAGGGGGAAAATAGACAAGACTCTATTCCTTAGGGAATCCAAAGGAAAGATTATCCTAGTCCAAATATATGTAGATGACATAATATTTGGGACTACTGAAAGTAATCTTTGTTGTAAGTTTTCAAAACTTATGTAAGGAAAATTTGAAATGAGCAGTATGGGGGAACTAAAGTTCTTCTTGGATCTCCAAGTAAGACAGACTAAAGATGGCTTATCCATTTCCCAGTCAATGTTTACCCTGGAGTTAATAAAGAAGTATGGTATGGAGTCATCCACTACTATGAGAACTCCAATGGGGACAAGTGTGTCTCTAAGCAAAGATGATGCAGGGAAACCTGTAGATAAAACTTTGTATAGAGGGATAGTTGGCTCCCTTCTATATCTGACTGCTAGTAGACCAGATATCATGTATGCTACATGTGTATGTGCTAGGTACCAAGCATGCCCTAAAGAATCTCATCTGACTGCAGTAAAAAGGATTTTGAGATATCTTAAGGGCACACCTAATCTAGGCCTTTGGTACCCTAGGAATGGAGATTTTCTACTGACAGGCTATTCAGATGCAGATTTTGCAGGTTGCAAAGAAGATATAAAAAGTACTACAGGCACCTGTCAATTTCTAGGAGGAAGATTGGTGTCTTGGAGCAGTAAGAAGCAGACCAGTGTGCCAATCTCCACAGCTGAGTTAGAATATGTTGCTGCAGGAAGCTGCTATGAACAGCTATTGTGGATTCAACACCAGCTAGAAGACTATGATATTCAAGTAAGTAGAATACCTTTGCTTTGTGATTCTACAAGTGCAATTTCTATAGATAATAATCATGTTTCACATAGTAGGACTAAGAATATAGAAATTAGATACCATTTTCTTAGAGAACATGTAGAGAAAGAGGACATTTCACTAGAGTTTGTTAAAACAGATTATCAAATTGCAGATATGTTTACTATGCTTCTAGATGAAACTAAATTCAATAAGTTTAAAATTGAATTAGGAATGTTGAACTTAGAATAGTTTAACAAAATTGGCCAAGTAAAATGGTGTCGACACAAGGAGTTATCTGTGTCGACACATAGAAGTGGTGTCGACATTCCAGAGAAATGATGTCGACTCATCTAGAAAATCAGTGTTGACACTTCAGAGAAGTAGTGTCGACACATCCAGAGTAGGTGTCGACACATCCAGAAGTGGTATCTACACTTAGGTTCAATACAGATTTTGTCGAGTAGAGTATCGACTAATCATCGAGCGCAGAAGTATAAGTGTCGACACATAGAAGTCAACACTTATGTCGAGACATTAGAAGTCTGTGTCGACACTTTTCAACAGTGTCGACACATTAAGAGGATTATGATGTGCCTTTTCACCTTCGGTTTTAGAAAGGTATAAATAGGTCTACAACATTGTCTGTCGACACACTCTCCATAGTTTCGAGACCAAAACTTTGTGTCGACATCTCTCTCATCTAAATTCAAGATTTCACTCAACCCTAATGGAGCCCAAGCTTGAAGAGAACGTCAATGAAGGATATGAGCTAGTACGCAACGCATTTCACCATGCGGAACGAGAAATTAAGAATGTTGTAACCCTAACTACTGAGAATGGGTTGGAATTTCTAGTTTCTGAACCAATTAAGATCTGGAAGATAGAAACATTAGAATTCTTTGGTGCTGCTGCCCTAGATCATGCTGGACTCAAAATTCGTTCCACAGTCCATGGAGTAAAGGTAAAAATTACACAGAAGAGTTTAAGAAAAGTCCTTCACCTGCCTAGAACACAAGAAGAAGAAGATGTACCTGCTTCTAAGCTAAGGGAAGCACTTCAATGGTGTGGACTGGATTCCACCATGAAGATTGGCTCAGTATTTAAAAGGAAAGACGTGAATATGCAAGGAAAGTTCTTGTATGAAGTATTAGGAAAGGTGATTCTGTGCGAGCCAAGGTGGCATGATAGGATATCAGCTCATATATTCAGCTTAATGACCAGGATCATCTTTAAACTAAAAACTGATTGGTCAGCAGTTATTTTTGAGAAGATTACAGAAAGCATTAAGATGTCCAATCTGGGTAGAATTATGAGTCTGTACTTAGCTGGAACTATTCCAGAAGTAATGGAACAAGCAGCTGGCTCTAAAATTAACCACATGAGGAGGATGAACATCAGGATTATCTAAAGATGGGATAGGGTCCTCACTAAGGACATGCCTGATGAGGAAAGGTAAGAGGTTCCTGAGAAATCTACAGCCCAAGAAATTCCTGCACAAGACCCTGCAACTGAAGCACAAGTGCAGGGGAGCAACCATCTGCTAGCCCCATCTGTTGAAGCCAAAATTGGCCTATGTGGAGTTCGGGGTCCCTGAAAGGGGTGACCTCACACCTACTACACTCGAGAGAACGTCACGGACCGGAGACTTAGGAGACTATGAACAGACCCTCGGCTCTAGCACGGAGGTCCCACCTCACACCCGGAAGGCTACCTGAGCTCTTCCCCTCCCTTACCAAAGGGCTAGGCTGGGCGCCTTGGAGAGCTCTCTCTACTCTACCAGGAAGAAGTTAAGGGAGGAGAAAGCTAAGAAAAGGATCCTCTCCAAGGCACCCAAGGGGGTCTATTTATAGTTTTTCCAAGTCCTGGGGGTTAAATGACCAAAATACCCCTACGGCCAAAAGGCCTCGGGCCAATAGAGAACAGCCACGTCGGGGGGTAAAGGGGGAATTCCCCCCGAGGGCAAGAAGGTAAAACTGCAGGGGGGGCAAGGGCGAGACCGCGGCCTCTGACCGGTCTCGCCCCGCCGGGCCGCCAAGCTAGAAGGGGCAGGGGGCGAGACCTCGGCCCACGGCCGGTCTCGCCCCACCAGGCCGCCAGGCTAGAAGGAGCAGGTGCGAGACCCCGGCCCCCGGCCGGTCTCGCCCCACCAAGCCGCCAGGCTAGAAGGGGCAGGGGCGAGACCCCGGCCCCCGGCCGGTCTCTCCCCACCAGGCCGCCAGGCTAGAAGGGGCAGGGGCGAGACCCCGGCCCCCGGCCGGTCTCGCCCCACCAGGCCGCCAGGCTAGAAGGAGCAGGGGCGAGACCCCGGCCCCCGGCCGGTCTCGCCCCACCAGGCCGCCAGGCTAGAAGGGGCAGGGGCGAGACCCCGGCCCACGGCCGGTCTCGCCCCACCAGGCCGCCAGGCTAGAAGGGGCAGGGGCGAGACCCCGGCCCCCGGCCGGTCTCGCCCCACCAGGCCGCCAGGCTAGAAGGAGCAGGGGCGAGACACCGGCCCCCGGCCGGTCTCGCCCTACCAGGCCGCCAAGCACCTATAGGGACGGGGGCTGGTGTTAGCCAACTTATCGCACCCGCCCCCCAAAAGAGGGCCACTGGGGGGAGGTAAATTTTTCCTCCCCCTACTAGTATGTTTCCAAGCTAGAGCCAAAATTGGCCACCGAGAGTGAAAAATCTCCCAAAAGCTTAAAACTATACAGGGGCGAATACGGGGTTGTACACAATCCCCGCTCTTTTCGAGGTTGGCACAAACTCGGAAAGAAATGTCCAACCCAACGTATTCGCTGAGTGCAATTTCCTTGCGCGCCTCTCCAGGGAGTCAACCTGCCACGCCAGCTATGGGAGCCTGGGTGGCGAGACCCCCTCCAGGTAAAAAATACTTAGCCTCCACGAGAGGTACCACCAGCCCTGCCAGCTAGTGAGAGCCTGGCAGCGGGATTCTCATCGGAGCAAAGGGGCTTTTACTCCCCCCGAGGCACATTCGACCCAACCAGCTAATGGGAGCCTAGCTGAGGAGATCCTCTCGGGGTTGGAACTCGATCTCCCCGAGGCACATTCGACCCAACCAGCTAGTGGGAGCCTGGCTGAGGAGATCCTCTCGGGGGTGAGGCTTGATCTCCCCGAGGCACATTCGACCCAACCAGCTAGTGGGAGCCTGGCTGAGGAGTTCCTCTCGGGGGTGAGACTTGATCTTCCCGAGGCACATTCGACCCAACCAGCTAGTGGGAGCCTGGCTAAGGAGATCCTCTCGGGGGTGGGACTTACTCTCCCCGAGGCACATTCGACCCAACCAGCTAGTGGGAGCCTGGCTGAGGAGATCCTCTCGGGGGTGGGACTTGATCTCCCCGAGGCACATTCGACCCAACCAGCTAGTGGGAGCCTGGCTGTGGAGATCCTCTCGGGGGTGGGAGTAGATCTCCCCGAGGCACATTCGACCCAACCAACTGGTGGGAGCCTGGCTGAGGAGATCCTCTCGGGGGTGGGACTTGATCTCCCCGAGGCACATTCGACCCAACCAGCTAGTGGGAGCCTGGCTGAGGAGATCCTCTCGGGGGTGGGACTTACTCTCCCCGAGGCACATTCGACCCAACCAGCTAGTGGGAGCCTGGCTGGGGAGATCCTCTCGGGGGTGGGACTTGATCTCCCCGAGGCACATTCGACCCAACCAGCTAGTGGGAGCCTGGCTGAGGAGATCCTCTCGGGGGTGGGACTAGATCTCCCCGAGGCACATTCGACCCAACCAGCTAGTGGGAGCCTGACTGAGGAGATCCTCTCGGGGGTGAGGCTTGATCTCCCCGAGGCACATTCGACCCAACCAGCTAGTGGGAGCCTGGCTGAGGAGATCCTCTCAGGGGTGGGACTAGATCTCCCCGAGGCACATTCGACCCAACCAGCTAGTGGGAGCCTGGCTGAGGAGATCCTCTCGGGGGTGGGACTAGATCTCCCCGAGGCACATTCGACCCAACCAGTTAGTGAGAGCCTGGTTGAGGAGATCCTCTCGGGGGTAGGGCTAGATCTCCCCGAGGCACATTCGACCCAACCAGCTAGTGGGAGCCTGGTTGAGGAGATCCTCTCGGGGGTGGGGAACCAGGCTTGTCACTTGAACTTTACCAAATCCAACATCCTCAAACGGGGAATAAGATGAGTTACATGACCCCCCCCCCCCCCGACTCAACCGGTCGGGGGCTGGACTCAAAACAACATAAAAAAACATACATGACTCAGCCGGGTCGAGGCTTCCTCAGGGGGTCTGGGCCTGGTGGTCGCCATCCGCTTCCTGCTCACCGTACACTTCCATCCTGCTTAGGCTCTCCATGACCTTCTCCATCTCCTCTGCCTTGGCCAACCAAGAGATGGTGTTGACGGCCGTGACATAACACTGTCTTGCCATCCTGGAGTCTCCCTTGACTCTGACCTGGATCCCTCCTGAGTTGAACTTGAGGCATTGGTGGAAGGAAGACGGCACACAATGGAAGGCGTTGATGAGGGGCCTTCCGAAGATGGCATTGTAGCTGCTTGGAGCGTCAACAATGACGAACCGGCAGTTCATTGATACTCCCCCCAATTTAACTTGGAGTCCCACTCCACCTTCCACCTCCTTCCTTTCCCCGGAAAATCCGAACATGGGTCCGTCCGAGGCCAACACCCTCCGTGATTCTACCTTCATCTCGTCAAACGCCTTCCTGAAAATGACGTTGACGGAGCTCCCGTTATCAACCAGGATCCGGGAGACGGTGTAGCCCTCGATGGCCATCTGGATGACCAGCGCATCGTAGAACGGATCCTCATGATCCGGCAGGTCCTTCACCGAGAAGGTGATCTTCTCCTCCTGGGGCGGTGTCTGGGAGGTTGAGGCGACGCTCCTTTGATACATGACGTGGAGGCTTGCCTTCCGAGTGGCCTCAACCCCCACTCCACCATGGATCACCGCTATACCGCCTCGGGGTCCGACATCGACCCGGTCCTCACACACATCATCACCCCCTCCTTGGGGCAGAACCTCTTCAACCCGCACTGGTGGCTGTGGCTGGGCAGGGCCTCTCGCCCCCCTCACTTCTAGAAACTCAGGGCAGGTAGCCGTGGCGTGCCCCTCCACCTGGTGGAAGTCACAGTACGGTAGCGCTCCTCCCCTCCTTCGGCGGGCTGGGTGCTCTCTCCTGTTACCTCTTCCTCCTCCACCTATCGCCAAGGCTTGCTGCGGCGGGGGGAGGAGCTGTCTTGGGGCTTGCCTATGGAAGTCGAACCTCCCTTGGCCCCCATGGAAGTTTCCCCCATCTTGGGCGTAACCTCTTCCCGGGCCCTGAACGGGTCCTCCCTGTTGCCTCCAACCTGGTTCCGGACCCTCCTGAGCTCTCCGCTCCTCTCTCCTTCTTCCCTCCTGAGGTCTCGAGCCACCTTGCTCCTTTGCCTCTGTCTCTGTCAGCTTTGCCAACTTCTTGACAAACACCGGGTTGGCCGCCTCCATGGCTATCTCCTCTGCCGCCCTTTCCATCAGCTCCTCGAAGGAAAGGGGGGCCTTCCGGGTCAAGCTCATCTTGAAGAAGCCCTCCTTCAGCCCAACGGTGAAGGCCATCTGGAGAGCATACCCTGGCATCTCCTGGACCTCCAAGATCTCCTCTTGGAACCTGTCTACATAGCGGGCCAGCGACTCCTCGGCCCCCTGCCTTATCAAGAAGATGGACTCAGGACTCCTCTTCCGCTTCTTGGAGGTGGAGAAGCGGAGCTGGAAGTTTCGGCTCAAGTCCTCGAACCCATAGATCGACCTCGGAGGGAGTTGATGGAACCAGTCCCTTGCCTTCTCCTTCAGCGTGATCGCAAAGAGGCGACACTTGAAGGCATCCGTCATCGGCCTGATGGAGACGGCATCCTCGAACCACTGCAGATGCTCGACGGGGTCATCCTTCCCCGTATAGTAAGCCATGTCTGGCTCTCTGAACCCCTCGGGAACGGGAGCTGAGATGATCAGCTCGCTGAAGGGTGACCCCCTAAGGGGTGGTCTCGCCATCTCCACTCGTGCGACCTGCTCGCCTGAGAGGTTGGCACTCGCCGGGGTGGAGAACAACTCCCGGCCGGTGAGGTCTCGCTCGACCCCATCGCCCATTCTCTCCTTCCCGGGCCTTCTTCCTGGTGCACTTCCTTCTCCCCCTGCTGGGGTCATCTCGCCTAGACCCCTGGGAGTCGGATCATCGAGAGGGGGAGCTAACTCCTGGGGGGTCGGGGTGGAGCTGCCACCCTGAGGAGCAATGCTTCGCAGCATCTCCATGATACCCTGGATCGAGGCCATGAACTCTTGCCTCCCCACAAAGGGTCCTGGGGTGTGGAGCTCGCCGAGATCATCACTACCTCCCTAATCTCCCGTCATGACTCTCTCCCGAGATCTTCTGTGCTGGTCACTCTCCACGCTCACCGCACCAAAAGTGTTGAAGCCAAAATTGGCCTCTGTGGAGTTCGGGGTCCCTGAAATGGGTGACCTCACACCTACTACACTCGAGAGAACGTCACGGACCGGAGACTTAGGAGACTATGAACAGACCCTCGGCTCTAGCACGGAGGTCCCACCTCACACCCGGAAGGCTACCTGAGCTCTTCCCCTCCCTTACCAAAGGGCTAGGCTGGGCGCCTTGGAGAGCTCTCTCTACTCTACCAGGAAGAAGTTAAGGGAGGAGAAAGCTAAGAAAAGGATCCTCTCCAAGGCACCCAAGGGGGTCTATTTATAGTTTTTCCAAGTCCTGGGGGTGAAATGACCAAAATACCCCTACGGCCAAAAGGCCTCGGGCCAATAGAGAACAGCCATGTCGGGGGGTAAAGGGGGAATTCCCCCGAGGGCAAGAAGGTAAAACTGCAGGGGGGGCAAGGGCGAGACCGCGGCCTCTGACCGGTCTCGCCCCGCCGTGCCGCCAAGCTAGAAGGGGCAGGGGGCGAGACCCCGGCCCACGGCCGGTCTCGCCCCACCAGGCCGCCAGGCTAGAAGGAGCAGGGGCGAGACCCCGGCCCCCGGCCGGTCTCGCCCCACCAGGCCGCCAGGCTAGAAGGGGCAGGGGCGAGACCCCGGCCCCCGGCCGGTCTCGCCCCACCAGGCCGCCAGGCTAGAAGGGGCAGGGGCGAGACCCCGGCCCCCGGCCGGTCTCGCCCCACCAGGCCGCCAGGCTAGAAGGAGCAGGGGCGAGACCCCGGCCCCCGGCCGGTCTCGCCCCACCAGGCCGCCAGGCTAGAAGGGGCCGGTCTCGCCCCACCAGGCCGCCAGGCTAGAAGGGGCAGGGGCGAGACCCCGGCCCCCGGCCGGTCTCGCCCCACCAGGCCGCCAGGCTAGAAGGAGCAGGGGCGAGACCCCGGCCCCCGGCCGGTCTCGCCCAACCAGGCCGCCAAGCACCTATAGGGACGGGGGCTGGTGTTAGCCAACTTATCACACCCGCCCCCCAAAAGAGGGCCACTGGGGGGAGGTAGATTTTTCCTCCCCCTACTAGTATGTTTCCAAGCTAGAGCCAAAATTGGCCACCGAGAGTGCAAAATCTCCCAAAAGCTTAAAACTATACAGGGGCGAATACGGGGTTGTACACCATCCACCTGGATCCACTCCAGGGGGAGCCTCACCATGAGGAAGTGCCTACTCACTTGGACAGTGAAATGGCAACACAAACAATTCTTGAGGTAATACATGAAGTAAATCAAACAAATTTCAATAATGAAGATGAACTGCTAACGGAATATTTGATTGATGTTGACCAGCCAACACAACTAAACAATCAAGCACAAGATATTATCTTGGAAGATACATCTGTTGCTACTGATGCTCCAGAGATCACAGTGCCTCAAGTTCCTACTCAACAAGAGTTTACCTTAGAAGAGCTGTTTCTTGATATTGAGGGGGAGCATGCTGGTTTTGAGGGGGAGAAAACCGCTTTTGAGGGAGAGCAAGCTAACCTTGAGGGGGAGCATGTAAGGCCTCAGGGAGAGACTGCAAGGAATGATGAGGAGCAAACCCGAACTGAGGAGGAGCAAAGGACTCAGGGGGAGATACCAAGGACTGAGAAGGAATTGCCTCCTAGTCCTAAGGAAAGGGTTGACATAGCTAGTATCTCAGCATCTGAGAATGAAGAAGCTTTAAGAGCTAAGAAGAGGAAGCTACAGGTCTTTAAAAGGAGAAGCCAGAGCTACAAGAAGGCTTTACAAACTGTTGCTCCACAACCTGCCCCATCAACTGATTACAGCTCATTGTTGGTGGCCTTGCAAGTCAAGTTAGATGAGCAAAGGATTGTCATGAAGAAATATATGGATGAGACACATAAAGATCTACAACTCTCCTTGGCTACAGATATAAAATCTATAAGATTTGAAGTGAATCAAAATAAGAAAGAAATGACTGATTATTTCCACAATGGGGGAAATGCTATGGTTTTCCTAGCCACACACCAAGAGAAAATCAAGACACAAGTGGATGATATAGCAGTGAAGCAGGGCTATATCTTAGAAAATCAGATTATGATGAATGATAATATGACTGCATCCCATAATGCAATTGTTACTGAACTGAAAAATGTTGCAACAGCCCGGCCTGTTGATAAGTCTAAAGCCAAGCCAGAGTTTGATAAGGAGAAGTTTGATCAGGACTTCCAGGAAGGCATAACTGTTGTCATAACAACTATTGAGCTGTTTCAAAAGACTATTTCTGGACTGCTGCTAAAGTTAAAGGGATTTTATAAGGATTGTGTTAATTTTCTGGATAAACAAATCAGATTTCAGAAGGATGATCTTAGGGATCATGTGGCCAGAGAAGTTATAAAGGGGGAGAGAGTATTAGTCAAAGCTGGATTTGACCATACTAAATGGATTTCCAATAGTATCAGAGCCATAATTGAATATCCACCCCTTTGTAATGATGACAATGTGGCGGAATCTGGAATTCACCTTGCTATTGGTGGAGGTGAGCAAGCTGAAGTTGCTAGAGTAATCTATCCTCCAGCAGATTTTGAGATGATTCATCAAGAAGTACAATCAATGTATAGCCCTCCAGAGGGTAATAAAAATATTATCATTGAGAAAGTAGATAAGCCTGTGCCAGAGGCAGTATTGAAAGAGCAAGAAACTCTTTTGTCCAAGAAGAGATTCAGAGAACATGCAGAGTTAAAGCCAGATTTTGAGCAGTGGAGTCCTACTTCTAGAAATATTATATTGGCTGCTTGGAAAGCTGCAAAGGACAATACCCTAGAGAAGGGTAAATGATACTCTGAACAAGAATGGAGAAAACATGAAGCCAGACAAGAAGCTATTGTACAGTATAGAAGGAAGGCAAAACTTGGGAAGCTACCTCCTAATGCACAGGAACCTAGCAAATATTTCCCAAAGCCTTATCATTATTTTGAAAGACAAAAGATAAGGGCTGAAGAGCTAAAGAATAAAGATCAAAAGGGCAAGAATCCAGTTGATGACACTGATATTTCAGTTCAAGCCAAGATTCAGTCAGGCAAGGGCATTGTCATCAAGGAGCCAGATCAGCCTAAGATTAGTTTTACTAGATTCTATAACATTGTAATCTTTTTGTGTTAAAATCTATGTAAACTTCTATTAAAGAAACTTTTGAAGTTTAAACAAAACTAGAATGAATGCTCATTGTGTTAGCACTATTTTCTATGATGATATATCTTATATATGTTTTCTTTTAAGTAATTACCATGTCATATAATGATGTTATACATCATAATGTGTATTTGTTATGAATGGTGTATATCATTGACTAAGGGTTATGACTTCCCCAAATAGGGGGATATTGTTGGGTACATTGGAAAATGTGTACCAGATTTGAAGAAGCCTCACCTTTCTCAATGATATACATCAAGGTGTATTTGATGTTGTTTTTAGTTTATATGTGCAGGTTAAGTAATTGCAGGAAATGCAGAAAAATTTCTAAGTCCATGTGTCGACACCTAGAGAAGTAGTGTCGACACTTATGAATGCTTGTGTTGACACTGGAGAAAACTTTGTCGACACTTGGACTTAATTGTGTCGACACTTGGAAAGGCTGAGTCGACACCAGAATCAACTGTGTCGACACCAGGAGGCAGTGTCGACACACAGAGAAGCAAAGTCGACATCAACTGTGTCGACACCAGGAAGCAGTGTCGACACACAGAAATAGCTAGTCGACATCAACTGTGTCGACACATAGGACTTGTGTCAACACACAACAAAGTTTCAACTATGTTAAAGAAAAATTATTTGTGTCGACACACAGAGGCAGTGTCGACACACAGAATATCTTATCGACATCAAATGTTTCAACACACAGGACTTGTGTCGACACATGGCAGTATTTCAACAAAGTACATTTGTATGAAGAAAAGAAGTGACTGTGTCGACACCACAAAGGCTTGTGTCGACACATTCAACAGAAGGCTGTGTCGAGAAGTATTATCAACAATAGAAGAGATGTGTCGACACCACCAAGGCTTGTGTCGACACTTAGTCCACTTGTGTCGACACTTAGTCTACTTGTGTCGACTCATGAAGAAGTTCAGTCTCGACACTTTCAGACAGAGACAGTATTTTAAGAAGTGACTGGATGACTTGACAGCTGTCATTTCTAAACAGTCAACTCCAAGTCTTAAAGCTGTCAGAAGTTTGTTAGAAACTGGATCAGCCGGTTACCATGGAGGAAGACTATATAAAGGTTTTCTCCTTCAACAGAAAGTAATGAATTACAACCAACAGAAGAACTAACAACAACTAAGAGAGAAGTAATAATACAGAAGATTTTTGACAGAAGATCTAGAAGAAGTTGGAGAGAGAGCTCCATCTAAGAAGTGCAGTTGCTGAACCAGGCTGCCAAGAAAGATTCAGATTGAGATCTGAATCTCAAGTTAGAAGCTGATTGAAGAGCAACTTCTCAGGAGATTCAACCCTACTGAGTTCAGATTCAAGAAGC
Organism: Platanthera guangdongensis; assembly: GCA_039583875.1. Lineage (NCBI taxonomy): Eukaryota > Viridiplantae > Streptophyta > Magnoliopsida > Asparagales > Orchidaceae > Platanthera > Platanthera guangdongensis. The sequence goes on along the minus strand of CM077166.1, from coordinate 67,764,080 downwards.
TTTGAAGAAAGCTAAGAGAGGTTGTTCTCTGCCATCAAGTTCTTCCAAGAACTGATCAAGAAGCCATCCATCCATTCTCTCTCTGTCAGGGTGGTGGTTATTCACTTTGTTAAATCACATTTTTGTAGGATCTTTATAGATCTGTGACTGTAAGCCTATTATATAAAGGCTGAGTGTAGGAGAATATTTTCTCTGAGTGGTAGGGCTGTGAGCCTGAGGTATAGGGGATTGTGATCTCTGAGTGTAGGCCTTATTGAAGGCTGAGGTAGGGCAGTTGGCCTGAGTTGTAGGAGTGTGGATACACTCTGATTTGTAGGAACCTGGTTTGGGTTCTGAGCTGTAAGATCCGAGGATCTGAGGTGAAGTGCAGAAGTTAGGCCGAATCTAGTACACTGTTAGATAGGCGAAGGGGGAAAGTGGATGTACCCAGACCTTGGGGAACCACTATAAAAACTGTGTGCACTCTGTGATTTATTGATTTTCTGCCTTAAAATCAAAAGAAAAAGTACACCTATTCACCCCCCCCCCCCTCTAGGTGGTTAGACACTAATTCTTTCAAGGAGTGTGAGAGTTTACCCTCCTAGTGAACTGGGGCTCTTGTTCGTCATCTGTTTGAGCCATAAGCCCAAAGTAGGCTTCTTCTTCTTCACTCAACTCAGATGAGTCGGAGTCACTAATAGTCTTGCACTTTTTGTCTATTAGGCTCTTCTCTGTCCTTTTCTTGTTGTATGAGGACTTCTTTTCCTCTCTTCTTCCACCCTCCTTCTTCTTATGGGGCAGTCAGCAATGACGTGTCCTGGCTTATTAGAGCAGTAGCAAATGATGTCAGTAGAAATATGTTTATTCTGTTTAGCAGTATACCTGTCGAGGCTACTTGAGCCTTTTCTTTGACGATCACCATCACGTCGTGATCATCTATAAGAAGTATCCTTGCCTTTCCAGTGCTTATTTTTGTTTAAGAATTTCTTGAACTGACGTGAGAGTAGTGAGAACTCTCCTTCAGATAACTCAGAGCCTGAGGTACTTGGCTCCGAAGTTTCTTCTTCACTCACTTCTTGTGCTAGAGCAGGAGGAACAGACTTTGACTTCTTTGAGGTTTTTGCCTTTAAAGTAACAGACTGCTCTTTGAATGCAGACCAACTCTTCTCTTCTTCAGCCTTTCTGGTGTTGAGTTGAAGCTCATATGACATAAGCTTCCCGAAGAGAATCTGTGGGTCTATCTCAGCTAGTTTTCCAAACTCCATGATGGCACAGACCTTGTTATCTCATTCCTTAGTTAAGGATCTCATGAAGTTGTCATTCAATTCCCCGTTTGTGAAGCCTCTGCCATAGACCCTTAGGACATTTACTATCTTGAAGAAATTCTCAAATGTGTCAGCAATGGTGTCCTTGTTTCCTTGTCGGAAAGCTTCATACTTTTGATTTAGAAGGGATCTTCTATCATCCCTGACTTCTTTTGTACATTCCATCAAGGTAACTAGAGACTGCCACATCTCTTTTGCAGACTGGCAGTGGATCAGGTTTTGCAGCATGTAGTCATCGACTGCACTTGCTATTTTATTTTTGGCCTTCTTATCTAAGGATACAAGTGCAATCTTGTCATTGTCTAGATACATTAATTTCTTTGGAACTTTCTTAGTTGGATCTATTATGGAGATTGTCATAGGAATATAAGGACTTTCATCAACTATCATCAAGATCCTCGGATCCACAGCTTCCATGAAAAATTTGATTCTCTCTTTCTACATGGGAAAGTTGTTCTTGGTGCACAAAGGAAGCTTGGCAAAATCTTTACCCATATCCATGTTTGGTAGATCTCAAAAGACAACTAATCAGATCTGATCAAGGTTCTAACCTTTTATTGATCAACCTCGCTTTGATACCAATTGAAAGTGTTTAGTTGCCTATCTAAATCACCTAGATGTGGTGAATAGGTGAGATGTGTGTCTTTTACGGAATAAAAATTTAAGAACTATGAACAGAACTATCTACCAATCAATCACAGACGAAACAAGATTTATAGTGGTTCCCCAACCTTGGGTACATCCACTTTCCCTCACAGATCTAGCAATAAACTAGACTCGGCTACTCCACTATCTCGGATTGAAACCCAATCCTACGCCTCGGAACAAAGTTCCTACAATCTCGATCCACAAAACAGATCTACACTCGGAAGGTAAAACTTCCTACAATCTCGGAGACAAAAGCTCCTACACTCGGAGAAACTTCTCCTACAAGAATGAAATAGAACGAATGTAAAAATTACAAACAATGAATCCTTTTCAGATCCGCAAACAATCAGCCTTGATCTTCCTCCTGCAATCTTTGCGGCTTTATCAGAGAGGTGAAGAAAATCTCGGCAAAGCAGATCTGGACTTTCTTGGCTTCACACGATCGGATAGAAGATGATGAATTGAGCGGCAATCTCGATCTGTAAAACCTTCTTGATCTCAATCCTCTGAAATCGAAAACCCTAGCCAGATGAGATTGATGATGATCGGCGGCGCGATTTTCGCTTCTTGGAGAGAGAGAGATTCAAAGAACTTAGAAATTAATCGGCTGCAAAAACTTCTGATTCTTAGGGTTTGTCAGTTTAACAAGATCTTATATGGGATCTGCGATAACAGTCATAATTAGATCTTAATGAGGTACACGTGGACCAGTCACATCAATGTTCATTAAGAAATCTATCAATCTGGACTTAACGAAATTTCAGAAAAATGTGAAGCTGATATACTCGAGTGAAGAAGCAACTACTCAAGTACTATATGTAACTACTCGAGTAAATACTTGGAGAAAATCTGGAAATGAAGAGCAGCTACTCGAGTACAAAGAGACATACTCGAGTGCTAAAACAATTACACGAGAAGTGGAATTGGACTACTCGAGTATAATAAATTTTACTCGAGTGAAAAGAAATTGACTACTCAAGTGGTAGAGGAACTACTCGAGTCAGGGACTTAGAATAATTTTTGGAATAGAATCCTGGGTTACTCGAGTATATGAACTGAACTACTCAAGTGAATAAGAACTACTCGAGTATATGGAAATAACTACTCGAGTAATAGACTTAGAAAAATTCTGAGGGAAGAAAAACACAGTTACTCGAGTATAAAACATAAACTACTCGCGTAGTAGATGAACTACTCGAGTACATGACTTAGACTACTCGAGTGAGGAGAAAATACACATGACCCAGATTTTTGTAACTCGACATAAAGGGTTCAAACTACTCGAGTACTTATATGACTACTCGAGTAATTTACTTATAAGATATCTGGAGAAGAAATCATGTAATCTCGAGAATGAGACAGAATCTACTCGAGTAGTTAACTTAGCTACTCGAGAGCTATTAATTGACTACTCGAGTTCTAACTTCCTTACTCGAGTATAAACTAAGCAATTCACTTGAGTAGGTATATATTTACTTGAGTAAAATACTTAGTAAATTTTCTCAAAAGAAATCTCTTCTTCTTTGGTGAAACCAGCATCAAGTCTTTTCCAATTAGTCATAGGGCTTGAGTATGAAGTGTATCCTAATAGAGATACTACACATGAGTCAACACCTTGTATCACACAATAAGAGATTACATTGTATGGTCATGTGTTTAGTGACCCATTGTAGACTGACATTGGTCTACACTTGGCATTAGAATCCTGCAAACACATAACTCAACCAAAGCATCAAATACAACTTAAATCATCTTAGTTCAAGGGTGACTTCATCAAATCTGAGTTAATGTGGATACAATACTCAACAGCTTGGCACCCTGTACTAGATTAATTTGAAAGTCAACTTCTCTATGCGGGGGTAATCCTGGCAGTTTCTCAGGAAATACCTCGGGGAAGTCCCGCACTACCCGTACATCTTTCATATCCAACGCTATCTCCTTCAACTCGAAACAAATAGAAAGTGCAGTTAAATCTGATATACTCTAGAGGGGGGTGAATAGAGTATATGGTGCTTTGAATCTTTTTACAACAATTGTTGTAATATGAGTGTGAGCAGGGAAGCAGTTAAAAATCTAATCACAGAACTAAACTATACAAAAGCTAATCACAGAATAATCAAGGCCAGAAACAAAAATGAAAACAAGCAAAACCAGAAGACACAAGGAAATATAGTGGTTCCCCTAAATTTGGCTACATCCACTCTTCTACCACCATAGGTAGGAATCCACTGCAGGATGAGTTGATCAGGTGTCCTGGGCACCAATGAGCTTTTGATAAGGTGCTCAAAAACCAAATCAGATTTTGTGATCAGGTGTCTTGCCACCAATGAGCTTTTGATAAGGTGCTCAAAAACCAAATCAGATTTTTTGATCAGGTGTCTTGCCACCAATGAGCTTTTGACAAGGTGCTCAAAAACGAAGTTCAAACTTTTGAAGGGAGTTTGAGAAACCCTTTACAGAGAGGGGGTGAGAGAGTGATGGAAGTCTTCTCTTTCTCAAACAACTGAGAAGACTATGTGGATTGTTGATGTCAAAGCTCCCCCTGAATCCTTGAGTTCTTCAGGAAAAGAAGCTTTGCTGAGGGTGATAGGCCTTCAAAGGTTGAACTCCAGCAATAGATGATTTCAGCAATAGCTGAAATGTTGAATGTCTGGAGTCTTGAAATATGTTGGCCTTGAACACTTGAAAACTAGAGAGATCTGAAGATTTTAGAAAATGGTTGATCTCTTTGGATGAGTGTTCTTGAGAATTCTTTGAGACATAATATTTTGTTGAGGATTACTGATGTCTGTCTGTGTGTGTCTGTGTATCTCTGTAATCTGTCTCAGAGATTCAAAAAATTCTTGTCTTTAATTCTCTGGTACTGAACAAAATATTCTCTGAGAAGAATAGCCATTGGCCTGCATTAATTGCATCCTTAATTGCAAAATCTCTTCTGGAGGAAAGTCCATAGAAATATTCCTTGAAACTTGGTCCAGAAATGAATGAAAACGGCTAGTAAATCTTCAGAATTAATTGCAGAATAACTCCTTAACTGATTTGAATTTGAATCTAGAAACATCCTTGAAGTTATCTGAAAATGTCGAACTGAGCTCTGCTATCATCGAACTGAGCTCAACGATATGGAAAAATACAGCAGCAAAATATCGTCGATCTGAGCTCAAAGATCGTCGAACTGAGCTCAGAGATAGAAATCCAAAGCTGAGTCAAGATCGTCGACCTGAGCTCACCGATCGTCGAATGAAGTTCGACGATATGATGAGGTTGAGCTCAGCGATCGTCGAATGGAGTTCGACAATTTGTCGAAGTTGAGCAAGACGATCGTCGATCGGAGTTCGACGAATCGTCGTGCTGAGCTCGACGATATGACTTAGTCTTCAAACAGAAAATCCTGGTCTTGAGGGCAGCTTCCAAACCTAGACTTCTAACCCTTAAACTCAATTCAAATTGACCTATTGAGCTATACAGGAGGTCAAGCATTTGTTTCCTAGAGACATAGTGATCCTGACCCAAATTAGTAATAGGGTGTTCCAACAATCTCCCCCTATTTGGGTAAGGATTACTATTTACAGACTTTGGAAAAATTTAAATAACAACATACAATCAGCAAAACAGAAAAGCAACAAGCTAGACATTTGCAGAAACACAAAGATATATAACATCCCAGATAATAATCAGAAATCACAGAGAATGTCACCTTACATTGTCATTTCTTTTCTTTGCCCTTAACAAGTTTGATTTCTCTGTTAGGATTGAGGGCTTCTTTCTTTAATCTGGTATCATCTGCTGCACCTAAAGATATTTGCTGTTTAGGCCTGGGAACTACAGCTTCAGGATGCAATTCCATATACCTGTCAGAATCAAAGAACTTGCTTGAAGCATATATTTCTAGCTCTTTCTTTCTCTGTTCAGACATTGTTGAGATGTTAGAGGAATCTTTTCCTTGCTCTCTAGCCTTTTTGATCTGATCCAGTGCAGCTAGTTCCTTTAATCTTGCAGTCCAAGCAGCTGGATTGTTCTCAGGGTCCTCAAAAGGTACTGGGGGCTCATATCTGTTAGAGGGATTGTCTTGAGGAGGCCTGGATGACACAATTTCTTTCAGCTTATAGGGAAAAGGACCAGATGTGGTATCAGTTGAAATTTGTCCTCCCCTAGAATATGGGTGTTGCCTTAAGTATCCTTTGGAGTAGACTTGGAGATCTCTTTGATTTCCTCTGTATCCTCCTCTCCTGGATTGAGAACCCCTGGATTGGCTTCCCCTATTATAGGATCTAGCATGAGGCTGATAGGGGGCCTGACTTCTGGCAGGGGGTTGAGCTACAGAACTTCCACCTGCACCTTCATCAGGAGGAGGTGGTGGAGGAGGATGAGAGTGTTGGAATTGAGAGGAACCCTTTTCATATTTTCTCTTCTTTTTCATTGCTTTCAGTTGATTTTTGGAGTACTGCATCCAGTGCTCAGTAATAGGGCAGTCATGAAGAATGTAGTATGGAATACCATTGTTATCTTTGACCTTGGCAGAAGGTACTCTCTTCATGTCTTTGCTCCTTTCCTTTCTTTTCCTGACAATGGTAGCAGAAGAGTCATCAGAGTCTATTCTGAACTCATCACTTTCAGAACTTTGATCATCATAAAGAGCATCTATTTTCTTCATCAGATCCTTCTTGAGCTATACAGAAGTAGATGAGGCAACAGATGGTGTAGCAGCAGGTGTTGAAGCAATAACAGCAGTGACAACAGCAGATAGAGAAGGTGTTGCAATTGGAGTAGAAGCAGTAACAACAGCAGCAGCAACTATAGGCTCTGGAGAAGTGACAGCAGCAACAACAATCTCACTAAAAGCAACATCAACAGTAGAGTAATCATCAGAAACTGCAGTAGGCTCAAACTCAGGTGCCTCTGACATAAGAATTTCCTTGGAAATTGGCTCAACAGTAATAACAGAAATATCAGCAGCAGTAGAGGCAACAACATCAACAGCAATAACAATGCTTTCATCAAAAGAAGCAGCAGCATATACTGAGTTGACAAAAGAGGTGATGATGCTTGGGTCACAGCAAGAAAATGGCACAAGTGCCTTGGATAGATCCTCTGGAGGCTGGACAACAACTGGCTCTGGCAGACAGCTGAAATAAAACTGATCAAAGTTTGATAGCAAAGACCTGAGGTATATTGCAAGGACTGCAGCAGGAGGAATTTGTGCTTGAGGCACAGCAACAGCAGCAAGAGCAGGAGCTGAAGAAGCAGCAATAACAGCAGCAGCAGCAGACAGGCTCACAGAAACAGCAGCAGCAGACAGGCTCACAGAAACAGCAGCAACAGGAAGACTCACTTCATAGGGCATCTCCCCCTGCCTAGATTCAGACAAGGCTGGATCAAGGCACACTGCAGTGGGGGCTGCCTGAGGGAATAGAGATGAGAGCCTGGCAGAGAGAGCTGCCACTAACAGGTGTAATGGAGCCAAGGTGGTCTCCAAAAGAAGAGATAGCCTAGGGGGTAGCAGTTCATACAACCTGTCAGCAAGGGCTGGGATGTCTACTTGCTCAAGGGTGACTGGAGCAGAGGTAGAAGATGGAGGAGCAGCTGTTGGTGAGGATAGTGGAGAGCTGGTGAATGGGGGAAGAGATGGCTGAGATGTGGGTAAGGTGGATATGGAGGACAGGGGGATGGAGATAGATGGGGTGAATGTGGGTTGGTCAATGATTTGTTGTAGAAGGTCTTGATAGGAAGTGGAGGATGAGGGTAGCTCAGGAGGAGAGGATGGTGAATCATCCATAAAGGAATCATCAATAAGGGTGAATGATGGAATGGAGGGTGATGAAGTGACATCTGGTGGAGGGTAGGAGAATAAGGGATGGAATTGTTCTTCTAGTGTTGGAAGAATAGGTACTGGAGATGGTGTGGATGTTGGAGAGGGACTGGAGATGATGATGGTGGATGGAGTTGGAATGGTAGATGGTATGGGAAGGGATGGAATTGGAGGAGGAGGATGAGAGGCAACAACAGCAGGCAGGTCATCTGCAGGGGCAGAGACCTGTGAGGAAGTGACTCTTAGAGTCCTTGTGCCTGAAGGAGTGCTGGAGGAGGGCCTGCTGGGCTTGCTGATTTGTTTGTCCCATTTTCCAAAGAGGGCACAAGACAGTCTCTTGGAAGCATTGATATGGATTCCAGAGGAGACCAGCAAAGTAGGGCACCTGTGCTGCAGAAACATCCCAATAACCCTTCCAAAGTTGACAAAACTTGTATTGATCTTCTTCTTGATAAGGTCAAAGAAGACTTCTCCCCAATTCATATTTTTCCTGTCTACAAGGGCTCCCATGAGGTAGAGCTGATACCTTGAGATTGTATCATGGGCAGAGTTCTTAGCCAGTAGCACTTTCCCAACTACATCTGCCATGAATCTGTATTCCACATACAGGTTCTTTTTTAAGAGCTTGCTAGGGTTGGCCTCAGAATGACCCATTCTGGCAAGCAGGTCAGAATACTCTTCTCCAGAAAGGTCAGCAGTATCTTCACCATTTCTCAACTCAAAAACCTCTGATAAAATTGCTGGGGTCAGAGGTACCTGTGTGCCAGATATTGACCCAACAAAGGTTGAGTTGTCTTGATTGTGGGCAGTGTAGACCCATTCTTTGATCTCATCAGATGCCAGCTTGATCCTTGTGGTCATAATTGCAGTCATGTTCTGCTCCTTAAATAGCCCCAAAATATCTTGAAAGACCTGGTCGGTTGTGCTGAAGGATTCCATGTCAATGTCGAAGCCAGCATCAAAATTCATGGCAGCAAGAACAGCAATAGACACAGCCATGGGTACCTGCAAAAATTCAACAAACAAAATGACCAAGAGCAGAACTGTTTGGAGGGAAAGAAAATTCTTGCAGAAAAATCGAAAACGCAAAGGAGAACGACGGCGAAAAATGAATTTTATATTAGGGTTCGACGCAGAATAGGAAAGATCGTTGAACTCAGTTCGACGATCGAGGCTTCTAAAGGAATCTGAAGAGTCTTCAACATCATCGATCTCCATTCGACGATATTGGAGAGTGTCGAGCTCTGTTCGACGATCGTTCAGAGAACAAAATCGTCGATCGTCGTTCGACGATCGTTGACCGGAAGAGATAGTTCATACTATCTGAGAAACGCTAAACTCAGGTCGACGATTTTGGAAATCATCGATCTCCGTTCGACGATCTGGGGGAAAATCGTCGAGCGCAGTTCAGAGATCAGAGAAACTCTAGACACTAAGAAAAATCAGGATTTTTGCCTAGTCTTGGTCAATTTTTAAGCTTTCAAAATCTTGGATATTATTTAAGACTTCCTCCATCTAACATTCCTAACTGATTTAGGAAGAAGGTGTGTTTCTTTTCATCCAAAGGCTTGGTGAAAATATCTCCCATTTGTAAATCAGTTGCGATATATTGTAGTTCAATTTTATTCTTTTCAACATTATCCCTTAAGAAATGATGCCTAATCTCTATGTGTTTTGTCCTACTATGGAGGACTGGATTTTGAGCTATAGAGATAGCACTGGTGTTATCACAAAAGATTTTAGACTTCTCTAAGTTGTAGCCATAGTCTAGGAGTTGGTTTTGAATCCACAAGATTTGTGAACAGCAACTGCCTGCAGCCATATATTCAGCTTTAGCAGTTGAAGTTGACACAGATGTTTGTTTCTTACAAAACCAAGAGACAAGTCTGTCACCAAAGAACTGACAAGTTCCACTGGTGCTTTTCCTGTCAATTCTGCATCCAGCATAGTCAGCATCAGAGAATCCAGTTAAATCAAATGTTGAATCTTTTGGATACCAGAGACCTAGATTTGGACAACTTTTAACATACCTGAGAATCCTCTTTACTAGTGTTAGGTGTGACTCTCTAGGGCTTACTTGGAACCTAGCACATATACATGTAGCAAACATTATATCTGGTCTACTAGCTGTAAGGTACAGTAAAGAGCCAATCATTGCTCTATATGTTGTCTGATCAACAGGTTTCTCATGTTCATCAGCATCCAATACAACATTAGTAGGCATGGGTGTTCTCATACAAGATGCTTCAGACATACCAAATTTCTTAACCAATTCATTTGTATATTTGGTTTGAGAAATAAAGATGCCTTCAGCATGTTGCTTGACTTGCAATCCTAGGAAGAATGATAGCTCACCCATGCTACTCATCTCAAATTTAGAATGCATCAGGTTAGAAAACCTTCCGCACAATTTGGAGTCAGTAGAACCAAAAATAATATCGTCTACATAAATTTGTACTAGTAGGGTATGAGACTTATGGGTTCTAATGAAAAGAGTTTGGTCTACTCTACCCCTTATAAAACCATTTTCTAAGAGAAAGTATGCTAGGGTCTCATACCATGCTCTAGGAGCTTGCTTGAGACCATATAATGCTTTGTTCAATCTAAAAACATAATCAGGATAAGTTGGAGAGATAAAACCTGGAGGTTGTCTGACATATACTTCCTCTTTGATATCTCCATTTAGAAATGCACTTTTGACATCCATCTGATATACCTTGAAGCCTTTATGTGCTGCATAATCTAAGAATATTCTGATGGCTTCCAATCTTACAACTGGTGCAAAGGTCTGGTCGTAGTCGATTCCTTCTTCTTGAGAGTATCCCTGAGCAACTAGCCTTGCCTTGTTCCTTATAATTACTCCTTGATCATCCAGTTTGTTTCTGAATACCCACTTTATTTCAACAATGGAGTGATCCTTAGGCTTTGGCACTAGTTCCCATACTTTGTTCCTCTCAAATTGATGCAACTCTTCTTGCATTGCAATGATCTAGTGTGGATCTTGCTCTGCATCTTGAATGGACTGAGCTTCAATTTGAGATAGGAAGCAGGTGTGCAACAGGTTTTGGTTGACCTGATTTCTGGTTTGCATACCAGCTGAGATGTCTCCAATTATTTGGGAAATTGGATGGTCTCTTGATGTTATTAAATTAACAGGGGGTGTTGATTGTTCACCAACATGTGTTGTTGTTGCCTCTTGTGGTACAACAACTAGCTCTTCAAGATGTTCTTCAAAATTTTGAGCATTTTCTTCATCTTCACTGCTTTCATCCCCTTGAGTAACCTGTAACTTGTTCAAGTCTTCAACTAGAGAATGTTCCTGCAAGGGTTCTATGGTAGAAGAGATCTTCTCCTTGAAAGACATGTTAGATTCATCAAATGATATATGAACAGATTCCTCAAGTTTTAGAGATGACTTATTATAGACCCTATAAGCCTTGCTGATCATGGAGTATCCCAGAAACACTCCTTCATCAGCTTTAGCTTGAAATTTTGCTAAATATTTCTTGTCATTGTTGTGAATGTAACAAATACAACCAAAGACTCTAAAATAATCAACTTTAGGTTTCTTCCCTTTGAGTAATTCATAGGGAGTCTTTCCCTTTAGTTTATGTATCATACTTCTATTCAGCATATAGTTGGAGGTGTTCACTGCCTCTGCCCAAAAGGATAGAGGAAGGTGAGCATCTGACAACAATGTAGTGGTAGATTCAATAAGGGTTCTATTTTTCCTTTCAGCTACCCCATTTTGTTGAGGAGTTCTAGGAGCTGAGAAAGTATGTCTGATCCCTTCACTCTGACAGAACTCTTGCATAAGAAGAGAATCAAACTTTGTCCCATGATCACTTCTGATCAGGGCAATGTGAGTATTGAACTCAATCTGTACACATTTGAGAAACTCTGTCAGACACTTAAAGTTATCAGACTTCTTCCTTAGAAAGAACACCCAAGTGAATCTAGAGAAGTCATCTACAACTACTAAAGTGTAGGATTTCCCTCCTAGGCTTTGTACTGTGATGGGTCCAAAAAGATCCATGTGTAACATATACAATATCCTAGGTGAATCACTCTTATTAAGTGACTTAAAGCTATTTTTAGTTTGGTTACCTAATTGACAAGCCCTGCAGAGTCCTTCCTTCTTGTAGGGGCCAGAAGGTAGTCCTCTAACAAGGTTGTCCTTGGATAGCCTAGCAATAGTTCTAAGGTTTAGGTGTCCTAGTCTCTTATGCCGTAAGATATTTGGTCTACATACAGAATTAAACAAGCAGATATCTACGACAGTTGAAAGGAAATCTACTAGATAGATGTTACCTTTCCTTTTACCTGTCAACACAGTTGTGTTGTCCTCTGACTTGATTTTGCATAAGGCTTTGCTGAAGGTCACCTGGTAGCCTTCATCACACAGCTGACTGATGCTTATTAAGTTGTGCTTCAGTCCTTCCACATAAGCTACCTTCTTGAAAGTTACTGATCCAATCTGGACTGCACCATATCCTTTAGTCTGTCTAAAGTTTGAATCACCAAAGATAACTTTGGGTCCAAGCTTGGCTCTAAAGGAAGTGAGGTTGTCCTTGTTCCCTGTCATGTGCTTAGATCACCCACTATCCAAGTACCATTGCTGGTTAGATGTTGGATAGGTCTTCACCTGCACAAAAGACAATTCATTTGTTTTTGACCCTGTTTACCTTGGGCCTAGGTTGATGTAACGCCCCCGGTTTTTCTGTGCTTTGTTTGATCTTTGGCTGGCATTACGATGGCGTATTTCCGGCTTTTTGCCGTTGTAGAGCGTGGTCTTAGCTCTTAGGGTTCCCTGTGTAGCCTGTTTGTAGCCTGTTAGCAAGATTCCCCAGCTAGTCGGAGTCTTTTTGCTTGACTCGGTTGGGCCTCTTAGGGAATGCTTGTGTTTTGGCTTCGGGAGGTGTTATCCCGGGTTTTGTTCGTTGAATGTTAATTTCGACTTCGTAGTTGCGTTCGTAGCGTGGGTTTTTAGCTGCGGTGTAAATTTCGTCTTTTTCTGAGAAGTTTCAGGTTTCGTGTTGTTTTGATGTTGAGAGTAAATAATTATTATTATGTATTGTTATTTATTATTATTACTATTGATATATATAGTCTTGGGTCAGATTAGGGCTGGGTTCCATTTTGGTTCTTTTTTTTCCTGTTTCTGTGTTTGGAGGAAGCCGTCGCCTGTACGAGAGGAGAGGAAGAGCTCTGCCGGACCACCCTAGCCTTAGGGCACCGCTTTCCTGGAGTTTTAGCGGTCGGATTTCGGTTTCGAGGGTGGATCTGGACTGCCCCCGCCGGGATCTGCCTTCTTTTTGCTCCTCAGCTTGCTGCCCTGCGGCCAGTTCCGCAAGCGGGGGAGGCCGACGACCGAGTTCCTGGTATTGAGGCAAGTGATGTACCCTCATCCTTGCCTTAGTTGATCTTTGCCTTCTATTGATTTAAATTTTTTTATCTCTTTCTTGTTGGGATTTTAGGTGTAAGCTAGGGCTTGTTCCCGATCATACCGTGGTTAGTGTAGAAGGTTCCAGTTAATTTCAGTTTTCCTGAGGGATTGTGTCTATTAGGGTCAGTTTTGGTTCGGTCTAGGTCGAGTAGTTACCATTGCCGATGGAGGTTGTACTCGAGAGAGAAGAGAGAATCCCCGTTCTCGTTTTTGGTCGTCTGCTGGATCTGGCTCCTGTAGCCAGGTTGGGTGTGGACACGGTTGTGTCGACACCGGCCAGTCTTGGTGTCGACAGTTTGTGTCGACACCGGCCAATCGTGGTGTCGACACTTGGTGTCGACACCAGCAGCGGCAGTGTCGACACAAGGTGTCGACACCGGCTGCAGTGGTGTCGACACTTGGTGTCGACACTAGCGGCTGCAGTGTCGACACCATGTGTCGACACCGGCAGCAGTGGTGTCGACACTTGGTGTCGACACCAGTAGCTGCAGTGTCGACACCATGTGTCGACACCGGCAGCAGTGGTGTCGACACTTGGTGTCGACACCAGCAGCCGCAGTGTCGACACCATGTGTCGACACCGGCAGCGGTGGTGTCGACACTTGGTGTCGACACCAGCGGTGGCAGTGTCGACACCAGGTGTCGACACCGGCTGCAGTGGTGTCGACACTTGGTGTCGACACCAGCCGCGGTAGTGTCGACACCTTGTGTAGACACCAGCTTGTCGAGGTGTCGACACATCATGTCGACACTGGTGCTGCGTTTGTTTTGGGGTCAGGTAGACTCGGGGCTTGTTCGGGTTAGGCGTGCAAGGCCGCGTCGGTTGGACCCGACGTTTTGCCTTGGGTTCGTGTGTTTCTTAGGATTGTTAGAATGACGTTTTCCCTAGGGGGGGTGCCTTGGGTGGTCGGCTATTTTCTGCATGCCGACTCTTGGGTCGTGGCAGGTGGTGGAGTTTTGGTGGCCTCTGGAGGGGTGGTTTTATGTGGAGAGCTGTGGCCATCGCCTTTTGCCCCGGTTTGGGTTGGTGTGTGTGGGACCCTAAAGCTGCCACTGTTTGACCCCTTAGCCCTTTTTTGGGTCTGATTCTAGTTATGCAATCAGACCCATGTTTGACCACTGCCACTTACCCACGTGTTAGGACTGTTAGTCCCTTTCCTGTTTATGTTTTCCTTTCTTTTGGCATATGTATATGTCTTGATGCTGTTGCAGGCTTTATTGGTAGGGCATGTTGGTTTTAATGCTCGCCCTTGGTGTGCTCTGCGGTGTTTTAGACAGTACTCTTTTCTTACTGCCTTTCCCTTTTTCTTTTCCTTATAGCAGCTTGTTGCCGGGTTGGTAAACCCTTCATCTTATTTACTCATTAACCTATTGCTCTATTTACTTTTGATTGTTTCCTTGCTGAGGTGTTCTTTTCTTGAATGCCTCAGGTCCAGGTTGTAGCCTGTTCAGTGGCTAGTTCTTTGGAGGGGCTTGTTGGTGGCCTCTAGGGTAGCTGAGATTGCTGATCCCCGTTTGTTGTGAGGTAGTTCTTTACTTTTCTGTATAGACATACATACTCACCAGTGGGTTCGTGTCAGGTTGTTGGCGCCCACTGGTGGCTTTTTGTGATGCTGAACATGAATTTAAACTGCTTTGTTTGCCTATTTGAGGTTGGTTACTTGCTTCTGGGAAGGATTTATGCTAGGTTGCATGCTAGATATTTTAAAACCTAAAAGTATTATTATATGTACTCCCATGCATAACATGTTTCTAAATCAAAGACACTACTTTTCCTCAACGTAAAATACTATTTTTTCATACCTATTATATTCACCTTAGAGTCATGCTCGTATAAGTCGTCCCCCCCCCCCGGGGATACTTATGCTCATTTAGGGTGTCAAGTTAATTGAAACAAAGTATTTTCTGCTGCGTATAAATATAGTTTTAAATGTGGACTAGCTGATCCACCGAGCTGAGGGATACGGCCATTCAACATAACTGATTTTCTTTCATACTTAATTAACCATTTTTCCTAAAAATCTAACGTTTGGAGTTTTGCCTGAACTTGTGCAGTTATCCCCTGCACGACGTGGCGTCACGGCGCGTGTTTTCTCCTACTCTGATACGATTTTACCTTGGAGAAAATGCGGGTTGTGACAGTTGGTATCAGAGGGAGGTTGCTTGACAAATGGTTGGGCAACCTTTCCCTTGTCTACATTAGTAGTTCGCATCACATCATTCACGCACTGATATGTCATCAGCACATCTTGGCCGAAGCACGAACACTACACTCATGAGCATAAAGAAGTATACAAGGCATATTATGTAGTATGGGATGCATAATATGTGTTTGTATATGGATCCACCATAGGAGGCAACATGTGAGGGTTATGTAGTATGGGATGCATAACCTCACCACATGAATGCGGCTAGCACGTTTTCTTTTCTCGTTACATGGGAATGTTATGTAGTATGGGATGCATAACATTTTCATGTGTACGCCGCCCATGGCATACACTAAGGCCTTTTTAGAATGCATAGCACATCATGCATAGCATATCATTTCATAAGCACAACGTGCCAAGCTAAAGATTTGCAAGATGACATATGTACACACATGGTTTTGAGTCAAAAAAAATACAAATACATGCATCCATGGTTTAGGTAGCTGAGTTAGTATAATGGTGGTGAACCATCTTAGGATAAGCGTAACATCATCATGTTAAAAACAACTCCCAGAGCAAGTTTTGCAGTTGAAGTTCATATTTAAGTGTGTTTGTCCGTACCGGGTAGTTTTGTTCTAGTTGATGGGCTAGGATTTGTCTAAAGCTTGTGCGATTCTAGGATGGCGAGACGTCCTGCGACGAGATCGACCCCCCAATCCGAGGGTGAGACATCAGGAGCGCAAAGCGATGCGTTGGTAGAAAGCTTGCGGCAGAGTAATGAGGAGTTATCGAGGCAGGTAGTGGCTATGCAGGCTCAGATTTAGTCCCTTGTAGCAGTTGTGGCGGGACAGCCCCTGAGAGCTTAGAACCCCGCAGTGGGGGTAGCTGTCCCTGCCCCTCCTGCTCCTCCCGTGCCTTTGGTTGTAGTGCCTCCGGAGATGGCGTTCATATCCCAGTTTCAGCGGCTGAGACCCCCTACCTATGATGGGCAGGCAGATTTTATGATTTTGGATGACTGGCTGATTACCATTGAGGAAATGTTCTCGTACTCAGGGATTACAGACGATCAGAGAGTGATGCTCACTGCCTACCAGCTCAAGGGCTTAGCAAAGAATTGGTGGCTGAGGGAGAAAGAGAGCTTAGTGGCAGGTTGCACTTGGGAGTCATTTAAGGTGCTGTTGTTAAGTAAGTTTCTGCCTTCAGTCGAACGGGACCGGCTAATGAACGACTTTATTCACTTAAAGCAGAGGAAACTCACGGTTAGTGAGTATGAGATCGAGTTTAGTAAGTTGAGTCGGTTTGCTCCAGGTCTGGTGAGTGTTGAGGCAGACCGAGTTAAGCGATTTCTGGGTGGACTAAGAAGCGACATATAGCAGTTAGCGAATGCCTATGGAGCAGTTAGTTACGCCAGTGCGGTTGAAGCTGCTTTGAGAGTTGAGGCCATTGAGAATGCCAAGAATAGAGGCCAGCAGTTAAGGAAAGATAAGCGGAAGTCCGGTGGAGGGAAGAGCCCTCAGGAACCTGATGCTGTCGCAAGAAAGAAGGTCAAGGAGATTTGTAGCTTTTGTGGCCGGCCATGCCACCCCTTTGAGAAGTGTTTCAAAAGGTTGGGAGCCCAAAAGAAGGTACTTCCAGGGGAGACTTGGTGTGTGCCTTGTGTGGGAGGAAGGGGCATGAGGCTGCCCATTGTTGGTTAAAAGATAAGGTCTGTTTTCAGTGCGGCCAGAAGGGTCATCTCAAGACAAGGTGCCCTCAGACCCAGTCTATTCTACAGCCAGTTCCCCTCCAGGCTCTGCCACCGCCTCAGCAAGTAGATAAAGGAAAAGGAAAGCTGAATGTGCTCTCGGCAGACGAAGCGCAGACCTCGACCCAGGTTATCTCAGGTTCGACTCCTCCTCAGTCGTTTCGTTACGTTCTCTTTTCAGGTGTAGTTTTCGTTTTAGCGCTTGTTGCCTTAGATGCGTATGCAATTCGTAGGGCGATTTAAGGTAAAGAACCGCTGGGCGCGCGTTCTCTTCGATTCCGGCGCTACCCACTCGTTTGTGGCTAGAGCCTTTGTGGAGCAGTTCAGTCTGGGCTTAGATCGTGTTGGTGGTGCCTTCTGCGTTAAGTTCCCCTCTGGTGACTCTGTGGTTACGGACCTGGGTATCCTCGATTGTCCAATTTTGTTGGGAGATTTTCTAGCCAAGGCAGATTTGAAGGTGATTGACCTGGAGGACTTTGACGTTATTTTGAGCATGGACTGGTTGTCAAGGTACGAAGCTGTGATCCAGTGCAAGGGTAAGCGCTTGGACTTCGTCAAAGACAACGGTCAGCCAGGGAGCGTTTTTGGGTATTCCCTCCAGGAGTCTCCAGTCATTTCTGCGGTGCGTGCTCGGAAGTTGCTTGTTTCTAGCTGTTTTGCCGGTGTAGTTTCTCTGGTAGGGTCGATTGTTAGTGAGCCCCGTTTGGAAGAGATTCCTGTGGTGTGTGACTTTTCTGATGTGTTTCCAGACGACCTTCCCGGTCTTCCACCCGATCGAGATGTCGAGTTTGCCATAGATTTGGAGCCAGGCACGCGTCCTATCGTGAAGGCGCCGTACCGGATGGCCCCGCGAGAGCTGGAAGAGTTGCGAGGTCAGCTGGATGAGTTATTGGCAAAAGGCTTTATAAGGCCAAGTTCTTCGCCTTGGGGTGCGCCGGTGCTGTTCGTTAAAAAGAAGGATGGGTCGATGAGGTTATGCATCGACTATAGAGAGCTGAACAAGGTTACTATTAAGAATAGGTACCCTTTGCCGCGAATCGACGATTTGTTTGACCAACTGCGTGGTAGTGCCGTGTTTTCCAAGATAGATCTTCGTTCGGGCTATCACCAGTTGAGGATTCGAGAGTCAGATGTTCCGCGGATGGCGTTCCGTTCTCGTCATGGGCATTTTGAGTTTTTGGTTATGTCATTCGGTTTGACTAATGCGCCCTCAGCTTTTATGGATTTGATGAACAGAGTTTTCAAGGATTTTCTAGATAAGTTCGTGATTGTCTTTATAGACGATGTTTTGGTGTATTACAAGGATGCAGAGGAGCATGATCGACATTTGCGGCTGGTCTTGGCGACTCTGAGAGACCATAAGCTATACGCCAAGCTGAGTAAATGTGAATTTTGGTTGCCTCAGGTTTCTTTTCTAGGCCACGTGATCAATAAGGAGGGAATATCGGTGGACCCAGAAAAGATCGCTGCTGTTATGGAATGGGCGAGACCAGTTACCCCCAAAGAGATCAGAAGCTTCTTGGGTTTGGCTGGTTATTATAGAAGGTTTGTAGAAGGTTTCTCTACCTTGTCCGCGCCGTTGACCAAGTTGACGCAGAAGAATGTAGCCTTTATATGGAATGACAAGTGTGAGAAGGCTTTTGAGGAACTAAAAAGAAGGCTATGTTCGGCTCCAATTTTGTCTTTGCCTACGGAGGGCAGTGAGTATGATATATATGTGGATGCGTCGCATGTCGGTCTGGGCTGCGTTTTGATGTAGGGCGGGAAGGTGATTGCGTATGGGTCGAGGCAGCTAAACACTCACGAGAGGAACTACCCTACGCATGACCTAGAGTTTGCAGCTGTGATATATGCGTTGAAATTGTGGAGGCATTTGCTATATGGCGCGCAGTGCAAAATTTTCACGGATCATAAGAGTCTGAAGTATGTCTTTACTCAGAAAGAATTGAATCTGCGCCAGCGGCGGTGGTTGGAGTACGTGGCCGACTATGATGTTGAAATTCAGTATCATCCAGGCAAGGCAAATGTGGTGGCCGATGCCCTGAGTCGGAAGTCAGGTAAGATTTTTAATCTTTCCTCCGAGCGTCTAGTGGAAGAGTTTCTGTTGATGGACATTTCTGTGGGAAGCTGTGATTCATAGAGTAGCATAGCTATAGTAGAACCTTCGTGGATTACGCTTACGAGACTACATCAGAAGGATGATTCCGATCTTCTGCATTTGTATCTTCGAGCTGAGAAGGGTGAATTACCAGATTTCTCTTTAGATGATGCGGGTACCTTGAAGTACCGTGGCAGGTTTTGCATCCCCGCAGTTGGAGATATCCGAGATATGGTGTGCAGAGACGCCCACGGATCTAGTGTTGCCTACCATCCAGGGTCTACCAAGATGTATCATGATTTAAAACAGATTGCCTGGTGGTACGGGATGAAGAAGGACATAGCCAGATTTGTTTCAGAGTGTTTCACTTGCAGGCGTGTGAAAGCCGACCATGGGAGGCCTGGTGGCAAGCTGACTCCCTTGGAGATTCCGATATGGAAGTGGGAGAGTATCTCGATGGATTTCATTACCGGTTTACCGAGATCTCCTAAGGGGCATGATTCAGTTTGGGTAATTGTAGACAGATTGACGAAGAGCGCTCACTTCGTACCGTTTAAGATCGATTATCCGATGAGGAAGATAGCCGAGCTGTACCTGGAAGAGGTTGTCAGATTGCATGGTGTACCTGTAAGTATCATATCAGATCGAGACTCCAGGTTCACTTCTCGTTTTTGGAAGAGTATTCAAGAAGGGTTGGGTACAGATTTGAGATATTCCACAGCTTATCATCCGCAGACCAATGGTCAGACGGAGCGAGTAAACTAGATTGTGGAAGATATGATCCGATGCTACATTCTGGACCACGGAGGAGCGTGGGACGAGCGCTTGCGGCTTATGGAATTCACATATAACAACAGTTATCAAGAAAGCTTGCAAATGGCTCCTTTTGAAGCTTTGTATGGGAGGCGCTGCAGGACTCCCTTGTTTTGGGCTGAGCTTGGCGAGGGACCTTTGTTGGGTCCAGAAGCGCTTGAGGAGATGGAGACCGCTGTGAAGCTTATTCGGGAAAAGCTTCGGATAGCCCAGGAAAGATATGAGAAGAACGCCAATCGGCGTAGATCGGACTTGGAATTTGCTGTGGGGGACTCGGTGTTCTTAAAGGTCTCCCCGTTGATTGGAGTCAAGCGATTTGGCAAGAATAGGAAGTTGGACCCGAGGTACGTGGGGTCGTTTCCGATTGTTGAGCGGATTGGGGTATCAGCCTACAGGCTGGCTTTGCCCGCAAATTTCCCTGGCGTACATGATGTCTTTCACGTCAGTCAGCTACGAAAATGTGTGATAAATGGCAGGCAGGTATTGGATTTTGTGCCTCAGTTGGAGCCGAATCTTTCTTATGTGGAGGTGCCTGTTCGAATTTTGGATTCTCAAGTTCGGGCGTTGCGGAAGAAGACTATTCCTATGGTTAAAGTTTTATGGAGGAATCAGGATGTGGAGAGCGCGACTTTGGAGTTGGAGTCGGCTATGAGGGAGGCTCACCCTCGTCTGTTTCCCTGATTTTGTGCCTGGTATGCTCTGTTTTGTTCTTATTTATTTGTGGCTCTTTCCTGACTCCTTCTCTCTCCTACGTTATAGGAGTGTTGTGAGTAAAGTTTCGAGGCGAAACTTTCTTTTAGGGGGGGTGGCTGTAACGCCCCCGGTTTTTCTGTGCTTTGTTTGATCTTTGGCTGGCGTTACGATGGCGTATTTCCGGCTTTTTGCCGTTGTAGAGCGTGGTCTTAGCTCTTAGGGTTCCCTGTGTAGCCTATTTGTAGCCTGTTAGCAAGATTCCCCAGCTAGCCGGAGTCTTTTTGCTTGACTCGGTTGGGCCTCTTAGGGAATGCTTGTGTTTTGCCTTCGGGAGGTGTTATCCCGGGTTTTGTTCGTCGAATGTTAATTTCGACTTCGTAGTTGCGTTCGTAGCGTGGGTTTTTAGCTGCGGCGTAAATTTCGTCTTTTTCCGAGAAGTTTCAGGTTTCGTGTTGTTTTGATGTTGAGAGTAAATAATTATTATTATGTATTGTTGTTTATTATTATTACTGCTGATATATATAGTCTTGGGTCAGATTAGGGCTGGGTTCCTTTTTGGTTCTTTTTTTTTCCTGTTTTTGTGTTTGGAGGAAGCCGTCGCCTGTACGAGAGGAGAGGAAGAGCTCTGCCGGACCACCCTAGCCTTGGGGCGCCGCTTTCCTGGAGTTTTAGCGGTCGGATTTCGGTTTCGAGGGTGGATCTGGACTGCCCCCGCCGGGATCTGCCTTCTTTCTGCTCCTCAGCTTGCTGCCCTGCGGCCAGTTCCGCAAGCGGGGGAGGCCGCCGACCGAGTTCCTGGTATTGAGGCAAGTGATGTACCCTCATCCTTGCCTTAGTTGATCTTTGCCTTCTGTTGATTTAAATTTTTTTATCTCTTTATTGTTGGGATTTTAGGTGTAAGCTAGGGCTTGTTCCCGATCATACCGTGGTTAGTGTAGAAGGTTCCAGTTAATTTCAGTTTTCCTGAGGGATTGTGTCTATTAGGGTCAGTTTTGGTTCGGTCTAGGTCGAGTAGTTACCATTGCCGATGGAGGTTGTACTCGAGAGAGAAGAGAGAATCCCCGTTCTCATTTTTGGTCGTCTGCTGGATTTGGCTCCTATAGCCAGGTGGGGTGTCGACACGGTTGTGTCGACACCGGCCAGTCTTGGTGTCGACAATTGGTGTCGACACCGGCCAATCGTGGTGTCGACACTTGGTGTCGACACCAGCAGCGACAGTGTCGACACAAGGTGTCGACACCGGCTGCAGTGGTGTCGATACTTGGTGTCGACACCAGCGGCTGCAGTGTCGACACCATGTGTCGACACCGGCAGCAGTGGTGTCGACACTTGGTGTCGACACCAGTAGCTGCAGTGTCGACACCATGTGTCGACACCGACATCAGTGGTGTCGACACTTGGTATCGACACCAGCAGCCGCAGTGTCGACACCGGCAGCAGTGGTGTCGACACTTGGTGTTGACACCAGCGGTGGCAGTGTCGACACCATGTGTCGACACCGGCTGCAGTGGTGTCGACACTTGGTGTCGACACCAGCCGCGGAAGTGTCGACACCTTGTGTTGACACCGGCTTGTCGAGGTGTCGACACATCATGTCGACACTGGTGCTGCGTTTGTTTTGGGGTCAGGTAGACTCGGGGCTGGTTCGGGTTAGGCGTGCAAGGCCGCGTCGGTTGGACCCGACGTTTTGCCTTGGGTTCGTGTGTTTCTTAGGATTGTTAGAATGACTTTTTCCCTAGGGGGGGTGCCTTGGGTGGTCGGCTATTTTCTGCATGCCGACTCTTGGGTCGTGGCAGGTGGTGGAGTTTTGGTGGCCTCTGGAGGGGTGGTTTTATGTGGAGAGCTGTGGCCACCGCCTTTTGCCCCGGTTTGGGTTGGTGTGTGTGGGACCCTAAAGCTGCCACTGTTTGACCCCTTAGCCCTTTTTTGGGTCTGATTCTAGTTATGCAATCAGACCCATGTTTGACCACTGCCACTTACTCACGTGTTAGGACTGTTAGTCCCTTTCCTGTTTATGTTTTCCTTTTTTTTGGCATATGTATATGTCTTGATGCTGTTGCAGGCTTTATTGGTAGGGCATGTTGGTTTTAATGCTCGCCCTTGGTGTGCTCTGCGGTGTTTTAGACAGTACTCTTTTCTTACTGCCTTTCCCTTTTTCTTTTCCTTATAGCAGCTTGTTGCCGGGTTGTTAAACCCTTCATCTTATTTACTCATTAACCTATTGCTCTATTTACTTTTGATTGTTTCCTTGCTGAGGTGTTCTTTTCTTGAATGCCTCAGGTCCAGGTTGTAGCCTGTTCAGCGGCTAGTTCTTTGGAGGGGCTTGTTGGTGGCCTCTAGGGTAGCTGAGATTGCTGATCCCCGTTTGTTGTGAGGTAGTTCTTTACTTTTCTGTATAGACATACATACTCACTAGTGGGTTCGTGTCAAGTTGTTGGCGCCCACTGGTGGCTTTTTGTGATGCTGAACATGAATTTAAACTGCTGTGTTTGCCTATTTGAGGTTGGTTACTTGCTTCTGGGAAGGATTTATGCTAGGTTGCATGTTAGATATTTTAAAACCTAAAAGTATTATTATATGTACTCCCATGCATAACATGTTTCTAAATCCAAGACACTACTTTTCCTCAACGTAAAATACTATTTTTTCATACCTATTATATTCACCTTAGAGTCATGCTCGTATAAGTCGTCCCCCCCCCCCCGGGGATACTTATGCTCATTTAGGATGTCAAGTTAATTGAACCAAAGTATTTTCTGCTGCGTATAAATATAGTTTTAAATGTGGACTAGCTGATCCACCGAGCCGAGGGATACGGCCATTCAACATAACTGATTTTCTTTCATACTTAATTAACCATTTTTCCTAAAAATCTAACGTTTGTAGTTTTGTCTGAGCGTGTGCAGTTATCCCCTGCACGACGTGGCATCACGGCGCGTGTTTTCTCCTACTCTGATACGATTTTACCGTGGAGAAAATGCGGGTTGTGACAGTTGATAACCTTTAAACTCTGAAATAAAGGACATCCCAGGTTGACTCTTATATCCTTCAGGATGATATCTCCTTGGAGGTATAATCCATTCAGTATAAGAGTTAAAGATTTGGGATGAAGGACCCTTAGGATTGAATTTTGATTTGCCCTTGAAAAATTTTCCAGAGCTCTGACCTCTGTTCGACAATCTTGGAGCTGCGTTCGACGATCTTGGGTCAAATCGTCGAGCTCCGTTCGACGGTCGACTATGGCTGAGCTCAGGTACTTGAGATCGTCGAGCTGTGTTCGACGATTTTGCCTGAGATCGTCGATCTGCGTTCGGCGATCGTCGATCTTCATTCGGCGATCGTCGATCTCCGTTCGACGATTTCTGCTGGGACTTGGTTTTCTTGGGCAGATCAGAATTTTTCGTAGCAACCTCTACAACTCCCTTTCCTTTGTCAGAAATGAATTTGATTGGAGTTGTTAGAACTATAGGTTGGCTGGATGAAGCACCCAAGCCCAGTGTACTGTTAAATCTGGAGTTCACTGTGCTTGTGATGTCCATCAGCTTGATACTTCTCCCATTAAGGGATTCTTTAGGCTTCTTGGCCTCAGAGAGCTCACTTTTCAGTGAAGCTATCTATTCCCTACAGCACTCCAACTCCTGAGAGAGTTTGAGGTTTTCTGACTTTAAAGTATTGTGTTCAGATAAATGATTTCTGAGAGAGATAATTTCTTTCTCAGACTTTAGCAGGTCTAAACACAATACTTTAAATTCAGATTTAAAATCCTCTGAATTAAAATCAAAAGAACTGATTACCTGATCTTCTTCAGGTTGAGTCTTTAAATCTGACTCTGACTCTTCTTCTTCTGAATTGTGCTGTGAGCCATTGATTGCCATCATGCAGAACTCTTTTTCTTCTGCATCATCTTCATCATCACTGGAGCTGGATGATGCTTCTGACTCTTCTTCAGTCTCACTACAGGATTCAGCAACAAACCCCTTTCTTGTATGTTTGTTTTTGCTTGATGAGGGTTTTCCATTTCCATTCCTCTTGGAGTCTTTCTCCTATCTTCTTTCTTTCCTGTCCCTTCTGTCCTTGTTTTTGTTTTCTGGACAGTTAGAAACTATATGCCCTGATTTCCTGCAACCAAAGCAAATAATGTCTTTATTATTATTATTAATGGACTTGTCATACCTTGGCTTATCATGTTCCTTGTATGATCTCCTTCTGAAGTCCTTTCTGGCCATCTTATAAAATCGTTTGCCCAACTGACTTAGCAGTTCATCATTGCCTGTGACTTTGTCTTCAGGCTGATCCTCAATTGCCTTGAAGGCTATGGTCTTCTCTTTTCTTGTGGCTGGTGAGGCAGCCTTCTGTTCTTCTTCTCTATTCTTGATGAGTAGCTCATAAGATTTGAGCTTACCCAATAGAGCTTCAGTAGTGATCTCATTCAGACTTCTGGCATCCTTAATTGGCCAAATTCTTGAATCCCAAGTGCTGGGAAAGCACATTAGAATTTTGTCATTAAGTTCAGTTAATGAGATCTCTTTGTCCAATGTCCTGAGTTCACTGACAATTAGACTGAGTCTGTTGTACATATCTCCCACTGACTCAGTTTCTCCCTTCTTGAAATTCTCATATTGAGATATGAGGTGGGATCTCCTATCCTTTCTCTCATCAGCTGAGCCTGAGACTATTTCTGAGAGTTTGTCCCAAATTTCCTTTGCTGAATTGCATTCAGCCACCTTTTGAAATATGTCATCAGACATTGTCTGGGCCAAAATGTTCATAGCCTTGGCATCAGCTACCTTCCATCTCTTGATATCAGCATTTGTTCCTGATGGAGGTGGAACAGCATTTGTAC
This sequence comes from Platanthera guangdongensis, assembly GCA_039583875.1. Classification (NCBI taxonomy): domain Eukaryota; kingdom Viridiplantae; phylum Streptophyta; class Magnoliopsida; order Asparagales; family Orchidaceae; genus Platanthera; species Platanthera guangdongensis. The sequence continues at coordinate 67,738,535 of CM077166.1, read as the reverse complement.
TGGAGTTCTCTGGGGGTCTTGGACACACTGTCAAAACAGAGTTAAAAATGTCTTCGTCAATAGAATTCATGTACAGTCTGATCCTTGCTTTCCAAAGTGCAAACTTGGATAGATTGCACACTGGAGGTCTGGTGCTAGCATAATCTTTATTTTGGGTCATGATTTGTGAAAACAAAATCTAATAAAAAAATACAAAAGAAAAATAGATCTAACTTGGGATCTTAGGGTTCAGGTGTTGGCCTGTACAACCAATCATGTATGGTATGTTTAACCAACCTCGCTTTGATACCAATTGAAAGTGCAGCTAGATCTGATATACTCTAGAGGGGGGTGAATAGAGTATATGGTGCTTTGAATCTTTTTACAACAATTGTTGTAATATGAGTGTGAACAGGGAAGCAGTTAAAAATCTAATCACAGAAATAAACTATACAAAAGCTAATCACAGAATAATCAAGGCCAGAAACAAAAATGAAAACAAGCAAAACCAGAAGACACAAGGAAATATAGTGGTTCCCCTAAACTTGGGTATATCCACTCTTCTACCACCCTAGGTTGGAATCCACTGCAGGATGAGTTGATCAGGTGTCCTAGGCACCAATGAGCTTTTGATAAGGTGCTCAAAAACCAAATCAGATTTTTGGATCAGGTGTCTTGCCACCAATGAGCTTTTGATAAGGTGCTCAAAAACCAAATCAGATTTTTTGATCAGGTGTCTTGCCACCAATGAGCTTTTGACAAGGTGCTCAAAAACCAAGTTCAAACTTTTGAAGGGAGTTTGAGAAACCCTTTACAGAGAGGGGGTGAGAGAGTGATGGAAGTCTTCTCTTTCTCAAACAACTGAGAAGACTATGTGGATTGTTGATGTCAAAGCTCCCCCTAAATCCTTGAGATCTTCAGGAAAAGAAGCTTTGCTGAGGGTGATAGGCCTTCAAAGGTTGAACTCCAGCAATAGATGATTTCAGCAATAGCTGAAATGTTGAATGTCTGGAGTCTTGAAATATGTTGGCCTTGAACACTTGAAAACTAGAAAGATCTGAAGATTTTAGAAAAAGGTTGATCTCTTTGGATGAGTGTTCTTGAGAATTCTTTGAGACAGAATATTTTGTTGAGGATTACTGATGTCTGTCTGTGTGTGTCTGTGTATCTCTGTAATCTATCTCAGAGATTCAAAAAATTCTTGTCTTTAATTCTCTGGTACTCAACAAAACATTCTCTGAGAAGAATAGCCGTTGGCCTGCATTAATTGCATCCTTAATTGCAAAATCTCTTCTGGAGGAAAGTCCATAGAAATATTCCTTGAAACTTGGTCCAGAAATGAATGAAAACGGCTAGTAAATCTTCAGAATTAATTGCAGAATAACTCCTTAACTGATTTGAATTTGAATCTAGAAACATCCTTGAAGTTATCTGAAAATGTCGAACTGAGCTCTGCTATCTTCATACTGAGCTCAGCGATATGGAAAAATACAGCAGCAAAATATCATCGATCTGAGCTCAAAGATCGTCGAACTGAGCTCAGAGATAGAAATCCAAAGCTGAGTCAAGATCGTCGACCTGAGCTCACCGATCGTCGAATGGAGTTCGACGATATGATGAGGTTGAGCTCAGCGATCGTCGAATGGAGTTCGACGATCTGTCGAAGTAGAGCTAGACAATCATCGATCGGAGTTCGACGAATCGTCGTGCTGAGCTCGACGATATGACTTAGTCTCCAAACAGAAAATCCTGGTCTTGAGGGCAGCTTCCAAACCTAGACTTCTAACCCTTAGACTCAATTCAAATTGACATATTGAGCTATACAGGAGGTCAAGTATTTGTTTCCTAGAGACATAGTGATCCTGACCCAAATTAGTAATAGGGTGTTACAACACAAATCATGAAAACTTCTTCCCCCTTCATATGGGATTTTACAGCCTGAATCGAAGATAACAGCATACGAGGTGCGAATCTAATACCTTGAAAGATGACATCGGTGTCTACATGTCTCAAGTAGATTCGTTTCTCCGCGCAATCAATCCTTGTGAAGTGCCAGTCCAACCACGCCAAGCCCAGAATGAGATCAAACTCTGGCATCCTCAAGACTATGGCAGGGGTATCAAAGGCCTTTCCCCCAATGAATATCTCTAACTCACACTTAGCGGTTACGGTCATCTTAGAGCCATCTAGGAGGTGTACTCGTCGAGCGATGGCAGTGAAGTATTACACTTCTTCTACATCTTTAATGAAGTCTTCAGACACAAAAGAGTGCGAGGAACCCGTATCGAACAATGTATAAGCCGGTTTCCCGCCGACCACCACGGTGCCTAAGTACCAATAACAATCCTCAATGTTAGATATCTCGTACGTCTTAAGCAACTTAATGTTTAGCAATGAAAATGAGATAACTAACTATAACATACCTGTAATCACCTCCTGGGGGTTCCGTTCCTGTGTCATGTCCAGAGAGAACACTTGATACCAAGTCGGGCCGAGGTTTCCTCCCCGTGGTCCTCATCCTCGACCACGCATGTGCCCCCTCCCTCGAGGAGCTGCTGGAGGGAGAGCAAGAGGAGCATTCAGAAACAACTACGAGCAGTAACGTCGGATGTGGCCCGGCTGATGCATTCGAAGCACACCCGCCCATAACGTCCATCGGGTTGCCGAAACAGTTAAGGCTGTGGAGGTGGAGGCAATACTGGCGGTTGTGGAACCGGGTTCTCCACTCTATAATTCCGATGGACACGTCCGCCACCTCTTTGATGTCCTCTTCCTCCTCTATAGTCATGTCTCCTTCTGTTGCTAGGGCCAGCTTCCATCATGCCCTCAACAGGCCTCTTAGCACTCCCCAGGTGGTCCGCTTCTAGCCTCTTTGCCATACATGTCAATTATTTCCGCCAGGCTGGAGTCCGCTATAAATAAAAGGGCCTGTCTCAGGGGGTCCCGCAGCCCTTTGTAGAAGCGTTTAGCGTATCCGCTGTCAACCAAATCATATGAGTCCGCAAATTTCGAGAGATGTTGGAACTCTTGCTGATACTCTGTAGCCGACTTCGATCTTTGCTTCATCAGTAGAAATCTCTCTTGAGTTCATCTCGAGCGGTCGAGGGAATGAAGTGCTCTAAGAAGACTCCTAAGAACTCGCTCCAGCTAATCTCCATATAAACTCGCCCTTGAAAGGTGGAGCCCATAAGGGACTTCCACCACCTCTTGGCGTGTAGTTCCAGGACGGACACGACCAATATGACAGTCATGTTGGCTGGGCAACGGATTCCTACCAATAGCTCCTACACAGTATCGAGCCATTCTTCTGTGCGCACAACCGACTCTGTCCCGAGGTAGGCGGGAGGGGAGATAGCCCGGAAAGTACTCAACCAGTTTGAGCCCGGAGCCTGTTGTTGTACTGGGGTCTGCTGCGACCTAAAGGATTCCAGGTTGACCGTGAGCGTCTGTCCCAATTCAGATTGTTGGAACTGAGTAGGTACGGAAGGGGCAGGAGTGCCGCCCATCGGCTCAGCGTGCACTGGAATCTACACGTAGAATACAAACCTAAGGTCAGGTTAGCTAATATTAAGGTCAAAGTTGGACATACTTAGTGTGAATTACATATGGGCACACCACTGCTTCCGCTAAGTCAGTTTATCCCCAAACTGACTAATCGAATGGGGGTGGTACCATTGTTGAATGACTTCTTTTGTTTAGGATCGTGGCAAGCTGATAGCATTATACATCTGTAAGACCCCCCTACTGGAACACAAAACACGACACGAAGGGGTTCTTATGCCCAGAACAGCCGCCTTGCGGTAGCATTAGCACATGGGCTAACCTGTACCACAAGACGCCTATTCTGCCGACTACAACCAATATCAATAAATGCCAACCCGACCAAAATATAATCAAGAAGTCAATCCACACGTAAGCATATAAGTCCAAAATTACATCAATAAAAGAAGCTAAAACGAACTTCTAAAGTACCACAGTACAGCTAAACATATGCCCAAAGGGCTACATTAAGGTCACTCAACACTCACATCGGTGATTGACGGTAGTGACGATACCGTCCCTTCAGGCCCTGTCGTCCTGGCCTGGCTGTCCTGCTGCATAGTCTGAGGAAGCTCTACCTCAGTGGTTTCCTCCTAGAAAGGAAGACGTAGCAACCGTTAGTCAAAAGACTAAATGGCTTCACATCCGCTCCCCTGGCGACTCCTCGGCACCGGGCGGAGAAAGGAAGCAGGATACAATGTATAATAAGTCTATAAGCAGGTACAAGCAAGTTGAATATGTACAACAGTCATGAGTAGTAATAGAAGAAATGAACAATGTTATTAACAACATTTTAATCTAGCAATTCTACAAGTTATAACAATCCATCTAGTATAGAGTTCTACAACAGGAAAGTAACTTAACTTAAAGAATGCCCATAGAAACTTATAAGTTAAGGATGGGTTTAACATAAAGTAACTCATCGTATAGGCGTGATCATACAAACTTATACGATGAGGGTCTTGTTTATGCAATGTAATGTAATGATATGTATGCTATGCAATGACTCACCCATGATCACACACATGCAACCGCTATGTCGACACAGACTCATAGTTCCCTCTTTTCGAGCAGGTAGCTAACCCCTCATGCATTAATCGTCGTGGCCAGGCGGTGACAGTAGAGCGGGCTTCTCTACTACTAAGCGGCTATCCACACTACTTCGCATAGGCCTTCGTACACCTCAATGCTAAGAACAAAACAACGGAGCCTCATGCGTACTACGGCCCAGCGGGAGTCTCGGGTAGATGTGAACCGAGAACCAAGCCCCGAACTGGCCTTGTGTGACACAGAAGGAGCGTCAAAAAAAGCATGAGGACCAAGCCCAACCAATCACTTGGCACAGAAGGAGCTCCAGGACTTGAACACCGAGGACTAAGCCCAACCGCCTAAAGGCTATCTGTCAATTCTCGTCGGTGTGATGACTGGAGAGCCCGTAGACTTGCCACAGTATCCTTAAGCCAGGATTACGACACCACATGTCGACCCACACCGCATGCAATTCCACATCACCGTGGCATAGAAGGATCCCCAGAGAAGCCACGAGGACCAAGCCCAACCGTTCACTCAGCACAGAAGGAGCCCCGGGAAATGAACACTGAGGAGCAAGCCCATCTGTCTGTCTATGTTGATTCTCAACATTACCTGAATCAATACGGTCATTAAGACTATCTACAATCTACGTTCACATAACTCTAACATAACTGATTAGCATGCTTTAACCAAGTTCAATCATTTGTGTGCACATGAATCAACAATCTAAATAGTTAAGATAATTTATTCATCATAATCACCACCGAACGGGTATACAAATTCAAGTCAATATTATCATTAATCGACATATTACCATATCGTTACGTCCTCAATATTACTCAATTGAAAATCATTCCAATTTTACCATTACGTCAAACGTTAGTTCACCAATTTCTACCAAATAGATTTGTTCAAGTGTAATTTACTTCTCCATTTGTTTACGTGGGGTTCATCCAACAATTTCATCTCTCATTAACATATGAAATTTAAACATAAAGGAATTCTCCAACCCCTACGTTAAATTTGCTACAATGGCTCTACCGAATCCAAACCCGATTCTGTACCCAACCAGATTTCTAAGTACAGAACATATCAGGACATCATCTTCGGCCGGAGAATCCCGAAGCTATAGAAATCCGGTGAAGGCATGTAACCACTCGTTGGAAAGGTATTTACAGTGGCTACAACTTTCGTGTTTAGTCTAAAGCCCAGATCAGGCCGTATCACACTTGAAAACAGCTACGAATGTCGCTATGTGAAGAACACAGATTTCTGCACGCATCTTAAGGCGGAATGAACGACATCGGTTCATCTTCCTCCTCAAGTCGATTTACAAAAATCACATCCATATTTCCTCCACCTTTATTCTCCCTCAAATGGCCACTCCTCTTCACGAAACCATCTCCATCATCACATAGAAGAAAGGAGAGGTTGAAGACATGTAAAACCTTGGACACATATTCTAGCATGGCCATTCCTAGAAAACTTCTTCTCTCCATCAAGACTCTATTGAGTCGATATCTCTCCTAATAAAATAACTAGAGATCTTGCACCAAGGGAGAGGGGAGAAAGCACACCTCATTTCCGGCATTTCCACCATTTCCGGCCAAGGATCTTGTAACTCTTCTCGGCGGCATCTTCTCTTCCTCGGCGGCGGCGGATCTTCACCTCTTGGACTTGCTCCAGCACCTTCTCCCTCTCTACAGCAGTTTCTCCAGGAAAAAGGGCTTGGAATGAGAGTGAAAACAGCTAGGGTTTTCATTTCCCTTATAATTGAAAAGTGACACGGGTAGGGACAAGCCCATGTCCTTACCCGTGTCCTATTCGGGCGAACCGTCGTCGACGGTTTCGACAGCCGTTTAGATACACAAACACGGGTAGGGACACACTCGTGTGTCTACCCGTGTCCAAGTGACATGGCCGTGTGGCTGGCCGTGTCCTGCTCGGGTCTTACTACGTCGAGTTCCTCTTGACGCACACGGGTAGGAACACTCCCGTGTCTCTACCCGTGTCTTCACACACATGGGTATGGACACGACCGTGTCCATACTCGTGTCCTTCTCTGGAACTACTCGAGTAATTTACTCGAGTGTTGGGTGGAGGCACACGGGTAGGGACACGCCCGTGTCTCTACCCTTGTCCGTCTCGGGACACTCTTCATCGACCTCTACTCGACGCACACGGGGAGGGACAGGTCGTGTCCTTATACACACGGATAGTGACATGCCCGTGTCACTTCCCGTGTCCTTCTCGGGGAAAAATCGAGTCGTTTACTAGAGTAGTGGGTGGACACACACGGGTAGGGACACGCCCGTGTCTCTAACCGTGTCCTTCTCTAGGCTGACTTCACCTCCCCTACACTAGTGTAAGCCTAGTTACCAGCACTTCCCTGAGCCCAAGTCAGCTATCCTGTCTCAAAAATGCGTGTGAGGGGCCTAGTGCGAATCGAGACGTTACAAGGTTAGGGCTGGGGACGGAAAGAGAGTTCTGTTGATAACGTCGGGCGATAGTGACTGTCACTGGCGATGGCTCCTAGCTAACCTGTGATTGTGAATCCAGTCCTGAGGGGACAGTTGTTGGACGGTCAGCATGAACCAAAAATAGGCATGCTTGATTAGTCCCACACCGCCTACCCAGACGGTCCTCTCGAACTTATATTAGCCCCGCCCCTCCAACCTTCGACCCGGGTTTTGGAGTGGAAAGAAGGGTGCGGAGGTTTAACATGGTATCAGAGCATGGTTCAAGCTGAGGGGGCGTGTTGGACGGTCAACATGAACCAAAAATAGGCATGCTTGATTAGTCCCACAACGCCTACCCAGATGGTCCTCTCGAACTTATATTAGCCCCGCCCCTCCAACCTTCGACCCAGGTTTTGGAGTGGAAAGAAGGGTGCAGAGGTTTAACAACAGTGTGGCTATTTGGAGCTATGTGAGATCTGAATAAGGCTTCGTGCCAAACGGACAAGGCGATGCAGACCCGCATTAGTCTAGTCATTGAACTAACAATTTGAGCAAGTGGCAAGGGTTGAAATGTATCTGCATGATGGTTGTCTAATTTGAGTGCCTGAAAAGGTGGCTTCATTAGGATCACATCATGAGAGTCTTAGGCATGCGCGCCATTAAAACTAAAGTCTCCCGCTGAAGGTCGTGAAGCAAAATGCTCAAGTTTCCCGTTGAGAACGACGGCGTTACCCTGGTTTTCCGGTACACCGAGAATGTGCCATGAATGTACGGAGCGTCTGGTCGTCTGGCCGACGTTTGTGATATATTGATGGTGTGTGAGTGCGCATCTTGTGATATAACTGCTTGTGAAATGCTATGCCTGCTGGGAAGGATTACCACTGCCTCAGATAAGGGGTAGGGTCATTATAAATTGGTCAGCTGAATGCTGACCGTTGGCTTGTTTGTCACCTTTGCGGTGGATTATTCCCGTGCAGGTGCTGGAGAGCCGAGCGGAAAATAGTGGGCTAATGCCCTTGCTGTTGTTGTTGATGTTGCCGCGTTGGCCCTCGAAGGCCAAAGAATGAAATGTTTGGTGATTTTCATGTGTGGCCGGTCTGTGTACCGATGTATGGAATCCATACTTATGAAGAAAACTTGTAGGGCCTTAAGGCCAAACTATTTTGTGTATGTTGTAAACATTCCCTTGTGATATATAAATGTGATGGTTTATATATAGTGGACATTCAAGATCGTTTAGTTCAAGTTTATCCTCTAATGCTTCCGCTAGAATTCTCTGAGTTAGGATGCAAACAGTTTTTGATATTAACCTGTAACCCCGTTGTCTGTTTGTGATATATGGTGTGGGGCCCCGGCTGGACCTTCTATTATATGTCAGGTAACGAATGGAGGTGTTACAACTTTTGGGTCAATTGGGTTCCTTATGATATCTTAAGACTAGTAGTGAGTTCAATTTCAAGTTTTGGGGACAAATTGGATCTAGTGGTGAAGGATTTACCTAAGTTGACCTAAAGGGAACTTTGATTAATTTGGCCAATGTGGTCACCGTATGATAAGGCTTTTGGGTCACTTGAGTTTCCTTTAGGGTTAGGATCATAGTTGTGAGGTTAATTTGCACTTATGAGTTCAATTTGTCTACTTTGACCTAGGTAGACTTGTGCAATATAGTGGGCCCCAAGTGAGTTCATCCAAACTAATTGGGTCATAAGGCCACCACCTAGCCTAACTCATCATACTCACTACATGTCATATCCTAATTTGTGTTAAGGGGGTATAGAAGGAAATGAGATGTTACAGCTAGCACAGCGGACGCACATGGTTCGTTGGGAACCTTCGTCGTCGGGTGACGAACAAAACACCTGTCACCACCAGAGAAGCACAGTTGAGGCCAACTGCACTCATGCACGTCAACGACGCCAAGCCTCACCACCGGAGAGAAACACCATTAAGGCCACTGCACTTTTACATGTATTCGCCTCCATGCCTGCACCGCCAAAGAGAAATGCTGTCAAGACTACTGCACCACCGCAAGCATTCGTCGTCAGGCCCGCACCACATCATTTCCTTCAAGACAGGTAGTGGTCCTCTCCTCGAAGACCGGAGTTTATTTTCCTCCAAGCTGGTGTATATATTGAGAGTCTCACATGAAAGAAGACAAGATAAAAAAAACTATGCTCTGTACTAATGACTCTGTCGCCATCGCACGTTGTTGCACCAACATCAACCACTGGTGACATCCTACAGGGGTCTCCCACCTCGTGCGATACCAAGAGCGAGACAACGGCGACTTCTCCTCACAAACTGCAACAGAACGGTAAAGCCTCTCTCAGGCGGCTTCTCTCCTTCACGTGAACAGAAGGAGGATTTTTTCCCTCCATGCGGCTGTTGCCTCTTCTCACCGTGAACCGGTCAATCTCCATATATATGCCTAGTGATTTAATATCATGCTAGTTAGAGGAGAGAGGTCACTCTCTCTCAAAGAAGGTGGGTGGAGATTCCTTTTTTTCGGATTTAGGAGGTCATCCATTTGGAAAGATGAAATTCCAAAACTGGATTCGGATATGGTTCAGATCGTAACCAATAAATCCAACAGCTACTAGGCACATCTTCCACTAGGAAAGGTTCTTACATGGTTATTCCACACATTGTTAAGGAGAGGTTGATGCCTCCCTTAAGTTCCTTTATCCTGAGAAGCCTTAAAAAGATCTGTCACAAGCCTTAAGTGATTTATATGCATTTATATTTGTTCTCTCGTATTAATTCGTCTTAATAGTTGGCATTAGAATTCCTAAAAAAGCTTTGAACATCAAGATAATTTGAATTTGAACAATCAATTTCAATTTCTAGGACAAAAATCTGTTTGTGTATAATGAAAAAAAAATCAATTTCTAAGGCTCACTTCCATTTCAACCAATAGACTATACATTTTGAATATCATTATCAGCATGGATTAAAAGTAAATGAGTCCTATAAAAAACAAAAAGATTACATCTGAAACATCCTTCTATTGCTCATACGCCCTCCATTAAAATTTATTATGGCTTGGTTTCTTCCTTTTTGAATTTATGAAATATCAACATAGTTTTTCTATTCTTGTATTGGGAGAAAAAAACGCCAGCGATCGGAAAGATTTCTCAAACATCATACGTACAGCAGAAACCCAAGCTCGATAAATGGCATAGGAAAATAACCAGAGTCGAGCTTGATCAAAACAAAAAATCATTTTATTCTAATTTATTTCATGAACCAACTGGATTTCTACTTTTTCAGCATGTAAAAGTATTTAAGAGAGAATATTTTTTTTGTACAATACTGCAAATGATGACAAACATCGTAGATCAAACTTTCTGCAACTTTGTACGGCCATTGGATGCTACTAGAGGATCCTCGTTCTCCGGCGAGTCCTTTTCTCGAACGGTGGAGGTTTCATTGCCGCGGATGTGGGCTCCATTGGAGGTGCTGTGAACAAAAGTAACTTTCTTGCGCTTTCCCTGATGTTTGCCGGCCGGCAGAGTGGAGGAGGTGGTGGGAGGGGATGCCTTCTTGGCTCTCGCGGACCTCTTCGGCAGTGTTTCTGCTTTCCGCGGTATCTGTGCCGTGCAAGGCGGCGGAGGAGATGTGGATGGGGCTGCCGCCGGATTTGTTGCCGGTGGCCGAGCAGGAGGAGCCCTAGAGCCGGGTGCTGGTTTTCTCCATTGATTCTCGTATGCGTACTTGATGGGATTATGGAATGAGCTTCGTGGGTGGCTCTGCTTCCTACTTCTAGTCCGAAAGGACTGGCCGTGGTTTCCTTCCATGGACGACGGAGATAGAAACAGAGAGAGAACGAGAGAGAGAGAGAGAGAGTTGCGAAGGAATGTATCGAGGGGGGAAGAATATCGAACATGAGAGGGTAGACATGGAGGAGGTGAAAGCCATAGCCTTAAGAATCGGCCAAAGCTCCGCTTTTTGCAGGTTTCAGTTTCTAAATTCGAAGGAAACTTTTAACAGAATTTTACGTGGCATTAGCACCGTGCATTTTCAAACATTTTTTAAAATAAAATAGTTATAAGGTAAAATCCTTTGGGATATTAGAATAGTTTTAAATTTCAAACACTTAACTAATCTTCATCAAAATAGAAATCCTTTAACTAATCTTACATACGTAATTTACCAGCACAATCAAATTAATAAATATTTAAATTAAGAAATATAAGTAAAAAAAAGGCGATTGTTAACGGCAACCATTATTGACTAGTCGCACCCCAAAATCTCCTAATTTTTTGCGTGTTTTAAAAAATATGCCTTGTACATGCAATTTCGGGAAAGATTTTCAACTTGAAAGGTGTAGATCTCGACGAGATCTACAACTTTCGTGCTGAGCACTTTTCCTGAAATTGTATGTACAAAGCGTATTTCTGAAAGACACAAAACATGGGCGTATTCTGATAAGGCGCGGAAAATTATCAGATTTTGGGGTGCGACTAGCCAATAACGAGTTGCGGTTCACAATCTCCAAAAAAATACGAACACATACTATAAAAAATTTGTGGATGGGTAATATGAGCTTAACCGTTGGTAAAAGATTAAGACGCTCCTCTCATCCTCCCGCCTGGTACCTATGAGTCATTGGGCGAGTGGATGTCGAAGCGCATTAGTTTTTGACTAACGCTCAGTGAATCACATCATTTTAGGGCTTGAGGAGTTACTGCAACATACTCTTACTTCCTTACCGCGCGCAGATGTGAGTGTTGTTGACAAGTATACTTCCGCATATTTTCAGTGAGAGAGAGATTTGATGTACCGGTCAAAAGCTCATTTTAGTATTATGATGTACTGGGCATAAGCCCTTCTCTCTTAAATTTTGTTTTCTCTTGTGTTGATAGCTTATAATATTTATATCAATTTGTGTAATGAGGATTATTTCTAATCTAGTATTTCTTACTTACTATAGTGGTTGGCCTGGATGATGAAATAGACGACAGAATCGACGTCTTATGACGGAGACTAATCCATGAGTTAGTGTCACCGCAAGGCGTCGAATCTATGCGTAAGAGTTCCCTCGGGTCTGTTGAAATTTGTGAAGTGGAAGTGGGTGACGGGACAGGCCGGGCGGCCTGGGGCGGACAGCTTTGGCGGACTAGGCGGACTGGGCGGACTGAGATGTGCGGCCTGGTGGAAGGTCTAGTGGAAAGCCGACTGTCTTCTGAGCGGCTTGTTGCATGGAGTCCGCGGACTATGCGGCCTGATTTCTGCGGATAGGGTGTTTGCTGATTGGCTTTGCCAAGGAGCGGCCTGAGCGGATGGAGGCTTGCGGACTGGTGCATTGCTCAGTGGCCGCGGGTGCAAGCTTGTGCCGATAGGCGGGTTGGCTCATGTCCGCGGTATGGGCTGTTGCGGACTGAGCTTGGAGCTTGGCTGAGGCCTTGTCGAGCTCTGGTGGCACAGCAGGCGATTTGTTGTGGAGATCGATTGGTGGACTGGTTTTGGAGTCCGGGGTTGGCTGCTGCGTTGGACAGAAGTGCGAGGAGCTCGCGGACTCATGGCGGTCTGTGTTAGGGTGTTTGGCGGACGGGAGTTTGTGTCCGCCATGCTCGTATTGGCCCTTGATGGTTTTGGACTTGGTCACACTTTGTGCCAAGGCCATGGTGTCCGCGGTATCCGCCAAGTCCGTTGTGACCGGGCGGACTGTTGTTGTCTTCCTTTGGTCGTGGATTTGTGGCGGATTGAGGTGTGAGTCTTGCAGACTGCCTCGGGTTGGTGCGGACTGCCATTGAAGGGGGTTGCTGTCTTGCAGTTGTTGGAGCTTTGCGGGCTGATGCCTTGTCCGCATAGCTTGGGCGGACTGGAGAGGGTTCGCCAATGTTTGCCTTGCTCCTGGCGGTTTTCCTTGGTATCCGGCTAAGTACTTGCGGACTCAGCGGACGGTGTTTTTTCTATCGCGCGGGCTGGGGTGGTGTCGCTATCTCCTGGGCGGTGACCACACTCCTCACCTTGCCTATAAATAGGACCCCCCTGGCAAACCTAAGTAACTTGAGTGAACAGTAAGTTGGGTTGGGCAAGGAGCTGCGGTCTGTGTTTGTCAGTCCGCGCGGATTGTTTCAGGCTGACGGTTTGCTGTGTGCAGGTCGCGCGGATAGCTTCAAGGAGCCAGGAGTTTGGCCGTGACTTCAGTCAAGTGCTTGGAAGTGTGCGGTCTCTGCGGACTCAGCAGGAGGTCTCTCTGCGGCTTGTCAGTTCTGTCTCATCTTTGCCAGCTTCAATAACCTGTCCGCCGGCTTCAGGCGGGTAGGGGTGTTTCTCAGTTCAGGTTCAGCAGGAGGCGAATAACGGTGTGTCCGCGCGGCCTCGCGGCTTCGGCGGACTCCGTGTCTATTCGGCGGATTGCAGCTTAGCTTGGGCGAGTTCAGCTGACTCGGCGACCTCGGCGACCTCGCGGTCTCGGCGGACTCCGGTGCTGTCCGCCCGGCTTGTTTTTTGGTGCTTTCTGTTTTCAGCTGTTATACTAGCGAAATCATGTCTCGCTATGTATATGCCTCGCATTGTAAAGAAGTGAATGAATAAAAGAGCTGCTTGTTCTTCCATTGTTTGTTGGTTGGTACCTCTATTCCTTGGTTCCGCTGGTTCAACGTGAGAACTGGGTAGTTCCGAAAATATTAATTTGGCGTTTGGGCTATCTTGCTGACCACGTTGAGAAAATCTAACATGGTATCAGAGCCAGGTTTCTGAGGTTCAGTTGCGTGAGCGGAAGTCAGCCAGTGTTGTTACTTAGTGATTGAGTGGTGATCAACCTGTGTTGTTGCTCGGAGCTGCTGAAAGGTTGTCAACAGGTGTTGCAATGGAAGGGAGCTTTGCAAGAGGTCTGGGCATTGAACTCTTAACGCCGACTAACTTCAAGAAGTGGAAGTCGTGCATGAAGAGTTATCTTCTTGGCGAGGAGCTGTGGGAAGTCGTCGGTTGTGACGGCAGACAGAAGTCACTGCTGCTTTCAGTACTGCTGAGCAGGTTAGGCTCTGGAGAAGAACAAATGCTAAGGCGGAGTTCGTTCTGAAGAGAGCTGTGTCTCCAGAACTGTTTGATCACATCATTGGATGTGAGTCGGCTGCTGATATTTGGACAACCATTGATGAGTTGTTCAATAGGAAGAATGTGGCGCGGCTTCAGTTCCTGGAGAATGAGTTGGCTAGGGCAACTCAGGGAGACCTTTCAATCTCCAAGTACTTCTTAAAGATGAAGAGCTTGTGTGCTGTGCTGTCGGCACTGGATCCTGATGAGCCTATCTCTGAGGCAAAGATGAAAAGGCACATTATCCGCGGCTTGCGGAAGGAGTATGTGGCCTTTGTTACATCTGTTCAAGGGTGGGCTACTCAGCCGTCTTTGCTGGAGCTGGAGAATCTGCTTGCCTCGCAGGAGAGCTTAGCAAGGCAGATGGCTGGAGTGAACCTGAATCAGGAAGGCAGCGAAGCTCTTTTCTCAGGCAAGAAGAAAGGATGGGAAGGGAAGAAGAAGAAGGTGCAGGCCGCCGGTGAGAAGGAGACTTCAACTTCATATCAACCGGAGAGGAGCAATGCTCCTAAGGACTGGAAGAAGAATCTGAAGTGCTACCGATGTCATCAGCGAGGGCACTTCAAGCGGGACTGCAAGGTCAAACTGCAGCCTGGGCATGCTGCGGGAAAGGAGGAAGCTTGCTCGAGAAGTGAAGAAGCAGAATGGGGCGGAGCTTTCATGACGGGCACTTGTGTCCGGGCCTTGTCTGCTGAGGACTTCAACAGCGAGTGGATCGTGGAATCCGGGTGTGGTCATCACCTCACCGGAGACAAATCGAAGTTCACCTCTGTTGGGTACATTGGTTAAATGTACCTGATTTGAAGAAGCCTCACACAACTCAATGATATACATCATAATGTATTTGATGTATGTTGAGTTTACTTGTGTAGGTTAAGTAATTACTGGACTGAAGCAAAAAGTTTCTAAGTCCATGTGTCGACACCCAGAGGGAAAGTGTCGACACTTAAGAAGACTTGTGTCGACACCAAGACAAGCAGTGTCGACACTTGGAGTCATTGTGTCGACACCTGGGATGCAGAGTCGACACCAGACAGAAAGTGTCGACACAAGGAGCTGTGTCGACACTCAGTGAAGAAAAGTGCAGACAGAAAGTGTCGACACAAGGAGCTGTGTCGACACCCAGTGAAGCTGTGTCTACACCAGAAAGTGTCGACACTTGGAGCTGTGTCGACACTCAGCAAAAATCAGCAGAAACTAAGTTAAAGTGTCGACACCAAGAATAATGTGTCGACACACAACAAGAAGAGTCAGCACTTGAAGAAAGTGTCGACACCAAAAACAAAGTGTCGACACTCAACAGAAGAGTCAACACATGAAGTAAGTGTCGACACCTAGAACAATATGTCGACACTCAGCTGAAGACTCTACACTTGAAGAAAG
This sequence comes from Platanthera guangdongensis, assembly GCA_039583875.1. Taxonomy (NCBI): domain Eukaryota; kingdom Viridiplantae; phylum Streptophyta; class Magnoliopsida; order Asparagales; family Orchidaceae; genus Platanthera; species Platanthera guangdongensis. The sequence goes on along the minus strand of CM077166.1, from coordinate 67,723,098 downwards.
TGTCGACACATGGAGCAGTGTCGACACTTAGCAAAGAACAGCAAGATCGTCAAATTATTCTAAGTACAAGTGTCGACACTAAGGGAATGTGTCGACACTCAGCTGAAGTCTCAACAGAAGAATCAAGTGTCGACACAAGGAGCTTTGTCGACACTCAGCAAGTATCAACATAGAAGACTATGTGTCGACACCAAGGAGTAGTGTCGACACTTAACAGATTCAACACAAGAGGTTGTGTCGACATAAAGGAGATGTGTCGACACTTAGAAGAATTCAGCAAGTTACAGAAGATCAAGTACTTGTGTCGACACTCAATTTCAGTGTCGACACATGCAGAAGAAACTGTGTCGAGACATACAAGGAGTTGTGTCGACACCTTGTAGACTAGTGTCGACACTTACACAACTGGTGTCGACACTTGGTCTATAAGTGTCGACACTCAAAGACAGAAAGTCTCGACACTTTCAGACAGTCAGAAATTTTCAAGAACTGACTGGATGACTTGACAGCTGCCGTTCCAGCCGGTTTATAGCACCTGTCAGAGATGTCAGAAGACAGTTATGAACCGGACCAGCCGGTTACCATGAAGAAGGCCTATAAATAGGCTCATACAGTTTACAGAAACTGTTGATCAGATTATTGTTCAAGTAGTTATTAAAGTGGTACACAGAGTATCAACACAAGAAGATCTAGCTGTCCAAGTGAAGATCTAAGAAGTTGGAGAGAGAGAGCTCCATCCAAGAAATCAGCCATTGGAACTAGGCTGAGAAGAGGGATTCAGATTAATTCTGGATCTTAAGAAGCAGAGATCAAGGATCAACTGCAGGAGGATTCATTCTTATTCAGTTCTACTTTCAAGAAGCTTTGAAGAAAGCTAAGTCAGATTGAATCCAGCGGAGTTCTTCCAAGAACTCATCAAGAAACTCTCAACTCTCCTCTCTTGTTTCTGAGTTGTTGAGTTATTATTTCTCTAATCATTTTTATCTTGTAGGATCCTTTGGATCTGAGTGAATTGTAAGCCTGTAGTTATAAAGGCTGAGGGTAGGGCTTGAGAGCCTGAGTGTAGGAGATTGAAATCTCTGAGTGTAGGCCTTGTTGGCTGAGTGTAGGCCTTGTTGGCTGCGTGTAGGCCTTTGTGGCTGAGTGTAGGCTTTGTTGAAAAGCTGAGTTGTAAGGCTTTGGGCCTGAGGTGTAGGAACCAGTTTGGGTTCTGAGACAGTGGTGAAGTTTGGCCGAATCTAGTACACTGCTAGATAGGCGAAGGGGGAAAGTGGATGTACCCAAAGCTTGGGGAACCACTATAAAAACTCTGTGTCCGCTGTGCTGTGATTGTGCTTTGCTAATTTGCTGTATTTGCTGTGTTAAAATAGTTAGAATTCTGTGAACTTAACTGATTGCTGCCATTAAAGGTTAAAAAGAAGTAGGTCACCTATTCACCCCCCCTCTAGGTGTTTATGTACAATATCTTTCAAGTGGTATCAGAGGGAGGTTACTCAAAAAGGACTAACAGTCTGAGGAGATCCTGTTTGGCAGATTCAGTCTAAGTCAAAATACAGATTCAAGAAAATCAAGAACCATGAGTTCCTCTGAAAATCACAAGGAATTGGGTTCCATGAAATTGCCCCTATGCAGGAAGGAAATCTTTGGGATCTGGAAGAAAAGGGTAAGGCTGTTTATGGAAGCCTCTGACCCTAGGATATACATCACAGTAAAGGAAGGGCCTTATATGCCCATGAAGATATCTGTTCTAGATGCAAATCAGAGAACCCCAAAAGATTTCTCTGAGATGACTAAGAATGAGATTGTCCTAGCCACCATGGACAAGAGGGCACAAAACATTATAGTAAGTGTCATAGATGATGCAACATTTCAGAATCTTATACACTGTAAGACAGCCAAAGAGATGTGGGACACTCTTATAGTGTATATGGAGGGATCTGAAGAAGTTAAACAAGATAGAAAATCCTTGCTAAATCAGAAGTATGAGAGTTTTAGGCAAGGAAAAGGTGATAGCATAACTGAGTGGTATAAGAAGTTCTACAGAATAGTAAATGAACTCATGTCTTATGGAAGAGAGTTCAGTAACTATGAACTAAATGACAAGTTCCTAAGGTCCCTAACCAAAGAATGGGACACCAAGATCTGTGCCATAAGAGAAATGGCTAAGTTGGGAGAAATTCCTCCACCTACACTGTTTGGTAAGTTGTTGTCATATGAAATACAATTGACAGTGAGGAAAGAGGATGAGAAATCAACAAGAACTGAGCACAAGGAAAGAACAGTAGCCTTCAAGACAGAAGCCTCCAGAAAGTGCAGGAATAAGTCACCAACTCCACCTCCAAAGGTAGTTGAATCAGAGTCAGATGATTCAGTCAGCACAAAATCTGAAAGCAGTGAAAGTGATGAAGACTTTGCTGCCTTCACTAGACACTTCCAGAAATTCTTGAAGAAGAAACAGTGGAGGTCAAGGCCTTCTACTTCAAAAGGAAAATAAGACCTATATCAGAATAAAAAGACCTCAAAGAAGGACAGGAAGAGGAATAAATCTAGCAAGACAACTGGTTCTAAGATAGTGTGCTATTGCTGCAATAGACAGGGCCACGTTATTGCAGACTGTCATGAAAAGAGGAAAGAATCTAGTGACCGGAAAAAGACTTATTCCAAAGGCAAGAAAGAAAAGTCTTTTGTTGCCAAGAAAGAGAAGACTCTATCAGATATCTCTTCAGAAACTGAGTCTGATGCTGAGACATACATATGGCTGTTTGCTGAAGAAGAAGAAGAATTCATGCAGATAATGGAGTCTATTTATGAACAAGAAGACTGTCAATGCCAAGGGCTAATGGCTTTGACAGAGCAAGACAAAAACCTGGAACAGCCAGGACCCAGTAAGGTACAATGTTCAACTCTAATTTCAGTTTCTTGTTCTAGTACAGAATCAGATTCATCTTCATCAAGTGATGGAAGTGTATCTGAGTCTGAGGATGATATTCATCAGCTTATAGATGAATATAAAGTGCTGTTGCAAGCTTACAAGAAAAGCAAGTCCCTAGGCAAAAGTCAGGCAAAGGAAATTGCTGATCTTAAAGCTGCAGCAACAGATTTTGAGAAGTCTTTTGATCAAAAACTGAATGAGATAGGCAGGTTGAAGCACATAACAGTGATTCAAATGGGTACTATATCATTTAAAAATGATCAAATCAAGAGTCTGGAGATCAATCTTCAGAAAGAGAGAGAGCTTGTTGCTAGGTTTTCTAAACCTAAGTCAGTGCTACCTTTAATTGATGAATTTGTTCATCATAAAGGCAAGGCTGGACTGGGCTTTATTAGACCTGTAAGGACTGAGCAGTCCAATCCCAAGTCCAAGGGCAAAGCTCCAACATTCAACAAGTCTGTTGTAGATAAGACAGCAAAGACAGTACCTAAGCAAAGGTACAATAAGTTTGAATGCTGGTGCTGTGGCAAAGTTGGCCATTTTGCAGTGGACTGTTGGCACAATGCTAGTGCCAAAGTGAGTACCAAACTACCTGTTGGAAAGCCAGTAGGTAGCTTTGTCAGATTGCAAACTAACAAGTACCAATGACCCAAGAATTCTTTGGGTTCTAAGGTTCATTAATCTGTTTTGCAGGTGAGTCCAAGTGACCATACCCCAACATGGTACTTGGACAGTGGATGTTCCAGACATATGACTGGAACTAGAGGATTACTAAAGGACTACATACCAATAAAAGATGGTCCAATAGTCACCTTTGGTGGTTCTGAAAAAGGAATCATCAAAGGATTTGGTAACATTTCTAGCAACTTGGTTACCATTACTCAAGTGGCTTATGTTAAAGGGTTGAAACACAACCTAATAAGTATAAGTCAATTAAGTGATGTAGGGTATGACATCTCATTTGTTAAAAATGGTTGTCATATCAAGAGGTCAAGTGATCAAGAGATTATTTTGACAGGTTATAGGAAGAGGAATGTCTACTGCTTAGACATTATGGTTGAGAACAATGATTCTCCAGTTTGTCTTGTAGCTGATGAGACAGTCACTCATTGTGTCAAATGGCACAAGAGGCTAGCCCATCTTAACTACAAGACTATTAGCAAACTCTTTATCAAAGAGTTAGTGAGGAATGGTCCTCAAGTTAAGTGTGTTAAAGATGGTATTTGCTCAGCTTGTCAAAAGGGCAAGCAGGCTAAATCCACCTTTAGAAGCATAGAGAACAAAGATGCTGTGAGGTGTTTATACCTCTTGCACTTGGATCTCTTTGGTCCAATGCCAGTTCACAGCTTAGGTTGGAAGGTCTATACCCTTGTAGTTGTAGATGACTACTCAAGGTTTTCCTGGGTGTTCTTCTTAAGATAGAAATCTGAAACACCTAGTGTCTTCCATAGCTTTGTCAAGCAAATTCAGAATGAACTAAACAGTACAGTGGTCAAGATTAGAAGTGACCATGGTACTGAATTTCAGTCTGATAGCATGACAAAACTATGTGAAGAATTTGGGATATTTCAAGAATTCTCTTCACCTAGAACACCTCAGCAAAATGACATTGCTGAGAGGAAAAATAGAACCTTGATAGAGGCTGGTAGGACCCTACTAAGTGATACATCACTGCCAGAGTATTTCTGGGCTGAAGCAGTCAACACTGCATGTCATGTAATAAATAGGGCTACCATCTCTAAAAGGCTTAACAAGACCCCCTATGAAGTGGTGAAAGGCAGGAAACCAAACCTATCCTACTTCAGGATCTTTGGTTGAAAATGCTTCATACTTAACAATGGGAAGTCTTACTTAACTAAGTTTGCTGCCAAGTCCCAAGAGGGAATTTTTGTTTGGTACAGCAATAATAGTAAGACTTATAGAGTCTACAACTTGACTACACAAGTTGTAGAAGAATCTGTGCATGTAGTTTTTGATGAGACAAAACTTATTAGCAATGAGTTGTCTAGTAGTGTATGCAGCCCCACAGGTTTAACAAGAAAATGGACAAGCTTACTATAGAAGAAGTGCCTGCTGCAAGACAGCAAGGATAGGAGAGTTGCTGTTGTCCAGGGGGAGAACTACATGTGCCAATTGCTAATGAAGTACAAGGAATACAGCATGATGGAGATGCTGAAGAGGTTCAACCAGAAGTTAGGATGCCTCCAGCCAATAGGCATCTAAGAGATCATCCAGTAGAGCAGATTATTGGAGATCAAAGACAAGGAGTACAAACCAGGAGCAGATACATGAATGCAGAAATCTACTCCAGTTTCCTGTCTCAAGTTGAACCTAAGAAGTTTGAAGAAGCAATACAAGATCCACAATGGACTGAAGTAATGTAAGAAGAGCTTAATTAGTTCAAGAGGTGCAAGGTCTGGGAACTTGTTCCTAAACCTAAAGACCACAATATAATAGGAACTGTTGGAACCTTAGGTTCTAATTTGGGTTAGGATCACTATTAGGCTGATTAGTTTGACCCAAAATGTATAGTTTAAGGGTCATAGGGCTTTCCAAGTATTCCTCAGAAAGAATCCCAGAAGAAGTGCAGAAGAATTCCAGAGAAAATCAATTTTGAAGTTCAGAAATTTTAGCTCTCAGAAATAGTCGAACGGAGTTCAACTATTGCAGTCCAGAGATAGTCGAACGGAGTTCAACTATTGCAGTCCAGAGATAGTCGAACGGAGTTCAACTATTGCAGTCCAGAGATAGTCGAACGGAGTTCAACTATTGCAGTCCAGAGATAGTCGAACGGAGTTCAACTATTGCAGTCCAGAGATAGTCGAACGGAGTTCAACTATTGCAGTCCAGAGATAGTCGAACGGAGTTCAACTATTGCAGTCCAGAGATAGTCGAACGGAGTTCAACTATTGCAGTCCAGAAATAGTCGAACGGAGTTCAACTATAGTCGAACGGAGTTCAACTATTTTTGTGTTCAGCTCTAAGAGAACAGATAACTCAGATGCAGGTCAACTATAGTCGAACGGAGTTCAACGATAGTTAAACGGAGTTCAACTATAGTCGAACGCAGATTGGAGAAGCTTTTTAGATTAAATTTTGGTGATTTCCTGTGCAGTTATTGGAGACAGCTGGCTAGAGTTATTCAAGGCTTAAGTAAAGGAATTTACACCTAATATATTTAATGTCAAATATTCTTATGAATATAGCCGTTGGGAGGCTGCATTAAATATGAATCAATTCAGAGGTTTATTGTCAGTTACCTTTCCAAGACAGTTTCCTTTCTTGAAAATGTCTCTGCCGCATCAGACAAGAATTAAAATGACTTTTCTCAGCCCAGTGGATACATATATATATTTTATATAGCAAGATAGAAAAAAATATATAGCAGAGAGGCTCAGAAATAACAACAGGAGACAGAGAGAGAAAAAGCTTTCAAGAGACAACATATTCAGATTTGTCTACAGAGCTTGCTGGAGATTTTCATCTAGTTGAAGGCCTACACCCTGAAGCAAAGCTTCCACTCCTGAACTATTCTACATCTCAGGGGGAGCTTTGACAACATCACTGAATCCACATAGTCTTCTCATTGTGATTGAGAAAAGAAGACTTCCATCACTCTCTCATCCCCACCTCTGTAAAGGGTTTTTCAAACTCCCTTCAAAAGTTTGTGTTTGGTTTCTGAGACCTTATCAAAACTCAGTGGTGGCAAGACACCTGATCAAAAAATCTGGTTTGGTTTTTGAGCACCTTATCAAAAGCTCATTGGTGCCCAGGACACCTGATCAACTCATCCTGCAGTGGATTCCTACCAGGGTGGTAGAAGAGTGGATGTACCCAAGTTTAGGGGAACCACTATAAACTTCCTTGTTTCTTCTGTGTTGCTTGATTTCTTTCTGAATTTCTTATTTTGTGCTGTGATTCAACTCTAGTGTCTTGTTAAGATCTATCACTTTCAATTGGTATCAGAGGGAGGTTGGTTAAACATACCACACCTTGGTGGTTGTACAGGCTAACACCTGAATCACAAGATCCTTGATAGATCTTATTGTTCTTAAGAGTTTTTCATGGCACAAAATGAAGAATGGTCAAGCGCTGGACCTCCTAAGTGCAATCTGGACAAGCTTGCACTATGGAAGGCAAGGATTAGACTTTTTATGAACTCTATTGATGAAGCCATTTATAATTCTATTTTGTCAGGTCCCTTTACACCATCTGCAGCTACAGAAGCTCAAAAACAGCTTAAGATGGCTGATGCACAAGCAATGAACATTCTTGCAGAATCAATGTCTGATGACATTTTTCAAGAGATTGCTGAATGTTCATCTGCAAAGGAAATTTGGGACTCTCTCACAGTAATGGCTGCTGGATCAGCAAAAGAAAGAACATCAAATGCTGATTCCTGGAGTAACTCTGAAGCTTCATCTTGCACAACTGAGAATGAAGAAGAAGCAAGAGCAAGAGAATTTTGTCTAATGGCAATAGATGCATCTTGCAAAAGGTATGATGAAGATAAAGAATCTGAATCAGATGATGATGAAGATCAGGTTATCTCTACCCTTGACTTTTCATCAGAAGAACTTAAAACAGATTTTAAATTATTATGTAAAGATCTGATTCAATCTAAGAAGGAAATAAAACTTCTTAGAGAGAAAGTAAATAAACTTTCTTCTAAAAACATAAAATTCAATGAAGATTTAGAAATTACTTTAAATCATATAGCCTCATTAAAATCAGTTAAAGATTTTCAGAAAATCTGTGTTCAACATAATTCGTCGAACTCAGGTCGACGAACTCTGAATAGAGGTCAACGAAATTGGAACAGAGAAAACAACCTATATTATTCTCTGAACCGAGATCGACGATCTCACTATAAATCGTCGAGCTTAGGTCGACAAAAATATTCTTCGTTGAGCTCAGATTTTCATAGCAAAGATTTTAAATCATTTCATAATCAAAAATTTAAAAATCCTTATACCCAGTGGTTCATCCCTTCTAGGAAACTTCATCCACTTGGCTATAAAGATTTCCCTGGATATTACTTTACTTCAAAATATTATTGTGAAAGAAAAATAATACCCAAGGCAAATCTGGGTCCAGAATTCCTAACATCTCCTTTCAGGAAAATTGTTCAGAAGGCTACAACTATAGGGGGAGATAATCAGAATCTCAGAATGAAAATGAACAAAAGTGCAGCTGTCACTTTATTAGATTCTATGCAGTTGCCCCTTAGTTTCTGTTTGTATTTCTTTTATTTTGAATCCCTTTTTAACAAAGCACCCATGTACATCTGCTATTATATTATAATTCAGGCAGATCTTTTTGCTTTGTATTTTGTTTTTATGTAAATAGTATCCTCACCCAAATAGGCGGAGATTGTTGGAACCTTAGGTTCTGATTTGGGTTAGGATCACTATTAGGCTGATTAGTTTGACCCAAAATGTATAGTCTAAGGGTCATAGGGCTTTCCAAGTATTCCTTAGAAAGAATCCCAGAAGAAGTGCAGAAGAATTCCAGAGAAAATCAATTTTGAAGTTCAAAAATTTTAGCTCTCAGAAATAGTCGAACGGAGTTCAACTATTGCAGTCCAGAGATAGTCGAACGGAGTTCAACTATTGCAGTCCAGAGATAGTCGAACGGAGTTCAACTATTGCAGTCCAGAGATAGTCGAACGGAGTTCAACTATTGCAGTCCAGAGATAGTCGAACGGAGTTCAACTATTGCAGTCCAGAGATAGTCGAACGGAGTTCAACTATTGCAGTTCAGAGATAGTCGAACGGAGTTCAACTATTGCAGTCCAGAGATAGTCGAACGGAGTTCAACTATTGCAGTACAGAAATAGTCGAACGGAGTTCAACTATAGTCGAACGGAGTTCAACTATAGTCGAACGAAGTTCAACTATTTCTGTGTTCAGCTCTAAGAGAACAGATAACTCAGATGCAGGTCAACTATAGTCGAACGGAGTTCAACGATAGTCGAACGGAGTTCCACTATAGTCGAACGCAGATTGGAGAAGCTTTTTAGATTAAATTTTGGTGATTTCCTGTGCAGTTATTGGAGACAGCTGGCTAGAGTTATTCAAGGCTTAAGTAAAGGAATTTACACCTAATATATTTAATGTCAAATATTCTTATGAATATAGCCGTTGGGAGGCTGCATTAAATATGAATCAATTCAGAGGTTTATTGTCAGTTACCTTTCCAAGACAGTTTCCTTTCTTGAAAATGTCTCTGCCGCATCAGACAAGAATTAAAATGACTTTTCTCAGCCCAGTGGATACATATATATATTTTATATAGCAAGATAGAAAAAAATATATAGCAGAGAGGCTCAGAAATAACAACAAGAGACAGAGAGAAAAAACTTTCAAGAGACAACATATTCAGATTTGTCTACAGAGATTGCTGGAGATTTTCATCTAGTTGAAGGCCTACACCCTGAAGCAAAGCTTCCACTCCTGAACTATTCTACATCTCAGGGGGAGCTTTGACAACATCACTGAATCCACATAGTCTTCTCATTGTGATTGAGAAAAGAAGACTTCCATCACTCTCTCATCCCCACCTCTGTAAAGGGTTTTTCAAACTCCCTTCAAAAGTTTGTGTTTGGTTTCTGAGACCTTATCAAAACTCAGTGGTGGCAAGACACCTGATCAAAAAATCTGGTTTGGTTTTTGAGCACCTTATCAAAAGCTCATTGGTGCGCAGGACACCTGATCAACTCATCCTGCAGTGGATTCCTACCAGGGTGGTAGAAGAGTGGATGTACCCAAGTTTAGGGGAACCACTATAAACTTCCTTGTTTCTTCTGTGTTGCTTGATTTCTTTCTGAATTTCTTATTTTGTACTGTGATTTAACTCTAGTGTATTGTTAAGATCTATCACTTTCAGGAACTAAGTGGATCTACAGGAATAAGATGGATGAACAAGGGGTCATCATTAAGAATAAAGATAGACTGGTTGCTAAAGGATATAGGCAAGAAGAAGGTATTGATTTTGATCAAACCTTTGCTCCAGTAGCTAGACTGGAAGCCATAAGGATGTTCTTGGCCTATGCAACCTATCAAGGATTCAAGGTTTACCAAATGGATGTCAAGTCTGTTGAATTCTGTGAAGTGAAAGTGGGTGAATGGATGGCTTGGGAAACCTATCCGCGCAGACTACGCGGACTGGGTTGGCGGACTGCTAGGTCGGCAGGGATGTTGTAGGCGGTTTGCTCTGTGGCGGCCTGGGCGGTCTGTTCGTGCGGACTACGCGGACAGCAGCGGCGGTCTGACAGGCCAGTGTATGCTCAGCAGGCGGTTGACTCCCAGGAAGTAACCGGGCGGATAGAAATGTTATCCGCGGAGTCCGGCATAAAGCGGACTGAAGAACTGGAGCTCGGCAGACCGGTTTGGCAGTTGCCTTGGTCTTGCTTTAGTGAAGCGGCAAGTTGAAGCCGCGGAGACCGCCGGTCAGCGCGGACAGAAACTGGAGGTCGCCCGGTATGGCGGGCTAGATCCAGTGTCCGCCAGTAAGTGCGGACTGGCCCTTGTGGCCAACGGACTGGACTTGGTGGGAATTGAACCAAGTCCAGGATGGCTCAGTTCGGGGAGATCGCGCAGTGGAGCGCGGGCTGGTTTCTCAGTCCGCCAAGCATAGTAGAAGTGACGTTGCCTTGTTTGCTAGCTTGGGGAAATGCGGACTAGAGAATTGCTTGTGCAGGAGCGTGCGGACTGGAGCAGGAGTCCGCTGAGTCCGGTTTAGCCTTGTGATGAGGGTATGGACTCAGGAGTTGCGGACTGGAGTCTGCTGTTAGCGGACTGGATTGGCGTGTCCGCTAAGTCCGGAGGTGCCTTGGCAATGAGGCAATGGACTTGGGATATGCGGACGGAAGCCGGGTGTCCGCTGAGTCCGGCAGGTGCCTTGATGGCGAGGCTGCGGGCTCGGGTTTTGCGGGCTGATGCCTTGTCCGCAGAATGGCAGACACGGCTGTTGTGGAGTCCGGCTGTGGTGGTCCTGGCTTGGTCTCTGGCGGCAAGGCGGGCTGGATATTGGAGTCCGGCCTTGGAGAAGCTGGGGCGGACTGGCTATCTACACAGGAGCGGCGAACTGGAATGTGTGTCCGCGGGCTGGCGGACACACTTGTTCTAGCTGCGGGTTGTGGCGGTGTTCCTATCGGCTAGTGCGGTGACCATACTCATCGTCGTGCCTATAAATAGGACCCATGTCACATCAGGAAAAAAGGAACTTAGACCGAAGTAAGTGAACAGTAATTGAGCTCGCGTAAGTTGCTGCGGTCTGGACTTTGTGTCCGCGCGGATTGAGAGTTGACCCGGTTGTGCTGTGCAGGTTGTGCGGATAGCGCTGGAAAGCCAGGACTTGGCTCTGATTGCGGTCAGGGACAGTGCAGACTCTGCGGTTAAGCAACAGGCGGTAAACAGCAGGTCGCGGATAGCGACCAGGCGGTCTTCTCTTTGGCGACTTGGTTCGGGGTTCAGGAAGTCGCCTGCTTTAGGCGGACTGTTCCATTCGGTGACGCAGCTTGTGCGGTCTGGCGGCGTGCAGATCAGCGGTGAAGAGCTAAGCATTGGAATAAGGGGTGAGTCCGCGCGGCTTGGGTTGCGGTCTGGCGACCTGGCGGACTGAGCGGACTCCACAGCAGTAGGTCGGCGGCTTGTTGATTGAGTCCGCGCGGCTTGTTTTTTGTTCTTGTCTTTGTAACTGTCTCTGCTCTCCCGGTGTTGGGTTTTGGTGAAGCATGTCTCGCCATGTATGTCTCGCCTTGTAAAGAAGTTTGCTCTTGATCAATAAAGAAGCTTGTGCTGCATGTGTTGCTGGTTGTTACTGCTTTGTTGAGATAACCCCTGCTAACTCCACGATCCGGGAAACTTTCAACATTATAAGTGGGCGTATTCTCCTTCGGTTTGTTGAGTTTTCAACAGGGTATCCAAGGGGACGTCTGCGGTTTGTTGAATTTTAACATGGTATCAAAGCGAGGTTGTTGGAGTGGTCAAGCAGTGCTCAATGGAAGTAGTTGCTCGTATGTAGAGGAAACCAGTGGTAGAACCATGGCAGTGGAGGATGCAAGTTGTCTTGGTATTGATCTCCTTACAGAGGCGAACTGTGAACGGTGGAAGTCCTGTATGAAGAGCTTTCTTCTTGGCGAGGACCTTTGGGAGGTTGTATGCGGAGCAGGAAGACAAGAGGATACTGCTGGCAATGCTGAGGCGATGAGAGCTTGGAAGGAGGCAAATGCGAAAGCAGAGTCTATTCTCAAGCAGGTGATCTCATCGGAGCTCTTGGACCACATCAGTGGATGTCGGTCAGCTGCGGAGGTCTGGACTTCCCTTGATGGGTTGTTCAGGAAGAAGGTGAAGGTTGCTGCGGAAGATGGTCCCTCTACTTCGTATCAGGAAGAAAGGAGTGTTTCTCCTAGGCGTGATAGGAAGAGGAAGGAAGGACCACGGTGCTATAAATGCAAGCAGCAAGGTCATCTTCGGAAGGAGTGCAAGGTTGTCTTGCTCTCGGCGAACGTAGCTCAGGTAGGGAGGAAGGAGAAGAACGTAGTTGGGATATCAACTAGTTCTGGAGTTGATCGGAGGAATGCCAGGGATAGTGCAGCTATCTGGCATGAAAGACTGGGGCATGTAGGGATGGACAAGCTGAAAGCAATGGCGGAAAGAAGACTCGTAAGAGGCTTGCCTAGATTGTCATCCTATGGCGATGGTCGGGGGTGTGCGGGATGTCAGGAAAGTGGAGCCTATCGCTTCATGGTCGACAAAGCACAATCCAGATGTAATGCACCATTGGCGGTTGTCCATTGTGCTCTGGTGGGACCGACCAGTCACGGCCAGTCTTGGAGGCAGCATGTTCATGCTGATATTGGTTGATGACTATTCTGGGTATACTTGGGTATACTTTATGAAGAAGAAGTCCAACATGGTACGCTTGTTTGTGGAGTTCAAGAAGCTTGTGGAAGGCCAGCTTGGCCGGAGGATCAATGTGTTGAGGACAAGTTTCGGTGGTGAGTTTGGCTCAACCGAGTTCTCACGCTTTTGCAGGAAGCAAGGGATCCGGATGGAGCTTTCTTGTGGACATACTTCACAACAGGGTAGTATTGCAGCTCGGATGATCCGTTGGTTAACGGAGACCTGCAAGTGTTGGCTTCAGAGTAAAGGCGTTCCGAAGGCTCTTTGGGCGGAGGGAATAGCCTGTGCTGCTCATGTCATCAACCGGATGCCTCTTAGTCCGATCATAATGAAGACTCCTTATGAGCTGATGTTCGGAGTGAAGCCCTCAGTGAAGCACCTTCGGGTGTTTGGATCTACCTGCTATATACACTCTTCGGGTGCTCTCAAGACAAAGCTAGTCTTTGTTGGGTATGATGAGCAGAGAAGAAGATGGAGGTGTATGGATCCTGCGACGAAGAAACTCATAGTGTCGAGAGACATTGTTTTCGATGAGTTGACGCCGTATTGGGGTAGCTCTTATATGGAGCTAGAGATAAGCAGGTCAGATGGTGGGCTGAAGGAGGCTGCTGCTAAGGAAGTGGAGTTGCCTGAGTCACCAGGTGATCCAGGTTGTTCTAGCTCCGGGGAAAAGGCGTCAGAGTCGGGAAGAAGGTGGAGCGATGCTCCAGGATCTTCTGGCTCGAAGGTGGAGGTTTCCGGTTCAGGAAGCAAGGGGAGCGATGTTCCAGGCAGTTCTTGTTCAAGAGGGGATCAGAGTCTTCTGGTTCAGGTAGCAGGGGGAGCGTTGCTCCAAGTGCTTTTGGTTCCAGTAAGGAGGCGTCTTGTTCAGGAAGCAAAGGAAGCATTGTTCCGGGTTTATACGGGAACGGAGCTGGTTCAATAGCAGCGGAGGTGGTTAGCCATGATCAGGTTCTTCGGAGATCGAAGAGGATCAGTAAGCCACCAGCTCGATATTGTGAAGGGAACACGGCAGACTTGGTCCCGTGTTTCCTTGTTAGCCCTCAAGTCGAGCAAGGTACTTCTGGCTGTGATGACCCCACTAGAATCAAGGAGGTGGTTGACACCAAGTCTGAAGAGGTGACTTCTCTCAGAGGCAACGAGGCTTGGACTTCAGTATCCAAGGAAGTTGGTGATACTCCTGTGATGTAAAAGTGGAGGTTGAAGCTGAAGAAGGCAGAGGGAAGCATGACTCCTTTTTGGAGATGCTGGAGGGCTCCCTCATGGTCCATGATATGCGGGGCGAGGACTATGTCTTTGACATCTCTTCGTAGATGCTATCGGAAGGACCAGGTGCAAGGTTACGGGAGCTGCTGGAGTTATTCACCACTTCTCACTTCAAGGGGGAGTGTTGAATTCTGTGAAGTGAAAGTGGGTGAATGGATGGCTTGGGAAACCTATCCACGCGGACTACGCGGACTGCGTTGGCGGACTGCTAGGTCGGCAGGACTGTTGCAGGCGGTTTGCTCTGTGGCGGCCTGGGCGGTCTGTTCGCGCGGACTACGCGGACAGCAGCGGCGGTCTGACAGGCCAGTGTATGCTCAGCAGGCGGTTGACTCACAGGAAGTAACCGGGCGGATAGAAATGTTATCCGCGGAGTCCGGCATGAAGCGGACTGAAGAACTGGAGCTCGGCAGACCGGTTTGGCAGTTGCCTTGGTCTTGCTTTAGTGAAGCGGCAAGTGGAAGCCACGGAGACCGCCGGTCAGCGCGTACAGAAACTGGAGGTCGCCCGGTATGGCGGCTAGATCCAGTGTCCGCCAGTAAGTGCGGACTGGCCCTTGTGGCCAGCGGACTAGACTTGGTGGGAATTGAACCAAGTCCAGGATGGCTCAGTCCGGGGAGATCGCGCAGTGGAGCGCGGGCTGGTTTCTCAGTCCGCCAAGTATAGTAGAAGTGTTGTTGCCTTGTTTGCTAGCTTGGGGAAATGCGGACTGGAGAATTGCTTGTGCAGGAGCGTGCGGACTGGAGCCGGAGTCCGCTGAGTCTGGTTTAGCCTTGTGATGAGGTTATGGACTCAGGAGTTGCGGACTGGAGTCTGCTGTTAGCGGACTGGATTGGCGTGTCCGCTAAGTCTGGAGGTGCCTTGGCAATGAGGCAATGGACTTGGGATATGCGGACGGAAGCCGGGTGTCCGCTGAGTCCGGCAGGTGCCTTGATGGCGAGGCTGCGGGCTCGAGTTTTGCGGGCTGATGCCTTGTCCGCAGAATGGCGGACACGGCTGTTGTGGAGTCCGGCTGTGGTGGTCCTGGCTTGGTCTCTGGCGGCAAAGCGGGCTGGATATTGGAGTCCGGCCTTGGAGAAGCTGGGGCGGACTGGCTATCTGCACAGGAGCGGCGAACTGGAATGTGTGTCCGCGGGCTGGCGGACACACTTGTTCTAGCTGCGGGTTGTGGCGGTGTTCCTATCGGCTAGGGCGGTGACCATACTCATCGTCGTGCCTATAAATAGGACCCATGTCACATCAGGAAAAAAGGAACTTAGACCGAAGTAAGTGAACAGTAATTGAGCTCGCGTAAGTTGCTGCGGTCTGGACTTTGTGTCCGCGCGGATTGAGAGTTGACCCGGTTGTGCTGTGCAGGTTGTGCGGATAGCGCTGGAAAGCCAGGACTTGGCTCTGATTGCGGTCAGGGACAGTGCGGACTCTACGGTTAAGCAACAGGCGGTAAACAGCAGGTCGCGGATAGCGACCAGGCGGTCTTCTCTTTGGCGACTTGGTTCGGGGTTCAGGAAGTCGCCTGCTTCAGGCGGACTGTTCCATTCGGTGACGCAGCTTGTGCGGTCTGGCGGCGTGCAGATCGGCGGTGAAGAGCTAAGCATTGGAATAAGGGGTGAGTCCGCGCGGCTTGGGTTGCGGTCTGGCGACCTGGCGGACTGAGCGGACTCCACAGCAGTAGGTCGGCGGCTTGTTGATTGAGTCCGCGCGGCTTGTTTTTTGTTCTTGTCTTTGTAACTGTCTCTGCTCTCCCGGTGTTGGGTTTTGGTGAAGCATGTCTCGCCATGTATGTCTCGCCTTGTAAAGAAGTTTGCTCTTGATCAATAAACAAGCTTGTGCTGCATGTGTTGCTGGTTGTTACTGCTTTGTTGAGATAACCCCTGCTAACTCCACGATCCGGGAAACTTTCAACATTATAAGTGGGCGTATTCTCCTTCGGTTTGTTGAGTTTTCAACAGGGTATCCAAGGGGGCGTCTGCGGTTTGTTGAATTTTAACAAAGTCAGCATTCCTAAATGTTAATCTTAAGGAAGAAGTCTATGTGGAACAGCCTTCAGGTTTTGTTGATCCAACTCTACCTCATCATGTCTATAGACTTAGGAAAGCTTTATATGGGTTAAAGCAAGCCCCTAGGGCTTGGTATGAAACCCTATCTAGTTTCCTCATTGAGAACAAGTTCTCAAGGGGGAAAATAGATAAGACTCTATTCCTTAGGGAATCTAGAGGCAAAGTCATACTAGTCCAAATATATGTCGATGACATTATATTTGGGTCTACTGAAAGCAGCCTTTGCAAAAAGTTTGCAAAACTTATGCAAGGTCAGTTTGAGATGAGTAGTATGGGAGAGCTGAAGTTTTTCTTTGGTCTCCAAGTTAAACAGACTGAGAGTGGTTTATCCATATGTCAGTCCAAGTTCACCCTAGAACTCATAAGGAAGTATGATATGGATTCATCCAGCACCATGATGACTCCTATGGGGTCAAGTATGTCTCTCAGCAAGGATGATGCAGGGAAACCTGTAGATGAAACCTTGTATAGAGGGATAGTTGGCTCCCTATTATACTTGACTGCTAGTAGACCTGACATCATGTATGCTACATGTGTTTGTGCAAGGTATCAAGCCTGCCCTAAAGAGTCTCATTTGACAGCAGTCAAAAGAATATTGAGATATCTTAAGGGCACTCCCTATCTAGGCCTCTGGTACCCTAGGAATGGAGATTTTGATCTAACAGGTTATTCAGATGCAGACTTTGCAACATGCAAAGAAGATAGAAAGAGCACTACTGGAACCTGTCAATTCCTAGGTGGGAGACAAATTTCATGGAGTAGGAAGAAGCAAACCAGTGTGGCTATCTCCACAGCAGAGTCAGAGTATGTGGCTGCAGGAAGTTGTTGTGCTCAACTTCTGTGGATTCAACATCAGCTAAAAGACTATGGATTTCAGGTAAGTAGAACTCCACTTTTCTGTGATTCTACAAGTGCTATTTCAATAGCTAATAACCCTGTATCTCATAGTAAAACTAAACATATTGAAATTAAATATCATTTTCTTAGGGAGCATGTAGAAAGAGAAGATATTTTACTTGAATATGTTAAAACTGATAATCAAATAGCTGATATGTTTACTAAGCCCCTAGAAGAAGCTAAGTTCAATAGATTCAAAATTGAACTAGCAATGATAAACTTAGAGTAAGTTTACAGAATTGAAAATGCCTAAGTAAAAAGGTGTCGACACATAGACAAGTCTATGTCGACACAAAATAGTGATGTCGACACTTCAGGAAAAAGGTGTCGACACATCTAGGAAGTTGGTGTCGACACCTCAGAATGTTAGTGTCGACACATGTCAAGTAGGTGTCGACACATCCAAAGTGGTGTCGACACTTAAGTTTTACTCAGAATTGTCTAAGTAAAGTCTCGACAATGTGTCGAGTTATGTTGTGTCGACACATAACCAAGTGTCGACACATAAAATCTGTGACTAAACTTGTGTCGACACATATGTGTCGAGACATTATAAGTCAGTGTCGACACTTATTGCCAGTGTCGACACATTTTAAGTTATCTGTCCCGCCTGTTCATCTTCAAAATCAGAAAGGTATAAATAGGGTTTTGTCTTTGTTTGTCGACACGCTTTCAAAGTTTCGAGGCCAAAACTATTGTGTCGACACCTCTCTTCTCTCAAGACAAATTCTACAAACCCTAATGGCGCCTAAGCTTGAGGAGAACGTCAACGAAGGATATGAGCTAGTGCGCGGCGCTTTCAACGATGCAGATCAAGAAATCAAGTCGGTCATAACCCTAGTCGCCGATTCTGGACTAGAATACTTAGTTTCAGAACCTACTAAGATATGGAAGAAGGAGGTTCTTGAATTCCTCAATGGAGCCAAGGTGGATGAATCTGGATACAAAATCAAATCCGGAGTTCATGGTGCAAGGGTTAAGGTATCTCCTAAAAGTCTGAGGAAGATTCTCCAACTATCAAGAACTCAAGAAGAAGATGAGGTTACATCTTCAAAGACCAGGGAAGCTCTAACCTGGTGTGGACTTGATTCCAAGATGAAGATAGGTTCTGTTTTCACCAGGAAGGGAATGAACAATCAAGGAAAGTTTCTTTCTGAGATAGTTGGAAAAGTGTTACTCATCAAGCCAGGAGGGCATGATAGAGTGTCTGCCTATATGTTTGGAATAATGACAAGGATAATCTTCACTCTGAAAACAGACTGGTCAATAGTAGTCAATGAGAAAATCAAGGAAAGTTTGAAGAAGCCCAATCTGGGCAGAATCTTAAGTCTCTACCTAGCTGGTACCATACCAGAGGTAATGAATACTGCTGCTGTAAGCAAGATAAATCACATGAGGAAGATGGATCTAAGGATCTTTTCTAGATGGGACAGGGTGTTATCAAAGGAAATGCCAACCCCTGAGAAACTAGTTCCTGAGAAAGAAATTCCACCTAAGAAGAAAAGAAAAACTGCTCCAATGGCACAAGAGTCCACCAGTAGTTCTGACAGTGAAGAACAGGTTGTCTTCACTCCTGATGACCATGAGGAAGAGCCTGCAGTAAAGACTCCTGCTCCTCAAGTTAGTGCTGAGATACATGGGGAGCTACCACAAGCTAGCCCCATCCACAGGGATCAAAGCAAGGGGGAGCTTCCAGTTGTTGAAGAACCCTCTACACTGGAAAGTGAACAATCCACCACCATCATACTTTAGAATTTCTTATAGAAGATGCTGATTTGTCTGATGTTCATCAGAAAACTCAGCTGAATACTCAAGAACCAGATGCTGTTGGAGATGACACATCTGCTGTACAAGAAGTAATTCCTGATCCAGAGGTTGAGGAACCAAGAACTTCTCCTGCACAGTCTCCACAAGAATACACAATGGAAGACTTGTTCCTAAATCTGGATCAAGCAGATTTTGATAAGGAAACTGATGATGCTGCTGTTGAGGGAGAGAAGGTAAAAGTTCTGGAAGAGCCTATAAGGCAAGAAACTGAGATAGCTCCAGCTGTGCAAGCTGAAAAGCCTTCAAGCCCTAAGGAAAGGGTTGACATAGCCAGCTCCTCAGAGTCTGAAGATGAGGAGGCTACTAGGGCAAAGAAAAAAAAACTTTATGTCTTCAGGAGAAGAAGCCAGAGTTACAAGAAGGCTCTCCAAACAGTTGCACCACAGCCTATAATTCAACAAGCCCCAGCCATTGATTATAGTGCACTGATGGTGGCAATGCAAATCAAGTTGGATGAGCAAAGGCAGGCCATAGAGAAATATGTAGATGAAGGGCAAAAATCACTCCAATTTGATCTGGCCCAGGATATAAAATCTATAAGGTTTGAAATGAACCAAAACAAGAAGGAGATGATAGAATGCTTCCACAAGGGTGGCAATGCAGTGGTGTACTTGGCAACACACCAGGAAAAGATCAAGGCACAGGTGGATGACATAGCATTGAAGCAAGGATATGTTCTTGAAAATCAGTTAAGAATGAATGACAACTTGACTGCTTCTCATAATGCTATAGTCACTGAATTGAAGAACAAGGCTGCTGAACCCTCTACTTCTACTGCTGCTAAAGCTGAATTTGATAAAATCTTTCAAGAAGAAATCTCTGCTGTTCAGACTGCTATCGAAGCATCCCAGAAAGCCATATCTGACCAACTTCAAAAGCTCAAACATTACTTTAAAGATGGAATCAGATACTTGGATAGTCAAATCAGATTTCAAAAGGATGATGTCAGAGATCATATGGCTAGAGAAGTCATAAAGGGGGAGAGAGTTTTAGTCAAAGCTAGCTCTGATCATGCCAAATGGATATCTAATTCCATCAGAGCTACACTGGGCTATCCTCCACTTTGTGATGATGACAATGTTGCTGAATCTGGAATTCAACCTGCATATCTTGGAGGTGAGCAACCAGAAGTAGCTCAGGTCATTTATCCACCTCCAGATTTTGAGATGATTCATGCTGAGGTACAGAGCATGTACAGCCCGTCTGGGGGCAAGGACAATGTCCATATTGAAAAGGTTGTTCAGCCTATATCAGAAGCTATGCAAGAGGCATTGCAGAAAGAGGAAGAGACAAGGTTGTCTAAGAAGAGGTTTAGGGAACAAGCAGAACAAAGGCCAGACTTTGAACAGTGGAGCCCTACCTCTAGAAACATAATATTAACTGCCTGGAAAGCTACCAAGGATAACACTCATGACAGGAACAAATGGTTTTCTGAAGCTGAATGGAGAAAACATGAGATCAGGCAGGAGGCAATAGTTCAGTATAGAAGGAAGGCAAAGATGGGAAAGCTACCTCCTACTGCAGTGGAGCCTAGCAAGTACTTTCCAAAGCCATATCACTATTTTGAGAGGCAGAAGATCAAAGCTGAAGAGCTCAAAAAGAAAGATCTGAAAGGCAAGAAGTCTGCTGATGCTGAAACTGTTGATGCCCCTGTCAAAGCTCAAGTTCAAGCTGGCAAGGGAATAGTTATCAAGGAACCTTAACAAAAATAGATTTAGAATTTTCTTGAAGTCTATTTTGTAATCTTTTGAATGTAAAATATTTAGTGAACTTCTGAAAATGTATAAGACAAATGTTAGAACAATATATGATTAATATATTTCATGTTTGTTCTGTGAATATGTCTATTTCTTATTTGTTCTGTAATGATGAATTTGTATACATGTGAAATTGATACATGTTTATGATTACCCTGCTGAACATTGTCCTGCTTTACATCATTTTGTAATTTTAATTATGAATGGTGTATATCATTGACTAAGGGTTATGACTTCTCCAAATAGGGGGAGATTAGTGGGTACATTGGTTAAATGTACCTGATTTGAAGAAGCCTCACCCAACTCAATGATATACATCATAATGTATTTGATGTATGTTGAGTTTACTTGTGCAGGTTAAGTAATTACTGGACTGAAGCAAAAAGTATCTAAGTCCATGTGTCGACACCCAGAGGGAAAGTATCGACACTTAAGAAGACTTGTGTCGACACCCAGACAAGCAGTGTCGACACTTGGAGTCATTGTGTCGACACCTGGGATGCAGAGTCGACACCAGACAGAAAGTGTCGACACAAGGAGCTGTGTCGACACTCATTGAAGAAAAGTGCATACAGAAAGTGTCGACACAAGGAGCTGTGTCGACACCCAGTGAAGCTGTGTCTACACCAGAAAGTGTCGACACTTGGAGCTGTGCCGACACTCAGCAAAAGTCAGCAGAAACTAAGTTAAAGTGTCGACACCAAGAACAATGTGTCGACACACAACAAGAAGAGTCAGCACTTGAAGAAAGTGTCGACACCAAGAACAAAGTGTCGACACTCAACAGAAGAGTCAACACATGAAGTAAGTGTCGACACCTAGAACAATGTGTCGACACTCAGCTGAAGACTCTACACTTGAAGAAAGTGTCGACACATGGAGCAGTGTCGACACTTAGCAAAGAACAGCAAGATCGTCAAATTATTCTAAGTACAAGTGTCGACACTAAGGGAATGTGTCGACACTCAGCTGAAGTCTCAATAGAAGAATCAAGTGTCGACACAAGGAGCTGTGTCGACACTCAGCAAGTATCAACATAGAAGACTATGTGTCGACACCAAGGAGCAGTGTCGATACTTAACAGATTCAACACAAGAAGTTGTGTCGACATAAAGGAGATGTGTCGACACTTAGAAGAATTCAGCAAGTTACAGAAGATCAAGTACTTGTGTCGACACTCAATTTCAGTATCGACATATGCAGAAGAAACTGTGTCGAGACATACAAGGAGATGTGTCGACACCTTGTAGACTAGTGTCGACACTTACACAACTGGTGTCGACACTTGGTCTATAAGTGTCGACACTCAAAGACAGAAAGTCTCGACACTTTCAGACGGTCAGAGATTTTCAAGAACTGACTGGATGACTTGACAGCTGCCGTTCCAGCCGGTTTACAGCACCTGTCAGAGATGTCAGAAGACAGTTATGAACCGGACCAACCGGTTACCATGAAGAAGGCCTATAAATAGGCTCATACAGTTTACAGAAACTATTGATCAAATTATTGTTCAAGTAGTTATTAAAGTGGTACACAGAGTATCAACACAAGAAGATCTAGCTGTCCAAGTGAAGATCTAATAAGTTGGAGAGAGAGGGCTCCATCCAAGAAATCAGCCATTGGAACTAGGCTGAGAAGAAGGATTCAGATTAATTCTGGATCTTAAGAAGCAGAGATCAAGGATCAACTGCAGGAGGATTCATTCTTATTCAGTTCTTTTTTCAAGAAGCTTTGAAGAAAGCTAAGTCAGATTGAATCCAGCTGAGTTCTTCAAAGAACTCATCAAGAAACTCTCAACTCCCCTCTCTTATTTCTGAGTTGTTGAGTTTTTATTTCTCAAATCATTTTTATCTTGTAGAATCCTTTGGATCTGAGTGAATTGTAAGCCTGTATTTATAAAGGCTGAGGGTAGGGCTTGAGAGCCTGAGTGTAGGAGATTGAAATCTCTGAGTGTAAGCCTTGTTGGCTGAGTGTAGGCCTTGTTGGTTGAGTGTAGGCCTTTGTGGCTGAGTGTAGGCTTTGTTGAAAAGCTGAGTTGTAAGGCTTTGGGCCTGAGGTGTAGGAACCAGTTTGGGTTCTGAGACAGTGGTGAAGTTTGGCCGAATCTAGTACACTGCTAGATAGGCGAAGGGGGAAAGTGGATGTACCCAAAGCTTGGGGAACCACTATAAAAACTCTGTGTCTGTTGTGCTGTGATTGTGCTTTGCTAATTTGCTGTATTTGCTGTGTTAAAATAGTTAGAATTCTGTGAACTTAACTGATTGCTGCCATTAAAGTTTAAAAAGAAGTAGGTCACCTATTCACCCCCCCCCTCTAGGTGTTTAGGTACAATATCTTTCAACCTCCATGCAGGCTTACTCAGGTAATGAAGCTATTATCACTGCTGATAATACTGTTTATGCAGTAGAGAAAGAGGGGGTCGTGTCATTGGGTAGTGATCAGGTGCCACTCACGTTAAGGAGTGTGTATCACGTGCCGGGCATGAAGAAGAACCTCTTCTCGGTGACCAATGCGGTGGACGCTGGGTATCACGTTCTGTTTGGGCCAACAGACGTGAGGTTCCTTCGCAACGTATCAGCAGTAAAGGCTGATGTTGCTCATGTTGGGAGAAGGGTGAAGAACTTATTTATTCTTTCCACCAGTGCCTATGTTGATAGAATGAGGGCCAATGATAGCACTGTGACATGAGAGGCATGTTGGCATGGACAAGCTGAAGGCAATGGCGAGTAGAAGTTTGGTGAGGGGGTTGTATGTCCTCCTTTGGTGATGGGCATGTGCTGGCTGTACGGTAAGGCACATCGCCTTCCGATAAATCATAAACAAGGAGCAAGAAGCCACTGGAGTGTGATGGCTAGATGGGACCAACAGTTACTGTCATTACATGCTTGTCTGACTTCAAGGTATACGGTGTACTTCTTAAAGGAGAAGTCGGAAGCCTTCCGTTTGTTTGTGGAGTTTAAGGAGTTGGTAGAACTTGGCTTGCGGTGCTTAGAACTGATAACGGGGGGTAGTTTGTCTCCTCAGAGTTTTCTAACTTCTACAGGAAGCACGGGATCCAACGGGAGCTTACTTGTGCTCACACTCCACAACAAAATGGGGTAGCGGACCGAAAGATCCGTCATCTGATGGAGACCTGCAAATGCTGGCTTCATGCGAAAGATATCCCATGGTCCTTTTGGGCGGAGGGAATGTCTTGTGCTGCTTATGTTATCAACCGGATGGCCCTATCAACATGAAGACTCCTGTTGAGCTGTTGCTGAAGGAGAAGCCAAGTGTTGGACACCTTCAGGTGTTCGGTTCAACTTGCTACGTGCATGTCCCGGATGCTTCACGGACAAAGCTGGATGCGAAGGCAAGGAAACTTGTCTTTGTTGGCTATGATGAGCGGAAGAAGGGATGGAAATGCATGGACCCTGTGACGAAGAAGTTCGTGGTGTCAAGAGACGTTGTCTTTGACGAGCTGACGAAGGTGGCTCGGTGCTAACCGGAAGGCAAGGTTGATGAAGCACCGGTGGAGGCTGCTGAAGGCTTGGAGAGGAGCTTGCTGTTTCACCAGCAGCTCCTGTTGCTTCACTCCGAGGCTGAGCCTTCTGGCTCAGGAAGCAGGGGGAGCACTGCTCAATGCTTGCCCCAGGTAGGAGTGGAGCCCGAAGATGCAACGGAAGCCGTGAGCAAGGAGCCATGTCTTCGGAGATCGAAGAGGGTGGTTAAGCCACCGGCTCGGTACTGTGATGGGAATGCAGTGAGCTTTGTCTCCTGCTTCTTTGCAGGTCCTCTGGATGAGCGAGATCCTGCAAACTTCAACGAGGCTACTGGAGTAAAGGAGTGGGATGATGCCATGAAGGAAGAGATTGTTGCTCTGAAGAAGAATGAAACCTGGGACCTTGTGCCCAAGGTTGATGGCGTTACTCCGGTTACTTGCAAGTGGGTGTATAAGTTGAAGAAGAATGCTGATGAGAGCATTGATCGTTTCAAGGCTCGCCTGCTCTAGAGGTTTCTCACAGTATTATGGAGAAGACTATGAGGAGACATTCAGTCTAGTTGCGAAGATGACTTCTGTAAGAGTGGTGATCGCCTTGGCTGCTAGCAAGGGATGGAGGTTGTGGCAACTCGATGTGAAGAATGCCTTTCTTTACGGAGAGATTGACAAGGACACATGGATCAGCCGCTTGGTTTGTCTCTGAAAAGCATCCGGACTATGTCTGCAAATAGGAAGGCTCTCTATGGGTTGAAGCAAGCTCCTAGAGCGTGGTATGGGAAGAAGGACTTGCAATTCTGTGGATACCTTGCTTCTAACTGATTCAATGTTCGTCAAGAAGAAGGGAGAGACGAGTCTTGTCCTGCTATATGTGGATGACATGATCATGAACTCGGAGGTGGAAGTAGGGAGGGCTGAGCTTGGCCGAGATGAAAGCTTGGGAGAGTTGCATCACTTTCTCGGTCTAGAAGTGGAGAGGAAGGAGTGCGGGGTTCTCATTAGTCAGAAAGGGTATGCTGATCACATTGTGAAGCTTTGGCATGGGCGAAGGGAAGAAGGCTCTACTCCACTAGAATCTGGGCGGAACTTCGACGAGAAGAGGGAAGGGTTATTCATGATCCCTTGGTGTTCAGGGCTCTTGTTGGGAGTGATTTATCTGGATTACAAGGCCGGATATCGCTTTTGCTGTGGCCGAGTAAGTCGGTATATGGTGAACCAAGGCAATCTCATCTAGTGGCGGCAAAGGGAATTTTGAAGTATGTCAAGGCTTCTTCTGACATGGGACTCCTCTATAGAAGGGATGCGGAGGTTGCGTTGCTCGGGTACACGGATGCTCCTATGGCGGTTTGGTGCGAAGGCTACTTCAGGTTATGTGTTCACTGCGGTTCAGCTAGATCTCGTGGTGTAGCAAGAGCAGGCGGTGTCGGCGGAGGCGGAGTATGGCTTGCTTTGCTCGGGAAGTTTGGTTGAGGAGGCTTATAGAGGATGCGAAGGTGCAAGGGCTACTTTACTCCGGGGTGACAATGAGAGTGCTCTCAAACTGGTTAACAATCCAGTGTGGCTAGGACCAAGCATATAGAGATTGATCACCACTTTCAGGGAGAAGGTGTTGGAGGGATCTCTGCTGGGACATGTTCGGAGTGAAGATAATCTTGCTGATCTTCACGAAGCCACTGTAAGGGGCCCTTTGAACTCTTGCGCAGCTTGCTGGGCTTGGTCACCACTTCCCACTTCAAGGGGGAGTGTTGAAATTTGTGAAGTGGAAGTGGGTGACGGGACAGGCCGGGCGGCCTGGGGCGGACAGCTTTGGCGGACTAGGCGACTGGGCGGACTGAGATGTGCGGCTGGTGGAAGGTCTGGAGCCGGCTGTCTTCTGAGCGGCTTGTTGCATGTCCGCGGACTATGCGGCCTGGTTTCTGCTGCTGATTGGCTTTGCCAAGGAGCGGCCTGAGCGGATGGAGGCTTGCGGACTGGTGCATTGCTCAGTGGCCGCGGGTGCAAGCTGTGCCGATTGGCGGGTTGGCTCATGTCCGCGGGGCTGTTGCGGACTGGGCTTGGAGCTTGGCTGAGGCCTTGTCGAGCTCTGGTGGCACAGCAGGCTGATTTGGAGCTGTGGAGATCGATTGGTGGCTGGTTTTGGAGTCCGGGGTTGCTGCTGCGTTGGACAGAAGTGCGAGGAGCTCGCGGACTCATGGTTGCGGTCTGTGCTAGGGTGTTTGGCGGACGGGAGTTTGTGTCCGCCATGCTCGCATTGGCCCTTGATGGTTTTGGACTTGGTCACACTTGGTGTGCCAAGGCCATGGTGTCCGCGGTTATCCGCCAAGTCCGCTGTGACCGGGCGGACTGTTGTTGTCTTGCCTTTGGTCGTGGATTTGTGGCGGATTGAGGTGTGAGTCTTGCGGACTGCCTCGGGTTGGTGTGGACTGGCCATTGAAGGAGGGTTGCTGTCTTGAAGCAGTTGTTGGAGCTTTGCGGGCTGATGCCTTGTCCGCATAGCTTTGGGCGGACTGGAGAGGGTTCGCCAATGTTTGCCTTGCTCCTGGCGGTTTCCTTGGTGATCCTGGCTAAGTCCTTCGCGGACTGAGCGGACAGTGTTTTGTGTTCGCGCGGGCTGGGGTGGTGTCGCTATCTCCATGGGCGGTGACCACACTCCTCACCTTGCCTATAAATAGGACCCCCCTGGCAACACTCTACAGAAACCAGAGTAACTTGAGTGAACAGTAAGTTGGGTTGGGCAAGGAGTGCTGCGGTCTGTGTTTTTTCAGTCCGCGCGGATTGTTTCAGGCTGACGGTTTGCTGTGTGCAGGTCGCGCGGATAGCTTCAAGGAGCCAGGAGTTTGACTGTGACTTTCGGTCAAGTGCTTGGAAGTGTGCGGTCTCTGCGGCCTCAGCAGGAGGTCGCTCTGCGGCTTGTCAGTTCTGTCTCATCTTTGCCAGCTTCAATAACCTGTCCGCCGGCTTCAGGCGGGTAGGGGAGTTCCTCAGTTCAGGTTCAGCAGGAGGCGAATAACGGATGTGTCCGCGCGGCCTCGCGGCTCTCGGCGGACTCCGTGTCTATTCGGCGGATTGCAGCTTAGCTTGGGCGAGTTCAGCGGTCGGCGACCTCGGCGACCTCGCGGTCTCGGCGGACTGGAGTTGCTGTCCGCCCGGCTTGTTTTTTGGTGCTTTCTGTTTACAGCTGTTAATACTAGCGAAATCATGTCTCGCTATGTATATGCCTCGCATTGTAAAGAAGTGAATGAATAATAAGACTCGCTTGTGCTTCCATTTTTTGTTGTTTGGTGCAACCTCTAGTCCTTGGGTTTCCGCTGGTTCAAGCGTGAGAACTGGGTAGTTCCGAAGATATTAATTTGACGTTTGGGCTATCTTGCCTGACCACGTTGAGAAAAACTAACAGGGTATCAGAGGCAGGTTTCTGAGGTTGCGGAGGTTCAGTTGCGTGAGCGGAGGTCAGCCAGTGTTGTTACTCAGTGATTGAGTGGTGATCAACCTGTGTTGTTGCTCGGAGCTGCTGAAGGGTACCAACAGGTGATTGCAATGGAAGGAAGCTTAGCAAGAGGTCTGGGCATTGAACTCTTAACGCCGACTAACTATAAAAAGTGGAAGTCGTGCATGAAGAGTTATCTTCTAGGCGAGGAGCTGTGGGAAGTTGTCGGTGGAGACGACAGACAGGAAGTAACTGCTGCTTTCGGTACTGCTGAACAGGTGAGGCTCTGGAGAAGAACTAATGCTAAGGCAGAGTTCGTTATGAAGAGAGCTGTCTCTCCGGAACTGTTTGATCACATCATTGGGTGTGAGTCGGCTGCTGATATTTGGACAACCATTGATGAGTTGTTCAATAGGAAGAATGTGGCGCGGCTTCAGTTCCTGGAGAATGAGTTGGCCAGGGCAACTCAGGGAGACCTTTCCATCTCCAGGTACTTCTTAAAGATGAAGAGCTTGTGTGCTGAGCTGTCGGCACTGGATCCTGATGAGCCTATCTCTGAGGCAAAGATGAAAAGGCACATTTTCCGCGGCTTGCGGAAGGAGTATGTGGCCTTTGTTACATCTGTTCAAGGGTGGGCTACTCAGCCGTCGTTGCTGGAGCTGGAGAATCTGCTTGCCTCGCAGGAGCGCTTAGCAAGGCAGATGGCTGGAGTGAATCTGAATCAGGAAGGCAGCGAGGCTCTCTTCTCAGGCAAGAAGAAGGGATGGGAAGGGAAGAAGAAGAAGAAGGTGCAGGCCGCTGTTGAGAAGGAGACTTCAACTTCATATCCGCCGGAGAGGAGCAATGCTCCTAAGGACTGGAAGAAGAATCTGAAGTGCTACCGGTGTCATCAGCGAGGGCACTTCAAGCGGGACTGCAAGGTCAAACTGCAGCCTGGGCATGCTGCGGGAAAGGAGGAAACTTGCTCGCGAAGTGAAGAAGCAGAATGGGGAGGAGCTTTCATGACGGGCACTTGTGTCCGGGCCTTATCTGCTGAGGACTTCAACAGCGAGTGGATCATCGACTCCGGGTGTGGTCATCACCTCACCGGAGACAAGTCGAAGTTCACCTCCATGCAGGCTTACTCAGGTAATGAAGCTATTATCACTGCTGATAATACTGTTTATGCAGTAGAGAAGGAGGGGGTCGTGTCTTTGGGTAGTGATCAGGGGCCACTCACGTTAAGGAGTGTGTATCACGTGCCGGGCATGAAGAAGAACCTCTTCTCGGTGACCAACGCGGTGGACGCTGGGTATCACGTTCTGTTTGGGCCAACAGACGTGAGGTTCCTTCGCAACGTATCAGCGGTAAAGGCTGATGTTGCTCATGTTGGGAGGAGGGTGAAGAACTTGTTTGTTCTTTCCACCAGTGCCTATGTTGATAGGATGAGGGCCAATGATAGTGCGGCTATCTGGCATGAGAGGCTGGGGCATATTGGCATGGACAAGCTAAAGGCAATGGCGAGTAGAAGTCTGGTGAGGGGGTTGCCGATGTTGTCCTCCTTTGGTGATGGGCATGTTTGTGCGGGCTGTCAATACGGTAAGGCACATCGCCTTCCGTTTGATAAATCTCAAACAAGGAGCAAGAAACCATTGGAGTGTATTCATGGCGACCTGATGGGACCGACTGTTACTGTCAGCCTTGGTGGAAGCAAATACATGCTTGTCTTGGTTGATGACTACTCAAGGTATACTTGGGTGTACTTCTTAAAGGAGAAGTCGGATGCCTTCCGTTTGTTTGTGGAGTTCAAGGAGTTGGTAGAAGGCCGGCTTGGCTTGCGGATTAAGAAGTTTTGAACTGATAACGGGGAGAGTTTGTCTCTTCCGAGTTTTCTAACTTCTGCAGGAAGCACGGGATCCAACGGGAGCTTACTTGTGCTCACACTCCACAACAAAATGGGGTAGCGGAGCGGAAGATCCGTCATTTGACGGAAACCTGCAAATGCTGGCTGCATGCGAAAGATATCCCGAGGTCCTTTTGGGCGGAGGGAATGTCTTGTGCTGCATATGTTATCAACCGGATGCCACTCAGCCCTATCAACATGAAGACGCCCATTGAGCTGTTGCTGAAGGAGAAGCCGAGTGTTGGACACCTTCGGGTGTTCGGTTCAACTTGCTACGTGCATGTCCCGGATGCTTCACGGACAAAGCTGGATGCGAAGGCAAGGAAACTTGTCTTTGTTGGCTATGATGAGCGGAAGAAGGGATGGAAGTGCATGGACCCTGTGACGAAGAAGTTCGTGGTGTCAAGAGACGTTGTCTTTGACGAGCTGACGTCATATGGAGGTGGCTCGGTGGAGCCTACCGGAAGTAGCAAAGTTGAGGAAGCACCGGTGGAGGATGCTGAAGGCTTGGAAGAGGAGCTTGCTGTTTCACCAGCAGCTCCTGTTGTTTCGAACTCCGAGGCTGAGCCTTCTGGCTCAGGAAGCAGGGGGAGCACTGCTCAATGCTTGCCCCAGGTAGGAGTGGAGCCTGAAGAAGCAACGGAAGCCGTGAGCAAGGAGCCGTGTCTTCGGAGATCGAAGAGGGTGGTTAAGCCACCGGCTCGGTACTGTGATGGGAATGCTGTGAGCTTTGTCTCCTGCTTCTTTGCAGGTCCTCTGGATGAGCGAGAGCCTGCAAACTTCAACGAGGCCACTGGAGTGAAGGAGTGGGAAGGTGCCATGAAGGAAGAGATTGATGCTCTGAAGAAGAATGAAACCTGGGACCTTGTGCCCAAGGTTGATGGCATTACTCCGGTTACTTGCAAGTGGGTGTACAAGTTGAAGAAGAAGGCTGATGGGAGCATTGATCGTTTCAAGGCTCGCCTGGTCGCTAGAGGATTCTCACAGCAGTATGGAGAAGACTATGAGGAGACATTCAGTCCAGTTGCGAAGATGACGTCTGTAAGAGTGGTGATCGCCTTGGCTGCTAGCAAGGGATGGAGGTTGTGGCAACTCGATGTGAAGAATGCCTTTCTTTACGGAGAGATTGACAAGGACATCTTCATGGATCAGCCGCTTGGTTTCGTCTCTGAGAAGCATCCGGACTATGTCTGCAAACTCAGGAAGGCTCTCTATGGGTTGAAGCAAGCTCCTCGAGCGTGGTATGGGAAGATTGCAGAGTACCTGCAGTTCTGTGGATACCTGGCTTCTAACTCGGATTCTAGCTTGTTCGTCAAGAAGAAGGGAGAGCTAAGAGTCTTGGTCCTGCTGTATGTGGATGATATGATCATCACAGGAAACTCGGAGGAGGAAGTAGCAAGGCTCAGGGGAGAGCTTGCTATACGCTTCGAGATGAAAGACTTGGGAGAGTTGCATCACTTTCTTGGTCTGGAAGTGGAGAGGAAGGAGTGCGGGATTCTCATTAGCCAGAAAGGGTATGCTGATCGTATTGTGAAGCGGTTTGGCATGGGCGAAGGGAAGAAGTGCTCTACTCCACTGGAATCTGGGCTGAAGCTTCGACGGGATGAGGGAAGGGTTCTTAATGATCCCTTGGTGTTCAGGGCTCTTGTTGGGAGCTTGATCTATCTGACGATTACAAGGCCGGATATAGCTTATGCTGTTGGCCGAGTAAGTCGGTATATGGCTGAACCAAGGCAATCTCATCTAGTGGCGGCGAAGGGAATTCTGAAGTATGTCAAGGTGACTTCTGAGATGGGACTCCTCTATGGAAGGGATGCGGAGTTTGCGTTGCTCGGGTACACGGATGCTGACTATGGCGGTGATTCGGATGATCGAAGGTCTACTTCAGGTTATGTGTTCACTTGCGGTTCAGCTAGCATCTCGTGGTGTAGCAAGAAGCAGGACTCGGTGTCGGTTTCAACCACGGAGGCGGAGTATAAGGCTTCGGCCTTGGCTGCTCGGGAAGCCGTTTGGTTGAGGAGGCTCATAGAGGATGTTCATGAAGAAGTGCAAGGGCCTACTTTACTCCGGGGTGACAATGAGAGTGCTCTCAAACTGGTAAACAATCCAGTGTGTCACGCCAGGACCAAGCATATAGAGATTGATCACCACTTCATCAGGGAGAAGGTGTTGGAGGGGTCTCTGCTGGTCGGGCATGTTCGGAGTGAAGATAATCTTGCTGACATCTTCACGAAGCCGCTGTCGAAGGGGCCTTTGAACGCTTGCGCAGCTTGCTGGGCTTGGTCACCACTTCTCACTTCAAGGGGGAGTGTTGAAATTTGTGAAGTGGAAGTGGGTGACGGGACAGGCCGCGCGGCCTGTGCGGACAGCTTTGGCGGACTGGGCGGACTGGGCGGACTGTGGGTTGCGGCCTGGTGAGAAGTCTGGTGGAAGCCGGCTGTGTTCTGAGCGGGTTGTTGCATGGAGTCCGCGGTTTGGTGCGGCCTGGTATCTGCGGATAGAGAGGCTTGCGGACTGGTGCTTTGCTCAGTGGTCGCGGGTGCAAGTTGCGCTGTTGGCGGGTTGGTTCGAGTTCGCGGGAAGCCTTGCGGACTGGTGTGTCCGCGGTTGGGGCTGTTGCGGACTGAGCCTTGAGCTTGGCTGAGGCCTTGTCGAGCTCAGGTGTTACAGCAGGTCTTGCTGTGGAGACCGGTTGGCGGACTGATGTTTGGAGTCCGGCTTGGTGCTGCTGCGTTGGACAAGTGCGAGGAGCTCGCGGACTGGTTGCGGTCTGTGCTAGGGTGTTTGGCGGACGGGACTTTGTGTCCGCCATGCTCGCACTGGCCCTTGATGGTTTTGGACTTGGTCACACTTGGTGTCAAGTTCATGGTGTCCGCCGTATCCGCCAAGTCCGCTGTGACCGGGCGGACTGTTGCTGTTTGCCTTTGGTCGTGGACTTGTGGCGGATTGAGGTGTGGGTCTTGCGGACTGCCTCGGGTTGGTGCGGACTGCCATTGAAGAGGGTGCTGTCCTGAAGCAGTTGGAGCTTTGCGGGCTGGTGCCTTGTCCGCTTAGCTTGGGCGGACTGGAGAGGGTTCGTCAATGGTTGCCTTGCTCCTGGCGGTTTCCCTTGGTGACTGGCTAAGTCCTCGCGGACTGAGCGGACAGTCGTTTTGTGTTCGCGCGGGCTGGGGCGGTGTCGCTATCTCATGGGCGGTGACCACACTCCTCACCTGGCCTATAAATAGGACCCCCCTGGCACATCTACAGAAACCAGACGTAACGTGAGTGAACAGTAAATTGGGTTGGGCGAGTGCTGCGGTCTGTGTTTTTCAGTCCGCGCGGATTGTTTCAGGCTGACGGTTTGCTGTGTGCAGGTCGCGCGGATAACTTCAAGGAGCCAGGAGTTTGGCTGTGACTTCGGTCAGTGCTTGGAAGTGTGCGGTCTCTGCGGACTCAGCAGGAGGTCGCTCTGCGGCTTGTCAGTTCTGTTGCAACTTTCCCAGCTTCAATAACCTGTCCGCCGGCTTCAGGCGGGTAGGGGAGTTCCTCAGTTCGGGTTCAGCAGGAGGCGAATAACGGTCTGTCCGCGCGGCCTCGCGGTCTCGGCGGACTCCGTGGTATTCGGCGGATTGCAGCATAGCTTGGGCGGTCTCAGCGACCTCGCGGTCTCGGCGGACTGGAGTTCTGTCCGCCCGGCTTGTTTTTGGTTCTTTCTGTTTACAGCTGTAATACTAGCGAAATCATGTCTCGCTATGTATGCCTCGGATTGTAATGAAGTGAATGCATAATAAGATCTTCTTGTGCTTCCATTGTTTTGTTGGGTGCAACCTCTAGTCCTTGGGTTTCCGCAGGTTCAGCGTGCGAACTGGGTAGTTCCGAAGATATTAATTTGGTGTTTGGACTATCTTGCTGACCACGTTGAGAAAATTTAACAGCAAGAAGCCACTGGAGTGTGTTCATGGCTACCTGATGGGACCAACAGTTACTGTCAGCCTTGGCGGAAGCAGATACATGCTTGTCTTGGTTGATGACTACTCAAGGTATACTTGGGTGTACTTCTTAAAGGAGAAGTCGGAAGCCTTCCGTTTGTTTGTGGAGTTTAAGGAGTTGGTAGAAGGCCGGCTTGGCTTGCGGATTAAGAAGCTTAGAACTGATAACGGGGGGTAGTTTGTCTCCTCAGAGTTTTCTAACTTCTACAGGAAGCACGGGATCCAACGGGAGCTTACTTGTGCTCACACTCCACAACAAAATGGGGTAGCGGACCGAAAGATCCGTCATCTGATGGAGACCTGCAAATGCTGGCTTCATGCGAAAGATATCCCATGGTCCTTTTGGGCGGAGGGAATGTCTTGTGCTGCTTATGTTATCAACCGGATGCCACTCAGCCCTATCAACATGAAGACTCCTGTTGAGCTGTTGCTGAAGGAGAAGCCAAGTGTTGGACACCTTCAGGTGTTCGGTTCAACTTGCTACGTGCATGTCCCGGATGCTTCACGGACAAAGCTGGATGCGAAGGCAAGGAAACTTGTCTTTGTTGGCTATGATGAGCGGAAGAAGGGATGGAAATGCATGGACCCTGTGACGAAGAAGTTCGTGGTGTCAAGAGACGTTGTCTTTGACGAGCTGACGTCATATGGAGGTGGCTCGGTGGAGCTAACCGGAAGTAGCAAGGTTGATGAAGCACCGGTGGAGGCTGCTGAAGGCTTGGAGAGGAGCTTGCTGTTTCACCAGCAGCTCCTGTTGCTTCTAACTCCGAGGCTGAGCCTTCTGGCTCAGGAAGCAGGGGGAGCACTGCTCAATGCTTGCCCCAGGTAGGAGTGGAGCCCGAAGATGCAACGGAAGCCGTGAGCAAGGAGCCATGTCTTCGGAGATCGAAGAGGGTGGTTAAGCCACCGGCTCGGTACTGTGATGGGAATGCAGTGAGCTTTGTCTCCTGCTTCTTTGCAGGTCCTCTGGATGAGCGAGATCCTGCAAACTTCAACGAGGCTACTGGAGTAAAGGAGTGGGATGATGCCATGAAGGAAGAGATTGTTGCTCTGAAGAAGAATGAAACCTGGGACCTTGTGCCCAAGGTTGATGGCGTTACTCCGGTTACTTGCAAGTGGGTGTATAAGTTGAAGAAGAATGCTGATGAGAGCATTGATCGTTTCAAGGCTCGCCTGCTCGCTAGAGGTTTCTCACAGTATTATGGAGAAGACTATGAGGAGACATTCAGTCTAGTTGCGAAGATGACTTCTGTAAGAGTGGTGATCGCCTTGGCTGCTAGCAAGGGATGGAGGTTGTGGCAACTCGATGTGAAGAATGCCTTTCTTTACGGAGAGATTGACAAGGACATCTTCATGGATCAGCCGCTTGGTTTGTCTCTGAAAAGCATCCGGACTATGTCTGCAAACTTAGGAAGGCTCTCTATGGGTTGAAGCAAGCTCCTAGAGCGTGGTATGGGAAGATTGCAGAGTACTTGCAATTCTGTGGATACCTTGCTTCTAACTCGGATTCAAGCTTGTTCGTCAAGAAGAAGGGAGAGCTACGAGTCTTGGTCCTGCTGTATGTGGATGACATGATCATCACAGGGAACTCGGAGGTGGAAGTAGCAAGGCTCAGGGCTGAGCTTGCTATACGCTTCGAGATGAAAGACTTGGGAGAGTTGCATCACTTTCTCGGTCTAGAAGTGGAGAGGAAGGAGTGCGGGGTTCTCATTAGTCAGAAAGGGTATGCTGATCACATTGTGAAGCAGTTTGGCATGGGCGAAGGGAAGAAGTGCTCTACTCCACTAGAATCTGGGCTGAAGCTTCGACGAGAAGAGGGAAGGGTTATTCATGATCCCTTGGTGTTCAGGGCTCTTGTTGGGAGCTTGATTTATCTGATGATTACAAGGCCGGATATCGCTTTTGCTGTTGGCCGAGTAAGTCGGTATATGGCTGAACCAAGGCAATCTCATCTAGTGGCGGCAAAGGGAATTTTGAAGTATGTCAAGGCTTCTTCTGACATGGGACTCCTCTATAGAAGGGATGCGGAGGTTGCGTTGCTCGGGTACACGGATGCTGACTATGGCGGTGATTCGGATGATCGAAGGTCTACTTCAGGTTATGTGTTCACTTGCGGTTCAGCTAGCATCTCGTGGTGTAGCAAGAAGCAGGACTCGGTGTCGGTTTCAACCACGGAGGCGGAGTATAAGGCTTCGGCCTTGGCTGCTCGGGAAGCCGTTTGGTTGAGGAGGCTTATAGAGGATGTTCATGAAGAAGTGCAAGGGCCTACTTTACTCCGGGGTGACAATGAGAGTGCTCTCAAACTGGTTAACAATCCAGTGTGTCACGCTAGGACCAAGCATATAGAGATTGATCACCACTTCATCAGGGAGAAGGTGTTGGAGGGATCTCTGCTGGTCTGACATGTTCGGAGTGAAGATAATCTTGCTGACATCTTCACGAAGCCACTGTCTAAGGGGCCCTTTGAACTCTTGCGCAGCTTGCTGGGCTTGGTCACCACTTCCCACTTCAAGGGGGAGTGTTGAAATTTGTGAAGTGGAAGTGGGTGACGGGACAGGCCGGGCGGCCTGGGGCGGACAGCTTTGGCGGACTAGGCCGACTGGGCGGACTGAGATGTGCGGCCTGGTGGAAGGTCTAGTGGAAAGCCGGCTGTCTTCTGAGCGGCTTGTTGCATGGAGTCCGCGGACTATGCGGCCTGGTTTCTGCGGATAGGGTGTTTGCTGATTGGCTTTGCCAAGGAGCGGCCTGAGCGGATGGAGGCTTGCGGACTGGTGCATTGCTCAGTGGCCGCGGGTGCAAGCTTGTGCCGATTGGCGGGTTGGCTCATGTCCGCGATATGGGCTGTTGCGGACTGGGCTTGGAGCTTGGCTGAGGCCTTGTCGAGCTCTGGTGGCACAGCAGGCGATTTGCTGTGGAGATCGATTGGTGGACTGGTTTTGGAGTCCGGGGTTGGCTGCTGCGTTGGACAGAAGTGCGAGGAGCTCGCGGACTCATGGCGGTCTGTGCTATGGTGTTTGGCGGACGGGAGTTTGTGTCCGCCATGCTCGCATTGGCCCTAGATGGTTTTGGACTTGGTCACACTTTGTGCCAAGGCCATGGTGTCCGCGGTTTCCGCCAAGTCCGCTGTGACCGGGCGGACTGTTGTTGTCTTCCTTTGGTCGTGGATTTGTGGCGGATTGAGGTGTGAGTCTTGCGGACTGCCTCGGGTTGGTGTGGACTGGCATTGAAGGGGGTTGCTGTCTTGCAGTTGTTGGAGCTTTGCGGGCTGATGCCTTGTCCGCATAGCTTTGGCGGACTGGAGAGGGTTCGCCAATGTTTGCCTTGCTCCTGGCGGTTTTCCTTGGTATCCGGCTAAGTCCTTGCGGAGTCAGCGGACGGTGTTTTTGCTATCGCGCGGGCTGGGGTGGTGTCGCTATCTCCTGGGCGGTGACCACACTCCTCACCTTGCCTATATATAGGACCCCCCTGGCAAACTTAAGTAACTTGAGTGAACAGTAAGTTGGGTTGGGCAAGGAGCTGCGGTCTGTGTTTGTCAGTCCGCGCGGATTGTTTCAGGCTGACGGTTTGCTGTGTGCAGGTCGCGCGGATAGCTTCAAGGAGCCAGGAGTTTGACTGTGACTTTGGTCAAGTGCTTGGAAGTGTGCGGTCTCTGCGGCCTCAGCAGGAGGTCGCTCTGCGGCTTGTCAGTTCTGTCTCATCTTTGCCAGCTTCAATAACCTGTCCGCCGGCTTCAGGCGGGTAGGGGTGTTCCTCAGTTCAGGTTCAGCAGGAGGCGAATAACGATGTGTCCGCGCGGCCTCGCGGCTTCGGCGGACTCCGTGTCTATTCGGCGGATTGCAGCTTAGCTTGGGCGAGTTCAGCGGACTCGGCGACCTCGGCGACCTCGCGGTCTCGGCGGACTCCGGTGCTGTCCGCCCGGCTTGTTTTTTGGTGCTTTCTGTTTTCAGCTGTTATACTAGCGAAATCATGTCTCGCTATGTATATGTCTCGCATTGTAAAGAAGTGAATGAATAAAAGACTCGCTTGTGCTTCCATTTTTTGTTGTTTGGTACCTCTATTCCTTGGTTCCGCTGGTTCAACGTGAGAACTGGGTAGTTCCGAAGATATTAATTTGACGTTTGGGCTATCTTGCCGACCACGTTGAGAAAAACTAACAGGGTCGGTGTTGGTGACTCGGGAAATATTGTTCACAATGGTGCGGGTTATGGTATCATTTCTTTGAAGCACATTTCTATACTTGTACAAGCTACTAACATGGTATAGAACAATTCATTAAGCACATGTGATTACTCATATCTAAACGTGCTTACTAATCTTTTTGTTGCTTACTTTTCAGGTGAGTGTTACCATTGATAACCCGATGCATCTGCAGGTAGTCCTTCAGCTTTCGAAGACATACATAGAATTTTCCCTTGATCTCTTAAGGGAGCTTGGTACATTAGAGAAAGAATTCGTCAATATAAATTACATGACTCTTTATAAAAAAATATGCGGATGTCGAGGTCTCTGATTTTGAAGAAGCGGAAGCCAAATATGGTGCGAATTCTGTCATGGAAGTCGTCAACTTGAAAGCGGAGGAAGGAGAGGAGCTGCCCGTTGAGACAGGGACCTCCTTTGGAGGTTATAGTCCAAGTTCATGAGAATCTCACCCCAAGAAGGTTATGACTGACAAGGAGAAGAAGTATTGGCGGAGTATGAAAAGGCATGTTTTTATTTTTCCTTTTTTTAAGGTAACCCCAAAGAGTTATTTGTAACTACGGGTCCTTAATTTTGTTTACCTTTTTTGAAACTAATGAAGATATATTGTGTTGTAATCTTTTTGTGTGCCTGCGAAAGCATGTGTACAACTTCATATTCGGCGAGTTGTGGTCGACAGGGTCGGATTGGTCAAGTTTCAGCAGTCCAAGTCCTATGCGAGTCAGGAGGAGGCGAGAGCTCGACAGTCGCCTCAGCTAGCCCTTGTCGGTTTTTGCGAAAAAAAAGAGAGTCCGAAAATTTGAATAACTGAAATCTTTATTATCCAAAAAAGGTGTGTATTACATAGTATTGCCTCCCTTTTATAAAATGGAGGAGATGAGAGAGATTAGAATTGAACAATGTGGAACTAAAAAATTATATGTACAAGCGGTTTAATCTAACTACAAGCCGACAAGCTGCGCGGCTTGGTGCATGGACAAACCGCCCGGCAACTATCAGAGGATGACACCAAGCCGCCACAGAGACCGCCAGACCTCCCAAACATCAAGTCGTCAGGGAGAGATTGGCAGACCGCCCAGACTGCAATCCGCCAAAACCAAACCGTCAGACCGCCCGGTCTCTATTCTGCAACACTCCCCCTCAAGCTGGAGCATATATGTCGATCATGCCCAGCTTGTCGCAAATATGATGAAAAGATGCGGATTCCGAATTGGTGAAAATATCAACCAACTCTTTATCGGAGGGGACGAACGAAGTACAAATTTGTGCCTTCAGAATCTCTTCCCGAATAAAATGGCAGTCAAGTTCGATGTGCTTAGTTCTCTCATGTAATACATGATTTTTAGAGATGTATATGGTGACCTTGTTGTCACAAAATATAGGTAGAGCATAGTTGTAGATCTTTCCTAAGTCAAGCATGAGAGCCCGTAAGCACTTCAACTCACACGTGGTCAATGTCATACTTTTATATTCTGCTTCAACACTGGACCTGGAGACGACCGACTGTTTCTTGCTTTTCTAGCTTACAAGATCCCCCCCCCCCCACAAAGGTGCAAAAACCTGACGTTGACTTGCGTTCTCCTTTGTCGTCGGCATAGCTTGAATCGGAGTAATCTTCAATCCTCAAATGTCCATTTTCTAAAAGAGAAGTCCTTTCTCATGAGCTGATTTGATATACTCTAATATCCTCAGGGCAGATTGTAGATGACACTGCCGAAGAGCTTGCATGAACTGGCTAACCTTGCCTACAACATAGGCAATGTCGGGTCTGCTCACCGCGAGATACATAAGTTTTCCAACCAGACGTATATACCTCATAGTATCAGAAAGAAGAGGAGAGTCATCCGTCCATGTTTTATCTTCTCCAGTCGCCATGGGACATCGGGCAGGTTTAGTCCCAGTCAACACTGCCTCTTTTAACAAGCCAAAAGCGTATTTCCGTTTCGAGAGGACAAGAGAACCGGGCTTCCGAGAAATTTCTATCCCCAAAAAGTATTTTGGAGAGCCCATATCTTTTGTAACCAGGTGTTGTCGAAGATGCTTCTTTGTCAAGATTATTCCAGCGTGGTCATCTCCAGTAAGAAGAATATCATCCACATATACTGCAAACACCACTAGACCCAGAGAAGTCTTATGAGTGAATAAGGAGTGATCAACAGAACTTCTCGTAAAACCTACGGCCGCCACAATCCAGCTAAACTTGTCAAACCAAGCGCGAGGACTTTGTTTGAGGCCATAGATAGCCTTCTTAAGCCGGCAAACCTGTGTCTCCCCCTGAGCAACATACCCTGGAGGTTGCTCCATATAAACATCTTCCTGAAGATCCGCATAAAGCAAGGCATTCTTAACATCCAGCTGCGAAATGGGCCAATTCCTGTTGACATCCACAGATAGAAGGACTCAAATAGTGCTGAGACGAGCAACTGGAGAGAAGGTGTCAAAATAGTCAACTCCATAAGTCTAGGTAAAGCCCTTGGCAATAAGCCGAGCCTTGTAACGATCCACACTAGCATCGGGGAGGAACTTCACCAAAAAGATCAAGCGACAACCAACAACATCTATGTCGAAAGGAGGAGGAATCAGGGTCCAGGTACCCCGTTCAGTGAGAGTAGTAATCTCTTCATCCATAGCAGCCTTCCAATGTGGAATGGTAAGGGCCTCTTGATAGGAATGGGGAGTGGAAGTGGAAGAGATAGCCAGCGCAAACTTCCTACGAGCAGGGGTGAGACGATCATGGGCAACAACTACAACAAGCGGGTGATGGGTACATGCCCGAACCCCTTTGCGAAGAGCAAGAGAGAGGTCCAGGTCAGCAGATTTCTCAGTATCCGGAGCATCTGTTGTGGAGAGAGCTGGACCGAGAGAAGAGAGCGACAGCGATGAAGAGGAGGGAGATTGCGGAGGTGAAGAGGGAGGAGAAGACGATGGAGATGGTGGAAGAGGAAATATCTCGGTAGGAGGGGATGTGATAGTGGTAGGAGGGAAACCATTTCTTGGGAGAGTGGGAAGAGGAGTGAAACTGGAAGCCACAGGAAGAGTAGAGGAGGCATCAGAGAAATAAGGAGCATTCACAAAGAATGTAACGTCCACGGAGATAAACTGCTTGCGAAGAATGGGGTCAAAACAATAATAGTCTTTCTGAGTGATAGAATAGCCCAGAAAGACACATTTAGTGGATCGATGGGAGAGTTTGTCGTGGGTGGCGGAGGGAGCATGCACAAAGGCTGTGCATCCAAAGATACATAGAGGGAGAGGAAAGGGTTCCATGCCTGGATAGAGAATGGAGAATGAGGTTTTACCACGTAGAATGGTAGAGGGAATGCGATTGATGAGATAACAAGCGATTAGAACAACATAGCCCTAGTAAGAGCGAGGGACATGCATTTGTGTTAACTGAGTGCGAGCGACATCAAGGAGGACGGTTTTTACGTTCCGCCACTCCATTTTGTTGGGAGGTATAAACGCAACTAGTTTGATGAACAATCCCATGTTGCGTTCAAAAAGAGGAAAAAACTTGACTAAGATACTCTTTTGTATTATCAGAGCATAAGATTTTTATGGAAACATCAAATTGAGTTTTAATTGAATGATAAAAAGATTTCCATACATCAAAAAGTTCAGAGCTGTCTCGTAAGAGATACACCAAAGTACATCGAGAAAAGTCATCAATGAAAGTAACAAAATAAGAACTACCACGACCAACGGTAAGGGTAGGAGCAGGACCCCAAATGTCGGAGTGAACAAGTTCAAATGGACGGGTAGAACCACGATCTTACTTTGGTTGGAAGGAGGAGCGGTGATGCTTGCCAAGTTGACATTTGTCACAGTTAAGAGGAGGATGATGCGGAGGGAGATGGGGCAGAAGCTAGCGAAGAAGCCGAGGCAGAAGCTAGCGAAGAACCCGGGGAGGAGCATGACCAAGGCAAAGATGCCATTGTGGAAGATCTATAGAGGAGAAGGAGAAGACAGATAGAGCAAAAGCATTATCGAGGAAGTAGAGGCAGCCGCTCTCAGTCCCAGTAGCAATCGTCCGTTGGGAGTCCAGATCCTGAAAAGAACAAGAGGTAGGAGTGAATGTGACGGAGCACCGTAGTTGCTTGCATAAAGAAGTAACCGATAATAAATTACAAGGAATCTTGGGCACATAGAGTGTATCTGCCAGGCAGAGAGATGGAGTGACTTGAACCATGCCCGTCCCATTGACCGGTGAGGGAGAGCCATCCGCAACAATGACCGGGGGAAACCGATCATGTGTTTCTAGAAGAGATAAACACTGAGGATTGTCTGCCATATAATTTGTAGCACCAGAGTCGATCAGCCATCTGCCGCGAGTAACAACGAGGGCACTACCGGAAGAGTTGACCACCGAGGCAGATAACTTGGAGGAGGTGGAAGCCATGGAAGAGAGACTGTGCGAGAACAGCAAGCCACGACGACAACAACAAGTCGCTGCAAAAACGATGAGGTCACAGTGAGAAGGGTGCGAGAAAGAAGTCACACGGCTAAGCTAAGAAGAGAAGAGAGTCACCAACCCGGGCGAACAACAAGAAGGTCGAGCGGATAGGAATGCCGCAGCGAACAGGGAACAGATTCTGCAGCAGTCACGATGACAACCCACCAGCGACAAGGAAGGCCACGACCAAGAAGCAGAGCAAAGCAGAGGGAAAGAAGTCGTACGGCCTGAGAGAAGGCCCAGCGGGCAGGAGAAAGGGAAGACACGCAAACTTGGAGTAGTTTGCGAGAAAGGCATGCGAATAGAGGAGAAGAAAAAGTCACACGGCTAAAGGTTAGGACGTGGCGACTAGCAAGCAGGAGCAACTAGAAGGAAACAGGTCACAACGACTTAGGAATAGGTCGATGCGATTAGAGAGAGTGGTTAGAAGGGGCAGAGAGGTCGCCCAAACAACGGAAGAAGAAAACACGCGAAGAGGGAGCGATAAGAGAAGAAGGAGATCGCGAGAACAGGTCCCGAGAAGAGGAAGAAGCCGCAAGAACAGGTTGCGCGGACAAGATCATGTCCTCAAAAATCATGAGGAAAGGATCGAGGCTCTGATACCATGTGCAAACAGAAAAAGAGAGTCCGTAAATTTGAATAACTGAAATCTTTATTATCCAAAAAAGATGTGTATTATATGGTATTGCCTCCCTTTTATAGAATGGAGGAGATGAGAGAGATTAGAATTGAATAATGTTGACTAAAAAATTATATGTATAAGCGGTTTAATCTAACTACAAGCCGACAAGACGCGCGGTTTGGTGCATGGACAAACTGCCCGACAACTATCAGAGGATGACACCAAGCCGCCACAGAGACCGCCAGACTGCCCGAACATCAAGTCGTCAGGGAGAGATTGGCAGACCGCCCGGACTACAATCCGCCAGAACCAAACCGCCAGACCGCACGATCTCTATTCTGCAATAGGGTTGGAGCAAGTGGGGGGCGAGTGGGGCTGGTCAGCTTGCACTTGCCCCAGGAAGGTTGGGAAATAACAGGCGAGTGGGGCAGGCCGGGCTGGCACTCGCCCAGGGCTGTGGGTGAGGCGGCGAGTGCTAGCTCCTTCAAGCACTCGCCGCCCCCAGCGAGCGGAGGTTTTAGGGGGGCGCTCTCCCGAGTCCCTTTTGATATGTTTTCACCATTTTGCCCCCGCTGGTTTGTCTGTAGCCAGTTAGAACAACGGAGTTGCATTGTTGGCAGACTCAGTTGTGCTGAACATAGCTATTCAAAATAGCAGAGGTTGGCTATTTGCAGGCCGTTTTAAAAAATCTATAAATAGATCCAAGGGGGTACCTCAGAAAGCATGCTCACGTGTGCCCCGATCTTCTCGCACTTTCTGAGGTACACTTAGCTCGACACTTGGCTAGGGAGGGGAAGCGCTCTAAGATCTTCTAGTTGTGTGGTGCGACCTCCACGCTGAGCCCTTGGGTCTGTCCCTTGTTCTTTTTTCCTTTGTTGTTTAGATCGTGGGAGAGAAATAAGTGTGCGATCACTCCTTCCCCATGGGTGAACACCACAGAGATCGTGTTTTCGGTTTCAACATTTTGGTGCGGGGAGGGTGGAGCGTGGTCAACACAAAAATCTTCAGCAAGCTCGATGATTGGAGGAGAAGGGCAGGTTCCGACATGGCCAACTCGCCACACCCTCCCCCTCTCGCCATGGTGGGGATGTTTGAAAAATTCAGGTAGGAGGTGCTCAACCTCGTTAGGTTCGCACTCGACGCGCGTGCCGAGTGCTTGATGCCAGTAGTTCCAGTTGTCGCTACGCCGATTTTGGGCGAGGACGATCCTGGCAGCCGATCTGGGAAGAATGTTTTAGAGGAGGGGAGAGGGTGTGAGCTCCCCGGGCAATTGCTTTTCCCAGTCTCAGTGAGCGGAGGACGGTTCGGCGAGATGGGGGTGCGAGACCCTCCGGCTCGCCTAGTAGGGGGATGCAGTCCCTTCATCGAGTTGGTATCTTTTACCCCAGTTCCAGAGGGGTTCAGGGAGCCGGAGATGTCCTACTATACTGGGAAGGATGACCCGGTCCAACACATCCATTGGTTCGAAAATGTGGTGTCGATAAGGCAGATGTTCGATGACTTCAAATGCAGACTCTTCGCCATCACCCTCAAG
The DNA here is from genome assembly GCA_039583875.1 of Platanthera guangdongensis. Taxonomy (NCBI): domain Eukaryota; kingdom Viridiplantae; phylum Streptophyta; class Magnoliopsida; order Asparagales; family Orchidaceae; genus Platanthera; species Platanthera guangdongensis. Next base: position 67,678,896 of record CM077166.1, on the reverse strand, counting down.
GAGAAGGCGAGGGAGTTGTTCCACCAGCTACCAGCCAACTCGATCTGCTGCTTCGAGGATCTGCATCGTGGGTTTATGTTGAGGTTCACCACTTCCAAGAAAAAGAATAAGGAGTCAGAGTACCTATTCCACATAAAGCAGGGGGTGAACGAGACCTTGGCGAGCTATGTGGACTGGTTCTAGGAGTGGGTCACCCTGGTCCAGCAGATGCCAAATCATACCCTGATGATGGACTTCACCTTGGGGATGCAATAAGGGTTTTTCAGGATGGAACTGAAGAGAGTGTCGCTCCTCTCCTACGAGGAGAGGATGGAAAGGGCGGCAAAAGAAGTTGACGGGGAGGCGTCAAAACCCGAGTTTGCGAAGAAGTTGTCCAGGTGGACCACGGAGGAGGAGAAGGGGCCAGGAGGTGGCCAGGGGCATGATGTGAGGAGAGCTGAACATCAGTAGGTGGAGTAGCAGCAACAATAGCAACATCGCAGGTGGGGCCGATTGGAGACGAACAACCAGCTCAGCTGGAAGCAGCTGGAGTGGCAGGACCAAGGTCGGCAGTGAGGTTTGCATGGAGGAGACTACTGCTAGGGGGGCCAGGGTCAGTTCTACCACCCTGGCAGAAGGCAGGGTCAGAGGACCCCCCCTCCCTGATCAGCACCAGGCTATGACAATAGCCATGCAGAGGAGGGGTCAGCAGAGGAGAAGGGGGGATGTCAGGGTGGAGTTACCCTATTGTGACTTCCACTAGGAGGAGAGGAATGCTACCGCCACATTCCGAGAGTTCCTTGTATTGAGAGGGAACAGGGAGAAGCAGCAGCAGCAGGACCATCAGGAGGTGCAGATCGAGGAAGTCCTACCTCAGGCAGAGGAGGACAGGTGCGAGGACTGGGCCGATGTGGGAGCCCGAGGTTGGATCAGAGTGATCCATGGTGGTGGGGGTGGGGGTTGAGGACTCCCGGAAGGCCATCCTCCACACTATGTTCGGAAGGAGCTTTGGCTCCACATCCCAGACCCACCCCTGGAGGAGAGGATCACCTTCTCAATGAGTGACTATTGTTATTACTGTTATGATCTCCAAGTGATCAAGCATGTAGCCTCACTGCCAACTCAGTGTGAGCCTATCAGGGTTGCACATAAGATTGTGGAGAAATTGGGAGATTGAATCTGTATAGTTTAGCTCATATGATGAGCAAAAGAGACTGAAATATTCTAACGCAAAAGCGTTGAGTGCGGTGACACCGGTCAACGCTTTCGTCGAGTTAACTGTTAACTCGTCGAATAATGGCATTGAGTGTGTTGAGTTGACTCACTGATGTGTCAAGTATCAAGTGTTGATTCGTCGACTGGCGGACTTAAGCATTGAGTGTGTTGAGTCCACTGAGCGATTCGTCGAGTAAAGTAGTTTACTTGACGAGTCTTGGTCTTAGGCGTTGAGTGCACTCAACGCCTTCGTCAAGTAAAGGGTTTACTTGGCGATTCTGGCACTTAGGCGTTGAGTGTATTGTATTCACTCAACGTCATTCATTATTATGACAATTGGTGCAGAGATCGTCGTGCTGAGTTTGACGAATGACGTTCGACGTTCTGGCCATTGACGCAGAGTTTGTCGAGCTGAGTTCGACGAATGACATTCGACGTTCTAGATTTTGGCGCAGTGTTCGTCGAGCTGAGTTCGACGAATGACATTCGACGAGCTAAGTTCGACGAATGATGTTCGATGTTCTGGCCTTTGATGCAGAGTTCGTGGAGCTGAGTTCGTCTAGCTGAGGTCAACGAATGCTCGTACCGAGTCAAATGTTAACTTGCTGAATTTTTTGAATGAAAGTTTTGGGCCTGCGGATAGCGACGAGAGTTGTTCTATTTATCTCCTGGAGTATAAATAGGAAGTTTAGGGTTTTCTATTCACGGTTCCTTTTTCTTTCTATCTAAGCACACAAGCTGATACTGTGCAATAAGAATATAACCCTATAAACCCGATGGAAGCGTTCCGACAATCCCTTCGCCGATCCCAATCCCGATCCCTATGAGTGTCGCCGCCGCCTCTCCTACAACAGATCTAGTAGTTTGTGGAGACGTTGTGGTGTCCTCTCCCGACCAAGTGCTTGTGTGACAAGTTGCTATGGATTCTCCCGATCGTGTGGATTTCTTGTAGAGGCGCAGATATACTTTCTACGCTCAAGACTGTTGGAGCATGCGTTCCGCGCTTCTTAGTTTGAGAATAACAAATCCCGGATGTATTTGATCTTGGTATGTGTTTTAAATGTGCAGGGACAATAGCATTTTTATGTACAAAAGAAAGGCTGAGCATGACATTGATGAAAAGGAAAAACGCGCTATCACTGGCGATAACGATACTGCGGGCGATAGCATAGTCAGTTCCTGCTGACGTCAGCCTTAATCCGCACGTTGCCGCGCACGAAGTCAGTCACGATCAGCGATATCGCGGGGCGATACCGATGTCGCCGAGCGATATCCCACGATCGTCACGTTCTCCGCTCAGATCTGAAAATCAGCGCGACGTGTGCCACGTGTCAAGCAACGGAGAGTTATCACTATCGCGGGGCGGTAACGCTAACGCCGGCGATAGCGTGAAATGATATATACGACCAAAAATTTCAGGGAAGAGTTGGATCGTGCAGAGCTTTGTTTTCCCAGAGAATTTTCAGAGCCTTCATCTCCGTTTCCAGACGAACTCCCTTGGTCCGTTGAAATCTCAAGAGCGAAGGAGATACGACCGTGTGTTCAAGATTGGAGATCTTCTCGTTGGTCCATCATCATCTTCAGAGCTCGTGATTTTGAGGGAGTTTTTAAGTTTCACTATTGTACTTTCATTTTCATCTTTTATCTTTGTAATTGGGTAGGGAAAATCATCACCTTGTGTGTGGTGTCTAAGTCCGTGTGTGGCTTAGGGGAAAATCACCACCTTGTGTGTGGTGTCTAGGTCCGTGTGAGGCTTAGGAGTAAATCGCAGCGAGTTGTGCAGCGTCTAGATCATAGGTTTGATCTAGGGGGAGGCTAGTAGGCATATCTAGGGAGATATTGACTATAGCCTACCAGTTCTTGGGAGAAGGATCGGTGAAAAACAAAGCTAAAAACTATTATCGTTGTAAGCCTTGATTTCAAGCTTTATTGGAATCATTTTACATATTCGTTTTGAAGAAGTATAATATTGTTATTCATTTCATTGATCTGTCTCATTCATAGTAGCTAGTCTTTTATTTTATAAAAAGTAAAAAAAAATTTAAAGAGCCCTTATTCACCCCCCCTCTAAGGGCGCCACAAGATCCTACAAGTGGTATCAGAGGTTGGTTATTTCTAATACGGTTTCACCACCAGGAATTATGGCGCAGCATGACCATGCTTTCTCTGAGGGGCAAGGAATTAGCAGACCTCCATTATTCACTGGATCTGACTATAATTACTGGAAAACTAGGATGAAGTGTTTTCTTATTTCCCTTGATATTGAGGTTTGGAATATGGTAGAGACTAATTATGTTCATCCCACTTATACAGTAGGCAATGTAGAAATGGAAAAACCAAAAGATAAATGGGATGATCAAGATAAACTAAGATGCAAAAATAATGCAAAAGCTATGAATGCATTATTTTGTGCACTAGATAGGACTGAATTTAATAGAACGTGTGCTTGTAGTAATGCTTATGAGATTTGGAATTTACTTGAAGTAACTCATGAAGGTACCTCGCAGGTGAAGGACTCGAAGCTGTTTCAACTTGAATCGGAATTTGAGAAGTTTAGGATGGAAGTGGATGAGGACGTAGACTCAATGTACACCAGATTCACCAAGATAGTGAATGACTCAAAAGTACTTGGAAAAATTTTTTCAAATGGTGATTTGGTGAGAAAACTTCTTAGATCTCTCCCCCCTAAGTTTAATCCCAAAGTGACGGCTATTTCTGAATCTCATGATCTTAAATCTCTGAATATTGAAAGCCTGATTGGGAACTTGAAAACTCATGAAGTTGAATTAAAAATTCACCAACAAGAGTACATGGAGCCTAAGAAGAAGGGGTTGGCTCTAAGATCTAAGAAAGAAGAATGCAGTAATTCTGAGGATGAAGAAGATGATGAGGAGAGTCTTTTTGTAAGAAAGTTTAAAAAATTTATGAGAAATCCGGAGAGGAGAAATGCTTTTAAAAAGTACTTTAAGAAGGAGACGTTTAGAAAGAAAAAACAAAAGGATGACGACGATGAGGAGGAAGAGAGACCCCCACCGGAGTGCTATCATTGCAGGAAGTTAGGACACATTCGAAGCAAGTGTCCAAAGTACTTGAAAGAACTTAAGGAAAAGAAGCACAAAGGGAAGAAGAAGGTCCTGAAGGCTGAAACATGGGATGATACTACTTCTGATGGTGCAAGCAGTTCAAGCTCAAGCGAGGAGGAGGAGGCCAATATGTGCCTAATGGGAAAAAGCATCACATCTGATGACGAGTGCAGTGTCCAAAGCGACACTGAGGTAACTCCTCCAACTTATGATGAATTATTTTCTGAATTTTTAAATACTTGCAAATATCTTGAAAAAAGCTTAAAAGATAATGATATTCTTAAAACTGAAAATAAAGTTTTAATTAAAGAAAACAAAAAATTGTTAAATGAAAATAAGACTATTGGAAAAGAAAAAGTCTCTTATCAAGAGTGTGATCACTTTATGGGAAGAATAAAAGAACTTGAAGAATCCCTTTCCAAATCTCATTCAGAAATAAAAATTCTCAATAAAAAGAATGAGATTGTAGAGAGAGATCTGAAATCTTCTATTTCCAAAGTCTATGAAGGAAAGAAAGCTTTTGAACGTAGATGTGTAAATCTAGTATCCGAGAACAATGAAATGAGAAAGCAGATTCATGACCTAACACTAGCCATGAAAAAATTTGGTTTGGGCCAAAGATCACTGGATATGATCTTAGGTTACCAATGTCACGGATCTGGAAGGTTTGGACTCGGATACACGACTGGAAGCTATCGCCCGGCGATAGGTACTACCGCCGGCGATAGCGAGAAATCCAGAAAGTCAAATTTTAAAAATTATGATAATGGAAAATTAACTGATGCTACCTTTTCTCACAGTAAAAGTCCAGAGAAGTTATATTCTTATTGCTACATTACATGTGCCAAATGCAATAGATTTGGTCACACCACGGACTCGTGCTGGAAGAAAGGAAAAAGTAAAATTAAGCAAATCTGGATGCCTAAGGCCTCTACCTATACTATGGGTGGAACCACTTGGGTAGCCAGATCTTTACTCACATCCTCTTTCTAGGTGTGTTGGCAGGCTAAGGACAAAGAAGACGTGTGGTACTTGGACTCAGGGTGTTCAAAGCACATGACGGGCAATAAAGAGAAGTTTCTTAGCCTGGAGATGAAGAAAGGAGGAGTCGTTACATTTGGAGATAATGGTAAAGGAAAAATCATTGGCATCGGTGTTGTGGGTAACGACAGTTTTTCAATTTCAAATGTTTTGTTAGTAGAAGGTTTAAAACATAATTTGATTTCTATTAGCCAACTATGTGATAAGGGATTAAATGTTCTGTTTGAATCTTCTACAAATTTATGCAAAATCATTGATTCCAAAACAAATGAAATTGTTTTTACCGCCCCTAGATGTCATAACGTATATATGATTAAATTTTATGATTTTTCAAATTCTACTTTAAAATGTTTTTTATCAAAAAATGATGAGTTAGAATTATGGCATAGGCGACTTGGACATACTAGTGCAAAGTTAATTAAAAAACTTTCAAAAGATAAATTAATAAAAGGTTTACCACTGCTAGATGGAAATTTGCCTTCATTATGTGAGCCTTGTCAAAAAGGAAAATTTACAAAATCATCTTTTAAAAGTAAAAATATTATTTCTACAACTAGGCCACTCCAATTAATTCATATGGATTTATTTGGGCCAATCACTATTTCTAGCTTAGGAGGTAGAAAGTATACATTTGTATTGATTGATGATTATTCACGTTTTTGTTGGACTTTGTTTCTAACCTCAAAATCCGATGCGTTTTCAGAATTTTCTAAATTGTGTTTGCGTATTCAAAATGAATTTGAATTAAAAATTAAACGCATACGTTCGGATCATGGAGGAGAATTTGAAAATGAAAAGTTTATTTCTTTTTGTACGGAGTTAGGAATTAAACATGAATTTTCCGCTCCACGCACACCACAGCAAAATGGTGTAGTGGAGAGGAAAAATAGGATTCTTCAAGAGCTAGCCCGTACGATGTTATCTGAATTTTCTTTACCAAAATCTTTTTGGGCTGAAGCGGTGAGTACTGCATGTTATGTAATTAATAGAGTAATGCTTCGCCCTATTTTAAAAGTAACTCCTTATGAATTAATTTTTAATAAAAAACCAAGTGTTTCTTATTTCAAAGTTTTTGGGTGTAAATGTTTTATTTTAAATTCTAAAGATTCCTTAGGAAAATTTGATGAAAAATGTGATGAAGGAGTTTTCATTGGGTATTCTTCAACTAGTAAAGCTTATAGAATTTTTAATAAACGAACAAAAATAGTTGAAGAATCTATTCATGTTAGGTTTGATGAGGTTGTTCCATGTGTAGATAAGAAAACTACAGGAAAAGAAGATACACCCCTTCCTTTGATGGAAAATGATGATGAAGAACTTGAAAGGAATGAAGAAGGAAAAGAAGAAGAAGAAAGAGAACAACATGTCCCTCCAAGGGAATTGATATTTTCAAAGGATCATCCGAAGGAGCTTATTATTGGAGATCCACAAAAAGGGGTAAGTACTCGTTCTTCTTTACATGTTTTATTTTCAAACCTTTGCTTTGTCTCTGAAATAGAACCAAAAGATGTTTCCACCGCTTTAAATGATGAATTTTGGTTTTTAGCTATGAACGAAGAACTTAATCAATTTGAACGTAATAAGGTTTGGAATCTTGTAGAACGACCCAAAAATCATCCTGTAGTTGGAGTAAAGTGGATTTTTAAAAATAAATTGGATAGCGATTCTAGAATTGTTAGAAATAAAGCCAGATTAGTTGCCAAAGGTTATGCACAAATTGAAGGGGTAGACTATGATGAAACTTTTGCACCCGTTGCTAGACTAGAAGCGCTTAGGATATTTCTTGCATTTGCTTGCTTTAAAAGATTTAAATTATATCAAATGGATGTCAAAACTGCATTTTTAAACGGGTATATAAAAGAAGAGGTTTATGTAGAACAACCCCCTGGCTTTATTAATGAAAAATATCCAAATTATGTTTATAAATTAGATAAAGCACTTTATGGGTTAAAACAAGCGCCTCGTGCTTGGTACGATCGTTTAACTCAATACTTATTGAAGCACGATTATAAAATGGGAAGTGCCGATTCTACACTCTTCATTAAGCAAATTGATCATGATTTAGTTATTTTACAAATTTATGTTGATGATATAATTTTTGGAGCCACTAATGAAGAGTTATGTAATGAAGTAGTTCAAATTATGAAAAATGAATTCGAAATGAGCATGGTAGGAGAACTTTCATATTTTCTAGGTTTTCAAATTACGCAAAAACATGATGGTATTTTTATTTGTCAATCCAAGTATATTCATGATATGTTAAAAAGATTTGGATTTGACAACCTTAAACATGCAAATACTCCTATGAGCGCTTCATTGAAATTGGGAAAAGATGAAAGTGGTATTTCAATTGACCAAACCCTTTATAGAAGTATGATTGGGTCTTTATTATATTTAACTTCTTCTAGACCCGATATTATGTTCGCCGTTTGTTTATGTGCTAGGTTTCAAGCTAATCCAAAAGAATCACATTTAAAAGCGGTGAAACGTATATTTAGGTACCTTATAGGAACATCTAAACTAGGCTTATGGTATCCTCATAATGACTCTTTTATTTTACATGGCTATTCTGATTCTGATTATGCGGGGTGTTCATTAGATCGAAAGAGCACAAGTGCCACTTGTCACTTTATCGGCCCAACACTTATTTCTTGGTCGAGTAGGAAACAGAACTCTGTTGCCCTCTCCACTACTGAGGCCGAATATATTGCACTTGGTAGTTGTTGTGCTCAAGCACTTTGGATGACACAAACACTAGAAGATTTTGGCGTATACCAAAATAATGTTGAATTAAAATGTGATAGCAAAAGTGCTATCGATTTAACAAACAATCCCGTATTACATTCTAGATCCAAACACATAGATGTTCGTCATCATTTTATTAGGGATCACATAAAGCAGGGCCATATTAAAATAAATTTTATTGGAACCGATTCTCAAATAGCAGATATTTTCACCAAACCACTTAATGATTCACGCTTTTCAATGTTAAGACTAGAACTTGGAATCTTAGAATTATAAATAAAATTTAAGAACTAGCAAACACATATAAATAACAGAAAACATAACATAAAACTGGGCAGTACATAGGATAACACTGAAACAGAAAGTACAAACAACAGAACCACAAATTAAAAGAGTTTCACTATCGCCAGGCGACAGCACTATCGCCGGCGATATCACAGATACATTACACCATAAGATATTACATCACTGATCATAAACAATCACTCATCCATGTTCTCTTCAGCAGACACATTCACATCTTCACTGGAAGTCGGAGTTGGTTCTCTAGGCCTTCGCGTCCGCCTTATTGAATGTCGTGGAGGATCCTCGACTGGACTCCCCCATTCTCGTTCTTCTTCCGGAGTTGGCTTTAATTTCAGCCCCTTTACCAGAAATTTCATGAATTTGCGAAAACCGGAATGACTACGCCTTTGTTCCTCTTTCATCTGCTCCACAGTCTCTCTTAAATCCTCAATAGATTCATGCAAAGAACCACCCCTTTGGAGTGGTTGTCTTGATGACGAGGCAGCCCTAGGAGATGGACCTCTAGCTGGTTCTACGGTATGTATCGCCGGGATACAATCATCAATGTAGAACTCCTGATCTATCCAATCATATTTCTGATATACTATCCTTTGAATAACACTTCCTAATGGAAGTGTATTCAGTTTCCTCCTAAGGGGATGTTTCATTTTATATGTATATCGTATGATGGATAACACAAAATCGGCCACGTCAAACTTGACTCTCTCTAATACATAATACGTCACTAAGCTCAATTGAGCCGTGATCTTCCTTGTGTCACCGGATTTCAACATAACTGTGTTCCTTAATATGTCTTGAATCACAAATGCATCGCGAGAGAGTGATGAGATGTCTTGAATCAAACTCCTATTTTCTTTTCCATGAAGGACTTGGTTCAGAATACTCCAATCACGATCCTTATGGTAATTCTCTACAATATCAATAACATGATCCTCACAAGTGGCAAGACTATACTCTCGTCTCAAATCAGCATGAGTGATATCTATTTGCGCTCCTTGGATTCGAGACCTTACTCCTCCATTCAACCCAGTATATTTAGGGTCTTCCAAATTATTATAAAAATCTCTTACGAAGATGGAGCTAAACGTGTTCGGTACAATGAGAGACATTATACCTGACTCAACAAGTAGTTCATAGATATGTGGTGGCAGTGATTCATCCAAAAGTTTCGCAATCCCAACTGACGCATTCTCAATCCCCGGGTATGTTTGATATGATGCATGAGGATTGCGGCTGGTACTCTTTCTTGCGCGTGATGATGATGCCATTTCCTGAAAACATAATTAAATATCGTGTTAACTCAAAAAAAAATTAAAATTTCCAAGTTTTCCTCTGTCGCCGGCGACAGCACTACCGCCGGGCGATAGTAGAAAAACCTCTTTTTTGAAATAACCGGCATATTTTCTCTCTTAGGTTCAGAAAAATTACTAAACTTTCATACATCTCAAAGATCTATAACCTATAACTCGTTTTTTGAAAGGATTTTGAATCAAAATGGTATGTTCTTCAAAAATTTTTCTCTTCACAAAATCTATGACCAAAATCGAATTTTTTTCCTAGATCTATCTCCTTTCATGCTATAGATTGCAGATCTATATTTTTTTTGAAGAAAAACATCACCATAAAGAGGGATCTAGGCCTTACCTTTTGGAGTTTTGAGGGTTTCCGCTGAAGAAGACAATGCCAAACAGCCCAGGGTCGGTCAAAGCAGGAAATGAGTCAGCCCCCTTCGGTTTTTTCACCTTTAATATCAAAAACCGCTATCGTCGCGCGGTAGCGCTACCGCGGGCGATAGTGATTTCTTTTAGCCATTTTCCAAAAACAAATTCTACCAATTTTTTAAAACCCTGTTTCTAGTATTATCGTAAAGTTTTGGATGCTTATCAGAATACAATACATAGTACCTATGTGATTATTAGTTTATCAGTTGTTTGAACATTGTTTTTAACTTGTCGTACTCTTGATATCTACCTGTATCATTGATGACTGGAACTTGAATAGACTTGTTTCCGCATGCCTCTAAGTATGAGTAATATTTTATGCTTGATAATGTGCTCACACTGACACGAGCTGATATTTACACATCCTTAAGTTTCTTCTTACATGCTATTGGTTTGTTTCAAAGATTCGCATACAACGCTAACATTCTCATTTATGAGTCATTCACATTGATTTTCCAAACTGATGGCCATTCTGAAAAAATTTTTTTGGGGTTTGCAATACAAGTGAATTCGGAGTCCTAAGTCAAAGTTTCTTAAAACATGAATGCAAAATATTTAAAAAAAAAACAAAAACACTATTCCATGACTAGGATACTCCAATCAAGCTCTACTCACCCTCCTGATAAGTCTTAATGAGCATTGTGAGGTTGAGCACCTTGACAAGGATTGTAAAGTGTCTTGTGCAAACCCACTTGGCCATTGTTTTAAAAAGAAAAATCTTTATGACATGAGCTTATCTATGTAACGGTGTTAGTTTCTTGTATCCATATCTTGCAAACCTTCCTGTAACATTATTTCTTAAGGAATATGTATACTAAATCACTCTTCACATGTACACAACATTATCACTTATAAAATTTCTTCTCATGAGAATTGGACCGGTCATAGTTCTTCTCTTCCATTTCATCAATTTTCCTGTTTTCGATATCTTCACCTGACAATTTTTCAATGTTTCAATTCAACTCTTAAATTAATTTTTTCCATAGCCTATTTTTTTGATAACCTTCCAAATCTTCAAGTAACACTATTCCATGTTTTTTTTTCAGTCTCTATCATACTACTCGTGTTTCTCCATTCTATTTCTACTCACTCAGCTTCTTTCAGCTTCCGCATCTCCGCCTCGTTTTCTTTCCACCATCTTTTGCTAATACCAAAAGGGGGAGATTCAGTACGAAATAAATTGATTGGTACATTTAGGGGGAGTACCTATTTCTTACCTATTTCTTTTAATTGATTAGTACATTTAGGGGGAGTACCTATTTCTTCTTTTTGAATAGGGGGACAATATAGGGGGAGCCACATTTCTTAAATGAGGAGTTTAATTCATATTGATTATTCAAATTGTTTCACATTCTCCTGATCTCATGCAATTTCTTTCTTAGTGGATTTGTTATTATCAAAAGGGGGAGATTGTTGGAGCATGCGTTCCGCGCTTCTTAGTTTGAGAATAACAAATCCCAGATGTATTTGATCTTGGTATGTGTTTTAAATGTGCAGGGACAATAGCATTTTTATGTACAAAAGAAAGGCTGAGCATGGCATTGATGAAAAGGAAAAACGTGCTATCACTGGCGATAACGATACCGCGGGCGATAGCATAGTCAGTTCCTGCTGACGTCAGCCTTAATCCGCACGTTGCCGCGCACGAAGTCAGTCACGATCAGCGATATCGCGGGGCGATACCGATGTCGCCGAGCGATATCCCACGATCGTCACGTTCTCCGCTCAGATCTGAAAATCAGCGCGACGTGTGCCACGTGTCAAGCAACGGAGAGTTATCACTATCGCGGGGCGGTAACGCTAACGCCGGCGATAGCGTGAAATGATATATACGGCCAAAAATTTCAGGGAAGAGTTGGATCGTGCAGAGCTTTGTTTTCCCAGAGAATTTTCAGAGCCTTCATCTCCGTTTCCAAACGAACTCCCTTGGTCCGTTGAAATCTCAAGAGCGAAGGAGATACGACCGTGTGTTCAAGATTGGAGATCTTCTCGTTGGTCCATCATCATCTTTAGAGCTCGTGATTTTGAGGGAGTTTTTAAGTTTCACTATTGTACTTTCATTTTCATCTTTTATCTTTGTAATTGGGTAGGGAAAATCATCACCTTGTGTGTGGTGTCTAAGTCCGTGTGTGGCTTAGGGGAAAATCACCACCTTGTGTGTGGTGTCTAGGTCCGTGTGAGGCTTAGGAGTAAATCGCAGCGAGTTGTGCAGCGTCTAGATCATAGGTTTGATCTAGGGGGAGGCTAGTAGGCATATCTAGGGAGATATTGACTATAGCCTACCGGTTCTTGGGAGAAGGATCGGTGAAAAACAAAGCTAAAAACTATTATCGTTGTAAGCCTTGATTTCAAGCTTTATTGGAATCATTTTACATATTCATTTTGAAGAAGTATAATATTGTTATTCATTTCATTGATCTGTCTCATTCATAGTAGCTAGTCTTTTATTTTATAAAAAGTAAAAAAAAATTTAAAGAGCCCTTATTCACCCCCCCTCTAAGGGCGCCACAAGATCCTACAAAGACTCTAGGCGCTGTGTGGCCGGCCCGATTCTTTTGGAGCATCTAGGTTGAGTTCTGACTCAATCCCTCAAAGGTAATTTTATTACAGCATGCTTTACTTCTTGATTCATGAATATTATCAGATCCAAACTCGTTTGGGTTTTTTCTTGTCCTTATTTCCGCTGCGTGCACAATTGTTGTGTCATCCCCCAAAACCCAACAGTGGTATTAGAGTCAGGTTGCCGACAATATTTATTATTTCAGAAGTTGCTAAATTCATGACGTGTAGATTTGGAGATTTAGAAGTGTTCTAAATGCCCAAATCTAGTCTTGGATCTTTCCAAGAATTCTTGTGATTTCTTCGAAGTTTACTACTTAACAGTAACCGTCACTTTGTTGGTCTGTGAAACTAAGCATGAGTTAGATTTTGAATATCACATAAAGTGACAAGCTTGTCTACTTTGTAAGTGGAGTTGTTGTTGCTCATGTCCAGTGCATGTAGGTCTGAAGATTTGGACTTATTCTAGATGTTCAGACTTAGCCCAGTTCATCAAGTGTTGATGATTCTTGTACACATCTGTGATGCATTTGGATTATGCTTGTTGAATTTTATTATGCTTGATGTGCACATTGGTTAGGTGTTAACCATGATTAAAGAGTTAATCAGTTATCTAAAATCACTTAAACAATATTAAGTATTCAGATGCCTTCCGATGGAAGACACTCTTCCTCCCTCGATCGATGAAGTGTGGGCTTGCCAAAGCAAGGTGCATTAGTCTATCTTGGTGAGGGTGGGAGCGGATAATTGTGATATCCCACTGTCGACATCAGGTCTAGCTTAGCTGGGTGACTTCCAAGGTTGAGTGACCAGAGGCATGTGGTTGGCATGCACCATATGATGGATGCGAATACAAAGTTATTCACCAGCCATACAAGAATTGCATAGTGATGATATTGGCAAGCGTTGCCTACCTAAATAGCTGCATTGTGAGAGAAAAGTCAAAGCTAACTCATAGTGTTAGTGAAATATGGATCTTCTCCACTAAGAGTGTTACTCGCCAAACTCTTCGAATTGCTATCGAGGGTTTTCAGTTTGATAAAAATAGTGGGAGCTTTTGATTAAAGTCCTAGTTGAAAGATAAATTGTATTTTGAAATGTGGTGCTAATTTTCTTTGCTTGTATTCTTATAGAATTTCCATGGCAAGTGGTTCACACTCCACCCTGTCCCTTAGAGTGATCCTTGATAATGACAAGCTGAGTGGTACAAATTATTTGGACTGGTCAGAAACCTGAGAATTATCCTCAGGCAAGAGCGGAAGCTCTATGTTTTGGAAGAGGTATCCCCTGATGAGCCTGTCGGGAATGCACCCCGTGTTGATAAAAATGGTTATAAGAAGTAACTTGACGACTCCTTAGACGTCGAATGTCTCATGTTAGCGACCATGAACTTTGAGCTTTAGAAGCAACATGATAACATGGGTTGCAAGGACATTGATGAGCATCTCAAGAAAATATTTCAAGGACAAGCACGTCAAGAGAGATTCGACGTCACCAAGGCATTGTTCCAGTGTAAGATGGGAGCTCAGGACCTAGTAGGGACTCACGTAGTTAAGATGATTAGGTATATCGAGAACCTTGAAAAACTAGGTTTCCCTCTGGGCCAAGAGTTGGCTACAGACCTGATCCTGCAATCATTGTCGGACAGTTATGAGCAGTTCGTCTTGAACTATAGTATGAATGAAATAAACAAGACACTGCCCGAGCTCCTAGGCATGTTGCGAACTACTGAGAAAAACATGTAGAAGGCCAAGCTTGCTAGCCCCATATTGATGGTACATAATGACAAGGGAAATGCCAAGGGCTTCAAGAAAATGAAGGTGAGACCTAAGTCTGGACTGTAGCCCAAGTCTTCAGCACTAAAAATGAAAGGCTCAAGAAAAGAAGAAAAGTGCCACCACTGTGGCAAGGCTGGTCATTGGAGGAGTTGTCCTTCGTACATTGAGGGTCTATAAAAGATAAGAGGAGGTATGACCTCCACTTCAGGTATATATGTTATAGAGATAAACATTTCTACTCCTTCATCCTGGTTATTAGATAACGGATGTGGTTCTCACATTTGTATAAATGTGTAGGAACTGGGAAGGAGAATATTGCTGAGTAAAGGAGAGGTGGACCTCCGTATTGGAAATGGAGCAAGCGTTGTTGTTGTTGCCGTGGGAGTTTATCATCTCGCTTTACCAGTGGGCTTGTAATAGAACTAGATAATTGTTATTTTGTTCTTTCCATAACTAAAAAATTATATCCATTTCATATTTGGACATGGTGGGTTTTTCTTTTATTATTAAGAATAATTGTTATTCAATTTTTAAGAATGATGTTTGTTATGGTGTAGCCCAAATATTTAATGGTCTGTATGTTTTGAATTTAGACCATCCGATCTATAATATTGAAAATACTAAAAGACTAAGAACAAATAACACAAACCCTACATATCTTTGGCATTGTCATTTGGGCTATATAAATAAGAAATGTATATCCAAGCTCCATTGAGATGGACTGTTTGACTCATTTGATTATGAATCATTTGATAGATGTGAATCTTGTTTGTTAGGCAAGATGACTAAAGTCCCTTTCACTAGCTTCAATGAGAGGGTTGATGATCTCTTGGGTATAATACATAGTGATGTATGTGGACCCATGAGTTCTATGGCTAGAGGTGGGTTCTTCTACTTTATTACATTTACTGATGATTTCAGTAGATACGAATACGTGTATCTTTTGAAGTGCAAATCCGAAACCATTGAAAAGTTCAAAGTGTTTAAAAACGAAGTAGAAAACCAACTGGGTAAAAAGGTTAAAGCACTCCGATCTGATCGAGGTGGCGAATACCTAAGTCGTGAGTTCCGTGATCGTCTAATAGAGTGTGGTATTGTATCACAGCTCACTCCACCTAGAACACCATAGCATAATTGTGTGTCTGAGAGGAGGAATCGTACTATGTTAGACATGGTACGGTCGATGATGAGTCATGCAGATCTGCTAATTTCCTTTTGGGGCTTTGCTCTAGAAACTGCTGCTTTAACATAAAATCATGGACTGGGAAGCGTCCCAGTATGTCTTTCATGAAGGTTTGGGGCTGCGAGGCATACATGAGACGTCAAATGCCTGATAAGCTGGAACACAAATCAGATAAGTGTTATCTTGTGGGGTATCGTAGGGAAACCAATGGGTAATATTTCTACCTACCGTCCGACGTCAAAGTGTTTGTCGCAAGGACTGCTGTCTTTCTTGAGAAAGAGTACTTAAGTAGAAAGACAGCCAGGGTGGAACTTTAAGAAGTTTAGGAACCACAAACAGTGAATGAACCGGAATTGGAACCTGAGTCAGGACTACAAGTAGTTGTAGCTGGAGAACCTGCTCGGGAAAAACAAGTTGCACATAGATCTGGTAGACCAAGATTTGAGCATGAGATATATGAATTTCTCGTGTTTCAAATAGGTAATGTGTTGTTTATGGATCATGGTGATGAGCCTACAACCTACCATGAGGCTATGTGTGAGCCAGAATTCGAGAAGTGGCTTGAGGCCTTGAAATCTGAATTGGACTCCATGTATGTAACCTAAGTATGGACATTGGTGGAACCACCTGAAGGGGTAAGACCAAGAGGGTGCAAGTGGGTCTTCAAGAAGAAGAGTACCATGGATGGGGATGTATAGACATTCAAAGGCCGACTGGTGGCTAAAGGTTTTAAGCAAATTCATGGTGCTGACTATGATTAGACTTTTTCCCCTGTTGTCATGGTTCAGTCCATCTGAATTATGCTTGCTATTTCTGCATATTATGACTATGAGATCTGCCAGATGGATGTCAAAACGGCTTTCCTTAATGGAACTTCCTCGGGGAAGTGTATATGACACAACCTGAGGGTTTTGTATCTCAAGTTGAAGCCACTAAAATATGCAAGCTGCAAAGATCCATTTATGGATTGAAACAGGCTTCTCAAAGTTGGAATCTTCGTTTTTATGAAAAGATCAAAGAGTTTGATTTTATCAAGAATGAGGATGATCCTTGTGTTTATAAATAGAATAGTGGGAGCATTGTAGTCTTCCTGATTTTGTATGTAGATGACATATAGTTGATTGGCAACGACAAACCGATTCTGCAAGTTGTTAAGAACAACCTAGGGGAATGCTTTTCGATGAAGGACTTAGGGGAAGCAACTTATATACTCGGTAGTAAGATCTATAGAAATAGATCGAAGAAGTTGATAGGTTTGATCCAAAGTACGTACATTGACAAGGTATTGAAATAGTTCAGCATACTTGAGTCCAAGAAAGGATTCTTGCCCATATATCATGGTGTGAGTCTCTCTAAGGACCAGTGTCCTAAGTCTTGTGAAGATAAGGACCGCAGGAAGTTGTTTCTATATGCTTCGGCAATTGGGTCAATCATGTATGCAATGTTATGTACTAGACCTCATGTCTCTTATGCTTTGAGCATGACTAGCAGGTATCAGTCTGATGACGGTGAAGGTCACTGGATGGCCGTCAAGAATATCCTCAAGTAATTGCGAAGGACTAAGGATATGTTCTTGGTATTCGGCGGAGAGGAAGAGCTCATTGTAAGTGGTTACACGGATGCTAGCTTCCAAACTGATTGGGATGATTCAAAGTCTAAGTCAGGTTTTGTGTTTTGCCTGAATGGAGGTGCTGTTAGTTGGAAGAGTTCCAAGCAGTATACAGTTGCCGATTCTACTACTGAGGCCGAGTATATTGTCGCTGCAAATGCAACAAAGGAGGCTGTATGGATTAGGAAATTCATCGACGTGTTAGACGTAGTTCCTAGCATTGTTCATCATGTAGATCTCTACAGTGACAACAATGGTGCAATTGCACTTGCTTCGGAACCTAGATCTCATCAGCCCTGCAAGCACATACTCCGACGATTCCATCTAATTCGAGAGATTGTCGATCGTGGAGATGTAAGTATATGCAGAGTGCCGACTGAAGAAAACATTGCGGATCCACTAACAATGCCTTTTGCACAGAGAAAGCATGATGGTCTTGTTAGATCGATGGGTATACGATACCTGAATGATTAACTTTAGTTTGTGTCTTGTCGATTGTATGTTTGTTGGATGTAAAATTTCATTTGATGAATAATAGTACAATTTGCACTTCATTTATATAATTTTGGCAAGCTCTTTTATTATGAATTTATTTCTCTTATGATAGAATAGTTCAATCTAATAAATGCCCTTAGAGTGTTTGCCTCCATAGGTCAAGTAGTGACTTGATGTGAGAACCTATGATTTCAGAAGCTTCATTCTTAAAGTTATCTGGTCGTTGTATCATCTTAGAAGCTAAGGACAATGATGATACCTTTAATACTAGCATGTGCTTTGACTGATGACCCATCCTCGCAGGTCATGATATTGTGATATCAAGTCATCACATGGGTACTTGTTATGAACAAGTTGTACTGGACAGACCCACCGTGAGAATACTTTGTGGATTGTTATATGAACGTGTCACGAGAATGGCTTATGTGGCAATGGTGTTTGTGGTCCTTTAACCTGAATTTGCGGCTTTCATTGAGTGAGGAAGAGCGTGCTTTGATGCCAACAAAAGTCTAGTCTTGAGAAAGTTGGATGATAAAGGTGGTTATTGGGTATGTTACGAATAATTTGGATGTTTGTGTGTAAGCAGAGATGAGATTTTTCCTCCTATATGACAGGAGTTGCATCCATGGGGCCCCTTGATGGAATGGGACTAAGAAGTGCACCACCATGCTTGGTTGAGTCAATATATAATATTGGACTCCCCAATTTTCTACAAGTCCATTCTATATCAAGAAACTGGGATTGAACATTTATGAGTGTGACATGATGTATACCTCTAGTTCTATCCGGATGTAAGGGACGAAGGGACATGATAACACTGTAAGATTGGTCATAATGGCTTTTGAGTTTTATAAACTATTACTGTTTGGGGAGCAATGATGTATTGCTAGATGCCGCTCATTATTTGTGATGCTTTTGTTTGATACTTTCTAGATCAAGTGGGAGACTGTTGGTATCACCATTGTGATCTAGAAAGTAATCGAACATATAGCCTCACTACCAACTCAATATGAGCCTATCAGGGTCCCACATAAGATTGTGGAGAAATTGGGAGATTGGATCTGTATAGTTTAGCTCGTATGATGAGCAAAAGGGACTGAGATATTCTAAGACAAAAGCATTGAGTGCGTTGAGACCAGTCAACGCTTTCGTCGAGTTAAGTGTTAACTCGTCGAATGATGACGATGAGTGTGTTGAGTTGACTCACTGATTCGTCGAGTATCAAATGTTGATTCGTCGACTGTCGCACTTAAGCGTTGAGTGCATTGAGTCCACTCAGTGATTCGTCGAGTAAAGGAGTTTACTTAACGAGTCTGGGTCTTAGGCATTAATTGCGTTGAGTGCACTCAACGCCTTTATCGAGTAAAGGGTTTACTTCCCGAATGTGGCACTTAGGCTCTGTGTGTATTGTATTCACTCAGTGCTATTCAATGTTCTGGCTTTTGGCGCAGAGTTCATCGAGCTGAGTTCAATGAATGATGTTCGACGTTATGGCCTTTGGTGCAGAGTTTGTCAAGCTAAGTTTGACGAATGACGTTCAACATTCTGGACTTTGGCGTAGAGTTCGTCGAGCTGAGGTCGACGAATGACGTTCGACGAATGATGGCCTTTGGCGCAGAGTTCGTCGAGCTGAGTTTGATGAATGACGTCCGACATTCTGGCCTTTGGCACAGAGTTCGTCAAGCAGAGTTCGACGAATGCCCGTACTCAGTCAAATGTTGGCGTGCTGAAGTTTTGGAATTAAAGCTTTGGGCCTGCGTATAGCGATGAGAGTTGTTCTATTTATCTCCTGGAATATAAATAGGAAGTTTAATCTTTTTCTATTCACGATTACTTTTTATTTCTGTCTAAGCGCACGAGTTGATACTGTGTGATAAGAAGATAACCCTAGAAACCAGATGGAAGCGTTCCGTTAATCCCATCGCTGATCCTGATCCCGATCCCGGCGAGTGTCGCCGCCGCCTCTGCTACAATAGATCTAGCTGTGTGTGGAAACGTTGAGTTTCCTCTCCCTACCTTGTGTTTGTGTGACAAGTCGTTATGAGTTCTCCCGATCGTGTGGATTTCATGTAGAGGCGCGGATATACTTTCTGCGCTCAAGACTCTAGCCTCTATGTGGCCGGCCCGATTCTTCTGGAGCATCTAGGTTGAGTTCTGACTCAATCAGTCAAAGGTAATTTAATTACAACATGCTTTACTTCTTGATTCATGAATATTGTCAGATCCAAACTCTTTTGGGTTTTTTCTTGTTCTATTTCCACTACATGCACAAGTGTTGTGCCATCCCCAAAATCCCAACAATGATATGTCAGATCATGAGGATCCCTTCTGCGATGCGCTGGTCATCCAGATCGTGGTTCGGAATTTCACCGTCTCCAGGATCCTCGTCAACAACAGGACATCAGTCAACATCATCTTGAAGAAGGTATTTGACTCAATGAAGGTGGAGGCCAAGAGGGTGTTAGCCTCGGACGGGCCAATGTTTTGATTCTTGGGTGAGAGGAAGGAGGTAGATGGGGGAGTGGGGCTCCATGTTACTCTGGGTGGCAGTCCCGAAATTGCAAGTTCGTCATAATGTACGCCTCTATTAGTTACAATACCATCTTAGGACGGACTCTAACTAGCGACTACTGCTACATCCCCTCATCCTTCCACCAATACTTGAAATTCAACGCCGAATGGATCCAGGTTCGGGTCCGGGGTGACCATAAGGTGCCAAGGGAGCGCTACGTCACCAAAGTAAACTCTATCTCTTGGCAAGAGGGAGCCGATGAGATTGAGCGGAGGATGGAGGAGGAAGAGCAAGAAGTAGGTAGAGTGGATATGGAGGTAGAGAAGAGCCACACCTAGGTGGAGGTGGCGGGGGGAGTCCATGAAGAGCTCGTCGAGGTGATGGCCATGGAGGAGGCTGGGGTCCTTATCCCAGGAGATGGGGACATTGGAGAATGGGGAAAGCATTCTCGTATGGAGGATGCAGAGGAGGTCGTGGAGATGAAAGTTCTCACCTTTGTAGGCAGGGTGGAGAAGGTGCGCTTTAGTGGGGGGCTGACCCCAGTGGATCAGGAGAGGAAGCTGGCATGCATCCATAAGAACATGGACATCTTCGCTTGGAGAGTAATGGAGATGCCAGGGATCTATGTGGACATTACCTGCCACCGCCTCAACCTGGACCCAGAAGCACGCCCCATCCAGCAGAAGAAGAGATCCATCGCGAAAAACCTGGCCGAGCCCATCAGGGAGGAGGTGGCCAAGCTCCTTAAGGCTGGCTTTGTGTCCGAAATTCAATACCCCGGCTCGGTCTCCAATGTAGTCATGGTAAAAAAGAAGACGGCTGATGGAGAATGTGTGTTTATTTCTCTTTTCTTCACAAATCATGCCCCAAATATTGTTACCCCTTGCCTCGAATCGATGTGCTAGTTGACTCAGTCGTCGGTTTTCCTGTAATGAGTTTTTTAGATGCTATCTCAGGTTACCATCAGATCAGGATGCACCCCCTGATATAAAAGATGCCTCCTTTATCATTGGGGATGGGTGCTAATGCTATAAGATGATGCCTTTTGGGCTGAAAAATATAGGGGAGTCCCACCAAAAGATGATGGATCGGGTCTTCTAAGAGTAGAAGGGGAGTAATCTCGAGGTGTATGTGGATGACCTGATGATCAAGAGTGAGGGGTGGACTCCTACCTCCAGGACCTAAAGGAAACCTATAGCACCTTTCGTAAATACAAGATGAGGCTGAACCCCCTTGAAATGTGTTTTCAGGGCCAGCAGGGGAAAGTTCTTGGGCCATCTTCTCACTCTGGCGTGGGTGGAGCCAAATCCAGAGAAGGTCAAGGCTATCATGGAGTTGGGGTCGCCTCATAATGCTAAGGAGGTGCAACAGTTGACAGGAAAGTTGGCAGTGCTAAGCAGGTTCCTTTCCCGGGCTGGGGAGAAGTGCTCTCCCTTCTTCGAAGCATTAAGGGGAGACAAGAAGTTCGAATGGACTGGGGAATGCAAGGATGCATTCCAGGCCATGAAGAGGCATTTAACTCAGGCCCCCTGCTCCAAGGGACAAAGGAGGGGGATAACCTATCTTTATATCTCGAGGTCAGAGCGGAGGCCTTGTGCTCCATCCTGGTTCGGGAAGAGGGGAAGAAGCAACTGCCTATATACTACGTAAGTCAGGTCCTGAGGACGGCAGAGATCCGTTATCCCATCTTGGAGACGCTGGCCTTTGATTTTGTCATCTCGGCTCAGAAGCTTCGACCCTATTTATAGGCACACTCCATCCGAGTGGTGACTAACCATCCCCTCCGCAACATCTTCGAGGGGGTGGAACTTTCGCGCTGATTGGCCAAGTGGTCGGTGGAGCTTAGTGAGTTCGACATCTCCTGTGTCCCCCGCCTCTCGATCAAGGCCCAAGAAATGTCCGACTTTCTGGCTGATTATGTGGCCGTGGTGTCGAAGGCAGAACTCACTCACCTTGTTTCCTGGAAGGTGATGGTCGATGACACGTTAGGAAGACATTTCTTGGTGGTGTGGTTGATCTTTGAAAGCCCTCAGGGAATGAAGATCGAGTAGACGGTGGTGGTTCACTTTCCCATCAATAACAACCAGGCCGAGTATGAGGTCGTGATAGCAAGATTGCGCCTAGCTAGGGAGCTAGGGCTGCAAGACGTGGAGTTCCTCACCGACTCCATGGAGGTGTCCTCCCAGATCAATGGGAATTTGAGGTAAGAGAGCACACTTTCCAGTTATACTTGGCAAAGGTGAGGGGGGTCATTGCTATGTTCCAAATCTTCTCCATCCGACATGTGTCACCGGAGGAGAATGAGCAGGTTGATCAACTAGCCAAGCATGGTCCCCGGGTGGGGGGGGGTACCATCATCCACCTGTTCCGTCCATCCATCTAAGAAGGGGGGCTGATTGAGGTGGACCAACACCCCTCATGGGTGGATCCTTTCGCAACATTCCTATCCACCGGGGAGTTCTAGGAAAGGATAGACAAGAAGAAGTTCAAGCACAAGCCGGCGTATTATCTCATGCGTGATGGGCAGTTGTACAGGAAGACTGTCTGGGATGCTGGCACGTTGTGTGGCCAAGAGCGAGGTTCAAAGGATCCTGGAGGAGGTCCATTCAGGAGAGTGCGGAAGCCACTCGGGGAGCAAAACTTTGGAGGGAAGAATAGTCCGGCAAGGGTACTTCTGGCCGATCCTAAGCTGTGATGCCGTATAATTTATAATGAAATGCCATAAGTGCCAGCTGTTCGCCCCCCTCCAACTTCAACTAGCTCAGCGACTCAGGAGTATCACGACCCCCTAACCCTTAGCCATTTGGGGAATAGATTTAGTAGGGCGTTTCCCCCAGGATAGCGGGTAGAGGAGGTTCTTTCTTATCATGATAGACTACTTTTCTAAGTGGTTGGAACTGAAGGCACTCGACAAGGTGACCTCCTAGGTAATCATGAACTTTATTTGGGCGGAGATCATCTGCCGGCACGGGTTGTCGTAGGCCATTGTCACAGGCAATGGGCTTCAATTTGCCAGCACCAAGTTTATCAATTTCTATGTGCAGCTTGGGATTGATCTCAGGTTTCCCTCGGTCCACCATACCAGGAGCAATAGGCAGGTGGAGGCAGCGAATAAAATCATTGTCAATCTATTGAAGAAGAATGTCAAAAATTTTAAGGGTAGCTGGGTGGAGAAGCTTCTTTCGGTTCTCTGGGCCCTGAGAACCACTCCCAGCACGGATATGTGGGAGACCCCCTTCAAGCTCTCCCATTGATGCGAGCTAGTGCTTCCAATAGAGTTCGAAGTCCGAATGACTTGGGTGGTCAAGGTAGAGGCAGGCAGGGAAGAATGACAGGCTAAGAATGAGGAGGAGCTTTGACTCTGCCTTGACTTGGTAGAGGAGCTGCGTGATCTCTCTGCCATCAGACATGAAGAGTTAAAATGAAGAATGGCTAAGTACTTTGACAAGCACGTCAGGGTCAAACAGTTTGCTGAAGGAGAATTGGTCCTGAAGAAGGTGGATGCGACAGGGAGATCAGCAGTAGTGGGGAAGCTCAATCCTAACTAGGACATTCGATACATTGTCCAGCAAGTACTAAGATCGGGGGGGGGGGGATCACCTCCGAGATGTTGAGGGTGAGACCCTAAGTCATACCTGGAGTGGTGATGACTTAAAACATTTTTATCCACAAAAGCATGTACGTACTCTCATTTAATGAATAAGATCTTTTGATGCCCAACTCCTTGTACAGGTCAAGCTTATGGCAGATATTCATCAAGCTAAGTCATGAAATGCCTATATTGTCAGGCTCCCATCTTGATGGCAGAGGTTAGAGATTGGTTGATTGATGTAAAGTTTTTCTCGCTCTGGGGTTAGGTCCCGAGATGCTCCTGCTGTCAGGCTTTCACCTAGCTGGTAGGGTCGGGATCCTCAGGTGATGTTATTATGACCCTGGAGGGCTGATACTGGTTGATGCTCAACACCCATCGTCAGGCTCTCACCTAGCTGATTGGGCCGGTGGTATCGCCCGGAGGTTGATTGATGGAAAGTTTTCTCGCTCTGGGATTAGTTCCCGAGAAGTTCCCACTGCCAGGCTTCCACCGAGCTGGTAGGGCTGGGATCCTCAGGTGATGTCGTTATGACCCTAGAGGGCTGAGACTGGTTGTTGCTCAACACTTGCTGTCAGGCTCTAACCTAGCGGATTAGTCCGGTGGTAGCGCTTGGAGGTTGATTGATGGAAAGTTTTTCTCGCCCTGGGGTTAGGTCACGGGAAGCTCCTGCTGTCAGGCTTCCACCTAGCTGGCAGGGTCAGGATCATCAGGTGACGTCATTATGACGCTATAGGGTTGAGACCGGTTCATGCTCAACAACCATCATTAGGCTCTCACCTAGCTGATTGGGCCAGTGGTAGCGCCCGAAGTTTGATGGTTGGGAAGTATTCTTGCTCTGGGGTTAGGTCCTGAGATGCTCCTATTACCTGGATTCCACCTAGCTGGCAGGGCTGAGATCCTCGAGTGACGTCATTATAACCCATGAGGGCTGCTTCCGGTGGATGCTTAACAGCCACCATCAGGCTCTCACCTATCTAATTTGGTTGGTGGTAGCACCCGAAGGTTGATTGATGGAATGTTTTCTCGCTCCTAGGTTAGGTCCCGAGATGCTACCTCTGTCAGGCCTCCACCGAGCTGGCAGGGACAGGATCCTTAGGTGACATCGTTATGACCCTGGAGGGATGAGATCGGTTGATGCTAAACACCTACCGTCAGGATCTCACCTATTTTATTGGGCTAGTGGTAGCGCCCGAAGGTTGATGGATTGCAAGTTTTTCTCGCTCTGGGGTTAGGTCCCAAGATGCTCATGTTGTCAGGCATCCACCTAGCTGGCAGGGCCCGGATCCTAAGGTGATGTCATTATGACCCTGGAGGGCTGAGACCAGTTGATGCTCAACATCCTCCATCAGGATATCACCTAGCTAATTGGACCGGTGGTAGCGCCCGGAGGTTAATGGATGATATGTTTTCTCACTCTGGGATAGGTCTCGAGATGTTACCGTAGTCAGGCTTCCATCTAGCTAGCAGGGTTGGGATTCTCGGTTGACGTGATGATATCTAAAGTTGGGACCCAAGAATTCAAACTTTGGAGACAAAGATCACGGTGACAATAAGGGGCTGAGCTCGACAATCCCCAGGCAAGCCGAGTAGAGCGAGCCAAGACCCTGACAGGTTGGCGAGGCAGAACTATCATCATCAGTTACACTCCACGATGCCAAAATTTTACTTGAAAGATTTTGGAAGATTCTTGGCTTTTTGCCAAGTCTCACGGAAGAAGGTCCGTCACAAGCGAGCTGGTTATTCACTGGCCTGGCTCGGCAAACCACTGACCCAACTACCATGGGGAAAATATCTGAAGATAGAGCAAAGGGGATGGCGAGCTGAGGTCTCGACATCCACCAAGGAATGCGAGAGACGGCTCTC
Source organism: Platanthera guangdongensis (assembly GCA_039583875.1). NCBI lineage: Eukaryota > Viridiplantae > Streptophyta > Magnoliopsida > Asparagales > Orchidaceae > Platanthera > Platanthera guangdongensis. The sequence continues at coordinate 67,653,215 of CM077166.1, read as the reverse complement.
GGCGGTATATTTATACCCTACTAAAATTTTACATGTGAATTTCTAACGACTTCAGCTTGACGTCGGCAAGAAAGAAGGGAGCTCGCTGGTGAACTGGATAGTAGCGAGCCTAGCGCGACGAGTATTCCACTTGTTGACTGTCCGGGGCTAGCGAGCTCACATGGTCTCTCCGTAAGTATGAGTCCTAACTCAATCGCATTCTAGCGGCTCGCTCCACTCTGGTGAGGTTGCCCTATGGGAGATGGCAACTCGCTGGCAAGAATGTCATAATGAAAGTTAAAAAAACAGGATAGAAAGAGAAGAAATAATTTTGGGCCAATCCTTTTCATTAATACATCAAGTTATAAAAGGGAGTGCTCGCCTCACCTAGATTACAAAGAGGGTGGGGGTAGTATTTTCAACAAAAATAAGACAAGGAGGCGAGTCAACTCTCACCCTCCCCTCTAAACAGATGGTCCACTCTATCCTCACCTCCGGATGTGCGGCCGTCCTTATAGCCCTTGACATCTTTGATGAGGGACTCGAAGCTTTTCTACTTCTCACTAGGTGGGGTGGCCGGCGGGAACAGGTTCAGCACGATGTCCCTCGTTGTGATCTCGTATCATCCCTCCACCAACACCTCCATTTCTTTCATCATCTATAGGGTTCAGTCTACAGTGCTGATGGAGTTGATCTGCAGCTTCTCGTCAACCTCAGCCTCGCCATAGACCTTCGGCCACTTAGGGGGGGGGGGGGGGGATGCCCGGGTCGCCGCCGTCCGGGGGAATGAAGATGTCCTTCAGGCTGATGAGATCGCTCTGGAGGCCCTCATTCTCCCCCTTCAGTTTCGCATTCTCCTTCTCTGGCTCGGCGGCGCAAGCCTCCAGCTCAGCGGCGCGAGCTCGCAGCATACTCGCAGCTTCGGCATCCTGGAAAGAAGTGCAAGGTAAGATTTATATTCATGAAAAATCCAATGTAAAAAAGGAAAGGGATGGCCATTGCTTACCATCCCGTAGACAGTCTTTGCGAGGAGGTCCTCGGCGACCTGCAGTAGCATCTCCAAACTGGCAGCATTATTCTTGGAGAAGTCCCGCTCCAGATTGGCTTTTAGAAGGAGGTTGTTGAGGTTGAAGCCTCGACGGACCACCACGTGGTGCATCTCCAGGGTTAGCATTTGGGCCTGCAAACCCTCATGGCCGAGCTGGCGCAGGGTCATGCCATTATAGGCCTTGACATCCTTGCGGCCATACAGGCTGAAGCCAAGAGCGTAGGTATGGCCCAATGGGGTTGGAGACTTGACAGGAGGGATGGAGGGTAGAGATGGAGATCCTATGTACCTCTTAATCCCACCGGACCATCAGCTCACCAGCCAAGTCCTTTTGCTTCCCCCCAAGGCCAAAGAGGTGATGGCTCTTCGGTATGTCTGGCTCATGCGCCCGGCGTCCACTGAAGTAGGAGGAGAGGGCTCGCCACCCTCATGGTCTTTCTCTGGCGAGCCTTTCAATGATCTCGCTGGCGACCCTTCGGGGGTGTACTCCAGCGAGCTGATGTAGATTTGTTTTTGTTGTTGTTATTGTGGTCTACCCCAAATATGTTGTTGTTGTAGTTCCCACCGGGAGACCACTATCGCATTCCTCTTTCGTGGAGGGGAGCGGCGAGGCGAGCCGGACCCTTCGAGGCCAGGTCGTTTCTTGCTGGAGGAGGGTCCACCTGACTCCACTCACCTCAACAGACCACCCATGCTGCCCACTCGCGCGCGAGCTGGTACGGGTCGGATCCCGAGCCCGGATGAGGTTGATGCCCGGGAATTATTCTCTCCCCTATAGGAAATAACTTGGAGTTTAAAATGTAATTATCGTAGGCTAACCCATCAAAAATACAGGGTGAAAGTGTACATTTGCCAAGGATGACAGGAAGGAGCGATTCGAGGCCCCTTTGAAGGACGGCGACCTCGTAGTCCTTTTATAGGAAAAACTTGTACAGCTAGGCGTCGTCGCCGGATAGCGTGGGAGGATGGTATATCTCCTAGAGCTTTTGTTTTGTGGAGAAGGGTATGTTGCCCAGGTCGCCCTTGATTAAGGCGATCTTGGATACCAGTTGTGGTTTTTGTTCGCGGTCTCACGAACCTTGATGTACGAGCCCAGCAAGTAGTCGACCCCATCATTGGTCGCTTGGTAGGTGAAGAGTTTGTAGGAGACGGTGAGGTTGAACTTAATCCGCTCGCGATGTAGGTGACAGGTGAACACGACCATCATAGCGATCCCGTTCGGGTTCAACTATGCGGGCACCACGCAGAAGTATGTGAGGATCTGGAGGATTTCCGGCCCGAGTGGGAGGCGCAACCCACCTCGAAGTGCGAGATGGGGAAGGTGAGCTAATCATGGTAGAAAGTATTGATGGTTTCGCCCTCTATGGGTCGGTGTGCCTCATGCCCAGGGGACAGGTACTCTATTTTGAAGGCGGCAAGCTCGCGGTCGGTGGCGTTTCCATCAAAGAAACAGTACTCGACAAATTGCAAAGCACACTTGGAGTGCCATCGGCGTTAGGTCGTGTTTTTCCCATGCTCGCGAAAGGGGTTGGGGTGCGAGAACAGGTATAGAGAAGGGCATCTAGGAGGGGTCTGAATGCAATAAAGGCGATGGGCCATGGGATTGGTGAGGGGGCCTATTTATTGAAAACTGAATTTATAGCCGAGCTGATCGTTCGGTCCAGCTCGCCGGTCCCCGCTCGTCAGACCCAACTCACTAGCCCCAGCTCGCCAATCCGGCGACCTGACCCATCCTCGTGTGAGCCGAATATAGTTGGCACATCCTACTATTTCAAATAAAATATAGAATTCAAAAAACTTGTCTAAGTTATTACAGACAGGTACTATCACAGCTCTGAAAATAAAAAAGTTCTTATCAAGCAGAAGTAGTTCGGTCATCCCGCTCGAGCTGGAGTGTTGGTGGGAGAGGCCCGGTAGACTCATCTAGGGAGCCATTTCCATCTACCCCGGCCTCGCGCCCCCATCCCCGGAGCTCGGCACGGGGTGAGGAACTCGTGGACCAGGCCCAGCTCCCGGCTGAAGGCCTGCTGTCACAACCCACATTTTCACCGCAAATAAAGTTTATCAGAGTAAGGGAAAATGAGCGTCATGATGCCACGTCAGCAGGGGATAATAGCGGACGCTCAGGCAGACACCAACTAACAATGAAGAAAGGTTCCTTTTTAAATTGTTTTAAGGAAAAATCAGTCACGATTAGAAATTAGCCGTATCCCTCGTCTTAGTGGCTCGTCTAGTCCACGAATCAAAATATAAGATACGCCGCGAAAAAATACTTGATTAGATTAACTCAAACATCCTACATGAGAATAAACGTCCCCAAAGGACAACTCATGCCATGCAGAACTCTAAATTTATTATAGTAGGAAAGATAGCTTTTACGGTCGCTAAAAGTAACGGGTTAGAGTTTCAAATCATGTAATGTATGAAATAATAGTAGTAGATTTCATAGTTGAAAATACCTAACATGTATTCCTAGCATAAATCCTCCCAGAGAGCAAGCAAAACGCATCCACTTTTAAATAAATGAGCAGCTAGCAAGTATCAACAATTAACAAAATCAGTGGGCGCCAACAAACTGACACGAACCCACGAACAAAAGTATGTCTGAACTAGTAAAACTAAAAAGCCAACAAACTACCTCGCTAAGACGAGGCAACAACCACGACCAACACTGCCGCCAAAAAACTCCAAAAAAACAGCACTGCTACCTGCTACAACTCTGAACCTGAGGCATTCCAAAGACAGAACACCTCAGCAAGAAGGTACAAGTAGTGGCAGGAAAAAAAGTAATAAGCCAAAATAAACAAAGGTCAACAAGGGTACCAACCCAAGACCAAAAGTACTGAAGCAAAGTATAAAAGAAACAGGGCATCAACATGAAGAGAACTCCTACGTGACTTGTCACGTCCCACAAGAGTACACCAGATGCACAAGGCTATAGGTGACTAAATAAATATTTCCCCAGAAAGAAAATACAAAACCTTCATTAGGCAACTGTGGTCAACCCTACCCAAAATCACGGCGAAGTGGTCACTCTTGGACACACCACCCAAAAATGTAGGCGAAGTGGTCACTCTTGGACACACCACACAAGACAACGGATATACAATCCGTCTAACTGCGAGGGAGTCTCATGCTCTCTACCATACACCGCAGACATTCAAAAACCAGGTAGACTTCCACAGGGCACTAATGAAGGTAACAACCACTGCGGAGGTGGAATCGTCCACTAACACCCGCATTCAAGAAACCCAAAGAAATCAGAACACAAATATCTCGGGATTTGGCTCGACAGATTCTACTTGGCATTTCTAGACTCGAGACGCTGTTGATCAACCCTTAGGAACGATTTACAACCCTAGTTAAACTCTAAAATGTTTGATAACGAGAGCTAAGGTACTTAAACCATCGCTAAAACACTTCAAGAACGATTAAACATAAATAGACAAGATCGACTTTAGCACGACAATACATCATAACGACATGTGATCAACAGAGCAGTTAATAATAGCAATAATTTGGAAGAATAATTATAGAAAATGTTAGGGGACGTGAAAAACATAGCCGTTACCATCGAATCAGACAAGGAGAAACGAGGAGAAACCACCACTTGCCTTGGTTTTACCGGAAAAGTCCACCGAATAACTCCACGTCGTAGATCGGGGCAAAAAGGATGCGGGAGAAGTTGAGATATAGACAAAATGGTGGAAAAGGGATTAGGGCCGAAAAATCCTAGGTAAAAAAACTCAAAGAATGGGGAAGAAATTATCACGATAGCGTAGCTCTCGGCGAGAGCTTTCCGGATCTAAGTTCGGTTGAAGATTTCGAGCACCGGAGAACCGTCGGCGGCCACCGGAAGATTCACGAAAAAGAAACTCTCTCTCTCGCTCGCTGCTCTGGATGGGGAGAAAAATAACGGAGAAGATAAAGTTTGGTTCTAAAACCTAAGTCCAAGAATATATATATTTCGAGTAGGTTTGCGGGAACCCAAAATAGAGGTCTTGGATGAATTCAAATCACAAAGTTGTCAACATGAAAGTTGTATATCTCGTCGCGACGAACAAATTTCATGTTGACCATTTTTGATACGGTGCCGTTTTGACCGTCACAACGGCCTCTGAACTCAGACAGAAACAACCTACTCGAGTTGCAGCATACCTACTCGAGTAACAGCATAGCTACTCGAGTAACAGCATACCTACTCGAGTAGTAACATACCTACTCGAGTAATAACATACCTACTCGAGTAGTAACACAATATACTCGAGTAGAGGCTCATTACTCGAGTAAAAACATGAATTACTCGAGTAGAAGCAGCATATACTCGAGTAGCAGCTCAACACTCGAGTTATAGCGGAAAAAAATGGAATTAGGGGTTTAAAACGACCTCCAATCGGAACGTGTTCAACATGAAAGTTGTAGATCTCGTCGCGACGAACAAATTTCATGTTGACCATTGTTTGATACGGTGCTGTTTTGACCCTCAAAACGGCCTCTGAACGCAGACTGAAACAGCCTACTCGAGTGGCAACATACCTACTCGAGTAGCAGCATACCTACTCGAGTAACAGCATACTTACTCGAGTAGTAACATACCTACTCGAGTAATAACATACCTACTCGAGTAGTAACACAATATACTCGAGTAGAGGCTCATTACTCGAGTAAAAACATGAATTACTCGAGTAGAAGCAGCATATACTCGAGTAGCAGCTCACCACTCGAGCTATTGCTGAAACAATGGAATTTGGGGTTCAAAACTGCTTCAATTCGAAAGGTGGTCAACATTAAAGTTGTAGATATCCTTGAGACAAACAAATTTCATGTTGACCATATTTTGATACAACGCCGTTTTGACCCTCAAAAAGGCGCCCAAGTAAAATCTAAAACGGGCTAATCGACTAGAACCATAGCTTCTCGAGACGACTCAGCACGGAAGCCCGAACGAGTGCCGAATTAAACGAAACTCACACCGTAGGCAAACACTGACGCAACGAACTCAACGGAGAAGTCAAAACCAGAATCCGACAAGCCATTTCCGAGATATTAATTTTCAAAGTATACGGCGAACATAAACAAATCCAAAACTTCAATCGCGCGCCGAGACTCCAAAACTGCTCGGATTGCGACGAAACTTGACGAGCAAGTCCAAAATTACTTAACCTAAATTCCAAATGCAAAATCTTCCCATTACAACAATAATTCGGCCAATTCGACCGCACAGACGTGAAATTGCCTTAACGGCATTGCGACGTCAAATCGACGTTAAAGTAACGCCACGACGTCATAAATCTGACGTTCCCAAACAAAGAAAATCATCGAAAAATCGGGGGCATTACAGTCACTCCCCCTAAAAAATAAGTTTCGTCCCGAAACTTAACACAACTCCAAAACCAATCAAAACGATAAAATCAAACATAACTGAAAACATAACGACATACCTGAAACTAAGAGAAGAGGTGCGGGTGAGATCCCCTCATCACCGATTCCAATTCCCACGTCGCGCTCTCGATGTCTTGATTTCTCCAAAGAATCTTGACCATAGGGATGGTCTTTCTCCGCAACACACGCTCTTGAGAATCCAGAACACGAACAGGTCCTTCCACATAAGTAAGGTTGGGCTGAATCTGGGGTATCGAGTCGAGAACTTGACGATCATTATGAACACATTTCCACAACTAGCTCACATGGAACACATCATGGACACCAGGGAAGGTCGCAGGCAATTCCAACCTATAAGCCGACACTCCGATGCGCTCAAGAATCTAGAAAGGTCCCACATACCGGGGGTCTAACTTGTGGTTCCTACCAAATCTTTTAACACCGGACACCGGAGAAACCTTTATATAAACCAAGTCTCCAACCGCAAACTCCAGATCGACCCTTCGAAGATTAGCATACTTCTCATAGCGCTCTTGAGCCACACGAAGCTTTTCTCGAATATGAATCACAGCACAATTCATCTCTTCAAGAGCTTCCGAACCTAACAACGGCCTCTCACCAACTTCAGCCCAAAATAGTGGGGCTCTACAACGCCTCCCATACAAGGCCTCAAACGGAGCCATCTGCAGACTCTCTTGATAACTGTTATTGTATGCAAACTCCATGAGTCTGAGACGCTCATCCCAAGCACCACCATGATCCAAAATATAAAACCTGATCATATCCTCTACGATCTGATTTACCCTTTTCGTTTGACCATTAGTCTGCGGATGATAGGCAGTGGAATACCTTAAATCGGTACCCAACCCCTCCTGTAAACTCTTCCAAAAACGAGACATAAATCTAGAGTCCCGATCTGATACGATGCTAATAGGCATACCATGCAACCTGATGACCTCTTCAAGAAATAGCTCAGCTATCTTCTTCATCGAGTACCCAATCTTAAATGGAACAAAGTGAGCACACTTTGTCAATCTGTCGACTATCACCCAAATGGAGTCATGCCCACGGGGAGATTTTGGCAGACCGGTGATAAAATCCATTGAGATACTTTCCCATTTCCAACTTGGAATATCAAGCGGTGTCAACTTACCACCAGGCCTTCTATGATCAGCCTTAACACGCTGACATGTAAAACATTCCGATTCAAACTTTGTGATGTCGTTCTTCATCCCTGACCACCAAACAATTTGCTTTAGATCTTTATACATCTTTATGCAGCCAGGGTGGTAGGCTACACTGGAACCATGAGCTCCAGCACAAATCTTAGCTCGAATATTGCCAAAGGCGGGGACGCATAATCTACCCCGATACTTCAGGGTGTCCAACTCGTCCACAGAGAAAGCAGGTAGCTCTCCCTTCACAGTTCTATCCCGGATATGTAATATGTCGGGATCATCCTTCTGATGTGCTCGAGTAAGGGAAATCCAAGAGGGTTCCTCTGCTTCTAGACTAGCAGGTACAGTACTACTCGCAACCTCAATATCCGTCAACAAAAATTCCTCTATCAAGGACTGCACCGATAGATTAAAAATCTTAGCGGTCTTTCTACTCAAGGCATCAGCTACTACATTAGCCTTTCCTGGATGATAAAGAATTTCCACTTCATAATCCGCCACATATTCTAACCATCGACGCTGGTGCAGATTTAGTTCTTTCTGAGTGAAGACGTACTTCAAACTCTTATGGTCCGTATAGATCTTGCACAACGCGCCATATAATAAGTGTCTCCAAAGCTTCAGTGCATAAATTACGGCAGCAAACTCGAAATCATGCATCAGATAGTTTCTCTCGTGGATCCTTAGTTGTCTCGATCCATACGCAATCACCTTACCATTTTGCATTAAAACGCAACCAAGTCCGATATGTGACGCATCGACATACACAGCATACTCAACTCCTTCAGTAGGTAAGGTTAAAATCGGAGCAGTACATAATCTCTTCTTTAGCTCTTGGAAAGCCTCTTCACATTTATCACTCCAAATGAAAGCAGTATTCTTCTGAGTAAGTTTAGTTAGAGGAGCAGACAGCACCGAAAATCCTTCCACGAATCTTCTATAATAACCAGCTAGGCCTAAGAAACTCCTAATCTCCTTCGGCGTAGAAGGTCTCTCCCACTCCATTACCACAGAAATCTTAGTCGGGTCCACAGAAATACCGTCCTTGCTTACCACATGACCCAGAAATGACACCTGAGGTAACCAAAACTCACACTTGCTCAACTTCGCATATAACTTATGCTCCCCCACGGTCGACAAAACCAGACGCAAATGCTGAGTATGATCCTCAACATTGCGAGAATACACCAAGACATCATCTATGAACACAATAACAAATCAGTCCAAGAAATCCTTAAACACCCGATTCATCAAATCCATGAAGGCAGAAGGTGCATTGGTTAAACCAAAAGACATCACCAGAAAGTCATAATGTCAATGTCGTGAACGAAAAGCGGTTCGAGGAATATCTGCCTCTCGAATCCTCAACTGGTGGTAGCCTGAGCGAAGATCGATCTTTGAAAATACCGAGATACCACGCAATTGGTCAAACAAATCATCAATCCTTGGCAGGGGATATCTATTCTTAATTGTTACCTTATTCAATTCCCTATAATCGATGCAAAGTCTCATCGATCCATCTTTCTTCTTGACGAACAAAACAGGAACACCCCATGGAGAAGTACTTGGCCTAATAAAACCACACCTCTGCAACTCATCGAGCTGAGTACGCAACTCGTCCAACTCACGCGGAGCCATGCGGTACGGTGCTTTAGCAATGGGACGAGTGCCCGGTTCGAGGTCTATCACAAATTCTATCTCCCTTTCAGGAGGAAGTCCCGGAAGACTATTAGGAAAGACATCTGGAAACTCTCGCACCACCGAGACATCCTCAAGACGTGGCGTAACAAAAGCTATTTCCAGAGCAGAAATAGAAACCAAAAACGCCTCGCAACCAGACTCTATAGCATGTACCGCAGAAATGACAGGAGAAACTCTATCCTGAAATCCATAGACGCTCATAGGTTGTCCGTCGTCCATTCTGAAATCCAATCGCTTAGCCTTGCACTGGATGACCGCATCATATTTGGACAGCCAGTCCATGCCCAGAATCACGTCAAAATCAGACAGATCCAAAATCATCAGATCCGCATATGCCAGAAAATTGTCAAGACGAATTGGGCATCTCAGAACTCCTTGGTTAGATATCACCGAATCACCGGAAGGGAGCTTGACATTGAAGGAGCCTCCTAATTGGTCCACACTCATGCAGTGCTTATCGACAAATCTCCGGGCCACAAAGGAATGGGTGGCACCCAAATCGAAAAGAATGCGCGCCCACCTATTCCGCACCTTAAACTCCCCTAAAACCGTAACATACATAACTAAACGAACGATAACTAGGGCAACGAAGATAATTAATAAGGATAAATTAAACTGAGGCTAACCTGATATTACTTGCGTAGAGGTTTGGGCTTCCTCACTGGTCATCACGTTCAGCTTTCCTTTTCCTTTATCCAGGCTTGGTGGAGGTGGTAGAGCTCGAAGTGGGGCAGGCTGCAGTGGGGACTGAGCCTGGGGGCACGAAGACTTCTGGTGTCCCTTCTGCCCACAATGGAAGCAAATCCTTTCTTTCATCCAGCACCGACTCACATCGTGACCCTTCCTTGCACAGAACGCGCACACAAGCTGTCCCTTGGGTGCACCTTGGATGGCATGCACTTGCTGTTGCTTCAGGGTGGCAGTCCTCTTGAATCACCTTTCATAGGGGTGGCCAGGACGACCACAGAAGCTACACACTTCCTTACTTTTCTTCTTCGAAGAAGGGCCAGATGCCCTGGAGCTACCATCTGCAGCGCCTTTTCTTTTCTCCTTCCTTGCCGCAGCACCGCGGTTCTTGGCATGTTCAATCGCCTCCACTTTTAAAGTGGCTTCCACTACTTCAGCATAACTTTCAGCTTGGTAAGCGCATGCCGACTGCTGGACATCGCTTCTTAGTCCTCCCAAGAAACGTTTCACTCTACCCTCGTCAGAAGCTACCAAATCCGGAGCAAACCTGCTCAGTTTGCTAAGCTCAATCTCGTACTCACACACAGTTAGCTGTCTCTGCTTTAGATGCAGGAAGTTATTCATCAGGTGGTCTTGCTCGACCGAGGGTAGAAACTTTTTCAGCAACATCTTCTTAAAAGATTCCCAAGTACAGCCTTCCTTCAGGCTCTCTCTTTCCCGAATCCACCAACTCTTCGCCAGAACTTTTAACTGATAGGCTGCAATCATCACCTTCTGGGCTTCTAGAATTCCAGAATACGAAAACATCTCCTCGATGGAGATGATCCAGTCATCTATAACCACAAAGTCAGTACTCCCGTCAAAGGTGGGAGGCCCCAACCGCTGGAAGTGCGATATGAAATTCATTTCTGGTGGTATCGCCATCGGGGGAACCATAGGAGCAGGGGTATCGGGCACGACTTGGCCTGAGGCGGGCTCTTGCGCTGAAGGTTGCTGCGCGGGAGCGGCAGACAACAAAGACTCAATTTGCGATTGCATCGCAACCAACTGCCTTGACAGAGCCCCATTGCTCTGACGCAGACTCTCGATAATCGCGTCACTTTGCGCACCTGATGACTCACCCTCCGACTGGGGAGTCGACCTCGTCGCAGGACGCTTTTGCGATATTCTAAAAAGCAAACGAACAACTCATCAAAATCCTAGCTTACGATAAAGCCACACAACTAGTTCAGAACCATACTTAAAAGACACTTGCTTACGCTGCAACTTGCTCTGGGATTTTATAATGATGCTATGTCCTACTTAGGATGATATCCTCTCATCCTATTGACTCTTGTGCCTATGACATGAATGCATGTTTTTTTGTATTTATTTTCTGATTTAAAACCATGTGTGTACATATGTCATCCCGCAAATCTTTAGCTTGACACGTTGTGCTTATGCAATGTTATGCTATGCATGATGGTGCTATGCATTCTAAAAAAAGGCCCTAATGCATGTCATGAGCGGCGTAGGCATGATAATGTTATGCATCCCATACTACATAATATTCTCATGCAACGAAAAAGAAACGTGCTAGTCGCATTCATGTGGTGAGGTTATGCATCCCATACTACATAACCCTCACATGTTGCCCCTATGGTGGATCCATATACAGACACATATTATGCATCCCATACTACATAATATGCCCCGTATACTTCATGTTATGCTATGAGTGTAGTGTTCGTGCTTTGGCCAAGACGTGCTGATGACATATCAGTGTGTGTGTGATATGATGCTAAATACCTATTACAAACAAGGAAAGGTTGCACGACAAATTGTCAAGCAACCTCCCTCTGATACCAACTGTCACAACCCGCATTTTCACCGCAAATAAAGTTTATCAGAGTAAGGGAAAATGCGCGTCATGATGCCACGTCAGCAGGGGATAACTGCGGACGCTCAGGCAGACACCAACTGACAATGAAGAAAGGTTCCTTTTTAAGTTGTTTTAAGGAAAAATCAGTCACGAGTAGAAGTTAGCCGTATCCCTCGGCTTAGTGGCTCATCTAGTCCACGAATCAAAATATAAGATACGCTGCGGAAAAATACTTGATTAGATTAACTCAAACATCCTACATGAGAATAAACGTCCCCAAAGGACAACTCATGCCATGCAGAACTCTAAATTTATTAAAGTAGGAAAGATAGCTTTTACGGTCGCTAAAAGTAACGGGTTAGAGTTTCAAATCATGTAATGTATGAAGTAATAGTAGTAGATTTTATAGTTGAAAATACCTAACATGCATTACTAGCATAAATCCTCCCAGAGAGCAAGCAAAACACATCCACTTTTAAATAAATGAGCAGCTAGCAAGTATCAACAATTAACAAAATTAGTGGGCGCCAACAAACTGACACGAACCCACGAACAAAAGTATGTCTGAACTATTAAAACTAAAAAGCCAACAAACTACCTCGCTAAGACGAGGCAACAACCACGACCAACAATGCCGCCAAAAAACTCCAAAAAACTGTAATGCTACCTGCTACAACTCTGAACCTGAGGCATTCCAAAGACAGAACACCTCAGCAAGAAGGTGCAAGTAGTGGCAGGAAAAAAAGTAGTAAGCCAAAATAAACAAAGGTCAACAGGGGTACCAACCCAAGACCAAAAGTACTAAAGCAAAGTACAAAAGAAACAGGGCATCAACATGAAGAGAACTCCTATGTGACTTGTCACGTCCCACAAGAGTACACTAGATGCACAAGGCTATAAGGTGACTAAATAAATATTTCCCCAGAAAGAAAATACAAAACCTTCATTAGGCACCTGTGGTTAACGCTACCCAAAATCACGGCGAAGTGGTCACTCTTGGACACACCACCCAAAAATGCAGGCGAAGTGGTCACTCTTGGACACACCACACAAGACAACGGATATACAATCCGTCTAACTGCGATGGAGTCTCATACTCTCCACCATACATCGCAGACATTCAAAAACCAGGTAGACTTCCACAGGGCACTACTGAAGGTAACAACCACTGCGGAGGTGGAATCGTCCACTAACACCCGCATTCAAGAAACCCAAATAAATCACAACATAAATATCTCGGGATTTGGCTCGACAGATTCTACTTGGCATTTCTAGACTCGAGACGCGGTTGATCAACCCTTAGGAATGATTTACAACCCTAGTTAAACTCTAAAATGTTTGATAACGAGAGCTAAGGTACTTAAATCATCGCTAAAACATTTCAAGAACGATTAAACATAAATAGACAAGATCGAGTTTAACACGACAAAACATCATAACGACATGTGATCAACAAAGCGGTTAATAATAACAATAATTTGGAAGAATAATTATAGAAAATGTTAGGGGACATGAAAAACATAGCCGTTACCATCGAATCGGATAAGGAGAAACGAGGAGAAACCACCACTTGCCTTGGTTTTACCGGAAAAGTCCACCGAATCACTCCACGTCGTAGATCGAGGCAAAAAGGATGCGGGAGAAGTTGAGATCTAGACAAAAATGGTGGAAAAGGGATTAGCGCTGAAAAACTCTAATGAAAAAAATTCAAGGAATGAGGAAGAAATTACCACGATAGCGTAGCTCTCGGCGAGAGCTTTCCGGATCTAAGTTCGGTTGAAGATTTCGAGCACCGGAGAACCGTCGGCGGCCACCGGAAGATTCACGAAAAAGAAACTCTCTCTCTTGCTCGCTGCTCTGGTTATGGAGAAAAATAACGGAGAAGATGAAGTTTGGTTCTAAAACCTAAGTCCAAGAATATATATATATGTTTATAAAAAGGTTTGTCAAAAAAGGTTTATTTCAAGCGGTTTTGCGGTAACCCAAAATAGAGGTCTAGGATGACTTCAAATCAAAACGTTGTCAACATGAAAGTTGTAGATCTCGTCGCGATGAACAAATTTTATTGTGACCAGTTTTTGATACTATGCCGTTTTGACCGTCACAACGGCCTCTGAACTCAGACAGAAACAGCCTACTCGAGTGGCAGCATACCTACTCGAGTAGCAGCATACCTACTCGAGTAACAACATACCTACTCGAGTAGTAACATACCTACTCGAGTAATAACATACCTAATCGAGTAGTAACACAATATACTAGAGTAGAGGCTCATTACTCGAGTAAAAACATGAATTACTCGAGTAGAAGCAGCATATACTCGAGTAGCAGCTCACCACTCAAGTTATAGCGGAAAAATGGAATTAGGGGTTTAAAACGACCTCCAATCAAAACGTGGTCAACAATAACGTTGTAAATCTCGGCATGACGAACAAAGTTTATGTTGACCATTGTTTGATACGATGCCGTTTTGACTCTCAAAACGGACTCTGAACGCAGACTGAAACAGCCTACTCGAGTGGCAGCATACCTACTCGAGTAGCAGCATACCTACTCGAATAACAGCATACCTACTCGAGTAGTAACATACCTACTTGAGTAATAACATACCTACTCGAGTAGTAACACAATATACTCGAGTAGAGGCTCATTACTCGAGTAAAAACATGAATTACTCGAGTAGAAGCAGCATATACTCGAGTAGCAGCTCACCACTCGAGTTATTGCAGAAACAACGGAATAAGGGATTCAAAACGGCTTCAATTCGAAAAGTGGTCAACAGGAAAGTTGTAGATATCGTCAAGACGAACAAATTTCATGTTGACCATATTTTGATACAATGCCGTTTTGACCCTCAAAAAGGCGCCTGAGTAAAATCTAAAACGGGCTAATCGAGTAGAACCATAGCTTCTCGAGACGACCCAGCACGGAAGCCCGAACGAGTGCCGAATTAAACGAAACTCACACCATAGGCAAACACTGACGCTATGAACTCAACGAAGAAGTCAAGACCAGAATCCGATGAGCCATTTCCGAGATATTAATTTTCAAAGTTTACGGCAAACATAAACAAATCCAAAACTTCAATCGCGCGCCGAGACTCCAAAACTGCTCGGATTGCGACGAAACTTGACGAACAAGTCCAAAATTACTTAACCTAAATTCCAAATGCAAAATCTTCCCATTACAACAAGAATTCGGCCTATTCGACCGCACAGATGCTAAATTGCCTTAACGGCATTGCGCCGTCAAATCGACGTTAAAGAAACGCCACGACGTCATAAATCTGACGTTCCCAAACAAAGAAAATCATCGAAAAATCGGGGGAGTTACACCTGCAGGTTCTCATTGATCCTCTCCATGACTGGGGTGGTGGATATCATCTCTGTCTCCAAGCTGTGCTCCATCTTATCAATGAGCAGTACATAGTCCCGCTCCAGCGCCTGCAACCTCTGCTCGCGATCAGCGCCATCTGCTCGATGTTGGTGCATGGCAACATCCTGCTTCTTCAGCACTTCTACTATTCACGGCTTTAGCTCGGTATGATCCAGCGACTCGTCCAATAAGCTTTCCAACCCAAGGTCAAGGGGTGGCAAGTGGCGAGCTTGCTTAGAAGATTCCTCGACTTCAGATGGAGTAGGGCAACTTACAAGTATAATTAACTGATAGAAAGGTACAAGTGCATCAAAGGTGGTGAGGAAAAATACTCTAGCAAAAATGGAGCTTACGGGATGAGCTAGACATTTCCTGGAGGGCATGCGAAGTTGGAAAAGCTAAGTTCTTACCGCGACTTGGGGATGACCCCCAGAGAGATGAGATTGAAGCTTGGAACCGAGACGGTTCCAGAACTTTCACCCGTGAGCGCAGGAGTAGGTGTGGGATGCTGAGAAGGAGTGCGAGCTGGCGACTTGGACTTCAGCGAGTCCAGTCCTGTGGTCCCGAAGGGAGGTGATTTGCTGCACCTGCGAGCATCCAGGGGAGTCAGAGGCTGCGGGTTGTCAGGCGGGGTGTGAACCCGCGTCATGGAGGACTCGACATCGATTTGGCGGCATTCAGGCTCGGCGGGAATACCGATGGACATTTTACCCATGGGGTCGGTATCTGGTTTCGAGGAGGAGAGCCTGAGAGTCAAGGTTGACTCCAGGTCGTCGTAGATGGATTCAGCGTCCTTCGAGATGGACTTGAGCTTCTTGGCATGATTTTCATTGGACTGCTAGTGCAATGCTGTATTAGGAGACACGCTGACTAGTTCGTCAGCGCGAGCGGCGTTGAGCTTGCGGGCGCGACTATTCTTCTCCAAGAGCACTTTGTAGAGAGGCATCTCAACAATATCAAGTAAGGGGAATGACAAAGGTCGCCGAGGTACGCGCACATATATAGCTGTTGGCGGGCCCCGCAAAAAGATTCCCACTCCTGTCGTACTCGTCGTATATTACGGGGTTGGATGATTCTTTCCGAGCTTGTGCCAACCTCGCATAGAGCGGGTATTGTGTACAACCCCACATCCGGCGAGTTGTGGTTGATAGGAGTTGGATCGACCAAGCTTCAGCTGTCCAAGTCCTATGCGAGTCGTGAGGAGGGGAGAGATCGGCAGTCGCCTCTGCACGACCTGGTGGTTTGGAGCAAGTGGGGGCGAGTGTGGCAGGTTGGCTCGCACTCGCCCCAGGAAGGTTGGGAAGTAACGGGAGAGTAGGGCAGGGTGGACCTGCACTCGCCCAGGGCCTGGGGCGAGGCGGCGAGTGCCAACTTCATCAAGCACTCGCCGCCCCCAGCGAGTGGAGGTTTTAGGGGACCACATACCCTAGTCCCTTGTGATATGTTTTTTTGTACAACCTTAGGCTCGCGAAAGGTCGCTCAACGAGCGAGAGGGGGAGGCTGGCGAGATGAATTTGATAGGCGAGTGAGACCAGGAGGCCCACCTGCAGAAGGCGAGATGGGGGGGGGGGGGGTTCTGTGAAGTAGGCGAGACGCCACGTGGGGCGAGATGCCTCTAGGAGGCGAGATGGCCTATAGGGTGAGAGGTCGGCGGGACGGACAGGGGGGTCGTCTCGCCCGCCAGTCATTTTTCCCACTCGCCACATGGGAGAAGAGATGTTTTTACCTTTTTACCCCAAGGGGGGATTTTACCTTTTTGCCCCAGGTAATTTTACACTTTTACCCCTGGAGGTCTGCATATAGCCCTCCAGAACAGCAGAGTTTGGCTGTTGGCAGACCCAGCCTAGGGTATTTTGGTCATTTCAGGTTAGTTCAGAAGGGATATTTGTAGATCAGATTCAGAGGCCTATAAATAGACCGATAAGGTGCATGGGATGGTTGTTGATCCTTTCCACTTTCTTCCTCACAGGCACCTAGCTCAGCTTTGGCTAGGGAGGTGAAGATCTTTAGTTTCTTCCGGGAAAGAGGTGGGACCTCCGAGCTGAGACCCACCGGTCTGTTTCCAGGTCTCCGACTCACGTCGGGAGGGTAGTTTAAGAAGAGTACTTGGGGGCTGCATCCTCAGTTTCGAACTTTAGGAGGGATCAGAAAGCTTGTTTCAACATTTTTGGTGCGGTGAGCGTGGAACGTAGCCTTCAGAGAAGAACCTTGAGCAACCACATGGCGGGAGGTCACGGAGAAGGAGAAGGAGAACGGTCAGAAAACCCGGGAGGATTTGTCGGAAGAGAAGAGTTTATGGCTTCAATCAAGGGGATCATGGACTTGCTGTAAGGGATCTTACGACATGGAGATTATTCAACCCCACTGCCTTAGGTGCCTGCTCTCGCATCACAAGAAGAGATCGTCTCAGCACAAGTGGGAGAATATTTCCCAGGGAGGAGACCGGGGAAGGAGATGATGGCGGAAGGGAGCAGGAGAGACATGGCGGGAAGGGAGCTGTTCCCAAGCCTGGCGAGTACCATCTCGCCAGGGGAGGTCGTCGTGTGAGTAGGGGCGGCGAGACCGGTGGCGAGAGGGTTGCCTTTTTGTGAGCTCATCCTATCAGCTCCCATCCTGGAAGGGTTCCGGGAATCCTAAATGAACTACTATGTGGGGAAAGATGATCCCCTTCATGACTTGCAGTTGTTTGAGGATGCGGTTTCGATCAGGCCCATGCCGGACGTGTTTAAATGCCATCTTTTTGCCATCACTCTAAAGAACAAGGCTAGGGACTGGTTTCACCAGCTCCCGACAGGCTCGATATACTGCTTCGAGGACCTGAGCAGGAGCTTCTAGGTACGGTTCTCGACTTCGAAGAAGAGAAAGAAGAACCCGGAGTCAATCTTTTTGATTAAGCAGAGGGCATATGAATCCCTAGCTCAGTATGTGGATAGATTCCAAGAGGAGATCTTGGATATACAAGAGGTCTCGGGGTTTGCCCTCTAGATGGCCTTTACCATGGGACTACGGGAAGGTTTCTTCAAAATGAGCCTCACCCGGAAGGCGCCGCTGTCTTTTGAGGAGTTGATGGAGAAGGCGGCAAAGGAAATAGCGATCGATGCGGCAAATCCCGCTTTTGCAAAAACGTTGGCAAGGCTTACGGAGGTGGAGTCGAGGGAGCCATGGGGAGACAACAGGAAGCGAGGAGAAGAGAAGAGCTGAGGGCGCCGACATATCAAGAGCTGGGATGGAGGCAATAGGGGGTCCTGCCCCTGGACAAGGGCGAGGATTTCCCCACGGGGGGAGGAACCAACAGGGAGGTCCTGGAAGATTTTACCAGCAAGGGTGGGGGTACGGTCATAGACCACCCCTGCCCCATCCGCAGCAGGCTATGTCAATCGGCCGAGGTAGAGGTAGAGGCCGAGAGAGGGGAAGATTAGTAGGTGCTGGGAGAAGGAGAAACCCTCAGGAAGGAAGGCAAGGGGGGAGGTAGCGTTGTCATATTGTGACTTCCACGAGGAGGAAGGTCACGCAATAGCTACCTGTCCAGATTTCTTGGAGATGAGGAGAACTAGAGGAGTAGGAGAGAAACAGAGACCGGTACGGATAGAAGAAGTGACGGGTACAGGAGAGGAGGATCGATGTGTAGATCGAACGGAGTAATTCATGGAGGGGTGGGGATAGAGGCAGCCTAAAAGGCAAGCCTTCACACTATGTATCGCCGAAGCGTAGCTTCGACGTCGCAATCCCCTCCCCCAGATGATAAAATCACCTTTTCAAGGAAGGACATGCCAGACCATGAGGACCCTTTCTCCGACGTGCTGGTGATACGAACCGCCATCGAGAACTTTACGGTGTCACGGATCCTAGTAGACAATGGGAGCTCCGTGAACTTTATCTTCAAGAAGGCATTCAATGACATGAGGGTGGAGGCCCGGAGGGTGCTTGCGGCGGATGGACCATTGTTTGGGTTCTCAGGAGAGAGTATAGAAGTCGAGGGGGGAGTGGGACTTCAAGTAACCCTGGGGGGGCTTTCCCGAAATTGCCGCTTTGTCATAGTGGATGCCCCCATTAGTTACAATGCCATTTTTAGGCGCCCCTTGATCAGTGCCTTCAGATTTGTTCCATCATCGTTTCACCAGTGCTTGATGTTAAACTCCAGAGGTACCGAAATCAGAGTGCGTGGGGATCCAAAGGCCGCAAGGGAGTGCTACGTGACGGCAGTGAACACCATATCCTAGCAGGGAGATGCTGAAGAGATGGAGAAGATGATGGAATGATGGCAACATGACCTTGGGGGCGAAGTAAAAGTGAGAGAGGAGGAAGATGTTGGAGGAGAGGGAGAAGTGCTAATGGTTGGTGGCATTGCGGGGGAGCCAGAAATGGCGGGAGAGAAGCACGGAGAGATGGGGATAGTAGAAGAGAGAGAGGAGGAAGATGTTGAAGGAGAGGGAGAAGTGGTGATGGTTGGTGGCATTACGGGGGAGCCAGAAATGGCGGGAGAGAAGCACGTAGAGATGGGGATAGTAGAAGAGAGAGAGGAAGAAGATGTTGGAGGAGAGGGAGAATTAGTGATGGTTGGTGGTATTACGGGGGAGCTAGATGTAACACCCCAAAATTTGAGAGGGGATCGACCAGCATTTTCTGGCCAATTTTTTGGTTTCTAGCAGGGGGCACACGGCCTGGGACACGGGCGTGTCCCATGGCATGTCAGGCTGGAGTCGACGACTTGGCCGCATAGTCGACATTTTGTTTTCGCTCGACAAAGTGTCGAGACTGGGCACACGGCCTGAGACACGGGCGTGTCTCAGGGCGTGTCGAGCCCGTGTCGACAACCGGCCCGGGGTGTCGATATTTTCACTCGACGATGTGTTGAGACAAGGAACAAGGCCTAGGTCACGGGCGTGTCCAAGGCCGTGTCAGTCGAGTGTCGAGACTTCTCTCGACGAAGTTCACTCGACGAGTGTCGAGTGTCGAGATAGGGGCACACGACCTGTGACACGAGCATGTCACAGGGCGTGTCCTGCATGGTCGACGAACTTCGCTCGATGTTTTTCCGCAGTGTCGACACAAAGGAAGTCGACGAGTGTCGAGACTTAACACACGGCTTGGGACACGGGCGTGTCCCAGGCCGTGTCCTTCTCGAGTTGTTTTCGGGGCTGTGTCGATGGAGAGACACGACCGACCACACGGCCGTGTCAGTCGGGACACGGGCGTGTCGGGTCAAACACGGGCATGTTGGATGCCCGTGTGCTGTTCCAGGCTCGTAGATTTGAGATGGCGAATGAAGAACACGGCCCTGGACACGGGCGTGTGCCAGGCCGTGTTCGGCCCAAGTGTTTTATTTTTCAGACGAATCGTGGCCATTCTTTCCCGTATTTTGGGATCTGATGGTTCAGGACTGCTCTTGGGTAGTTAAGTCCGAGAATAGGGTTGGAAACCCTCATTCTTCTCCAAGCTTTCTCTTACTAAATTCTAGAGAGAACGGAGAGCAAGGAAGAAGGTGAAGGAGGGTTTGGGCTGTAGGAGAGGCTTCCGTGCTCCAAATCGCGAGCCGAGTCCAGATCCGTGGAGGCTAGAGCTTTACGAAGGATTTCATCTGGCTATTTTGCCATGGCTAGGAAGAGGAGTCGGAAGGTAACGACACTTCTCCTCTCGGTTTTAGGATGCACGTTTTCGCATCTTTTCTTTTCTAGGTTTGGGCACCAAACACTCAAATGAGAGGGGTTTTGGGTCGCCAAGGTTCAAGAGGAACTTTCGGGTCGATTGAGTCCGTCCCCGACATGTTTTACATTAGTGATCCGCTCCGTTAGTGGATTAGGCGTGGTGGGTGAAGCCGTAGTCACGACCGTTAGTCCGACTCGGTGATGTTGCATACGAACTTTAAGGATTCGTAGAGATTCCGTTGCGGCAAGATGTCGTTTGTGATGTGTTGATGTTTTCCCCTTTTTCTCAAGTGAGTACGTGTAGACGGAACCGGAGAAGGTTAGCTCCTCAATGGCGGTAGATGGTTTCCTTGGTGGACAAGGTTTGCTCCGCATTGGTGGTAGATGGTTTCCTTGGTGCGCGGGAACGCTGCAGTACAAATGAGGGAATAAGGTGGAATTGCCTTGGTTTGTGATGTGTCAAGCCGTGGTTGTGTCTCTGTGGTCTGCTGGCAATCCCATGACGTACACGTCATGTGTGGAGAGTGTCCCGATGAGACTAGTCCCCTTCTGTGAGACTGACGAGAATGCCAAGCATGGGGGCAAGCCCGGGCAATGAGGCCATGAGCGGTTGGGGTCCGGCAAGGCTTCTTAGAATCGGTCATTTTGTGCTTGTTGGAATCCTGACAAGAGACTCAGAGCTTGTAGGCAAGCCCGGGTCTAAGACTTTGAGCGGGTGGGACCTAGGCAAGAGTTCCATGTGGCGGTATGTGTGCCGTTGGGGGGAATTGTGTCTCCCTTTTTGTTTGCGGCTTTATGCCAATGGGGAAACGATGAGTACCCAAATGATGTGATGATGTGCTAGATGCATACGCTATAGGGTGCCTTCGGTGAAACCCGGGTGTTGCATACATGGTGCATAAGTAGGCCCCTTTTTATATTATATGTTCAACCCGTAGAGAATGTGTATGATGTTTGAGACATCCAAGCTTGTTCTTAATGCACTTCTTTTTTATATTTATATATTGTATACGAAGTGCTGACTTGAAGGTTGGAGGGTTCCCCGGGGTCCGTTAGGGGCGGCCGGGAGGAGATGTGTTTGTTACACAGTTTGAGGTCAGCCTTTGCTGACCCACGTTACTAATAATTCTACAGGGCAAGGATCGCAAGCAGGAGCTAGCTCGCCGGCCAGAAAGGCCTAAGCCTCATGAAGTGTTAACTTGTGTAGTAGCTCTACTCATTATGGCAGTGTATGTTTTGATGCTCATGTTGTCTGACTTGCATGCCGAGGTAGACTAGGAGTGCTTGTGCACTTTCATGACTGTTATATTAATTGAGTTTGAACTCTCTTATATTGTAAGGCCATAAGGCCATCTTTTTATTACTCTTATAGTGGTGGATAACTTATAGTCTTGTTTGTATTTCCGCTGTGTAGTGCAAAGAGTTTTGAGTGTAGATAGTTATATCATCTTATAATACTAAAGCTGTGGCGTCCGTATGTTGTGCGGCCCCGGCCGGACCGATATTATACGGTCATTACAGGGGAGGTGTTACAATTTGGTATCAAAGGGAGGTTAGATTCAAGGTCAATGCCTAAAGAAGTTATCCATATAAGAGTAACGCGGGACCATGAGTGTCCTTATGTTTAAGTCTTGAGTTTAGAGTCTGATTCCTTGTTTCTTGTTTTCTTGAAGAGCGCAAGCAACGAGGCGGGAACGTCGAGAGCAAGAGAAGAACTCTCGGCGAGCAGTGCCACTGCTCCAGGTCTTTTGGGCACGGGTGTAAACCCGACCGATTTCTGCCGCATGCTTGCAGAAGCGATGGTGGCAGCCCAAGCTGCAGCGGCAGCTCAGGTAGCAACCCCTTCTACATCGGACACGGTGACGGCCGTGCCAGGCGGAGAAGCCAGGCGAGTGGAGCTTTGGCGGAAAGGGTGGCTGTCGGACATGGAGTCCGACACATGAAGTATTTCCTAAGCTTTCATCCCCCGTCGTTCAAGGGAGTTGGTACGCCATCGGATGCGGAGGATTGGTGGATTCACATTCAAGAGCTTTTAAGGGCGGCAGAGATGCCAGAAGAAAAGAAATCTGAGTATGCGGCGTTCATGTTGGAAGGAGACGCCAAGTTGTGGTCGGTGAGCCATAGCGGCCGCCAGTTCCCTGGACGCACCCCGTCAAAGGAGGAAATTGGGGATGCTTTTCTAAAGAGGTACATTCCCGTTTCTACACTATTGTCCCTTCAGAGGCAGTTTCTGTACTTAATGCAGCGAGACAAGACGGTGGACGAGTATGTACAGGAGTTCAGCCGTTTGGGTCATTATGCGGGAACGACGATGGCAGATGATGAAGAGAGGGATAATCTCTTTTATCAGGGGCTGAGGGAGAAACTGAGGCAACCCCTCATTTCCATGAAGAGAGTTGGTTTCAATGAGTTAGTTGAGGCTGCCAGGATATTGGAGAGTGATCTGGAGCGAACCCAGCGTCGTAAGGGTTTGACTCCCAAGCAAGGGGAAGGGAAGCCTCCCCAATCTCAGGGAAAGTCTGAAGGGAGTAGGTGGAGGAAGAAGCCTCACACTTCCAGATCCGCTGAGAAGAGAAAGTGGATGCCTGGAGGTTCTCACTCTAGGGGACCGCCGACGTGCTACAATTGCGGTAAGGTGGGGCACATAGCTCGTGTTTGTCCTCAAGGAGGAGCGGAGCAAGAGGTAAGGCAGGAGCAGACTGTACGCTCCGGCCCCAGTGCCGCAGAGAAAGGGAAAATGGCGGAGTCAAGCGCTTCTCGGTTCCAACCGGTGCAACCAAGTTCCTACAACCTTGGACAGCAAGAAGCGATCCGCCAAACTGATGTGGTGACAGGTATGAATAAAATTTAAGTTTAAATTTTGTGCTTCATACTTTTAGACTTTTGTGTGATGTATATGTTGTAGGCTTCGTTTTAGTTTCTAGATACCCCGCTACGGTATTGTTCGATACAGGAGCATCGCACTCCTTTCTCGCGGAGAGTTTCATCCGGAGAATAAGAGTTGAGTCTTTCTCGGCGGACGCGGAGCTGAAAGTGCGCATGCCTAATGGGTCATCCATGACCACCGGGGCCAAAGGGCACATCTGTTGGGAGCTGGATGGAGTTGACTTCATTTTGGTAGCAGCGATGTTGCCATTGGTTGAGTTCGATGTCATTTTGGGCATGGACTGACTTGCAGAGCAGCGCGCCAGTATTGATTGCCTATCTAAGGTAGTGACCCTAAAGACCAAAGGGCAGGCGGAGGTCAAATTTGAGGGCCTTTGTGGAGTGGCCTATTCCCTGATTTCAGCCATGCAATTGATGCGAGCAGTTAACCAGGGTGGTGTAGCGCTTGTAGCGTTATTGAAGGTTCGTCTCTCTCACCTATCTATAGAGGAAGTGCCCGTAGTGGCAGAGTTCAAGGATGTGTTTCCGGATGAACTTCCTGGAGCGCCTCCTCGGCGGGAGATCGATTTCTCGATCGAGTTAGTGCCGGAGGCTAGGCCGGTGTCACGTCCTCCGTTTAGGATGGCACCAAAGGAGTTGGCTGAACTCAAAGTATAGCTACAAGAACTGTTGGAGCAAGGGTATATCAGACCTAGTTCTTCGCCGTGGAGCGCGCCGGTGTTGCCCTAAATCGCGGAGCAGGCCCATGTTCCAGAGGAGTAGAGAAACTCTTTCTTTCGCCCATGCCGACTCGATTCACAATGTGATCAACATATCCTTTCTGGCAAATGAGTATCCAGCTCCCCTTCCTCTCCACTCCAAGACCAAGAAAGTGATTAAGCGCTCTCAAGTCTTTCATCTTGAAGCGTATAACAAGCTTAGCCCTGAGCCTAGCTACTTTCTCCTCCGAATTCCCTGTGATGATCATGTCATCAACATACAGAAGGAACAAGACCTGAAGCTCCCACTTCTTCTTGATGAACAAGCTTGAATCTAAGTTGGAAGCAAGATATCTGCAGAATTGAAGGTATTCCGCTATCTTCCCACACCAAGCTCTAGGAGCCTGCTTCAACCCGTAGAGAGCCTTCTTGAGCCTACAGACATAGTCCGGATGAACTTCAGAAACAAAACCAAATGTCTGATCCATCAAGATGTCATTATTAATCTCTCTGTAAAGAAAGACATTTTTCACATCAAGCTGCCACATCCTCCAACCCTGGCAAGCAGCCAAGGCGATCACCACCCGAACTGAAGTCATCTTTGCAACTAGACTAAAGATCTCCTCATAGTCCTCTCCATACTATTGTGAGAATCCTGGAGCAACAAGGCGAGCCTTGTATCTTTCGATGCTCCCATCAGCCTTCTTCTTCACCTTATACACCCACTTGCAAGTCACTGGAGCAATGCCATCAACCCTGGGCAAAAGGTCCCAAGTTTCATTCTTCTTAAGAGCAGTCATCTCCTCTTTCATGGCATCTTCCCACTCCTTGACTGATGCAAGCTTGCACATTTGACACTGAATAGGTCTACGGACTAGCACATATACCTCTCTACGATCCAATCCGATACCCGCACAATCATTCAACGCAGCGCACACGTTGTACAATAATATCAATTAGATGCTAGCGTATGGGTAGCCAAACTGCTTAGGATCGAACAATGGCTATAAGCCAATATCCTTTCCGGCTAAAAGGACCAACCTAGTCCGAATGAGCGGTGTTGTACCAAAAGAGATCTACCAAATAAAATATGATTCGGAAAAGGAATATCTCTCCCAACAAAAGAAAACGATGGTTCGCCAAACCTTTTTTTTGAAAAATAATTCAATCAAGACAAACACAAACCAATTGAAGAAACCACGATTAATTAACGATTCAAAATTCAATGCCAAGAATCGACCACCACAGGAATTAATCTAGGGAGTGAAACACACAATAGGTAGAAAGGATTCGTTAACCTATCAGAATGGATGATTCAGATTTCTCTACATGGATCGTTCTTCAACGGCTCCACCGGAGTCACGCCGGTTGGAGAGAAACTCGTCTGCCTTCATCGCTTTATGCCGGAGTTGACCCACAAGGCGAGATCTTCTTGCCTTTGCCTAATTTCTTCAAGGATGAGGGTGGCAAATTTTTTTATTGGTGGTCGGTTTGGGTGAAGAGGATGGGAGGCAGTTTTTTCTAGGGAAAAGGAGTAGGAGAGGGTTGTTAAGGGTATAAAAGAGGAGGGAAATAGGGGAGGAGGGTGGCCGAAATTGCCAAGGAAGAGGGGGAAGAGAGGGGGAAGCCAAGGAGGAGAGGAGAAGGAGATTCCGAAAGTGTGAGCTAGATCTGATATACTCTAGAGGGGGGGGGGTGAATAGAGTATGGTGCTTAAAACCTTTTTACAACAGTTGTTGTAATCTGAGTGAATAGGGAAGCAAATATTTAATCTAATCACAGAACCTATCTAATCACAAATCACAAACCAATCACAGCCAGAAATAAAAATAAAGATAAGCAAGTCAGAAGACACAAGGAGCTATTGTGGTTCCCCTAAACTTGGGTACATCCACTCTTCTACCACCCTAGGTAGGAATCCACTGCAGGATGAGTTGATCAGATGTCCTGGGCACAATGAGCTTTTGATAAGGTGCTCAAAAACCAAATCAGATTTTTTGATCAGGTGTCTTGCCACCAATGAGCTTTTGATAAGGTGCTCAAAAATCAAGCACAAACTTTTGAAGGGAGTTTGAAAAACCCTTTACAGAGATGGGGATGAGAGAGTGATGGAAGTCTTCTCTTTCTCAGAGCAGCTGAGAAGACTATGTGGATATTGATGTTGTCAAAGCTACGCCTGAGTTCTTGAGATGTTCAGGAAATTAAGCTTTGCTGTAGGGTGATAGGCCTTCAGAGATTGATCTCCAGCAATTGATGATTTCAGCAACAGCTGAAATGTTAGGTGTCTGGAGTCTTGAATGATGATGGCCTTGAACACTTGAATCAAAAGGGATCTGAAGATTTCAGATTTGTTGATCTCCTTTTGGTGATGGTGTTCTTGTGAATTCTTTTAGACAGAGAATGTCTACAACTTTCTTTCTTTTTCTCTTGAGAGATTGTTGTTGAGAAAGATGTTGTTCCAGAGAAAAATTGTAGCAGAGAATCTTTTTCTCTACTTCTTCTTGTGCACTCTCTGCAGATTGATTTCTTGTTATCAGTATTCAAAAATCTTGTCTTTTATTCCCTTTGTTCTGAATAGAAATGATCCTCTGTCAAGAATAGCCGTTAGCCTGTCATTAATTGACTTCCTTAATTACAATTGTCTTCTGGGGGAAAGTCCAATGAAACATTCCTTGATAATCCCTTGAAACTTCGTCCAGAATAAATGGAAACGGCTACAAGATCTTCTGAATTAATTGCTGACAATAACTCCTTAACTGTTCTGAATTTTGAATCTTGAAAATCATTTAACTCTTCAAAAAAACGTCGAACTGAGCTCCACTATAGTCGAACTGAGCTCAGCGATTTGGACTTAGACAATAACAGAGATCGTCGATCTGAGCTCAACTATCGTCAAACTGAGCTCAAAGATAGAGAATCAATACTGGAGTCAAGATCGTCGAACTGAGCTCGAAGATCGTCGAATGGAGTTCGACGATTTGTTGAAGTTGAGCTCAGCGATCGTCGAATGGAGTTCGATGATCCGTCGAAGTTGAGCTAGATGATCGTCGATTGGAGTCCGACGATTCGTCGTACTGAGCTCGACGAAATGACTTAGTCTTCAAACTGAAAAACCTTGGTCTTGAGGGCAGCTTCCAAACCTAACTACTAACCCTTAGACTCAATTCTAATTGACCTTTAGATCTATACAGGAGGTCAAAAACAGGTTTCCTAAAGACATAGTGATCCTGACCCAAATTAGTAATAGGGTGTTCCAACAATCTCCCCCTATTTGGGTTAGGATTACTATTTACAGAACTTGGAGAAATTAAAGAACAACATACAATGGAACAATAAACAACAACAAGCAGAAACAAAGATATATTATCCCAGGCAGAAATCAGAATAATTGTCACCTTACAGAATTATTCCTTCTCCTTGACCTTTATAAGCTTAATTTCTCTATTAGTATTAAGAGCTTCTTTCTTTGACCTTCTGTCATCAGCTGCACCTAAAGAAGTTTGTTGTTTAGGCCTTGGTACCACAGCTTCAGGATGCAGCTCCATATATCTTTCAGAATCAAAGAATTTGCTAGAGGCATATCTTACAAGTTCCTTCTTTCTTTGTTCAGATAATGTAGTAATGTTGGAGGTGTCTCTGCCTTGCTCTCTGGCTTTCTTGATCTGATCCAGGGCAGCTAAATCTTTCATTCTAGCAGTCCATGCAGTAGGATTAATTTCTGTATCCTCAAAGGGCACTGGAGGCTCATATCTGTTGGAAGGATTATCTGGAGGAGCTCTGGATGAGACTACTTCTTTCAACTTGTAGGGAAAAGGACCTGAAGTTGTATCTGATGAAGCTTGTCCTTCCCTGGAGTATGGATGTTGCATTGAATAGACTTTGGAGTAGACTTGGAATTCCCTCTGGCTTCCTCTATAACTTCCTCTCCTTGATTGAGAACCTCTGCACTGGCTTCCCCTATATTGAGATCTTGCATGAGGCCGATAGGGGGTTTGGCTTTTAGCAGAAGGATGAGTAGCTGAGCTTCCACCTGCACCTGCATCAGGATGAGGTGGTGGAGGAGGATGTGGATGATGAAACTAAGAAGATCCTTTCTCATACTTCCTCTTCTTCTTCATAGCTTTTAGTTGGTTCTTGGAATATTGCATCCAATGTTCAGTAATGGGGCAGTCATGAAGAATGTAGTGGGGAATGTCATTGGTGTCTTTGACTTTGGCTGGAGGCACCCTTTTCATAGCTTTGCTCCTTGCCTTTCTTTTCCTGGCTATGGTGGCAGAAGAATCATCAAAATCAGTCCTAAATTCATCACTTTCAGAGCTTTGCTCATCATATAAGGCATCAATCTTTTTCAGATACTCTTTTTGAAGTTGGGTTGGAGCAGATGAGACAGCAGTTGTAGCAGCAGCAGACACAACAGATATAATACTTTCTGGAGCAATACTTGTAGAGGATATAGCAGCAGTAATGACAGTAGTGACTGGGGCAACAGCAGATACAGATAAAACATTTTCAGATACAACAACATCAGCAGTTTCAGATATAATAGTTTCAGTAGCATCAATATCATCAGTAACTGGAACATCAGCAGCATCAAAACAAACTGAAACAACAACATTTTTAGCAGCATAAACTGAATTTACAAATGAAGTTATAACACTAGTGTCACAACTTGAGAAGGGCACAATGGCCTTGGAAAGATCCTCTGATGGCTGAACTGCATTACTCACTGGAAGACAGCTGAAAAAAGTTGAATCAAAAACTGATAATAAGGACCTGAGGTCCACTGAGAAGACTGCAACCTGAGGTGGAACTGTAGCTTCAGTTCGGGTAACAGCAGCAGCAGGAATTGATGAAATGGCAGCAGGCAATCTCACATCTTCATGAGGCATCTCCCCCTGCCTAGATTCAGAGAGAGCTGGATCAAGGCACCCAAATGAAGGGATTGCCTGAGGAGGAAGGAAGGAGGAGAGCCTGGCAGATAAGTCTGCAACTGACTGAAGCAGTGGAGCCAAGGAGGTCTCCAACAAAAGTGAGAGCCTGGGGGCTATCAGCTCATATATTTTGTCAGCTAAGGCAGGGATGTCTACTTGCTCAATAGGGACTAGAGCAGAGGTATAGAAGGATGGAGGAGCAACTGGTGATGGTGGTGGAGAGCTAGTGGATGGTAGAAGTGAAGGTTGAGGTGTGTGGATTGTGGAAATGGAAGAAAGTGGTATGAAGATAGAAGGTGTGAAAGAGGGCTGATCAATGATGTCTTATAGAAGCTGTTGATATGAAGTTGATGAGGATGGTAGCTTAGGAGGGCATGAAGGTGAGTCATCCATGAAGGAATCATCTAGAAGATTGAATGAGGGAATGTTGGATGATGTGTCAATGTCTGGGTGAGGGTAGTGGTGTAATAGGAGGAAGATTTCTTCTGTGAGAGGAAGAGTTGGAATTGGAGATGGAATTGATGTTGGAGATGGGCTGGAAATAATGATGGTGGATGAGATTGGAATGGTGGAGGGTACTGGTGGAGATGGAATAGGAGGAGGAGAAGCAGCAACAAGTCATCTGTAGGGGCAGAGACTTGAGGGGAAGAGACTATTACAGTCCTTGTGCCTGAAGTTGTGCTTGCAGAAGGCCTGCTGGGCTTTGTTATCTGCCTGTCCCATTTGCCAAAGAGGGCACAGGATAGCCTCTTAGAGGCATTAATATGCATCCCATTAGATACAAGCAGGGCAGGGCATCTGTTCTGAATAAAGAGCCCTAGGATCCTCCCAAAATTCACAAAATTCTTATTTATTTTCTTCTTGATTAGATCCAAGAAGACCTCTCCCCAGTTCAACTGTTTCTTGTCCACTAAAGCTCCCATCAAGCACAGCTGATACCTGGAGATGGTATCATGTGCTGAATGCTTGGCCAACAGAACCTTTCCCACTACATCAGCCAAAAACCTATATTCAACAGTTAGGTTCTTTTTCAGCAGCTTGCTAGGGTTAGCATCAGAATGACCCATTCTTGCAAGTAAGTTAGAAAATTTTTCTCCAGATAACTCAGCAGAATCTCTTCCAGAACTTAATTCAAAAACCTCTGTCAGAACAGCAGGACTCAAAGGTACCTGGGTTCCAGAAATTGAACCAACCACTGTGTTTTGGTCCTACTTGTGGGAAGTATAGACCCACTCCTTGATCTCATCTGCAGCCAATTTGATTCTGGTGGTCATAATGGTAACAAGCTTCTGCTCCTTGAACAGTTCCAGAATGTCCTGAAAAACCTGATCACTGGTGCTGAAGGACTCCATGTCTATATCAAATCCGGCATCGAACTTGAAAGTCCACTTAGTGTCAACTACCTTCACCTATGAGGGGGGGGGGGGGAATAGGTGTCTTGCAGCATTTTTGCGGAATTAAAATCGTACCTGCACAACAAAACAAAACAACACAGCACAGAAAGGACACAAGCAATTTATAGTGGTTCCCCGATTTGGGTACGTCCACTTTCCCCCTTCGACCTATCTCCCAACCAGGGACGACTCGGTCACTTCACCAACGGGATTGAAATCCAATCCTTGCACTAACGGAAGGAACCCTTGTAATGCCCCCGGTTTTTCTGTGTTTTGTTTGATCTTTGGCTGGCGTTACAATGGCGTATTTCCGGCTTTTTGCCGTTGTAGAGCGTGGTTTTAGCTCTTAGGGTTCCCTGTGTAGCCTGTTTGTAGCCTGTTAGCAAGATTCCCCAGCTAGCCGGAGTCTGTTTGATGACTCGGCTGGGCCTCTTAGGGAATGCTTGTGTTTCGGCTTCGGGATGTGTTATCCCGGGTTTTGGTTCGTCGAATGCTTATTTCGACTTTGCAGTTGTGTTCGTAGCATGGGTTTTTAGCTGCGGTGTGAATTTCGTCTTTTTCCGAGATGTTTCGGGTCTCGTGTTGTTTTGACTTTTGAGTGTAAATAATTATTATTATGTATTATTTGTTTATTATTAAAACTGCTGTGTATAAATAGTCTTGGGTTAGAATTAGGGCTCGGTTCCTCTTGTCTTTTCTTTTTCTCTGCTTGGAAGAAGCCGCCGCCTGTACGAGAGGAAGAGCACCGCCGACCTACCCTAGCCTTCGGACGCCGTTTTACTGGAGATTTAGCGGTCGAAATTCAATTTCGGGAGTGGATCTGGACTGCCCTCGCCTGGATCTGCCTTCTTTCTGCTCCTCAGCTGGTGCTCTGCGGCTAGATCCGAGAGTGGGGGATGCCGCCGACCTAGCTTTTCTAGTATTGAGGCAAGTGATGTCCCCTCATCCTTGCCACAGTTGATCTTTGCCTTTTTCGTGGATTTAATTTTTGTCTCTTTCTTGCTTAGATCTTAGGTGTACGCTAGGGTTCGTTCCCGATCACGCCGTGGTTAGTGTAGAAAGTTCCAGTTAAAAATCTCAGCTTTCCTGAGGGATTGTGTCTATTAGGGGCAGTTTTGGTTCGGTTTAGGTCGAGTAGTTGCCATTGCCGATGGATGTTGTACTCTAGAGAGAGAGAGTCCTCGTTCTTGTGTTTGGTCGGTTGCTGGATCTGGCTCATGTAGCCAGTCGGGGTGTCGACACCGTTGTGTCGACACCGGCCAGTCGTGGTGTCGACACTTGGTGTCGACACCAGCAGCGGCAGTGTCGACACCTTGTGTCGACAGCGGCCGCAGTGGTGTCGACACTTGGTGTCGACACCAGCAGCGACAGTGTCGACACCTTGTGTCGACACCGGCCACAGTGGTGTCGTCACTTGGTGTCGACACCAGAAGCGGCAGTGTCGACACCTTGTGTCGACACCGGCCGCAGTGGTGTCGACACTTGGTGTCGATACCCGCAGCGGCAATTTCGACACCTTGTGTCGACACCGGCCGCAGTGGTGTCGACACTTGGTGTCGACACCCGCAGCGGTAGTGTCGACACCTTGTGTCGACACCGGCTGCAGTGGTGTCGACACTTAGTGTCGGCACCAGCCGCGGCAGTGTCGACACCTTGTGTCGACACCGGCCGTTGTGGTGTCGACACTTGGTGTCGACACCGGCCGCGGTTGTGTCGACACCTTGTGTCGACATCGGTTTGTCGTGGTTTCGACACATCGTGTCGACAATGGGTGCTGCCCTGGTTTTGGGGTCAGGGAGACTCGGGGTTGGTTTTGGTTAGGCGTGCAAGGCTGCGTCGGTTGGATAAGACATTTTTGCCTTGGGTTCGTGTGTTTCTTAGGACTGTTAGTGGGACTTTTCCCTAGGAGGGGGGCCTTGGGTGTTCGGATAATTGCTGCATGCCGACTCTTGGGTTGTGGCAGGTGGTGGAGTTTTGGTGGCCTCTGGAGGGGTGGTTTTATGTGGAGAGCTGTGGCCACCGCCTTTTTGCCCCGGTTTGGGTTGGTGCGTGTGGGACCCTAAAGCTGCCACTGCTTGACCCCTTAGCCCTTTTTGGGTCTGATTTGGTTATGTATTCAGACCCATGTTTTGACCACTACCACTTACCCACGTGTTAGGACTGTTAGTCCCTTTCCTATTTATGCTTTCCTTTATTTTGGCATATATGTATATGTCTTGTTCTTGTTGCAGACTCTCTTGGTAGGGCATAATGGCTTTATTGCTCGCACTTGGTGCGCTCTGCGGTGCTTTAGACAGTACTCTCCTCTTACTGTCACCCCTTTTCTTTTGCTTATTGCAGTTTGTTGCCGGGTTAGTAAACCCCTCTTCTTATTTGCTAATTGATCTATTGCTCTATTTTCCCCCTTTTTATTATTTCCTTGCTGAGGTATTCTTTTCTTGAATGCCTCAGGTCCAAGTTTTAGCCAGTTCAGCGGCTAGTTCTTTTGGAGGTGCTTGTTGGTGGCCTCAAGGGTAGCTGAGATAGCTAATCCCCGTTTTTTTTTGTGAGGTAGTTCTTTACTTTTCTGTATAGACATACATACTCGCCAGTGGGTTCGTGTCAGGTTGTTGATGCCCACTGGTGGCTTCTTGAAATGCTGGATATGAATTTAAACTGCTGATTTTGCCTACTTGTGGTTGGTTACTTGCTCCTGGGAAGGATTTATGCTAGGTTGCATGTTAGATATTTTAAAACCTAAAAGTATTATTATATGTACCACATGTATAACATGTTTCTAAATCAAAGACACTATTTTTCCTCAACGTAAAACACTATTTTTCATATCTACTATATTCACCTTAGGGTCGTGCACGCATAAGTCGCCCCCCGGGGACACTTATGCTCATTTAGGGTGTCAACTTAATTGAACCAAAGTATTTTCTGCTGCGTGTAAATATAATTTTAACTGTGGACTAGCTGATCCACCGGGCCGAGGGATACGGCCATTCAACATAACTGATTTTCTTTCATATTTAATCAACAATTTTTTTTAAAATCTAACGTCTGGAGTTTTGCCTGAGCGTGTGCAGTTATACCCTGCACGACGTGGCATCACGGCACGTGTTTTCTCTTACTCTGATACGATTTTACCATTGAGAAAATGCGGGTTGTGACAGTTGGTATCAGAGGGAGGTTGCTTGACAAATGATTGGGCAACCTTTCCCTTGTCTACATTAGTAGTTCGCATCACATCATTCACGCACTGATATATCATCAGCACATCTTGGCCGAAGCACGAACACTACACTCATGAGCATAAAGAAGTATACAAGGAATATTATGTAGTATGGGATGCATAATATGTGTTTGTATATGGATCCACCATAGGAGGCAACATGTGAGGGTTATGTAGTATGAGATGCATAACCTCACCACATGAATGCGACTAACACGTTTTCTTTTTCGTTACATGGGAATGTTATGTAGTATGAGATGCATAACATTTTCATGTGTACGCTGCCCATGACATGCACTAAGGCCTTTTTAGAATGCATAGCACATCATGCATAGCATAACATTTCATAAGCACAACGTGCCAAGCTAAAGACTTGCAAGATGACATATGTACACACATGGGTTTGAGTCAAAAGGAATACAAATACATGCATTCATGGTTTAGGCACATGAGTTAGTATGATGGTGGTGAACCATCTTAGGTTAAGCATAACATCATCATGGTAAAATCAACTCCCAGAGCTAGTTTTTGTAGTTGGAGTTCATATTTAAATGTGTTTGTCTGTACCGGGTTGTTTTGTTCTAGCTGATGGGCTAGGTTTTGTCTAAAGCTTGTGCGATTTTAGGATGGCGAGACGTCCTGCGACGAGATCGACCCCCCAATCTGAGGGTGAGACGTCAGGAGCGCAGAGAGATGCGTTGGTAGAAAGCCTGCGGCAGAGTAATGAGGAGTTATCGAGGCAGGTAGTGGCTATGCAGGCTCAGATTCAGTCCCTTGTAGCAGTGGTGGCGGGACAGACCCCGAGAGCCCAGAACCCCGCTGAGGGAGTAGCTATTCCTACCCCTCCTGCTCCTCCCGTGCCTTTGGTTGTGGTGCCCCCGGAGATGGCGTTCATATCCCAGTTTCAGCGGCTGAGACCCCCTACCTATGATGGGCAAGCAGATTTCATGATTTTGGATGATTGGCTGATTACCATTGAGGAGATGTTCTCATACTCAGGGATTACGGATGATCAGAGAGTGATGCTCGCTGCCTACCAGCTCAAGGGTTTAGCAAAGAATTGGTGGCTGAGGGAGAAAGAGAGCTTAGTGGCAGGTTGCACATGGGAGTCATTTAAGGTGATGTTGTTAAGTAAGTTTCTGCCTTCAGTCGAACGGGACCGGCTAATGAATGATTTTCTTCATCTAAAGCAGAGGAAACTCACAGTTAGTGAGTATGAGATTGAGTTTAGTATGTTGAGTCGGTTTGCTCCGGGTCTGGTGAGTGTGGAGGCAGACCGAGTTAAGCGGTTTCTGGGTGGACTAAGAAGCGACATTCAGCAGTTAGCGAACGCCTATGGAGCAGTCAGTTATGCCAGCGTGGTTGAAGCTGCCTTGAGAGTTGAGGCCATTGAGAATGCCAAAAATAGAGGCCAGCAGTTAAGGAAGGATAAGCGGAAGTCCAGTGGAGGGAAGAGCCCTCAGGAACCTGATGCTGTCTCAAGAAAGAAGGTCAAAGAGATTTGTAGCTTTTGTGGCCGGCGAGGCCACCCCTTTGAGAAGTGTTTCAAAAGGTTGGGAGCGCAGAAGAAGGAACATGTGCACGCGATTCAGGGTACTTCCAGGGGAGACTTGGTGTGTGCCTTGTGTGGAAGGAAGGGGCATGATGCTGCACGTTATTGGTTAAAAGATAAGATCTGTTTTCAGTGCGGCCAGAAGGGTCATCTCAAGACAAGGTGCCCCCAAACCCAGTCTATTCTGCAGCCAGTTCCCTCCAAGCTTTGCCACTGCCTCAGCTTATGGATAAAGGAAAGGGGAAGCTGAATATGCTTTCGGCAGACGAAGCGCAGACCTCGACCTAGGTTATCTCAGGTTCGACTCCTCCCCAGTCGTTTCGTTACATTCCCTTTTTGGTTGTAGTTTTCGTTCTAGCGCTTGTTGACTTAGATGCGTGTGCAATTCGTAGGACGATTTAAGGTAAAGAACCGCTGGGCGCGCGTTCTCTTCGATTCTGGCGCTACCCACTCGTTTGTGGCTAGAGCCTTCGTGGAGCGGTTCAGTTTCGGCCTAGATCGTGTTGGTGGTGCCTTCTGCGTTAAGTTCCACTCCGGCGACACTGTGGTTACGGATCTGGGTGTTCTCGATTGTCCGATAGTGTTGGGAGATTCTCTAGCCAAGGCAAATTTGAAGGTGATTGACCTGGAGGACTTCGACGTTATTTTGGGCATGGACTGGTTGTCAAGGTACGATGCTGTGATCCAGTGCAAGGGTAAGCGCTTGGACTTCGTCAAAGACAATGGTCAGCCAGGGAGCGTTTATGGGTATTCCCTCCAAGAGTCTCCAATCATTTCTGCGGTGCGTGCTCGGAAGTTGCTTGTTTCTGGCTGTTTTGCCTGTGTGGTTTCTCTGGTAGGGACGATTGTTAGTGTGCCCCGCTTGGAAGAGATTCATGTGGTGTGTGACTTCTCTGATGTGTTTCCTGACGATCTTCCCGGTCTTCCACCCGATCGAGATGTCGAGTTTGCCATAGATTTGGAGCCAGGCACGCGTCCTATTGTAAAGGCGCCGTACTGGATGGCCCCGAGGGAGCTGGAAGAGTTGCGAATTCAGCTGGATGAGTTGTTGGCAAAAGGCTTTATAAGGCCGAGTTCTTCGCCTTGGGGTGCGCCAGTGCTGTTCGTTAAAAAGAAGGATGGGTCGATGAGGTTATGCATCGACTATAGAGAGCTGAACAAGGTTACTATTAAGAACAGGTACCCTTTGCCGCGAATCGACGATTTGTTCGACCAATTGCGTGGTAGTGTCGTGTTTTCCAAGATAGATCTTCGTTCGGGCTATCACCAGTTGAGGATTCGGGTGTCGGATGTTCCGCGGACGGCGTTCCGCTCTCGTCATGGGCATTTTGAGTTTTTGGTAATGTCATTCGGTTTGACTAATGCGCCCTCAGCTTTTATGGATTTGATGAACAGAGTTTTCAAGGATTTTCTAGATAAGTTCGTGATTGTATTTATAGACGATGTTTTGGTTTACTCTAAGGATGCGGAGGAGCATGATCGACATTTGCGGCTGGTCTTGGCGACTCTGAGAGACCATAAGCTATACGCCAAGCTGAGCAAATGTGAATTTTGGTTGCCTCAAGTTTCCTTTCTAGGCCACGTGATTAATAAGGAGGGAATATCGGTGGACCTAGAAAAGATCGCTGCTGTTATGGAATGGGCGAGACCTGTTACCCCCAAAGTGATCAGAAGCTTCTTGGGTTTGGCGGGTTATTATAGAAGATTTGTAGAAGGTTTCTCTACCTTGTCCGCACCGTTGACCAAGTTGACGCAGAAGAATGTAGCCTTTATATGGGATGGTAAGTGTGAGAAGGCTTTTGAGGAACTAAAAAGAAGGCTTTGTTCGGCTCCAATTTTGTCTTTGCCTACGGAGGGTAGCGAGTATGATATTTATGTGGATGCGTCGCATTTCGGTCTGGGCTGCGTTTTGATACAGGGCGGGAAGGTTATTGCGTACGGGTCGAGGCAACTAAAGACTCACGAGAGGAATTACCCTACGCATGACCTGGAATTTGCAGCTGTGATCTATGCGCTGAAATTGTGGAGGCATTTGCTATATGGCGCACAGTGCAAGATTTTCAAGGATCATAAGAGTTTGAAGCATGTCTTCACTCATAAAGAATTGAATCTGCGCCAGCGGCGGTGGTTGGAGTACGTGGCCGACTATGATGTTGAAATTCAGTATCATCCGGGCAAGGCGAATGTGGTGGCTGATGCCCTGAGTCGGAAGTCAGGTAAGATTTTTAATCTTTCCGCCGAGCGTCTAGTGGAAGAGTTTCTTTTGATGGACATTTCTGTGGGAAGCTGTCAGTCGCAGAGTAGCTTAGCAGTAGCAAAACCTTCATGGATTGCGCTTACGAGACTGCATCAGAAGGACGATCCCGATCTTCTGCATTTGTATCTTCGAGCTGAGAAGGGTGAATTACCAGACTTCTCTATAGATGATGTGGGTACCTTGAATTATCATGGCAGGTTTTGCATCCCCGCAGTTGGAGATATCCGGGATATGGTGTGCAGAGACGCCCACGGGTCTAGTGTCTCCTACCACCCAGGGTCGACCAAGATGTATCATGATTTAAAACAGATTGCCTGGTGGTACGGGATGAAGAAGGACATAGACAGATTTGTTTCAGAGTGTTTTACTTGCAGGCGTGTGAAAGCCGACCATGGGAGGCATGGTGGCAAGCTGACTCCCCTGGAGATTCCGATGTGGAAGTGGGAGAGTATCTCAATGGATTTCATTACCGGCTTACCGAGATCGCCTAAGGGGCATGATTCAGTTTGGGTAATCGTAGACAGATTGATGAAGAGCGCTCATTTCGTACCATTTAAGATCGATTATCCGATGAGGAAGATAACCGAGCTGTATCTGGAAGAGGTTGTCAGATTGCATGGTGTACCCGTAAGTATCATATCAGATCGAGACTCCAGGTTCACGTCTCGTTTTTGGAAGAGTCTTCAAGAAGGGTTGGGTACAGATTTGAGATATTCCACGTCTTATCATCCGCAGACCAATGGTCATACGGAGCGAGTAAATCAGATTGTGGAAGATATGATCCGATGCTATATTCTGGACCACGGAGGAGCGTGGGACGAGCGCTTGCGGCTTATGGAATTCGAATATAACAACAGTTATGAAGAAAGCTTGCAAATGGCTCCCTTTGAAGCCTTGTATGGGAGGCACTGCAGGACTCCCCTGTTTTGGGCTGAGCTTGGCGAGGGACCTTTGTTGGGTCCAGAAGCGCTTGAGGAGATGGAAACCGCTGTGAAGCTTATTCGGGAAAAGCTTCGGATAGCCCAGGAGAGATATGAGAAGAACGCCAATCGGCGTAGATCGGACTTGCAATTTGCTGTGGGGGACTCGGTGTTCTTAAAGGTCTCCCCGTTGATTGGAGTCAAGCGGTTTGGCAGGAATAGGAAGTTGGACCCGAGGTACGTGGGGCCGTTTCCGGTTGTTGAGCGGATTGGAGTGTCAGCCTACAGGCTGGCTTTGCCCGCAAATTTCCCTGGCATGCATGATGTCTTTCATGTCAGTCAGCTGCGAAAATGTGTGATGAATGGCAGGCAGGTTTTGGATTCTGTGTCTCAGTTGGAGCCGAATCTTTCTTATGTGGAGATGCCTGTTCGCATTTTGGATTCTCAAGTTTGGGCGTTGCGGAAGAAGACTATTCCGATGGTTAAAGTTTTATGAAGAAATCAGGATGTGGAAAGCGCGACTTGGGAGTTGGAGTCGGCTATGAGGGAGGCTCACCCTCATCTGTTTCCCAGACCTTGTGCCTGGTATGCTCTGTTTTATTCTTATTTATTTGTAGCCCTTTCCTGGCTCTTTCTCTCTCGTTCTATGTAGGAGTGTTGTGAGTAAAGTTTCGAGGCGAAACTTTCTTTTAGGGGGAGTGGCTGTAACGCCCCCGGTTTTTCTCTGTTTTGTTTGATCTTTGGCTAGCGTTACGATGGCGTATTTCCGGCTTTTTTCCGTTGTAGAGCGTGTTTTTAGCTCTTAGGGTTCCCTGTGTAGCCTGTTTGTAGCCTGTTAGCAAGATTCCCCAGCTAGCCGAAGTCTGTTTGATGACTCGGCTGGGCCTCTTAGGGAATGCTTGTGTTTCGGCTTCGGGAGGTGTTATCCCGGGTTTTGGTTCGTCGAATGCTAATTTCGACTTCGCAATTATGTCCGTAGTGTGGGTTTTTAGCTGCGGCGTGAATTTCGTCTTTTTCCGAGATGTTTCGGGTCTCGTGTTGTTTTGACTTTTGAGTGTAAATAATTATTATTATGTATTGTTTGTTTATTATAAAACTGCTGTGTATAAATAGTCTTGGGTTAGAATTAGGGCTCGGTTCCTCTTGTCTTTTCTTTTTCTCTGCTTGGAAGAAGTCGCCGCCTGTACGAGAGGAAGAGCACCGCCGGCCTACCCTAGCCTTCGGACGTCGTTTTCCTGGAGATTTAGCGGTCAAAATTCAATTTTGGGAGTGGATCTGGACTGCCCTCGCCTGGATCAGCCTTCTTTCTGCTCCTCAGCTGGTGCTCTGCGGCTAGATCCGAGAGTGGGGGATGTCGCCGACCTAGCTTTTCTGGTATTGAGGCTAGTGATGTCCCCTCATCCTTGCCACAGTTGATCTTTGCCTTTTTCTTGGATTTAATTTTTGTCTCTTTCTTGCTTAGATCTTAGTTGTACGCTAGGGTTCGTTCCCGATCACGCCGTGGTTAGTGTAGAAAGTTCCAGTTAAAAATCTCAGCTTTCCTGAGGGATTGTGTCTATTAGGGGCAGTTTTGGTTTGGTTTAGGTCGAGTAGTTGCCATTGCCGATGGATGTTGTACTCTAGAGAGAGAGAGAGTCCTCGTTCTTGCGTTTGGTCGGTTGCTGGATCTGGCTCCTGTAGCCTGTCGGGGTGTCGACACTGTTGTGTCGACACCGGCCAGTCGTGGTGTCGACACTTGGTGTCGACACCAGCAGTGGCAGTGTCGACACCTTGTGTCGACACCGGCCACAGTGGTGTCGACACTTGGTGTCGACACCAGCAGCGGCAGTGTCAACACCTTGTGTCGACACCGGCCACAGTGGTGTCGACACTTGGTGTCGACACCAGCAGCGGCAGTGTCGACACCTTGTGTCAACACCGGCCGCAGTGGTGTCGACACTTGGTGTCGACACCAGCAGCGGTAGTGTGTACACCTTGTGTCGACACCGGCCGCAGTGGTGTCGACACTTGGTGTCGACACCCGCAGCGGCAGTGTCGACACCTTGTGTCGACACCCGCTGCAGTGGTGTCGACACTTGGTATCGACACCAGCCGCGGCAGTGTCGACACCTTGCGTCGACACCGGCCGCTGTGGTGTCGACACTTGGTGTCGACACCGGCCGCGGTTGTGTCGACACCTTGTGTCGACACCGGTTTGTCATGGTGTCGACACATCATGTCGACACTGGGTGCTGCCCTGGTTTTGGGGTCAGGGAGACTCGGGGTTAGTTTTGGTTAGGCATGCAAGGCCTCGTTGGTCGGACCCGACGTTTTTGCCTTGGGTTCGTGTGTTTCTTAGGACTGTTAGTGGGACTTTTCCCTAGGAGGGGGGCATTGGGTGTTCGGCTAATTACTGCATGCCGACTCTTGGGTTGTGGCAGGTGGTGGAGTTTTGGTGGCCTCTGGAGGGGTTGTTTTATGTGGAGAGCTGTGGCCACCGCCTTTTTGCCCCGGTTTGGGTTGGTGTGTGTGGGACCCTAAAGCTACCACTGTTTGACCCCTTAGCCCTTTTTGGGTCTGATTTGGTTATGTATTCAGACCCATGTTTTGACCACTGCCACTTACCCACGTGTTAGGACAGTTAGTCCCTTTCCTGTTTATGCTTTCCTTTCTTTTGGCATATATGTATATGTCTTGTTCCTGTTGCAGACTCTCTTGGTAGGGCATAATGGCTATATTGCTCGCACTTGGTGCGCTCTGCGGTGCTTTAGACAGTACTCTCCTCTTACTGTCACCCCTTTTCTTTTGCTTATTGCAGTTTGTTGCCGGGTTGGTAAACTCCTCTTCTTATTTGCTAATTGATCTATTGCTCTATTTTTCCCCCTTTTTATTATTTCCTTGCTGAGGTTTTCTTTTCTTGAATGCCTCAGGTCCAGGTTGTAGCTAGTTCAGCGGCTAGTTCTTTTGGAGGGGCTTGTTGGTGGCCTCAAGGGTAGCTGAGATAGCTGATCCCCATTTTATTGTGAGGTAGTTCTTTACTTCTCTGTATATACATACATACTCGCCAGTGGGTTCGTGTCAGGTTGTTGACGCCCACTAGTGCCTTCTTGTGATGCTGGATATGAATTTAAACTGCTGATTTTGCCTACTTGTGGTTGGTTACTTGCTCCTGGGAAGGATTTATGCTAGGTTGCATGTTAGATATTTTAAAACCTAAAAGTATTATTATATATACCCCATGCATAACATGTTTCTAAATCAAAGACACTATTTTTCCTCAACGTAAAACACTATTTTTCATATCTACTATATTCACCTTAGGGTCGTGCACGCATAAGTCGCCCCCCGGGGACACTTATGCTCATTTAGGGTGTCAACTTAATTGAACCAAAGTATTTTCTGCTGCGTGTAAATATAATTTTAACTGTGGACTAGCTGATCCACCGGGCCGAGGGATACGACCATTCAACATAACTGATTTTCTTTCATATTTAATCAACAATTTTCTTTAAAATCTAACGTCTGGAGTTTTGTCTGAGCGTGTGCAGTTATCCCCTGCACGACGTGGCATCACGGCACGTGTTTTCTCTTACTCTGATACGATTTTACCATTGAGAAAATGCGGGTTGTGACAACCCTTCCACACGTAGGAGTCACCACTCCCACACCCGGGTTGCACCCAAACCTTACAAATAGGAACCAACGTTCCTTTACAACAAAATAGAAATTGGAGTGTATTAGAAATACAAACTACTTATGGAGAATAAGGTGTCCCTCTTCGTTCGACGACGTGTTCTTGAAGTCAACGAAGAGTCCACAACCCTAAATCTCACTTAGAGAGAATCTCTCCCGAAACCGGCGGCGGCAAGAAGGGCGGTGGCTTGGTTCTCGGGATCGGTGGCGACAACGGAATGCTGCTGCTGTGCTTTGGAGATTCAACTTTCGTAGCAAAGCTAGCAAGGTCTTCTAACGGTCACACTAGGATCGATCGTCTCGATCGATTCGGAAGGGGAAGGTTTTCCCGATCTAAGATTCAAGAGACAAAGGATCTTTTGTTGGACGCGTGAGACACAGTACTTGGCTGAGCTTCTGTCGCCGGGAGATCTGGAAGAAACCACGATCAAAGACGGCGATCAACTGGCACGAGCGGCGACGACGGCGGAGGAGAAGGATTTCCAATCTAGGTCACGTCGGCGGGTCAGCTTCTTCCTTTTTCAAAATCGTGTATTCGTTTTTGTGTCTTCTTCTTTTACTGTTCAAAAATACAGATGTATTTATACATTAGGTCTTCAAGATGACCGTTGTGGGCCCCACCAACAAGAAACCCCAAGCC
Organism: Platanthera guangdongensis; assembly: GCA_039583875.1. NCBI lineage: Eukaryota > Viridiplantae > Streptophyta > Magnoliopsida > Asparagales > Orchidaceae > Platanthera > Platanthera guangdongensis. The sequence continues at coordinate 67,610,192 of CM077166.1, read as the reverse complement.
CGGTTCAAAACAGCGCCAGCGGCTGAGTCCGGTCCAGCGGGTTCCAGAAATTCTCCTAAGGCAAAATCGGCGAGAATCGAAGGTCATTCGGCGAGAATCAGCCAGTGATTCTCGACGATTTTGACTTAGCGACAGATTTGCATGCTCTGATTTAGCCGGATAGAGACGCCGAGAATCAGCCAGCGATTCTCGACGATTCGGCGAGAATCACCAGTGATTCTCGCCGAATCGGCGAGAATCACTTGGTGATTCTCGTCGATTATTACTTAGATGATTTTTCGTCTTTCCACCCATGAGCTGCTCTTTGACCCATCCTTGCTCCTTGTCTGCTCTTGCATTATCACAGCCCTGTACTTGAAAATAAGTACACTCCAATAGAGAGAGTACACGTAGGGCAACACACTGATCTGCTCAACGAGGGATTACGTCGCGCAGACCCGTGTATATTGACCTACTGCACCCTGACATTGGTGTGTACTTAGCGTGGAATAACTGCAAGCACAACTTAAAAGATTTCATCAAATACATTGTCTATTTACCTTAGCTTGTTCAAGGGCTTCTTCAAATCAGGTACGTTGTGGATACAATACCCAACAATCTCCCCCTATTTGAAGAAGCTTAAACCCTACAAGCTAAGGTGAATAGAGCGTATGGGAATGAAAATCATAAACTTAAAATTGAGTTGAGAGAGATATTCATTACTAATACCAATTTCTTGAGAGTTGAGAGAGATATTCATTACCAATACCAATTTCTTGAGAGCAAACTTGGAGCCACCTTAGCCTTAGCCGAGAGGGTAATCTCCCCCTTTTCGGCTTCTGCAAATCTGGGTCTGTTGCATTTGACCCCTTGCTCCCCCTCAGTTCTTGCACCTGTGCTCACACTTGAGTTCCTGGCAGAGGCTCCCCCTAGATGCACGAGCCTGGAGCTTCTGTAGTCTTCATTCCTTATAGTTTAACATCCCCAATTCAGTTTTGAAAATACTGAACTTGGCTTCGTCTAAGGGCTTTGTGAAAATATCTGCAATCTGCTTGTCCGTGGGGACATAACAGAGTGTGATGTCCTTGTTCTCCACGTGCTCCCGAATGAAGTGGTAGCACACTTCAATATGCTTCGTTCTGCTGTGCGATACCAGATTGTTGGCAATTGCAATTGCACTGGAGGAGTCGCAGTACATTGGTACTTCCTTGAACTGAAGGTCGTAGTCGGCTAACTGGTTTCTGATCCATAGGAGTTGTTCGCAACAGCTGCCTGCCGAGATGTACTCAGACTCTGCTGTGGAGGTTGCTACACAATTCTGCTTCTTGCTGTTCCATGAGATAAGCCTTCTTCCGAGGAATTGACACGTCCCGGAAGTACTTTTCCTGTCATCCCTACTCCCCGCGGGATGAGCGACGTATACTTCCTCTTTCAGGTCTCCGTTCAAGAATGCTGATTTCACATCCATTTGATAGACCGTGAATCCTTTATGCGAAGCATACGCCAGGAACAATCTGATTGCCTCGAGCCTTGCCACTGGTGCAAAGGTCTGGTCGAAGTCAATCCCCTCCTCCTGTCTGTAACCTTGAGCCACCAGCCTGGCCTTGTTCTTTATGAGGACACCATATTGGCATCAAATGTTTGGATGTTATTTGCCACTACATGAGCATTCTGATTAACTACTGCGAGAGTATCTGTGTTCTTTTTCAATCCTTCCATAAGAAGAGTTACAGCTTTGCCGGCTGCTGTATACTTGTCTTCGAACTTCTTTTCCATCAAATCCAGTTTGTGATTAATTTCCACAACGTTCTTGAGCATTAGATTCTCAGATTTCTTAATTCTTTTTAACACTTTATTTTGAGCTTGCTCAAAAGACACTTTGAGCTCATCCACTATACCTTGAATAACATTCACTGTGTGATTAGCTAGATCAGCTCGTGGTGGATGAACCTGAGGCATGCCTTGGCCTTGCTCTTCAGCAGATTCACTTGTAGAGCTGGACACTTGCACAGTCTCTAAAGGGGGAATATTTACAGCCTCAGTAGATTTCTCAGAAGTACTTAGCAGCCTCTGCTGAGAGGACTCCCCCTCCACTGTTGCACTAGTTTTCTCAGGAACTATCTCAGGAGCTTGCTTTTCAGATGGAACTTCAGTGTCGTCCTGAGGCTCCATTACTTCCTGTCTCTCATTTCCTTCTTCCTCATCCTCATCATCCATGATGTCATTCTCAACTGCATCATCTTCCAGACCTTCCTCATCATTCTCCTCTACATCACCTCCGGCTCCTAGATCATTCACGTTCAGGACCGCCTCATTTTCCACCACATCTTCACTTTCTTCTTGCAGATCCGCAACTACATCTCTAGCTATTTGAGAGATGCCAGATATGACATTAGCAGAAGCGGGAAGAGGCTCCCCTTCTATTCCTACAGTCAGTGCATCAGGAACTTCATTGGGAATAGCCACGGAATCTGCTACAGTTCTGTCCTCGACAGGAGATTCTTCTTGTTCTACTACCACTGCAGCCTGCCCGATGCGTCGCTCCCATCTGTCAAATACGCTGGAGTCCATTTTCTTCAAATAATGCAATGGAACTCCTTTACTCTTGTCGAACCTACCTCCGTTCAACTGATTAAGATATAGGCTGATGATTCTTCCAAAACTTGGAGATTTAAGAGTGTCCTTAATCTTCTCAAAAAAAATAGCCCCCAGTTGAATCTCTTTCTGCAGACAATTGCCACAAGAATATTGAACATGTCAGCTGAGATGTGGTCATGTGAGTCGGGTTTGCATATCAGTACTTTCCCAATGATGTCGGACAAGAGTTTCCCTTCCTCATTCATTTCTTGATGTCAATTGTAAGTTTTAGTGACTTCCAATGACGTGTCTTCTTTAATTTTCAGTGGACTGATTTATGCCATTGTAGATAGTACTTCTGTTATTCCAGATACTTGTTCCAATTCATTCTTGAAACATCTTCTGTCTAGTTCCAATCATATTTACGGGAACCTAGACTACCCTGCAAAAGAGTGTTACCTTACCTTAGGAACCCAATATGTATTGGGTCCTAGGTTCTTGTTAGCATAAAAACTCGAATGCCTTCCCTCAAAAATCCTGTCAGGAAGACTACCTCTGCCCAGAAGAGGTGGATAAGCCCTTGCCCTTGACACAGAGGGGTTGTGCCAACAGTCTATGGCAAAGTGTCCCACCTTGCCACAGCACCAACACGTGTGAATGTTGTACCTCCGTTTCTGACCTGATCTAGTGACTGAGATAGTCATGGTCCTAGGTCTAAACGGGATAGAGCCGGATCTGCTCATAAAATTGCCTCTTCCACCGTGACACTTGGAAGGGTGGAAAGAATGCATGTAGCGAGCGTCATGAGGCCTGGGAGGTGGTGCCTTCCTTTCAGTCAGCACCCTTCCAGAGGCCCCATGAGAACTAACTGCATGACTTCTAACCTCCCTTTCCTGTGTCCTAGGGTGGTGAGAAGCGCACTGAGAGCTGATACCAGCAGATTCATGCCGAGTTGGGGCAGTGGCCGAGAATACAAAGGGTTCAGAATGAGCCTTAGGTATTCTCTCAAGGGTGGCCATGACAGCCCTTGCACTATGAGTGTCTCCACACGAGGGCAGATCACCCTTGCAGTGACCACGGTTGTTCCCGTTATCATACCTGAAGGCATGATGAGTACTCTTCCTGCCTGGAGTGGGGGGTATGAATACCGTTTCCCCATTTCTCCATGAATTGATAATTTGGGAGATCCACCCATTTTCTTCCTGTCTTGATAGCATCAACCTTGGAAAAGTTGGATACTATCCTTTTCTCATTCTCTAGACTACTCTCTAGATCTGAGATTTTAGAGTCCTTAACCTTATTGGATGCTAATTGGAGAACCAACAAGATCTTTAGCCGAGCAATCTCCTGAGCTTGCTCCTCAACAAGTAGGTTGCTTTTCTGAAGTGCTCTCTTCAGGGAATCAGGATATTCTGAAGGGTAAAAATTCCTGTCTTCAGGAACTTCAAGAGAAAAGGGTCAAGATGAAGAAGTTACCTGCTCTTCAGAGTTACTGTTACTATCGCCAGAGACCGTTGTGTCAGCTTCATGAGAACTGCTTTCCTCAATTTCTTCTTCAGTCTCTGACAAGGACACCGGAGCCCTGATGCTGTCTGATTGATCCTTGCCTTCATCTTCAGAGGCGAGGACCCCCACATAGGCTTCATCCTCTTGCTGACAGCAGATCCCTGCTTTCTCTGATCCCTCCATGAGATCTGAGATGGTTACCCACATAGAGTTGGCCGTCCCACACTTTTCCAATCTAGATCGAGAAGGTCCAGACCAGACATCCATGATGATCCGACGAATCATCTTGTCTAGATTAAATAATGAGAGTTCAGTCTCCGACATCTCAGTAATACACTTGGGAATTTGGATATCCTTTCCAGAGCCGGAGGTCTTTATAGGAATGAATGGACCCTCTTCCAAGATGAGAGATGCTCGAGGATCGATAGCCTCCAAGTGATAGGACACTCTCATCTTCCAGACGGGATAACACTCCTTTGTGCACGTGGGAAGTCTTAGTGAAGAGATCCCATGATCCAGCTCCATGCTTTTGACACTAGTGGCAGGATTCTACTCAAGGTGTGAACCTTTTTGATGAGTAACCTGGCTCTGATACCACTTGAAAGTCCACTTAGTGTCAACTACCTTCACCTATGGGGGGGGATAGGTGTCTTAAAATCGTACCTGCACAAGAAAACAAAACAACACAGCACAGAAAGGACACAAGGAATTTATAGTGGTTCCCCGATTTAGGTACGTCCACTTTCCCCCTTCGACCTATCTCCCAACCAGGGACGACTCGGTCACTTCACCAACGGGATTGAAATCCAATCCTTGCACTAACGGAAGGAACCCTTCCACACGTAGGAGTCACCACTCCCACACCCGGGTTGCACCCAACCCTTACAAATAGGAACCAACGTTCCTTTACAACAAAATAGAAATTGGAGTGTATTAGAAATACAAACTACTTATGGAGAATAAGGTGTCCCTCTTCGTTCGACGACGTGTTCTTGAAGTCAACGAAGAGTCCACAACCCTAAATCTCACTTAGAGAGAATCTCTCCCGAAACCGGCGGCGGCAAGAAGGGCGACGGCTTGGTTCTCAGGATCGACAGCGACAACGGAGTGCTGCTGCTGTGCTTTGGAGATTCAACTTTCGTAGCAAAGCAAGCAAGGTCTTCTAACGGTCACACTAGTATCGATCGTCTCGATCGATTCGGAAGGGGAAGGTTTTCCCGATCTACGAATCAAGAGACAAAGGATCTCTGGTTAGACGCGTGAAACACAGTGCTTGGCTGAGCTTCTGTCGCCGGGAGATCAGGAAGAAACCACGATCAAAGACGGCGATCAACTGGCACGAGCGGCGACGGTGGCGGAGGAGAAGGATTTCCGATCTAGGTCACGTCGGCGGCTCGACTTCTTCCTTTTTGAAAATTGTGTATTCGTTTTTGTGTCTTCTTCTTTTACTGTTCAAAAATACAGATGTATTTATACATTAGGCCTTCAAGATGACCGTTGTCGGCCCCACCAACAAGAAACCCCAAGCCCGATTCAAAACAGCGCCAGCGGATGAGTCCGGTCCAGCGGGTTCCAGAAATTCGCCTAAGGCAAAATCGGCGAGAATCGAAGGTCATTCGGCGAGAATCAGCCAGTGATTCTCGACGATTTTGACTTAGCGACAGATTTGCACGCTCTGATTTAGCCAGATAGAGATGGCGAGAATCAGCCAGTGATTCTCGACGATTCGGCGAGAATCACTAGTGATTCTCGTCGATTATTACTTAGACGATTTTTCGTCTTTCCACCCATGAGCTGCTCTTTGACCCATCCTTGCTCCTTGTCTGCTCTTGCATTATCACAGCCCTGTACTTGAAAATAAGTACACTCCAATAGAGAGAGTACACGTAGGCCAACACACTGATCTGCTCAACGAGGGATTACGTCGCGCAGACCCGTATATATTGACCTACTGCACCCTGACATTGGTGTGTACTTAGCGTGGAATAACTGCAATCACAACTTAAAAGATTTCATCAAATACATTGTCTATTTACCTTAGCTTGTTCAGGGGCTTCTTAAAATCAGGTACGTTGTGGATACAATACCCAACAGAACATCATTGCGGCTAGAATGGCAACTGAGACGGCCAGTGTTACCTGCAAAAATCAACAAACAAAACGACCAAGTGTAGAGATGTTTGGAGGGAACGAGAATTTTTGTAGAGAGATTGAAAGCGCAAAAGGAGAACGACGGCGAAAAATGAATTTTATATTAGGGTTCAACGCCGAAAAGGAAAGATCATTGAACTCAGTTCGACGATCGGGGCTTCTAAAGGAATCTGAAGGGTTTTCAATATCGTCGATCTCCGTTCGACGATATTAGAGAGCGTCGAGCTCCGTTCGACGATAGTTCAGAGAACAAAATCGTCGAGCGCTGTTCGACGATCGTTGACCTGAAGAGATAGTTGAACACTATCTGAGAAGCGCTGAACTCAGGTCGACGATTTCGAAAGCGTCGATCTCCGTTCGACGATCTGGGGGAAAATCATCGAGCGCAGTTCAGAGACCAGAAATACACTCTAGACACTTAGAAAAATCAAAATGTTTTCCTAGTCTTGGTCAATTTTTAATGTTTTAAAATCTTGGAACTTATTTTAGACTTCCTCCATCTAGCATTTCTAACTGATTTAGGAAGAAGGTGTGTTTCTTTTCATCCAAGGGTTTGGTGAAAATATCTCCCCTTTCCAAATTAGTTGGGATATATTGAAGTTCAATTTTGTTCTTCTCAACATTATCCCTTAAAAAGTGATGCCTAATTTCTATGTGTTTTGTCCTACTATGGAGGACTGGATTTTGAGCTATAGAAATAGCACTGGTGTTGTCACACAATATTTTTGACTTCTCTAAGTTGTAGCCATAGTCTAGGAGTTGGTTTTGAATCCACAATATTTGTGAACAACAACTGCATACAGCCATATATTCAGCTTCAGCAGTTGAAGTTGACACAGAGGTTTGTTTCTTGCAAAACCAAGAGACAAGTCTTTCACCAAGGAACTGACAAGTTCCACTGGTGCTTTTCCTGTCCATTCTGCATCCAGCATAATCAACATCAGAAAATCCAGTTAATTCAAATGCTGAATCTTTTGGATACCAGAGACCTAGATTTGGATAACTTTTTACATACCTAAGAATCCTTTTTACTAATGTTAGGTGTGACTCTCTAGAGCTTACTTGGAATCTAGCACATATGCATGTAGCAAACATTATGTCAGGTCTACTAGCTGTAAGGTATAGTAAGGAGTCAATCATTGCTCTATATGTTGTCTGATCAACAGGTTTCCCATGTTCATCAGCATCTAATACAGCATTAGTAGGCATAGGTGTTTTCATGCAAGATGCTTCAGACATACCAAATTTCTTGACCAATTCATTTGCATAATTGGTTTGAGAAATGAATATGCCTTCAGCATGTTGTTTGACTTGCAATCCTAGAAAGAAAGATAGCTCACCCATGCTACTCATTTCAAATTTAGAATGCATTAAGTTGGAGAACCTTCTACACAAATTTGAATCAGTAGAGCCAAAAATAATATCATCTACATAGATCTGTACTAGTAGGGTATGGGACTTATGGGTTCTAATAAAAAGCGTTTGGTCTACTCTACCCCTTATAAATCCATTTTTCAGAAGGAAGCATGCTAGGGTCTTATACCATGCTCTAGGAGCTTGCTTGAGACCATATAATGCTTTGTTCAACTTAAAAACATAATCAGGGTAGGTTGGAGATATAAAACCTGGAGGTTGTCTGACATAGACTTCTTCTTTGATGTCTCCATTTAGAAATGCACTTTTTACATCCATCTGATATACCTTGAAGTCTTTGTGTGCTGCATAAGCTAAGAAGATTCAGATGGCTTCCAATCTTGCAACTGGTGCAAACGTCTGGTCATAGTCTATGCCTTCTTCTTGAGAATATCCTTGAGCAACTAGCCTTGCTTTGTTCCTTACAATTACTCCTTGATCATCCAATTTGTTTCTGAACACCCACTTTGTTCCAACAATGGAGTGATCCTTAGGCTTTGGCACTAGTTCCCAAACTTTATTTCTTTCAAATTGATGCAACTCTTCTTGCATTGCAATGATCCAGTGTGGATCTTGCTCTGCATCTTGAATGGATTGAGGTTCAATTAGAGATAGGAAGCAAGTGTGCAACCAGTTTTGGTTGACCTAATTTCTAGTTTGCACACCAGCTGAGATGTCTCCAATTACTTGGGAAATTGGATGATCTCTTGAGGTTACTAAATCAACAGGGGGTGTTGATTGTTCACCAACCTGTGTTGTTGTTTCCTCTTGTGGTACAACAACTGGCTCTTCAAGTTGTTTCTCTTCAATATGTTGAATGCTTTCTTCATCTTCACTGCTTTCCTCTTTTTGAGTAACCTGTAACCTGTTTAAATCTTCAGCAAGAGAATGTACCTGCAAAGGTTCTATGGTAGAAGTATTCTTCTCCTTGAAAGACATTGAACGATATGGTACCTAAACACCTAGAGGGGGGGGGGGGTGAATAGGTGACCTAAACCTTTTTGAAACTTACTTGGCAGCAAGACAGTTATCTCACAGAGTTTTACAGTTAACAGCAACAACAGAATATAAACAGTTAATCCACAGCACAGCACAGCACAGCAGACACACAAATTTATAGTGGTTCCCCAATCTTTGGGTACATCCACTTTCCCCCTTCGCCTATCTAGCAGTGTACTAGATTCGGCCAACCTTCTCCACTATCTCAGAACCCAACAAGGTTCCTACACCTCAGGCCCAAAGCCTTACACTCAGCCACAAAGGCCTACACTCAGCCACCCAGGCCTACACTCAGCCAATTAAGGCCTACACTCAGAGTTCTTCAACTCATACACTCAGGCAACCAAGCCCTACCCTCAGCCTTTATAATATAGGCTTACAATTCTCTCAGATCCAATGGATCCTACAAGTTAAAATTGAAATACAATAATTAACTCTACAACTCAGAAAATAAGAGAGGAGTTGAGAGTTTCTTGAAGAGTTCTTGGAAGAACTCAGCTAGATCCAAACTGACTTAGCTTCCTTCAAAGCTTCTTGAGTAGAACTGAATTAGTCTGAATCCTCTGCAGTTAATCCTTGACCTCTGCTTCTTGAGATCCAGATGATTCTGAATCCTTCTTCTCAGCCTTAGTTCCAAAGACTGAATTCTTGATTGGAGCTCTCTCTCTCCAACTTCTTAGATCTGCAGTTGGACTGCCAGATCTTCTTGTGTTGATCCTCTGTGTATCACTTTTCTGATTTAATCTGATCAAACACTTCAATTATTCTCACTACTTGTAATAACAATAATCAATCCGTTTTTGTAAACTATGGGTGCCTATTTATAGGCTTCCTTCATGGTAACCGGCTGGTCCGGTTCATAACAGACTTCTGATTTCTCTGACAGTTGCTGTAGACCGGCTGGATCGGCAGCTGTCATGTCAACCAGTCACTTCTTGAAATTCTCTAACTGTCAGATAGTGTCGAGACTTTCTGTTCTTAAGTGTCGACACTTATAGACCAAGTGTCGACACATGTTGTGTAAGTGTCGACACAAGTCTACAAGATGTCGACACAATTCCTTGTATGTCTCGACCCAGATTCTTCTGCATGTGTCGACACTGAAATTGAGTGTCGACACAAGTCTTGTTCTTCATTCTTTAACTGTATTCTTCTAAGTGTCGACACAACTCCTTTGTGTCGACACATCTTCATGTGTTGAAACTGTCAAGTGTCGACACTACTTCTTGGTGTCGACACAAGTCTTCAATTTTGTTTCCTCAGCTGAGTGTCGACACATCCCCTTAGTGTCGACACTTGTACTTAGAATATTTTGTAAACTTTTCTGTTTTTTGCCAAGTGTCGACACAGCTCCTTGTGTCGACACTTTCTTCAAGTGTAGAGTCTTCAACTAAGTGTCGACACATTGTGCTGGGTGTCGACACTTTCTTCATGTGTTGACTCTTCTGGTTGTGTGTCGACACATTGTGCTGAGTGTCGACACATACTTCAAGTGTTGACTCCTTTGAGTGTGTGTCGACACATTGTGCTGAGTGTCGACACATTCTTCATATGTTGACTCTGCTGTTTGAGTGTCGACACATTGTGTTGAGTGTCGACACTTGTCCTTAGTCTCTGCAGAATTTTGCTGAGTGTCGACACAACTCCAAGTGTCGACACTTCCTGATGTAGACTCAGCTCTTCTAGGTGTCGACACTTCTGCTAAGTGTCGACACAGCTTTTCTGCATACTTCTTCACTGAGTGTCGACACAGCTCCAAGTGTCGACACTTCCTGTCTGGTGTCGACTCTTCATCCCAGGTGTCGACACAATGACTCCAAGTGTCGACACTGCTTGTCTGGGTGTCGACACAAGCTTTCTCAAGTGTCGACACTTTCCCTCTGGGTGTCGACACATGGACTTAGAAACTTTTAGCTTCAGTCCAGTGAATACCTATCCTGCACAAGTAACTCAAACAAACATCAAATACATTATGATGTATATCATTGAGTTAGGTGAGGCTTCTTCAAATCAGGTACATTTGACCAATGTACCCAACAATCTCCCCCTATTTGGAGAAGTCATAACCCTTAGTCAATGATATACATCACTCATAATTAAAAATTAGAGAATGATGTAAAACAGGTATATGTTAACAGGGTAAACTTAAACATGTAATAAAGCACACATGTATACTCATTAAACATTGCAGAACAAACAAGAAATAGACACATTCTTCCGAACAATCATGAAAAATATATTTATCAAAAACTGTTCAAACATTGTTTTTAATACATTTTCAATGATTTACAAAAATGTTTAGATGTAACAGATTACAACATTCTTCAGTCTAATCTTAGTCTAATTCTGATCAGGTTCTTTTATGACTATTCCTTTCCCAGCTTGCACTTTGGCCTTTACAGCAGCAGCAGGCTCAGTATCAGCAGTCTTCTTGCCTTTGGAGTCCTTCTTCTTTTGTTCTTCAGCCTTGATTTTCTGCCTCTCAAAATAATGATAGGGCTTAGGAAAGTACTTGCTAGGCTCCACAGCTGTAGGAGGTAGCTTTCCTAACTTAGCCTTCCTTCTATACTGGACAATGGCTTCCTGCCTAATCTTATGCTTCCTCCATTCTGCTTCTGAGAACCATTTGTTCCTCTCATGTGCATTGTCCTTGGCTGCTTTCCAGGCTGTGAGAATGATGTTCCTAGAAGTAGGGCTCCACTGTTCAAAATCAGGTTTTTGCTCAGCTAGTTCCCTGAACTTCTTCTTTGACAGCCTTGTCTCTTCTTCTTTGTCCATAGCCTCTTGCATAGCTGCTGTAACAGGTTGAACAACCTTTTCCAGAACAACATTAGGCTTTCCAGTAGTTGGACTATACATTGTGCTTACTTCTGCATGAACCATGTCAAAATCTGGAGGTGGATAGATCACCTGAGCTACTTCCTGTTGCTCACCTCCAAGATAAGCACTTTGAATACCTGATTCAGCTACATTATCATCATCACACAGGGGAGGATAGCCCAGTGTAGCTCTGATGGAGTTAGAAATCCATTTGGCATGGTCAGAGCTAGCTTTGACTAACACCCTCTCCCCCTTTATGACTTCTTGTTCAACATGATCTCTTACATCATCTTTCTGGAACCTGATTTGGCTGTCCAAGTACCTGATGCCATCCATAAAATAAGGTCTAAGCTTTGTAAGCTGTTCAGAAATGACCTTCTGTGAATCCTTAATTGCAGTCTTGACAGCAGCAATTTCATCTTGAAATGCTTTATCAAATTCAGCCTTGGCAGCAGCAGATGTGGAAGATTCAGCTGGCTTATTCTTCAGTTCAGTGACTATAGCATTGTGGGATGCAGTCAAATTATCATTCATTCTCAACTGATTTTCCAGCACATAGCCTTGCTTCAGTGCTATATCATCTACTTTTTCTTTTATCTGTTCTTGATGTTTAGCCAGGTACACCACTGCATTTCCACCATTGTGGAAGCATTCATTTATTTCCTTTTTATTCAGGTTCATCTCAAATCTTATTGACTTGATGTCTTGAGCTAAGTCAAATTGTAAAGACTTGTGGCCTTCATCAATATACTTCTCTATGGCCCTCCTGTGCTCATCCAGCTTAACTTGCATTGCTACCATTAAGCCACTGTAATCAGTTGATGGAGCTTGTTGGACTAAAGAGTGTTGAGCAACAGTTTGTAGAGCCTTCTTGTAGCTCTGACTCCTTCTTTTGAATACAAAGAATTTCTTCTTTTTAGCTTGTTCAGTCTCATCTTCCTCAGACTCTGAAGTACTGGCTATATTTACCCTGTCCTTAGGGCTTGATGGTTTTTCAGCTTGCACATTCAGTGCCTTCTCAGTGTCTAGCCTCAAAGGCTCATCCTGAACTTCCAAGTTCTCCCCCTCAACAGCAGCACCCTTCTCTTCAGCAGCAGCATTCTTTCCATGTCAAAATCCTCTTGATCTAAATTAAGAAATAGATCTTCCATTGTATATTTAGGAGGTGACTGTGCAGGAGATGTACTTGGTTCTTCAACTACTTTATCAGGAACAACATCTGGTTCTTGATTTACTTGCTGAGTTTGCTGATGGACATCAGACAAATCAAAATCTATTACAGAAAAATCTAAAGTATTGAGGTCAGAAAGTACCTCTTGGATAATGAGTGTAGCTTGCTCACTCTCCAGTGTAGAGGGTTGTTCTACAGCTGGAGGCTCCCCCTGGCTTGGTCCTTTTGCATGGGGCTAGCTGTAGGCAGCTCCCCCTGGATTTCAGCTGGCTCTTGAGGAGCAGGAGACTTCTCTGCAGCCACTTCCTCATGACTATCAGGAGTGAAAACAACTAGTTCTTCACTACCTGAACTGCTGGAGGACTCCTGTGTCACAGGAGCTATCTTCCTCTTCTTCTTAGGAGGTGATTCTTTCTTAGAAACTTGTTTCTCAGGGGTGGACAGTTCCTTTGACAGCACCCTTTCCCACCTTGAGAAGATCCTCATGTCCATCTTTCTCATGTGGTTGATTTTGCTACCTGCAGCAGTGCTCATGACCTCTGATATTATACCAGCCAGGTAGAGACTAAGTATCCTGCCCAGATTGGGCTTCTTCAGACTTTCCTTAACTTTCTCAAACACAACCATTGACCAGTCTGTTTTGAGGTTGAAGATGATTCTGGTCATAACACTGAACATGGAGGCTGACACCCTGTCATGCCCTCCAGTCTTTCTGAGAATAACTTTCCCCACAATTTCTGACAGGAACTTTCCTTGGGTATTCATTCCTCTCCTGTTGAATACAGATCCTATCTTCAGCTTAGGATCTAGACCATACCAGTTAAGTGCTTCTCTGGTCTTGGATGTAGTCACTTCCTCTTCTTCTTGAACTTTAGGTAGCTGAAGTACCTTTCTCAGAGATTTGGGTGAAATCTTGACCTTGGTGCCATGAACTCTTGATTTGATCTTGTAACCTGAGTCATCTACAGAAGCTCCAGCAAGGAATTCGAGTACTTCCTTCTTCCATATTTTAGTTGGTTCTGAAACCAGATACTCCAATCCAGAATCGGTGACTAGGGTTATCACCGATTTGATTTCTTGATCGCCATCGTCGAATGCGCCACGAACCAGTTCATAGCCTTCATTGACATTTTCCTCGAGCTTGGGAGCCATTAGGGTTTGTAGAATTAGTCTTTAGAGAAGAGAAATGTCGACACAGTAGTTTGGTCTCGAAACTCTGAAAGCGTGTCGACAAACAAAAACAGAACCCTATTTATACCTTTCTTGTTTGAAGACGAACAGGCGGGATGGATTACTAAAGATGTGTCGATACTGTCAATAAGTGTCGACACAGACTTATAATGTCTCGACACTCATGTGTCGACACAAGTTTAGTCAACAGATTTTATGTGTCGACACTTGGTTAAGTGTCGACACCCCACTACTCGACATGTAGTCGAGACTTTACTTAGAAAATTCTGAGTAAAACTTAAGTGTCGACACCTCATTGAATGTGTCGACACATACTCTACATGTGTCGACACTAACATTCTGAAGTGTCGACACCAACTTCCTAGATGTGTCGACACCATTTTCCTGAAGTGTCGACACTTACTATTCTGTGTCGACATAGACTTGTCTATGTGTCGACACCTTTTTACTTAGCCAATTTTTTAGTTCTGTAAACTTAGTCTAAGTTTATCATACCTAGTTCAATTTTGAACCTATTGAACTTAGCTTCTTCTAAGGGCTTAGTAAACATATCAGCTATCTGATTATCAGTTTTAACATATTCAAGTGCAATATCATTTCTTTCTACATGCTCCCTAAGAAAGTGATATTTAATCTCAATATGTTTAGTTCTACTATGAGATACAGGGTTGTTAGCTATTGAAATAGCACTTGTAGAATCACAGTAAAGTGGAGTTCTACTTACCTGAAATCCATAGTCTTCTAGCTGATGTTGAATCCACAGAAGTTGAGCACAGCAACTTCCTGCAGCTACATATTCTGACTCAGCTGTGGAGATAGCCACACTAGTCTGCTTTTTGCTGCTCCATGAAATGAGTCTTCCACCTAGGAATTGACAGGATCCAGTGGTGCTCTTTCTATCTTCTTTGCATCCTGCAAAGTCTGCATCTGAATAGCCTGTTAGATCAAAATCTCCATTCCTAGGGTACCAGAGGCCTAGATTAGGTGTGCCCTTTAGATATCTCAAGATTCTCTTGACTGCAGTCAAGTGAGACTCTTTAGGGCAGGCTTGATACCTGGCACAAACACATGTAGCATACATAATGTCAGGCCTACTTGCAGTCAAGTATAGTAGGGAGCCAACTATACCTCTATACAAGGTTTCATCTACAGGTTTCCCTGCATCATCCTTGCTCAGAGACATACTTGACCCCATAGGAGTCTTCATGGTACTGGATGAATCCATACCATACTTCCTTATGAGTTCTAGGGTGAACTTGGACTGACATATGGATAGACCACTTCCAGTCTGTTTAACTTGGAGACCCAAGAAAAACTTCAGTTCTCCCATACTACTCATCTCAAATTGACTTTGCATAAGCTTTGCAAACTTTTTGCAAAGGCTACTTTCAGTAGACCCAAATATAATGTCATCTACATATATTTGGACAAGTATGACTTTGCCTCTTGATTCCCTAAGGAATAGTGTCTTATCTATTTTCCCCCTTGAGAACTTGTTCTCAATAAGGAAACTAGATAGGGTTTCATACCAAGCCCTAGGTGCTTGTTTTAACCCATACAATGCTTTCCTAAGTCTATAGACATAATGAGGTAGAGTTGGATCAACAAAACCTGCAGGCTGCTCCACATAGACTTCTTCTTTCAAATTACCATTTAGGAATGCTGACTTCACATCCATTTGGTATACCTTGAATCCTTGATAGGTTGCATAGGCCAAGAACATCCTTATGGCTTCCAGTCTGGCTACTGGAGCAAAGGTTTGATCAAAATCAATACCTTCTTCTTGCCTATATCCTTTTGCAACCAGTCTTGCTTTATTCTTAATGATGACTCCTTGTTCATCTAACTTATTCCTATAGATCCACTTTGTTCCTATCACATTGTGATCTTTAGGTTTAGGAACCAAGTCCCAAACCTTGCACCTTTTGAACTGATTAAGTTCTTCCTGCATTGCTTCAGTCCTCTGTGGATCTTGTATAGCTTCTTCAAATTTCTTTGGTTCTATTTGAGACAGAAAACTTGAATATACTACAGCATTCTGATTTCTGCTCCTTGTCTGAACACCTTGTCTTGGATCTCCAATAATCAGCTCTACTGGATGATCTCTTAGATGCCTGTTGGCTGGAGGCATCCTTACTCCTGGTTGAACTTCTTCAGCATCTTCATCAAGCTGAGTTCCTTGTACTTCTTCAGCTCCTGGTACATGTAGTTCTCCCCCTGGACATAAGCCATCTTCTTCTACTTGCTGTCTTGCAGCAGGTACATCTTCTATGGTTAGCTTGTCCATCTTCTTAGTAAGACCTGTGGGGCTGCATACATTGCTAGACAACTCATTGTTAATTAGTTTTGTCTCATCAAAAACTACATGCATAGACTCCTCTACAACTTGTGTAGTCAAGTTGTAGACTCTATAAGCCTTACTATTATTGCTGTACCCAACAAACACTCCCTCTTGGGATTTGGCAGCAAACTTAGTTAAGTAAGACTTTCCATTGTTAAGTATGAAGCATTTGCAACCAAAAATCCTGAAATAGGATAGGTTTGGTTTCCTGCCTTTCACAACTTCATAGGGGGTCTTGTTTAACCTTTTAGTGATGGTAGCCCTATTTATCACATGGCATGCAGTGTTAACTGCTTCAGCCCAGAAATATTCTGGCAGTGATGAATCACTTAATAGGGTTCTACCAGCCTCTATCAAGGTCCTATTTTTCCTTTCAGCAATGCCATTTTGCTGAGGTGTTCTAGGTGAAGAGAATTCTTGAAATATCCCATAGTCTTCACACAGCTTTGTCATGCTTTCAGACTGAAACTCAGTACCATGGTCACTTCTAATTTTGACCACTGTACAGTTCAATTCATTCTGAATTTGCTTAACAAAGCTATAGAAGACACTAGGTGTTTCAGATTTCTGCTTTAAGAAGAACACCCAGGAAAACCTTGAGTAGTCATCAACAACTACAAAGGTATAGACCTTCCTACCTAAGCTGTGAACTGGCATTGGACCAAATAGATCCATATGCAAGAGGTATAAACACCTCACAGCATCTTTGTTGACTAAGCTTCTAAAGGTGGATTTAGTCTGCTTGCCCTTTTGACAAGCTGAGCAAATGCCATCTTTGACACACTTAACTTGAGGACCATTCCTCACTAACTCTTTGCTAAAGAGTTTGCTAATAGTCTTGTAGTTAAGATGAGCTAGCCTCTTGTGCCACTTGACACAATGAGAGATTGTCTCATCAGCAACAAGACAGACAGGAGAACCATTGTTCTCAATCATAATGTCTAAACAGTAGACATTCCTCTTTCTATATCCTGTCAAAATGATCTCTTGATCACTTGACCTCTTGATATGACAACCATTTTTAACAAATGAGATGTCATACCCTACATCACTTAACTGACTTATACTAATGAGGTTGTGTTTCAACCCTTTAACATAAGCCACTTGAGTAATGGTAACAAGGTTTGAAGAGATGTTACCAAACCCTTTGATGATTCCTTTTTCAGAACCACCAAAGGTCACTTTAGGACCATTTTTGATTGGAATGTAGTCCTTCAGTAGTCCCCTTGTTCCAGTCATATGTCTGGAACATCCACTATCCAAGTACCATGTTGGGGTATGGCCACTTGGATTCACCTGCAAAACAAATTAATGAACCTTAGAACCCAAAGTAAACTTGGGTCCTTGGTGATTATTAGTTCGCAACTTGACAAAGCTACCTGTTGGCTTTCCACCAGGTAACTTGCTACTCACCTTGGCACTGGCATTGTGCCAACAGTCCATTGCAAAATGGCCAATCTTGCCACAGCACCAGCATTCAAACTTGTTGTACCTTTGCTTAGGTACAACCTTTGCTGTCTTGACTATAGCAGGCTTGTTGAATGTTGGGGCTTTGCCCTTGGACTTGGACTGATCCTGAACAGTCCTAGCTGGTTTAATAAAACCCAATCCAGCCTTTCCTTTATGATGAACAAATTCATCAATCAAGGGTAGCACTGATTTAGGTTTTGAATACCTAGCAACAAGCTCTCTTTCCTTCTGGAGATTGATCTCCAGTAACTTAATTTGATCATTTTTATAAGTGATAGTTCCCATCTGAATCACAGTAATGTGTTTCAGCCTGGCTACCTCATTGAGCTTTTGATCAAATTCCTTCTCAAAGTCTATTGCAGCTGCCTTTAGATCAGCAATTTCCTTTGCCTGACTTTTGGCAAGGGACTTGCTTTTCTTATAGGCTTGCAACAGTACTTTATATTCATCTAAGAGCTGATGAATATCTCCCTCAGATTCAGAAACACTTCCATCACTTGATGAAGATGAATCTGACTCTGAACTAGAACTGAAATCTAAACTTTGAGTTGGACTTTGTACCTGACTAGGTCCTGGCTGCTCCAGGATTTTGGTACTTTCAGTCAATGCCATCAGTCCTTGGCACTGACACTCTTCTTGTTCATAGATTGATTCCATGATCTGCATAAACTCCTCTTCTTCTTCAGCAAATAGCCCTATGTAGGCTTCAGCATCTGTCTCAGTGTCTGAAGAAGAAATGTCTGAAAGAGTCTTCTCATTCTTTGCAACAAAGGACTTCTCCTTCTTTCCTTTGAAGTGAGTCTTCTTTTTGTCACTGGATTCTTTTCTTCTCTCAGGACAATCTGCAATAACATGACCCTGTCTATTGCAGCAGTAACACACTATCCTAGACCCAGTTGCCTTGCTAGTCTTTGTCTTTTTCTTGTCCTTCTTTGAAGGCTTCTTCTCCTGATACTGAACTTCTTTCCCTTTGGAAAATGAAGGTCTGGACCTCCACTGTTTCTTCTTCAGGAATTTCTGAAAATGTCTGGTGAATGCAGCAAAGTCTTCATCACTTTCACTGCTTGTAGACTTTGTGCTAACAGACTCATCAGATTCAGATTCAACTACCTCTGGAGGAGGTGTTGATGACTTAGTCCTCCCCTTTCTAGGTACTTCTGACTTGAAGGCAACAGTCCTTTCCCTGTGCTCAGTCCTTGTTGATTTTTCCTCCTCTTTTCTCACTGACAGCTGCATCTCATAAGACAACAACTTTCCAAACAGTGTGGGAGGAGGAATTTCTCCCAACTTTGCCATTTCTCTGATGGCACAGATCTTGGTGTCCCAATCTTTGGTTAGGGACCTTAAGAACTTATCATTCAATTCATAGTTAGTGAACTCTCTTCCATAGGACATGAGTTCATTAACAATTCTATAGAACCTTTTGTAGCATTCAGTGATGCTATCTCCTCTTCCTTGCCTAAAGCTCTCATACTCTTGATTAAGCAAGGACTTCCTATCTTGCCTAACTTCTTCAGAACCTTCCATATAGACAATGAGGGTATCCCACATTTCTTTTGCTGTTTTACAGTGAATTAGGTTCTGAAAAGTTGCATCATCAATGGCACTTACTATTATGTTTTGTGCCCTTTTGTCCATAGTGGCTAGGACAATTTCATCCTTGGTCATCTCAGAGAAATCCTTTGGAGTCCTCTGATTTGCATCCAATACTGAGATCTTCATGGGCACATATGGCCCCTCTTTGACTGTGATGTAGATTCTAGGGTCAGAGGCTTCCATGAACAACCTTACCCTCTCTTTCCAGATTCCAAAAACTCTTTTCTGCATATGGGCAGTTTCATTGAACCCAATTCCTTGTGATTCTCTGAAGAACCCATGTTTCTTGATTTTCTTGAAACTGTGTTCTGACTTACACTGAATCTGCCAAACTGGATCTCCTCAGACAGTTAGTCCTTTTTGAGGAACCTGGCTCTGATACCACTTGAACGATATGGTACCTAAACACCTAGAGGGGGGGGGGTGAATAGGTGACCTAAACCTTTTTGAAACTTACTTGGCAGCAAGACAGTTATCTCACAGAGTTTTACAGTTAACAGCAACAACAGAATATAAACTGTTAATCCATAGCACAGCACAGCACAGCAGACACACAAATTTATAGTGGTTCCCCAATCTTTGGGTACATCCACTTTCCCCCTTCGCCTATCTAGCAGTGTACTAGATTCGGCCAACCTTCTCCACTATCTCAGAACCCAACAAGGTTCCTACACCTCAGGCCCAAAGCCTTACACTCAGCCACAAAGGCCTACACTCAGCCACCCAGGCCTACACTCAGCCAATTAAGGCCTACACTCAGAGTTCTTCAACTCCTACACTCAGGCAACCAAGCCCTACCCTCAGCCTTTATAATATAGGCTTACAATTCTCTCAGATCCAATGTATCCTACAAGTTAAAATTGAAATACAATAATTAACTCTACAACTCAGAAAATAAGAGAGGAGTTGAGAGTTTCTTGAAGAGTTCTTGGAAGAACTCAGCTAGATCCAAACTGACTTAGCTTCCTTCAAAGCTTCTTGAGTAGAACTGAATTAGTCTGAATCCTCTGCAGTTAATCCTTGACCTCTGCTTCTTGAGATCCAGATGATTCTGAATCCTTCTTCTCAGCCTTAGTTCCAAAGACTGAATTCTTGATTGGAGCTCTCTCTCTCCAACTTCTTAGATCTGCAGTTGGACTGCCAGATCTTCTTGTGTTGATCCTCTGTGTATCACTTTTCTGATTTAATCTGATCAAACACTTCAATTATTCTCACTACTTGTAATAACAACAATCAATCCGTTTTTGTAAACTATGGGTGCCTATTTATAGGCTTCCTTCATGGTAACCGGCTGGTCCGGTTCATAACAGACTTCTGATTTCTCTGACAGTTACTGTAGACCGGATGGATCGGCAGCTGTCATGTCAACCAGTCACTTCTTGAAATTCTCTAACTGTCAGATAGTGTCGAGACTTTCTGTTCTTAAGTGTCGACACTTATAGACCAAGTGTCGACACATGTTGTGTAAGTGTCGACACAAGTCTACAAGATGTCGACACAATTCCTTGTATGTCTCGACCCAGATTCTTCTGCATGTGTCGACACTGAAATTGAGTGTCGACACAAGTCTTGTTCTTCATTCTTTAACTGTATTCTTCTAAGTGTCGACACAACTCCTTTGTGTCGACACATCTTCATGTGTTGAAACTGTCAAGTGTCGACACTACTTCTTGGTGTCGACACAAGTCTTCAATTTTGTTTCCTCAGCTGAGTGTCGACACATCCCCTTAGTGTCGACACTTGTACTTAGAATATTTTGTAAACTTTTCTGTTTTTTGCTAAGTGTCGACACAGCTCCTTGTGTCGACACTTTCTTCAAGTGTAGAGTCTTCAACTAAGTGTCGACACATTGTGCTGGGTGTCGACACTTTCTTCAAGTGTTGACTCTTCTGGTTGTGTGTCGACACATTGTGCTGAGTGTCGACACATACTTCAAGTGTTGACTCCTTTGAGTGTGTGTCGACATATTGTGCTGAGTGTCGACACATTCTTCATATGTTGACTCTGCTGTTTGAGTGTCGACACATTGTGTTGAGTGTCGACACTTGTCCTTAGTCTCTGCAGAATTTTGCTGAGTGTCGACACAACTCCAAGTGTCGACACTTCCTGATGTAGACTCAGCTCTTCTAGGTGTCGACACTTCTGCTAAGTGTCGACACAGCTTTTCTGCATACTTCTTCACTGAGTGTCGACACAGCTCCAAGTGTCGACACTTCCTGTCTGGTGTCGACTCTTCATCCCAGGTGTCGACACAATGACTCCAAGTGTCGACACTGCTTGTCTGGGTGTCGACACAAGCTTTCTCAAGTGTCGACACTTTCCCTCTGGGTGTCGACACATGGACTTAGAAACTTTTAGCTTCAGTCCAGTGAATACCTATCCTGCACAAGTAACTCAAACAAACATCAAATACATTATGATGTATATCATTGAGTTAGGTGAGGCTTCTTCAAATCAGGTACATTTGACCAATGTACCCAACAGACATGTTAGATTCATCAAATGATATGTAAACAGATTCCTCAATTTTAAGAGATGATTTATTACAAACCCTATAAGCCTTACTGATGATGGAGTATCCCAGAAACACTCCTTCAACAGCTTTAGCTTGAAATTTTGCTAAATATCTCTTGTCATTATTATGTATATAACAAATACATCCAAAAATTCTAAAATAATCAACTTTAGGTTTTTTCTCTTTGAGTAATTCATAGGGAGTCTTTCCCTTTAGTTTATGTATTAAACTTCTATTCAACACATAGTTGGAGGTGTTCACTGCCTCTGCTCAAAAAGATAGAGGAAGGTGAGCATCTGACAATAATGTAGTGGCAGATTCAATAAGAGTTCTATTTTTCCTTTCAGCTACCCCATTTTGTTGAGAAGTTTTAGGAGCTGAGAAAGTATGCATGATCCCTTCACTCTAACAGAACTCTTGCATAAGAAGAGAATCAAACTTTGTCCCATGATCACTTTTGATCAGGGCAATGTGAGTATTGAACTCAATCTGTATACATTTGAGAAACTCTGTCAAACACTTAAAGTTATCAGACTTCTTCCTTAGAAAGAACACCCATGTGAATCTAGAGAAGTCATCTACAACTACTAAAGTGTAAGATTTCCCTCCTAGGCTTTGTACTGTAATGGGTCCAAAAATATCCATGTGTAACAGATACAAGATCCTAGGTGAATCACTCTTATTAAGTGATTTGAAACTATTTTTAGTTTTCTTGCCAAATTAACAAGCCCTGCAGAGTCCTTCCTTCTTGTAGGGGCCAGAAGGTAGTCCTCTAACAAGGTTGTCCTTGGATAGCCTAGAAATAGTTCTAAGATTTAAATGTCCTAGTCTCTTATGCCATAAAACATTAGGTCTACAGACAGAATTAAACAGACAAATGTCTACATCTGTTGAAAGAAAATCTACTAAGTAGATGTTACCTTTGCTTTTATCTGTTAACACAGTTGTGTTGTCCTCTGACTTGATCTTGCATAAAGCTTTGCTGAAAGTCACCTGGTAGCCTACATCACATAGCTGACTGATACTTATCAAATTGTGCTTCAGTCCTTCCACATAGGCTACCTTCTTGAATGTCACTGTCCCAATCTGGACTGCACCATATCCTTTAGTTTGTCCAAAGTTTGAATCACCAAATATGACTTTGGGTCCAAGCTTGGCTTTAAAGGATGTGAGGTTGTCCTTGTTTCCTGTCATGTGCTTAGAGCACCCACTATCCAAATATCATTGTTGGTTTGATGTTGGATAGGTCTTCACCTGCACATAAAACAATTCACTTGTTTTTGACCCAGTTTACCTTGGGCCTAGGTTGATAACCTTTAAAATCAGAAATGAAAGACATCCCAGGTTGACTCTTATAACCTTTAGGATGATATCTCTTTGGAGGTATTATCCATTCAGTATAAGGGTTAAAGCTTTGGGATGAAGGACCCCTAGGATTGGATTTTAATTTGCCCTTGAAGGAATTTCCAGAGCTCTGATCTCTGTTCGACGATCGTGGAGCTGCGTTCGACGATCTTGGGTCAGATCGTCAAGCTCCGTTCGACGGTCGACTGTGGTAGAGTTCAGGAATTAGAGATTGTCGACCTGAGTTCGACGATTTTGCCTGAGATCATCGATCTGCGTTCGGCGATCGTCGAGCTCCGTTCGACGATTTCTGCTGGAACTTGGTTTTCTTAGGCAGATCAGAATTTTTCCTAGCTACCTCTACAACTCACTTCCCTTTATCAGAAATAAACTTGATTGGGGTTGTTAGAACTATAGGTTGGCTAGATGAAGCACCCAAGCCCAGTGTACTATTGAATATGGAGTTCACTGTGCTTGTGATGTCCATCAGCTTGATACTTCTCCCATTAAGGGATTCTTCAAGCTTCTTGGCCTCTGATAGCTCACCTTTCAGTGAAGCTATCTGCTCCCTACAACACTCCAACTCCTTAGAGAGTTTGAGGTTTTCTGACTTTAAGAAACTATGTTCAGATAAATGATTTCTGAGAGAAATAATTTCCTTCTCAGATTTTAGTAAGTCTAAACATAATGCTTTAAAATCAGACTTGAAGTCCTCGGAATTGAAATCAAATGAACTAATTACCTTGTCCTCTTCAAGTTGAGTCTCTGAGTCTGACTCTGACTCTTCTGCATCTGAATTGTGTTGAGAGGCATTGATTGCCATCATGCAGAACTCCTTCTCTTCTGCATCATCTTCATCATCACTGGAGCTGGATGAAGCTTCTGACTCCTCTTCAGTCTCACTCTAAGATTCAGCAACAAATCCCTTCCTTGTGTGTTTGTTCTTGCTTGAGGAGGGTTTGCCATTGCCATTTTTCTTGAAGTCTTTGTCCTTTCTTCTTTCTTTCTTATCCCTTCTGTCCTTGTTTTTGTTCTCTGGGCAGTCAGACACAATATAACCTGGTTTCCTGCAACCAAAGCAAACAATTTCTTTATTATTTGACTTGTCATACCTTGGCTTATCATGCTCCTTGTATCATCTCTTTCTGAAGTCCTTTTTGGCCATCTTGTAGAATCTTTTGGCCAATAGACTGAGCAGCTCATCATTGCCTGTGACTTTGTCTTTAGGCTGATCTTCAGTTTCTTTGAAAGCTATTGTCTTTTCTTTTCTTATGGCTGGTGAGGCAGCCTTCTGCTCTTCTTCTCTGTTCTTGATGAGCACCTCATAAGATTTGAGCTTGCCCAAGAGAGCTTCTGTTATAATCTCATTCAGACTTCTGTCATCCTTGATTGGCCAGATTCTTGAGTCCCAAGTGCTTGGGAAGCACATTAGGATTTTGTCATTAAGTTCAGTCAGTGAGATCTCCTTATCCAGAGTCTTCAGTTAATTGACTATCAAACTGAGTCTGTTGTACATTTCAGCTACTGACTCAGCTTCTCCTTTTTTGAAATTCTCATATTGGGATATGAGGTGGGATCTCTTGTCCTTTCTTTCATCAGCTGATCCTGAGACTATTTCAGAGAGCTTATCCCAGATCTCCTTTGCTAAATTACATTCAACCACTTTTTGGAAAATGTCATCAGACATAGTCTGGGCTAAGATGTTCATAGCATTTGCATCTGCAACCTTCCACTTCTTGATATCAGTATCTGTTCCTGATGGAGGTGGAACAACATTTGTGCTTGTGTTCTCTGGAGGTCTTGGACAAACTATCAAAACAGAATTAAAAATGTCCTCGTAAATAGAATTCATGTATAGTCTAATCCTTGCTTTCCAACGTGCAAACTTAGACAGATTGCACACTTAAGGTCTGGTGCTAGCATAATCTTTGTTTTGGGCCATGATTTGTGAAGAAATAATCTAACAATAAAATCAAAACAAGCAGATCTAACTAGGGATCTTGGGGTTCAGGTGTTAGCCTGTGCAACCACTGAGATATGGTATATTTAACCAACCTCGCTTTAATATCAATTGAAAGTGTGAGCAAGATCTGATATACTCTAGAGGGGGGGGGGGGTGAATAGAGTCTGGTGCTTAAAAACTTTTTACAACAGTTGTTGTAATCTGAGTGAACAGGGAAGCAAATATTAAATCTAATCACAGAACCTATCTAATCACAGATCACAAACCAATCACAGCCAGAAACAAAAATAAAGATAAGCAAGCCAGAAGACACAAGGAGCTATAATGGTTCCCCTAAACTTGGGTACATCCACTCTTCTACCACCCTAGGTAGAAATCCACTTCAGGATGAGTTGATCAGGTGTCCTGGGCACCAATGAGCTTTTGATAAGGTGCTCAAAAACCAAATCAGATTTTTTGATCAGGTGTCTTGCCACCAATGAGCGTTTGATAAGGTGCTCAAAAACCAAGCACAAGCTTTTGAAGGGAGTTTGAAAAACCCTTTAGAGAGATGGGGATGAGAGAGTGATGGAAGTCTTCTCTTTCTCAGAGCAGCTGAGAAGACTATGTGGATATTGATGTTGTCAAAGCTCCCCCTGAGTTCTTGAGATGTTCAGGAAATGAAGCTTTGCTGTAGGGTGATAGGCCTTCAGAGATTGATCTCCAGCAATTGATGATTTCAGCAACAGCTGAAATGTTAGGTGTCTGGAGTCTTGAATGATGATGGCCATGAACACTTGAATCAATAGGGATCTGAAGATTTCAGATTTGTTGATCCCCTTTTGGTGATAGTGTTCTTGTGAATTCTTTTAGACAGAGAATGTCTACAACTTTCTTTCTTTTTCTCTTGAGAGATTGTTATTGAGAAAGATGTTGTTCCAGAGAAAAATTATAGCAGAGAATCGTTTTCTCTTCTTCTTCTTGTGCACTCTCTGCAGATTGATTTCTTGTTATCAGTATTCAAAAATCTTGTCTTTTATTCCCTTTGTTCTGAATAGAAATGATCCTCTGTCAAGAATAGCCGTTAGCCTGTCATTAATTGACTTCCTTAATTGCAATTGTCTTCTGGGGGAAAGTCTAAAGAAACATTCCTTGATAATCCCTTGAAACTTGGTCCAGAATAAATGGAAACGGCGACAAGATCTTCTGAATTAATTGCTGACAATAACTCCTTAACTGTTCTGAATTTTGAATCTTGAAAATCATTTAACTCTTCAGAAAAACGTCGAACTGAGCTCCACTATCGTCGAACTGAGCTCAGCGATTTGGACTTAGACAGCAACAGAGATCGTCGATCTGAGCTCAACTATCGTCGAATTGAGCTCAGAGATAGAGAATCAATACTTGAGTCAAGATCGTCGAACTGAGCTCGAAGATCGTCGAATGGAGTTCGACGATTTGTTGAAGTTGAGCTCAGCGATCATCGAATGGAGTACGACGATACGTCGAAGTTGAGCTAGACGATCGTCGATTGGAGTTCGACGATTTGTCGTACTGAGCTCGACGAAATGACTTAGTCTTCAAACTGAAAAACCTTGGTCTTGAGGGCAGCTTCCAAACCTAACTACTAACCCTTAGACTCAATTCTAATTGACCTTTAGATCTATACAGGAGGTCAAAAACAGGTTTCCTAAAGACCTAGTGATCCTGACCCAAATTAGTAATAGGGTGTTCCAACAGATTCTCAAGATAAGTTATGTGTTTTTTCAATCATTCACTAATTCAATATGACAAATATCATGGCTTACATATAGACTTACACCACTCCATCTCCCTTCATTCAAAATTCGAAATTCAAAATTAAAAATTCAAAATTCAAAATTGAAAATTGAAAATATGATGGTTATATTCACTCATCATAGCACATGAAATGAAATAATTAAAACAACACATGATGGTTATAAGCACCCATCATTACATATGAAATAAAAATTAAAACATGAAATAAATGCTTAAAAGAAATTTGCTAAAATAATAAAATTATAAAAATATATAATTATAATTATTTAATTTATAATTATATATTTTTATATAATTGCGGCGGACGTTGATCCCATCCTCTAGCTTGCGGCAGCGATCGTCCCAATCGACGAACTCTCTCAAACGAGGATTAATGGCGGCAGTGTCAGCAACGTCTCCATCAATGACTCTATTGGCCTCATTGAAGTTTGATGGCTCTCGCTCATCCAGAGGGCCTGCAAAGAAGCAAGAGACAAAGCTCACTACATTCCCTTCACAGTATCGAGCTGGTGGCTTGACAACCCTCTTTGATCTCCGAAGGGTCTGCTCCTTGTTGACAACCTCCAATGCTTCTTCAGGCTTAGCTCCATTCTCGGGCAAAATTTGAGCAATGCTCCCCATGCTTCCTAAACAAGAATCCTCTGCCCCAGAGCTTGAAGCAACAGGAGCTGCTAGTGATACAGCATGCTCCTCTTCCAGAACTTCAGCAGCCACCTTCTACTCTTCATAAACCTTGCTCTTCGGTAGATCAACTGACCCACCTCCATATGACGTCACTTCATCAAAGACCACATCTCTTGATACAATAAACTTCTTCGTCGTAGGATCCATGCATTTCCATCCCTTCTTCTGCTCATCATAGCCTACAAAGACAAGCTTCCTTGCCTTTGCATCAAGCTTTGTCCTTGAAGCATTCAGGACATGCACATAGCAAGTTGATCCAAACACCCGAAGGTGTTCCACGCTTGGCTTCTCCTTCAGCAACATCTCAAAAGGAGTCTTCATGTTGATCGGACTGAGCGGCATACGATTGATGACATAAGAAGCACAAGACATCCCACCCGCCCAGAAGAACCTAGGAATGTCTTTTGAATGAAGCCAACATTTGCAGGTTTCCGTTAGACGACAGATCTTCCGCTCCGCTACTCCATTTTGTTGTGGAGTATGAGCACAAGTAAGCTCTCTCTAGATCCCGTGCTTCCTGCAGAAGTTAAAAAACTCGGAGGAGACAAACTCAACACCATTGTCTGATCTAAACTTCTTAATCTGCAAGCCAAGTAGGCCCTCTACCAGCTAATTGAACTCCACAAACAACCAGAAGGCTTCTGACTTCTCCTTCAAGAAATATACCCAAGTGTATCTTGAGTAGTCATCAATCAGAACAAGCATATATCTGCTCCCACCAAGGCTAGCAGTGACGGTTGGTCCCGTCAAGTCACCATGGATGCAGTCTAGTGGTCTCTTGCTCCTAGTTTGTGACTTATCAAACGAAAGGCGATGAGCCTTTCCGTACTAACACCCCACGCAAACGTGACCATCACCAAAGGATGATATCTTAGGCAAGCTTCTCACAAGACTTCTGTTAGCCATAGCTTTCAGCTTATCCATTCCTACATGCCCCAGCCTCTCATGCCATATAGCGGCACTATCGCTTGCCCTCATCCGATCAACGTAAGAGTTTGTTGCAAGAACAAACAAGTTCTTTACTCTCCTCCCAACATGAGCAACATCAACCTTTACCGATGATACGCTGCGAAGGAAATTCACTTCTGTTGGCCCAAAAAGAATGCGATAACCGGCGTCTACCGCATTGGTCATAGAGAAGAGGTTCTTCTTCATGCCTGGCACATGATACACACTCCTTAACGTGAGTGGCCCCTTATCACTACACAAGGACACAACCCCCTCCTTCTCTACTGCATGAACATTATTATCAGCAGTAATGATAGCTTCGTTACCTGAGTAAGGTTGCAGAGAGGATGACCACACCTGGAGTCCACGATCCACTCGTCGTTGAAGTCGATAGTGGATAAAGCACGGACATAAGTGCCCGTCATAAAAGCTCTGCCCCATCCAGCTTCCTCAGTGTTAGAGCAAGCTTCCTCCTTTCCTACAGCATGCCCAGGCTGCAGTTTGACCTCGCAATCACGGTTGAAGTATCCCCGCTAATGACACCTATAGCACTTCAAGTTCTTCTTCCAATCCTTCTTAGGAGCAACGCTCCTCGCTAACTGATAAGAAGTTGAAGGCTCATTTTCAACAACAGCCTCCTTCTTCCCTTCCAATCTCTTCTTCTTCTTCCCTGTGAAGAGAGCTTCACTATCTCCTTCAGAGATAGTCACTCTAGCCATCTTTCTGGCCAAACTTTCCTGCGAAGAAAGCAGATTCTCAAGCTCCAGCAGAGATGGCTAAGTTGCCCAACCTTGAATAGATGTTACAAAGGCAACATACTCCTTCCGCAAGCTGCAGATTATGTGAATTTTCATCATAGCCTCAGAGATCGGATCATCAGGATCAAGTGATGATAACTCAGCACACAAACTCTTCATCTTCAGGAAGAACTTCGAGGTGGTCAGGTCTCCTTGAGTTTTCCTAGCCAAATCATTCTCCAGGAACAGAAGTCTCGCCAAATTATTCCTATTGAACAACTCATCAATAGTTATCCAAATATCAGCGGCTGACTCACATCCAATGATATGATCAAACAGTCCCGGTGAAACAACCCTCTTGAGAACAAACTTCGCCTTTGCATTTGGTTTTCCCTAGATCCTCACCTGCTCCGCATTCCCAAAAGCAGCTGTCACTTCCTGCCTGTCGTCACCACCGATGACCTCCCATAGCTCCTCTCCCAAAAGGTAACTCTTCATGCACGACTTCCACTTTTTAAAGTTAGTCGGCGTTAAGAGTTCAATACCTAGACCTCTTGCATAACTCACTTCCATTGCAACAACCTTTGGTTAAGCTTCCAGAATCACAAAACACAACACGAGTTGATCACCACTCAAGCAACTGAACCTGGCTCTAATACCATGTTGAATTTTCTCAAAGTGGTCAACGAGATAGTCTGACGCCAAATTGATATCCTCAAAATGAAAGTCCACCTAGTGTCAGCTATGTGCACCTATGGGGGGGGGGGGGAATAGGTGACGTGTGGTTCTTTTGCGGAATTTACGGATGTACCTGCACAATAAAAACAACAAGCACAGCACACAGAATACACAGCAAATTTATAGTGGTTCCCCGACTTGGGTACATCCACTTTCCCCCTTCGACCTATCTCCCCAACAAGGGACGACTCGGTCACTTCTCCAACGGGATTGAAATCCAATCCCTTCACAAACGGAAGGAGCCCTTCCACCCGTGAGAGTCAACACTCCCACAAAACGGGTTGCACCCAACCCTTACAACACGGAACAAAAGTTCCTTTACAACAAAAGTAAATATGGAATATATATGAGATACAAACTTCTTTCGGAGACTACGGTGTTCCTCTTCGTTCGACGACGTGTTCTCGAGGTCGATGAAGAGTCTACGACCTTGGTCTCACTTGGAGAGGATCTCCCGGAACCGGCGGTGGCAATCCAAGCGGCGGCTTGGTTCGGAGTCGGCTGCCACGAAGGTGCGCTGCTGCAGTGCTTTGAGATCCAAACTTCTTTGCGAAGCAAACTAGGTCTACCAACGGTCACTCTAGGATCGGTCGTCTCGATCGATTCGGACGGGGGAGTTTTTCCCGGTCAACAAATCGAGAGACAAGAGATCTCTGGATAGATACGTGAGACGCAAGCTTTGCTAAGCTTCTGTCGCCGAAGATCGGGAAGAAGAACGATCAGCGGCGGCGACGTACTAGCCCGAGCGCGACGGCGGCGGAGAAGAGAAATCGCGATATTAGGGTTTCGTGCTCGGCTTCTTTCTGTGTGCGTATTCCGTTCAAAATACCTGTATATAAATATTGTAGAGGTTTTCCAATATGACCATTTGTGGGACCCACAAAAGAGATCCCCAAATCCCGGTCCAGAAACTTAACAGCGGCAGATCCGGTTCAGGAAGTTCCAGAAAAATGCCAAGTCAAAATCGGTGAGAATCGAAAGTGATTCTCGCCGAGTCGCCGAGAATCAAAGGTGATTCTCGACGATTCAGCGAGAATCAAAGATGATTCTCGTCGAATTTGCCTTGGTTGCACACACTGCTTTAAGCCAGGTCGAGACGGCGAGAATCAACCAGTGATTCTCGTCGATTCGACGAGAATCACTAGTGATTCTCGCCGAATCGGCGAGAATCACTAAGTGTCTCGTCGATTCTTACTTAGACGCAGAGGTGCTAGCTTAGAAGTTGCTGGAACGAGTTCGGCGAGAATCAACTTCTGATTCTCGACGAATCGGCGAGAATCCCAAGTGATTCTCGCCGAATCGGCGAGAATCACTTGGTGATTCTCGTCGATTCTAACTTAGACGAATTTTCGTCTTTCCACCTATGAGATGCTCCTTGACCCATCCTTGCTCCTTGTCTGCTCCTGCATATTTACAGCCCTGTGCTTGAAAATAAGTGCACTCCAATAAAGAGAGTACACGTAGGCCAACACACTGATCTGCTCAACGAGGGATTACGTCGTGCAGACCCGTGTATATTGACCTACTGCACCCTGACAGTGGTGTGCACTTAGCATGGAAAAACTGCAAGCACAACTAGAAGGATTTTATCAAATACATAGTCTATTGACCTTAGCTTGTCCAGGGGCTTCTTCAAATCAGGTACATTGTGGATACAATACCCAACAATCTCCCCCTATTTGAAGAAGCCTAAACCCTACAAGCTAAGGTGAATAGAACAAATGAGAATGAAAACCATAAACTGAAAAGAGAGTTAAGTGAGTTATCCATTACCAATACCAATTTCTTGGGAGTAAGCTTGGAGCCACCTTAGCCTTAGCCGAGAGGGTAATCTCCCCCTTTTCGGCTTCTACAAATCAGGGTCTGTAGCGTTTTACCCTTTGCTCCCCCTCAGTTCTTGCACAGGCCTGGAGCCTCTGTAGTCTTCATTCCTCATAATTGAGCATCCCTAATTCAGTCTTGAAAAGATTGAACTTGGCCTCGTCTAGGGGCTTTGTGAATATATCAGCAATCTGCTTGTCCGTGGGGACATAACAGAGAGAGATATCTTTGTTCTCCACGTGCTCCCGAATGAAGTGGTAGCGTACTTCGATATGCTTCGTTCTGCTGTGCGACACCGGATTGTTGGCAATGGCAATTGCACTTGAGGAGTCGCAGTACAAGGGTACTTCCTTGAACTGAAGGTCGTAGTCGGCTAGCTGGTTTCTGATCCATAGAAGTTGTGTGCAACAGCTTCCTGCCGAGATGTACTCTGACTCTGTTGTGGAGGTTGCAACACAATTCTGTTTCTTGCTGTTCCACGAAATAAGCCTCCTGCCGAGGAATTGACACATCCCGGAGGTGCTTTTCCTGTCATCCCTGCTCCCTGCAAAATCAGCATCTGAAAAGCCTATTAGCTCGACATCATTGTTTCTCGGGTACCACAAGCCAAGATTAGGAGTACCTTTAAGATATCTCAGAATTCGCTTTGCAGCGACATAGTGAGATTCCTTAGTGTTCACCTGATAGCGGGCACAGACACATGTGGAGAACATAATATCCGGTCGACTGGCAGTAAGGTAGAGCAGGGATCCAATGATGCTTCTGTATTTGGTTTCATCGAAAGGTTTACCTTTCTCATCCTTATCCAGAGACATGGTGGATCCCATTGGAGTCCTCATAGAGGTTGCACTCTCCATTCCGAATTTCTTAAGGAGTTCATTTGTGAACTTCGTCTGAGAGATGAAGATTCCATCCTCAGACTGTTTCACTTAAAGGCTTAAGAAATACTTAAGCTCTCCCATACTGCTCATTTCAAACTTTCCTTGCATAAGTTTAGAAAACTTTTTGCAAAGATTGTTGTCCGTTGAGCCGAATATTATGTCATCGACATAGATTTGCACCAGCAAAATCTTGCTTTTGACTTCCCTGAGAAACAATGTTTTATCTATTTTACCTCTCGAGAACTTGTTCTCAAGAAGAAAACTAGATAAAGTCTCATACCAAGCTCGTGGAGCTTGTTTCAGCCCATATAAGGCCTTATTAAGAAAATAAACGTGATTGGGATAAGTAGGATCGACAAAACCTGGGGGTTGAGCGACGTAAACTTCCTCTTTCAGGTCTCCGTTCAGGAATGCCGATTTCACATCCATTTGATAGACTGTGAATCCTTTGTGTGAGGCATACGCCAGGAACAACCTGATTGCCTCGAGCCTTGCTACTGGTGCGAAGGTCTGGTCGAAGTCAATCCCTTCCTCCTGTCTGTAACCTTGAGCCACCAGCCTGGCCTTGTTCTTAACGATGACACCATGTTCATCCAGCTTGTTTCTGAAGATCCACTTTGTGCCAATCACATTCTGCTTGTATGGTCTGGGAACCAGAGTCCAAACTTGGCACCGCTCGAATTGATGTAGTTCCTCTTGCATGGCTAGAATCCATGCCGCATCCTTGTTCGCCTCGTCGAACTTCTTTGGCTCGACCTGTGATAGGAAGCTAAGATGCAATACCTCGTTAATTGTACCTCTTCGAGTTCTGACCCCGACACGAGGATCCCCGATGATCTGATCTCTAGGATGATCCCTCACGTGCCGGAGCTCTAGTAGTCGGGAGTCAGGAGCTTCAACTACTTCTTGGGCTTCTCTTTCCTCTAAGAGATTTGTTCTATCTTGATCTTCAACACTTTCAGATGACGTGGAGGTGGAGACTTTGACGTACTTAGGAGCGTCAACTTTAGCGGTCTCATCCAGACTCAGTTGTTCCAGTCGTGCACCTGCATCTTCAAGAATACTACTGGAAGAGTTGCTGTTAAGCAAAATTCCTTCATCAAATACAACATTTATTGATTCTTCTACCACTAGGGTTTTCTTATTGAAGACCCTATATGCCCTACTATGGGAGCTATAGCCCATGAATATGCCTTCGAAGCATTTTTCACCAAATTTAGTACGCGGGTACTTCCCAATATTCAGTACATAGCATCGGCAACCAAAAATCCTCAAGTAGGACATGGTTGGTTTCCTGCCTTTCAGTAGCTCGTAGGGCGTCTTACGATGATGCTTGTTGATCAATGCTCGATTTTGTACATGACATGCCGTATTGACACCCTCTGCCCAGAAGTATTCCGGGAGAGAAGCATCTTTCAACATAGTCGTGCAGGCTTCAATGAGAGTTCTATTTCTCCTCTCTGCAACTCCATTTTGCTGAGGAGTGCGCGGGGAGGAAAACTCATGAAAGATACCTTGTTCTTCACAAAATTCTGTCATTGCACCAGATTCGAATTCTGTACCATGGTCACTTCTGATTTTGACCACGGAGCAGTTAAATTCATTCTGAACCTGCTTGACAAAATTAGTGAAGATGTCAAACGTATCTGACTTTCGTTTTAAAAAGAACACCCATGTGAACCGAGAATGATCGTCAACTATCACTAGCGTATAGGACTTGCCTCCCAAGATATGAACTTGCATTGGACCAAACAAGTCCATATGCAAAAGGTAAAGACATCGGGAGGAGTCTTTGTCAGCGATGCTCTTAAAGGTAGCCCGAGTCTGTTTGCCCATCTGGCATGCAGGACATGGGCTATCTTTGATGCACTTGATACTGGGAGCATCCCTTACCAAGTCCTTAGAAAATAGCATACTAATTGTCTTGAAATTAATATGTGCCAATCTCTTGTGCCATTGTTCACAAAGAGATGCACTGCCAGTTGCCACAAGGCATACGGGGGTATATGAATCTAAACTGAGAAAATCTAAACAAAAGATATTTCTGCTCCTAATACCTGATAATACCGTTTCAGAAGAGGTACGTGAAATTATCAGACATTTATCCTTGCAGAACTTAACGTCATAACCTTTATCACATAACTGACTTACACTGATCAGGTTATGGTTTAACCCTTCAACATAAGCCACGTCGGTGATAGAGATTATACCGTTGGAAATCATACCATAATCTCTGGTGACTCCTCGATCTGACCCTCCAAAGATGACTTTGGTTCCATTCTCGACTGGAGCATAATCACGCAGCAGGCTTCTTGTCCCGGTCATATGCCGGGAGCATCCACTGTCCAAATACCAGATCGGCGTTTTGGTGGCCTTTGGACATTCCTGCAAAACAAAATTAATTTGCCTTAGGAACCCAATCGAACTTGGGTCCTAGATTCCTGGTTAGCACACTCCCCCTCGGTTGGTTAACCCTACGAGTGGTCGGTCTCGCATTGCTAACACGGGGAGTCTCGTAGTTCCTTGGATTAAACCAACAATCCACGGCAAAGTGACCGACTTTGCCACAGCACCAACAGTCAAATTTGTTGTACCTCTTCCTAGGCTCCTGCCTTACCCGGGGAACGGTGGGTACTGCTGGGGCCTTGGATCTGGAGGTGGAGGCCTCATGGTGACAACAGTCGGATGACTTTGTCACCTTCTGTATAACAGGCTTGGCTTTTGGTGCCTGCTTTCCATTATGGCCGCTAGAGAACGGACCATAATGTCCTATGTGGATTTCCTCATAAGGTGCCTTGAAGGCACTCTCACCGAAGTTCCGGGGAAAGTTCCAATCGTCATACCAGCTCTTTGGCTTTGCAACCGAGGGCCGGAAATGATGCCCAAAAGTTGACTCAAAGTCGTGTTGGTTGCAAGGAAAGCCAGGCTTGCTGAACGCAACAGGACTAAGAGGAGCCTTACCCTTTTCATCAGCAGAGGCCTTCTTGGCGGCCTTATTTTTCCTCTGGTTCTTGTTTCTCCTTGATGAAGAACCAGGTACCCCTAAATGCCCTAAGCCAGCTCCTTTGGCCTGAGCAGAGAAGGTATCAACGACTGGAAGAACTATTTTTGGCATGGAGAAGCTCTTGACGATCTTCCTTTCTGCCGCAAGTAGTTCTTCCAACTTGTCGACTTCCTCCTGCTTTAGATCAAGGAGCTTCAAAGACTCTGAATGCTTGGAAGTCAGGTCAAGGTGTTCCTGTCGGAGAGAAATCAAGCTAGTGACCTCTTCCCTTAGGGAAACACATTCACCCTTAAGGAATTTTACTTCCTTCTTCTCAGCCTTCAGTCTCTTTCGGCACTCATCGAAAGTGTTGAGCAGAAGCTCATACTTCTCGAGGAGCTCAGCTTCACGGGCTGAAGGGCCATCCTCAGGTTCATCATCCAGAGACTCAGGATCAGAGTCAGAGTCGGAGAGAGGGGTGTGAGTTTTTACCTTCCCAGTAAATGGGGGGCATTCTCCTTCTGAGTCCGAGCGACCCACCAGCCCGAAGTAGGCTTCCTCATCATCACTGGAGTCTGAGGAATCAGACTCACTTAGTGTCTTTGGTCTTCTTGCGATGTAGCTCCGCTCCTTCTTATCTCTGGAGAATATGAGCTCCTCTCCTTTCCCTTTTTCTCTTTTGCTTTGATGGAAGTCGGCCACGACGTGACCTGGCTTATTGCATCCAAAGCAAATGATATCAGAAGAACGATGTTTGTTAGGTTTAGATGCATACCTGTCAGAAGAATAATTTTTCTTCTGATGCCTGGAGGAGGAGCTGTCTTTCTTTCTTTGATTCCTCATCTTGAGGAACTTATTGAACTCTCGGGTGATGAGGGAGAAATCCTCCTCCGACAGTTCTGAGCCGGAGGAGCATGGTTCAGAGTCCTCCTCCTCTTCCTTACTCCTCGCACGGTATGACATCGCACCCTTGCCCTTTCTGGAGTAACTGGCTTTTAGGGCCACAGTCTTTTCTTTTGCAGCAGCCTTCTCTGCTTCTTCCTCTGCCTTCCTGGTGTTCAGCTGAAGTTCATAGGACATCAGCTTCCCAAACAGGATTTGTGGATCAGTTTCTGCTAGTCTGCCAAATTCTCTGATGGCGCAGATCTGTGTCCCATTCCTTAGTGAGGGATCTAAGGAATTTGTCATTGAGTTCACCATTGGTGAACACTCTTCCGTAGCCCTTGAGGGCGTTGACAATCTTCAAGAAGTTCTCGTATGTGACTCCGATCTCTTCCTTAGGCCCTTGCCTGAAGGCCTCATATTTTTGGTTCAGGAGGGATCTCCGATCATCCCTCTCTTCATCCGTGGCCTCCATTAGGATGATCAGGCACTGCCAGATCTCCTGAGCTGTCCTGC
This sequence comes from Platanthera guangdongensis, assembly GCA_039583875.1. NCBI lineage: Eukaryota > Viridiplantae > Streptophyta > Magnoliopsida > Asparagales > Orchidaceae > Platanthera > Platanthera guangdongensis. The sequence continues at coordinate 67,573,188 of CM077166.1, read as the reverse complement.
AGTTGCTGAAGTTTTGCATCATAGAATCATCAACTGCGCTCACCAGAATGTTTCGTGCCTTCTTGTCCAGTCCCACCAACACCATCTCGTCTTTGTCCATTTCAGAAAGTGTCTTTGGCACCTTCTTGGTGGGATCGATGGTGGAGGCCTTAGTGGGGATATAAGGTCCCTCCTCCACAATCATGAAGAGTCGAGGATCGACTGCTTCCATGTAAAACCTAATTCTTTCCTTCCAGATTGGAAAGTTGAGTCTGTTGCACACTGGGATCTTGCCGGAGTACTTGAGCCCGTCCATAGTAGATATCTGTCTTCTTCTTTTGACACTAGGGGCAGGATTCAACTCAAGGTGTTAACCTTATTGATGAGTAACCTCCCTCTGATACCACTTGAAAGTCCACCTAGTGTCAGCTATGTGCACCTATGGGGGGGGGGGGGGGAATAGGTGACGTGTGGTTCTTTTGCGGAATTTACGGATGTACCTGCACAATAAAAATAACAAGCACAACACACAGAATACACAGCAAATTTATAGTGGTTCCCCGACTTGGGTACATCCACTTTCCCCCTTCGACCTATCTCCCCAACAAGGGACGACTCGGTCACTTCTCCAACGGGATTGAAATCCAATCCCTTCACTAACGGAAGGAGCCCTTCCACCCGTGAGAGTCAACACTCCCACAAAATGGGTTGCACCCAACCCTTACAACACGGAACAAAAGTTCCTTTACAACAAAAGTAAATATGGAATGTATATGAGATACAAACTTCTTTCGGAGACTACGGTGTTCCTCTTCGTTCGACGACGTGTTCTCGAGGTCGATGAAGAGTCTACGACCTTGGTCTCACTTGGAGAGGATCTCCCGGAACCGGCGGTGGCAATCCGAGCGGCGGCTTGGTTCGGAGTCGGCTGCCACCAAGGTGCGCTGCTGCAGTGCTTTGAGATCCAAACTTCTTTGCGAAGCAAACTAGGTCTACCAACGGTCACTCTAGGATCGGTCGTCTCGATCGATTCGGACGGGGGAGTTTTTCCCGGTCAACAAATCGAGAGACAAGAGATCTCTGGATAGACACGTGAGACGCAAGCTTTGCTAAGCTTCTGTCGCCGGAGATCGGGAAGAAGAACGATCAGCGGCGGCGACGTACTAGCCCGAGCGCGATGCCGGCGGAGAAGAGAAATCGCGATATTAGGGTTTCGTGCTCGGCTTCTTTCTGTGTGCGTATTCCATTCAAAATACCTGTATATAAATACTGTGGAGGTTTTCCAATATGACCGTTTGTGGGACCCACAAAAGAGATCCCCAAATCCCGGTCCAGAAACTTAACAGCGGCAGATCCGGTTCAGGAAGTTCCAGAAAAATGCCAAGTCAAAATCGGTGAGAAACGAAAGTGATTCTCGCCGAGTCGCCGAGAATCAAAGGTGATTCTCGACGATTCTGCGGGAATCAAAGATGATTCTCGTCGAATTTGCCTTGGTTGCACACACTGTTTTAAGCCAGGTCGAGACGGCGAGAATCAACCAGTGATTCTCGTCGATTCGACGAGAATCACTAGTGATTCTCGCCGAATCGGCGAGAATCACTAAGTGATTCTCGTCGATTCTTACTTAGACGCAGAGGTGCTAGCTTAGAAGTTGCTGGAATGAGTTCGGCGAGAATCAACTTCTGATTCTCGACGAATCGGCGAGAATCCCAAGTGATTCTCGCCGAATCGGCGAGAATCACTTGGTGATTCTCGTCGATTCTAACTTAGACGAATTTTCGTCTTTCCACCTATGAGATGCTCCTTGACCCATCCATGCTCCTTGTCTGCTCCTGCATATTTACAGCCCTGTGCTTGAAAATAAGTGCACTCCAATAGAGAGAGTACACGTAGGCCAACACACTGATCTGCTCAACGAGGGATTACGTCGTGCAGACCCGTGTATATTGACCTACTGCACCCTGACAGTGGTGTGCACTTAGCATGGAAAAACTGCAAGCACAACTAGAAGGATTTTAACAAATACATAGTCTATTGACCTTAGCTTGTCGAGGGGCTTCTTCAAATCAGGTACATTGTGGATACAATACCCAACAATCTCCCCCTATTTGAAGAAGCCTAAACCCTACAAGCTAAGGTGAATAGAACAAATGAGAATGAAAACCATAAACTGAAAAGAGAGTTAAGTGAGTTATCCATTACCAATACCAATTTCTTGGGAGTAAGCTTGGAGCCACCTTAGCCTTAGCCGAGAGGGTAATCTCCCCCTTTTCGGCTTCTACAAATCAGGGTCTGTAGCGTTTTACCCTTTGCTCCCCCTCAGTTCTTGCACAGGCCTGGAGCCTCTGTAGTCTTCATTCCTCATAATTGAGCATCCCTAATTCAGTCTTGAAAAGATTGAACTTGGCCTCGTCTAGGGGCTTTGTGAATATATCAGCAATCTGCTTGTCCGTGGGGACATAACAGAGAGAGATATCTTTGTTCTCCACGTGCTCCCGAATGAAGTGGTAGCGTACTTCGATATGCTTCGTTCTGCTGTACGACACCGGATTGTTGGCAATGGCAATTGCACTTGAGGAGTCGCAGTACAAGGGTACTTCCTTGAACTGAAGGTCGTAGTCGGCTAGCTGGTTTCTGATCCATAGAAGTTGTGCGCAACAGCTTCCTGCCGAGATGTACTCTGACTCTGCTGTGGAGGTTGCAACACAATTCTGTTTCTTGCTGTTCCACGAAATAAGCCTCCTGCCGAGGAATTGACACGTCCCGGAGGTGCTTTTCCTGTCATCCCTGCTCCCTGCAAAATCAGCATCTGAAAAGCCTATTAGCTCGACATCATTGTTTCTCGGGTACCACAAGCCAAGATTAGGAGTACCTTTAAGATATCTCAGAATTCGCTTTGCAGCGACATAGTGAGATTCCTTAGTGTTCACCTGATAGCGGGCGCAGACACATGTGGAGAACATAATATCCGGTCGACTGGCAGTAAGGTAGAGCAGGGATCCAATGATGCTTCTGTATTTGGTTTCATCGAAAGGTTTACGTTTCTCATCCTTATCCAGAGACATGGTGGATCCCATTGGAGTCCTCATAGAGGTTGCACTCTCCATTCCGAATTTCTTAAGGAGTTCATTTGTGAACTTCGTCTGAGAGATGAAGATTCCATCCTCAGACTGTTTCACTTGAAGGCCTAAGAAATACTTAAGCTCTCCCATACTGCTCATTTCAAACTTTCCTTGCATAAGTTTAGAAAACTTTTTGCAAAGATTGTTGTCCGTTGAGCCGAATATTATGTCATCGACATAGATTTGCACCAGCAAAATCTTGCCTTTGACTTCCCTGAGAAACAATGTTTTATCTATTTTACCTCTGGAGAACTTGTTCTCAAGAAGAAAACTAGATAAAGTCTCATACCAAGCTCGCGGAGCTTGTTTCAACCCATATAAGGCCTTATTAAGAAAATAAACGTGATTGGGATAAGTAGGATCGACAAAACCTGGGGGTTGAGCGACGTAAACTTCCTCTTTCAGGTCTCCATTCAGGAATGCCGATTTCACATCCATTTGATAGACTGTGAATCCTTTGTGTGAGGCATACGCCAGGAACAACCTGATTGCCACGAGCCTTGCTACTGGTGCGAAGGTCTGGTCGAAGTCAATCCCTTCCTCCTGTCTGTAACCTTGAGCCACCAGCCTGGCCTTGTTCTTAATGATGACACCATGTTCATCCAGCTTGTTTCTGAAGATCCACTTTGTGCCAATCACATTCTGCTTGTATGGTCTGGGAACCAGAGTCCAAACTTGGCACCGCTCGAATTGATGTAGTTCCTCTTGCATGGCTAGAATCCATGCCGCATCCTTGTTCGCCTCGTCGAACTTCTTTGGCTCGACCTGTGACAGGAAGCTAAGATGCAATACCTCGTTAATTGTACCTCTTCGAGTTCTGACCCCGACACGAGGATCCCCGATGATCTGATCTCTAGGATGATCCCTCACGTGCCGGAGCTCTAGTAGTCGGGAGTCAGGAGCTTCAACTACTTCTTGGGCTTCTCTTTCCTCTAAGAGATTTGTTCTATCTTGATCTTCAACACTTTCAGATGACGTGGAGGTGGAGACTTTGACGTACTTAGGAGCGTCAACTTTAGCGGTCTCATCCAGACTCAGCTGTTCCAGTCGTGCACCTGCATCTTCAAGAATACTACTGGAAGAGTTGCTGTTAAGCAAACTTCCTTCATCAAATACAACATTTATTGATTCTTCTACCACTAGGGTTTTCTTATTGAAGACCCTATATGCCCGACTATGGGAGCTATAGCCCATGAATATGCCTTCGAAGCATTTTTCACCGAATTTAGTACGCGGGTACTTCCCATTATTCAGTACATAGCATCGGCAACCAAAAATCCTCAAGTAGGACATGGTTGGTTTCCTGCCTTTCAGTAGCTCGTAGGGCGTCTTACGATGATGCTTGTTGATCAATGCTCGATTTTGTACATGACATGCCGTATTGACACCCTCTGCCCAGAAGTATTCCGGGAGAGAAGCATCTTTCAACATAGTCGTGCAGGCTTCAATGAGAGTTCTATTTCTCCTCTCTGCAACTCCATTTTGCTGAGGAGTGCGCGGGGAGGAAAACTCATGAAAGATACCTTGTTCTTCACAAAATTCTGTCATTGCACCAGATTCGAATTCTGTACCATGGTCACTTCTGATTTTGACCACGGAGCAGTTAAATTCGTTCTGAACCTGCTTGACAAAATTAGTGAAGATGTCAAACGTATCTGACTTTCGTTTTAAAAAGAACACCCATGTGAACCGAGAATGATCGTCAACTATCACTAGCGTATAGGACTTGCCTCCCAAGCTATGAACTTGCATTGGACCAAACAAGTCCATATGCAAAAGGTAAAGACATCGGGAGGAGTCTTTGTCAGCGATGCTCTTAAAGGTAGCCCGAGTCTGTTTGCCCATCTGGCATGCAGGACATGGGCTATCTTTGATGCACTTGATACTGGGAGCATCCCTTACCAAGTCCTTAGAAAATAGCATACTAATTGTCTTGAAATTAATATGTGCCAATCTCTTGTGCCATTGTTCACAAAGAGATGCACTGCTAGTTGCCACAAGGCATACGGGGGTAGATGAATCTAAACTGAGAAAATCTAAACAAAAGATATTTCTGCTCCTAATACCTGATAATACCGTTTCAGAAGAGGTACGTGAAATTATCAGACATTTATCCTTGCAGAACTTAACGTCATAACCTTTATCACATAACTGACTTACACTGATCAGGTTATGGTTTAACCCTTCAACATAAGCCACGTCGGTGATAGAGATTATACCGTTGGAAATCATACCATAACCTCTGGTGACTCCTCGATCTGACCCTCCAAAGATGACTTTGGGTCCATTCTCGACTGGAGCGTAATCACGCAGCAGGCTTCTTGTCCCGGTCATATGCCGGGAGCATCCACTGTCCAAATACCAGATCGGCGTTTTGGTGGCCTTTGGACATTCCTGCAAAACAAAATTAATTTGCCTTAGGAACCCAATCGAACTTGGGTCCTAGATTCCTGGTTAGCACACTCCCCCTCGGTTGGTTAACCCTACGAGTGGTCGGTCTCGCATTGCTAACACGGGGAGTCTCGTAGTTCCTTGGATTAAACCAACAATCCACGGCAAAGTGACCGACTTTGCCACAGCACCAACAGTCAAATCTGTTGTACCTCTTCCTAGGCTCCTGCCTTACCCGGGGAACGGTGGGTACTGCTGGGGCCTTGGATCTGGAGGTGGAGGCCTCATGGTGACAACAGTCGCATGACTTTGTCACCTTCTGTATAACAGGCTTGGCTTTTGGTGCCTGCTTTCCATTATGGCCGCTAGAGAACGGACCATAATGTCCTATGTGGATTTCCTCATAAGGTGCCTTGAAGGCACTCTCACCGAAGTTCCGGGGAAAGTTCCAATCGTCATACCAGCTCTTTGGCTTTGCAACCGAGGGCCGGAAATGATGCCCAAAAGTTGACTCAAAGTCGTGTTGGTTGCAAGGAAAGCCAGGCTTGCTGAATGCAACAGGACTAAGAGGAGCCTTACCCTTTTCATCAGCAGAGGCCTTCTTGGCGGCCTTATTTTTCCTCTGGTTCTTGTTTCTCCTTGATGAAGAACCAGGTACCCCTAAATGCCCTAAGCCAGCTCCTTTGGCCTGAGCAGAGAAGGTATCAACGACTGGAAGAACTGTTTTTGGCATGGAGAAGCTCTTGACGATCTTCCTTTCTGCCGCAAGTAGTTCTTCCAACTTGTCGACTTCCTCCTGCTTTAGATCAAGGAGCTTCAAAGACTCTGAATGCTTGGAAGTCAGGTCAAGGTGTTCCTGTCGTAGAGAAATCAAGCTAGTGACCTCTTCCCTTAGGGAAACACATTCACCCTTAAGGAATTTTACTTCCTTCTTCTCAGCCTTCAGTCTCTTTCGGCACTCATCGAAAGTGTTGAGCAGAAGCTCATACTTCTCGAGGAGCTCAGCTTCACGGGCTGAAGGGCCATCCTCAGGTTCATCATCCAGAGACTCAGGATCAGAGTCGGAGTCGGAGAGAGGGGTGTGAGTTTTTACCTTCCCAGTAAATGGGGGGCATTCTCCTTCTGAGTCCGAGCGACCCACCAGCCCGAAGTAGGCTTCCTCATCATCACTGGAGTCTGAGGAATCAGACTCACTTAGTGTCTTTGGTCTTCTTGCGATGTAGCTCCGCTCCTTCTTATCTCTGGAGAATTTGAGCTCCTCTCCTTTCCCTTTTTCTCTTTTGCTTTGATGGCAGTCGGCCACGACGTGACCTGGCTTATTGCATCCAAAGCAAATGATATCAGAAGAACGATGTTTGTTAGGTTTAGATGCATACCTGTCAGAAGAATAATTTTTCTTCTGATGCCTGGAGGAGGAGCTGTCTTTCTTTCTTTGATTCCTCATCTTGAGGAACTTCTTGAACTCTCGGGTGATGAGGGAGAAATCCTCCTCCGACAGTTCTGAGCCGGAGGAGCATGGTTCAGAGTCCTCCTCCTCTTCCTTACTCCTCGCACGGTATGACATCGCACCTTGCCCTTTCTGGAGTAACTGGCTTTTAGGGCCACAGTCTTTTCTTTTGCAGCAGCCTTCTCTGCTTCTTCCTCTGCCTTCCTGGTGTTCAGCTGAAGTTCATAGGACATCAGCTTCCCAAATAGGATTTGTGGATCAGTTTCTGCTAGTCTGCCAAATTCTCTGATGGCGCAGATCTTTGTGTCCCATTCCTTAGTGAGGGATCTAAGGAATTTGTCATTGAGTTCACCATTGGTGAACACTCTTCCGTAGCCCTTGAGGGCGTTGACAATCTTCAAGAAGTTCTCGTATGTGACTCCGATCTCTTCCTTAGGCCCTTGCCTGAAGGCCTCATATTTTTGGTTCAGGAGGGATCTCCGATCATCCCTCACTTCATCCGTGCCCTCCATTAGGATGATCAGGCACTGCCAGATCTCCTGAGCTGTCCTGCAGTTGCTGAAGTTTTGCATCATAGAATCATCAACTGCGCTCACCAGAATGTTTCGTGCCTTCTTGTCCAGTCCCACCAACACCATCTCGTCTTTGTCCATTTCAGAAAGTGTCTTTGGCACCTTCTTGGTGGGATCGATGGTGGAGGCCTTAGTGGGGATATAAGGTCCCTCCTCCACAATCATGAAGAGTCGAGGATCGACTGCTTCCATGTAAAACCTAATTCTTTCCTTCCAGATTGGAAAGTTGAGTCTGTTGCACACTGGGATCTTGCCGGAGTACTTGAGCCCGTCCATAGTAGATATCTGTCTTCTTCTTTTGACACTAGGGGCAGGATTCAACTCAAGGTGTTAACCTTATTGATGAGTAACCTCCCTCTGATACCACTTGAAAGTCCACCTAGTGTCAGCTATGTGCACCTATGGGGGGGGAGGGGGAATAGGTGACGTGTGGTTCTTTTGCGGAATTTACGGATGTACCTGCACAATAAAAACAACAAGCACAGCACACAGAATACACAGCAAATTTATAGTGGTTCCCCGACTTGGGTACATCCACTTTCCCCCTTCGACCTATCTCCCCAACAAGGGACGACTCGGTCACTTCTCCAACGGGATTGAAATCCAATCCCTTCACTAACGGAAGGAGCCCTTCCACCCGTGAGAGTCAACACTCCCACAAAACGGGTTGCACCCAACCCTTACAACACGGAACAAAAGTTCTTTTACAACAAAAGTAAATATGGAATGTATATGAGATACAAACTTCTTTCGGAGACTACGGTGTTCCTCTTCGTTCGACGACGTGTTCTCGAGGTCGATGAAGAGTCTACGACCTTGGTCTCACTTGGAGAGGATCTCCCGGAACCGGCGGTGGCAATCCGAGCGGCGGCTTGGTTCGGAGTCGGCTGCCACAAAGGTGCGCTGCTGCAGTGCTTTGAGATCCAAACTTCTTTGCGAAGCAAACTAGGTCTACCAACGGTCACTCTAGGATCGGTCGTCTCGATCGATTCGGACGGGGGAGTTTTTCCCGGTCAACAAATCGAGAGACAAGAGATCTCTGGATAGACACGTGAGACGCAAGCTTTGCTAAGCTTCTGTTGCCGGAGATCGGGAAGAAGAACGATCAGCGGCGGCGACGTACTAGCCCGAGCGCGACGGCGGCGGAGAAGAGAAATCGCGATATTAGGGTTTCGTGCTCGGCTTCTTTCTGTGTGCGTATTCCGTTCAAAATACTTGTATATAAATACTGTAGAGGTTTTCCAATATGACCGTTTGTGGGACCCACAAAAGAGATCCCCAAATCCCGGTCCAGAAACTTAACAGCGGCAGATCCGGTTCAGGAAGTTCCAGAAAAATGCCAAGTCAAAATCGGTGAGAATCGAAAGTGATTCTCGCCGAGTCGCCGAGAATCAAAGGTGATTCTCGACGATTCGGCGAGAATCAAAGATGATTCTCGTCGAATTTGCCTTGGTTGCACACACTGCTTTAAGCCAGGTCGAGACGGCGAGAATCAACCAGTGATTCTCGTCGATTCGACGAGAATCACTAGTGATTCTCGCCGAATCGGCGAGAATCACTAAGTGATTCTCGTCGATTCTTACTTAGACGCAGAGGTGCTAGCTTAGAAGTTGCTGGAACGAGTTCGGCGAGAATCAACTTCCGATTCTCGACAAATCGGCGAGAATCCCAAGTGATTCTCGCCGAATCGGCGAGAATCACTTGGTGATTCTCGTCGATTCTAACTTAGACGAATTTTCGTCTTTCCACCTATGAGATGCTCCTTGACCCATCCTTGCCCCTTGTCTGCTCCTGCATATTTACAGCCCTGTGCTTGAAAATAAGTGCACTCCAATAGAGAGAGTACACGTAGGCCAACACACTGATCTGCTCAACGAGGGATTACGTCGTGCAGACCCGTGTATATTGACCTACTGCACCCTGACAGTGGTGTGCACTTAGCATGGAAAAACTGCAAGCACAACTAGAAGGATTTTATCAAATACATAGTCTATTGACCTTAGCTTGTCCAGGGGCTTCTTCAAATCAGGTACATTGTGGATACAATACCCAACACAAAACTATCAAGATCACACCTTGATCATGCAGAACCCAGGAAAGCCAGCTCAACACAAAATGCAAGTAGAAGGAACAAGCAGATCATATATTTAATAACTTATTTACACGCCGAGGTATACGTGGCGAGACATGATTTCGCCAGTACACAAGGAAAAATAGAAAGTACAAAACAATCCAGGAGGACAGAACTGGAGAACGCCGAGACCGCCCAGTCCGCTGAAGTCACCGAAGCCGCCCAAACTGATGATGCTAGAAGCCGAATAGAACAAGGAGTCCGTCGAGACCGCGAGGTCATGCAGACACATAGTTATTCGCTAACTGCTGCTGAACTGAAGAACTGACAGCCTACCCGCCTGAATCCGGAGGAAAGTTTATTGGACTTGGAAAAATTGAAGCAGAGAAAAACTGGCAAGCCGCAGAAGTGACCTGCTGAGAACGCCGATTGTAACCGCAAACTTCACTGATCCTGAACGAAGTCAAAGCCAAACTCTTGGCTTCACAGTGCTAGCCGTGCAACCTGCAAACATCAAACAGTTATCTCTACTCAACGCGCGCGGACAGGAAAATCCAGACCGCAATAATTGACCAAGTCCCAACTTACTGTTAACTTAGTTACTGTAGATGTGCCATGGGGGGTCTATTTATAGGCGAGGTGAGGAGTGTGGTCACCACCCAAGTGAATATAGTCACCGCCCTAGCCCCCGCACTAACACAACCGAGTCTGCCAAGTCCGCAAGGACTTGGCCAGACTTCAAATAACCCGCCAGGCGCCAGATCAAAGACAGTCCGCCACCATGTGGACACTACGCCATCCCGCACAGCATGCAATCACAGCGCCAGTCCGCCACTCACCTCATCATGCAGACAACCATAACCCATCTTGCATCAGCCCGCAAACTATACGCAGATAAGGAGGCAGTCCGCACAGCTCGAGAACAACGCCACGGTCCGCCATGAGTCCACGACCAACAGGCAGTCCGCCCGGCCAATAGCAGACTCTGCGGACACTATGAACACCATGGACTTGTCACAGAAAATGACTAAGTCCAACAGCCCATTAAGCAACTAGCATGAGCATGACGGGCACGAAAGACCCAAACCGCAATCATCAGGACAGTTCTCCACAAGGATATGACATCCACTGCCACCAGAGAGCTCGGCAAGAACCAAAGCCCATCTTCAAAGCCAGTATGAAAAGGCGGACTCTGCGGATGCAAAACCAGTCCGCCATAATACCGCGGATACAACTACCAATCCGCCCGGTTACCCTAAGAACCAGCTAACTGCAAGGCCGCAGATCAAGCTGAGCACCGCCAATAGACTGCCAAACACAGTCCGCTTAGGCCGCTCCACTAGACGCCCAAGCCACCAAGACTTCCCTGGCCACAGACCATCCGGGCCGCACACAAGTCTGCTCAGGCCGAAAACAAAGGACGCCCAGACCGCCTGACCTGCTCCATCACCAACTTTCACTTCACAAATTTCAACAGAGAAGTCATCAACAATGACTAAGGAATAAGACTTCCATCACAGGTTCTGTACAGCAATGGGTCCAAATAGATCCATATGGAGCAAATATAGTATCCTAGGTGAATCACTCTTATTAAGTTACTTAAATCTGTTTTTGGTTTGCTTGCCTAATTGACAAGCCCTGCAAAGGCCTTCCTTCTTAGAGGGGCAAGAAGGGAATCCTCTAACAAGGTTGTCCAAAATGAGTTTGGCAATATTTTTTAGATTAACATGTCCTAATCACTTATGCCAAAGTTCATTGTTGTTGCTAGTTTGATTAAACAAATATATTTCTAACTTAGCAGACTTAAAGTTCACTATATAAATGTTTCCTACTCTAGTTCCAGTTAACACAACTGGGTTATCTACTGAAGTAATAATATAGGAGGATTTATTAAATGATACCTGAAACCTTGCATCACATAATTGACTTATGGTTATAAGGTTGTGCTCCAGTACACTTACATATGCTACCTTCCTGAAAGTGACAGCTCCAATTTTAACCTTCACATAGCCTTCAGTCTGGCCATAGTTGGAGTCACCAAATATTACTTTTGGACCTACCTTGGACTTATAGTTGATTAGGTTGTCCTTACTGTCAATCATGTGCTTTGAAAAGCCACTATCAAGGTACCACTGTTCCTCTGTGGTGGATAGTCTTTCACCTGCATTTAAACAGATTATTTATTTTTGACCCAGGTTACCTTGGGTCCTTGTTTCTTTTAATAATTAAAACAAGAAATATAAGAGTATTCAGGTTGGTTCTTATATCATAAGGGATGAAATTTTCTTGGTGGAATTATCCACTGATTAAATTTATTAATGAAAGATCTTGGTTGATTATAAGTTTTAGGAAAATTAGAGTTTCCATTAAATTGAGCTGGGATCGACGAATCTTGATGTGTTCGTCGATCTACATTCGACGAAAAGGGATGAGTTCGTCGAACTCCGCTGAGAGAATGAAGATATTCATTTTTTATGCCGCAATATCGTCGATCAGAGTTCGAAGAACTGTATTGGTTTCGTCGATCGTAGTTCGACGAATAATTATACGAGAATTATGCGTTCAGAGTTCGTCAATTAGAGTTCGACAAACTGTAAGCATTTCGTCGGTCTGTGTTAGACGAATACTACTGAACATAGTTTTATATGATTTCTTATTTTTCTTTCTCTTTTTCTTGGTCTTCTGAGCGATTTCAATTGGTTGATTATCTTCATTTATATTTTCTTTACCCTTTTCTGTTATGAATTTTATAGGGGTTGTCAGAATGTTTTTCTGAAGCAGATGAGGTTGGCTTGATGAAGCACCTAAGCCCAGCTTGCCATTTAGTCTGCCATTTACTCTGCTTGTGATGTCCATCAACTTGATGCTTCTCTCATTTATGGATTCTTCAAGTTTTCTTACCTCAGCTAATTCTGATTTTAGTGACATGATTTGTAAGACCCCCCCTCCCGGATCCCAAAACACGGCACGAAGGGGGGTCTTATGCCCGGAATAGCCGTCTTGCGGTAGCATTAGCACACGGGCTAACCTGTACCACAAGACGCCTATTCCGCCAGCTACAGCCAATATGAATATAAACATGCCAACCCAACCATAATATAAGCAAGAAGAAGTCAATTCCACACTAAGTATATGTCCAATGCATCAAATAAGAAAATCTAAAACATTCTTCTTCAATATCAGAGTACAGCTACAACATTGCCCAAACGGGCTACATCAAAATCTCACAACACTCACATCCGTAACCGATGGTAGCGACGACACCGTCACATCAGGCCCTGTCGTCCTGGCCTTGCTCTCCTGCTGCAAAGTCTGCGACTGCTCTACCTGTGGGGTGACCTCCTAAAAAGGAAGACGTAGCAACCGTTAGTTGAAAAGACTAAGTGGCTTCACATCCGCTCCCCCAGCGACTCCTCAGCACCAGGAGGAGAAAGGAACAAGGGTACAAGTATAATAATTTGTATTAAAGCAGGTACAAGTAGGTGGTAATAGTACATGAATAACAACATTATAAACTAGCAGTTCTACTTGAATAATAATATTACAGACTAGAAGTTCTACTTGAGCAATTAGTAAATTAATAAGTACAAGTAACTACAGCAGGAAAGTAACTTAACTTACAAGGATGACCATACACACTTATAAGTTAAGGATCGGGTTACATAAAAGTAACTCATCGTATAAGAGTGCCTATACAAACTTATATGATAAGGGTCTTGTTTGTGTAATGCTATGTAATGGAATGTATGCTATGCAATGACTCACCTATGATCACACACATGCAATTGCTATGTCGACACAGACTATAGTTCCCACTATTCAAGCAGGTAGCTAACCTCTCAGGCATCAGCCGCCGTGGCTAGGCGGTGACAGTAGAGCGTGCATCTCTACTACTAGGCGGGTATCCATACTACTTCACCTAGGCATCCGTACGCCTCAACACTAAGAACACAATAGCGGAACCCATGCGTACCATGGCCCAGTGGGGTCTCGGGTAGATGTGCACCGAGAACACAGCTCGAACTGGCCTGGTGTAACCTGGAAGGGGCCTCAGAATAAGATATGAGGACACAACCCAACCGTTCACTTGGCATGGAAGTGGTCTCGGGACGTGAACACCGAGGACACAGCCCAACTGCCCAAAGTCTAACCGTCAACTCCCGTCGGTGAGACGATCGGCGAGCCCGTAGACCTGCCACAATATCCTTAACCCAGGATTACGACACCGCGTATCGACTCACACCGCATGCAAATGTCATGACACCATGACATGGAAGGGGCCTCGGAAGTAAGCATGAGGGCACAACCCAACCATCCATCTATACCTCATCTCAACTCGAACCCAACTAGTGACGGTCAACACCGCACTTACATCCATCCACAATACTACCCGTATGGAGACTACGCTCTAAGTATTGGACTACAACATTTCATTCTAACCATCATACATGCTCATGGCCATGGTTTATCCTTCTATTTGTCATTCCAAATAGTTTCAACATATTACAAACATGATGCGCATTAATAATAATCTTCCAATTTGTATCCAGTCATTTCGTTCATCATTTTATAAAAATGATGCGCATTTATAATAATCTATCAATTTTAGCAAGTCATATCATGCATTAAAGCTTGCTCCACAATTCAATTTTATGAAATCTAATTAACAAGATTTATCATTCATAGCACTATGTTGGTCAGCATAAAATAGTTCATCAAAATCTAGAGTTAATTAGCAACATCGATTCCACTGAATTCAAATTCATATTATATAAACTCCAGAATTTAAGTGCAGAATAAATCTGGACAGCAAATTCAACCGGAGATTCCAGAAGCTACAAGAATACGGTGAAGACGTATAACCCCTCGATGGAAAGGTCTTTTCATGGATTACAACTTTCTTATTCAGCCCACAACCCAGATTTGAGTGTATCCTATTTGAAATCAGCCTTGAAGTCCGCTGCGTATAGAATACAATTTCTGCATGCAGGATTTATCGGACGTCATGTTCGTTCAGACTTTTCTGTGGCTACAGACTTCGCATGAAGACGTGCAACCACTCGTAGGAAAGGTATTTCAAGGGATTCAACTTTCGTGTTTAGTCAAAAGCCCATATCTGGCCACATCCTACATGAAAATGGCCAAGAAGATCACTGCTCGCAGAATACAGGTTTTGCACGCTTTCTAAAGAGGAATGAACGTCATCGGTTCATCTTCCTCTCCATGTTGATCTTCCAAAATCACTCCAAAATTTCCTCCTCCCTTATTCACCCTCATGAGGCCATGATTCTTCACGAAACCATCCACCCATCATCACATAGGAGAAAGGGGAGGTTGAAGAGATCTAAAACCTAGAACACATGTCCTAGCATGGCCATCCCTAGAAAACTCCTTCTATCCATCAAAACTCTCTTGAGTCGATATCTCTCCTAAGAAAATAACTAAATATCTTGCACCAAGGGAGAGGTGAGGAAGCTCACCTCATTTCCGGCATTTCCACTATTTCCGGCCATGGATCGTGTAACTCTTCTTGGCGGCATCTTCTCCTTCACGGCGACGGCGTATCCTCTCCTCCAAGACTTTCTCCAGCAGTTTCCTTCTCTACAGAAGTTTCTCTCAGGAAATAGGGGATGAAATGAGCATGGAAATGGCTAGGGTTTTCACTTCTCTTTATATATAAAAATTGACACGGGTAGGGACACGCCCGTGTCCTTACCCGTGTCTTGCTTCGGGCGAAGCATCAACGGCAGTTTCAGCGTCGGTTCAACACTCGACACGGGTACGGACACGCTTGTGTCCCGACCCGTGTTCACATGACACAGCCGTGTTCAATGGTCATGTCCTTCTCTGGATACCTTTCGACGAACTCAACTCGACACAACAACACACGGGTAGGGACACGCCCGTATCTCTGCCTGTGTCATACAATTCGTCAATATCGACACGTAGTTCGTCAATCTCGACACGATCTGTTGAATTTAACTCAACATACATGGGTAGAGACACGCCCGTGTCGCTACATGTGTCATACAATGTCGACAATCCTCGTCGATCTCGACACGCCTCGTCGAGCTCAACTCGACACAACAACACACAGGTAGGGACATGCCCGTGTCTATACCCGTGTCATACAATTCGTCGATCTCGACACGAAGTTCGTCGATCTCGACATGCTGTGTCGAGTTCAACTCGACACACACACATACGGGTAGGGACACTCCAGTGTCTCTACCCATGCCCCTTCATACGGGTAGTGACACGCCCGTGTCACTACCCGTGTCATCCTTTGGACATACTCGAGTCCTCGACTCGAGAGCTGGCCACTCCCACATGTGTAGGGACATGCCCGTGTCTCTACCCGTGTCCTATGCTTGACTAATTTCTCCTCATTTTCACAAGTGCTGCCCTGTTGTCAGCACTCCCCCTGAGCCCAAGTCAGCTCTCCTGACTCAAAAACACGTACGAGGGGACTAGTGTGATTCGGGACGTTACAAATCCTATACACAAAATAAAAGATTTCGTCCCCGAAATTAGACTTAGGCTATGGAGAGAAAAGCATAACAGAAATATAATATGCTTTTAAATAAAATTACCCTGAGCAAACAACTCTGGATAGTGTTTTTGCATCACATCCATCGGCTCCCATGTATAATCCTCCTTCCCTTGATTGGACCATAGCACCTTCACCATGGGAACACTTTTGCGGCGAAACTTTCTTGTCTCGCTATCTACGATCCGCACCGGCTCTAGTCGCACAGACCTATCAGACGCCACAGCACCATCAGTTATGGGGATGTATTGATCGGGCCGCAATAGTGCCTTTCGAAGCGATGACACATGGAACACGTCGTCGAGAATCTCTAGCTCCGGCGGTAACTCCAACCGATAGGCCAACGGGCCAATACTTTCCAGTATAGTGTAAGGCCCAACGTACCTTGGGTTGAGCTTTTTCATACCACGCACACGTGACACTCCAAGCATCGGTCGGATTTTCAGGAACACCTTATCACCCACTTAAAACTCCACCATCTGGTGCCTTGCATTATAATACTTTGCCTTCCGACTTTGAGCCTCCAACATGCGATCACGTATCAGTCTAACCGCCGCATTGGTATCATCAATATATTCAACACCCAAAGCCTTCGGGAATTCATCTTACACCCAAGACAAGGGGGTTCTACACCTTCCATAAAGAGCTTCATGAGGAGCCATGCCGATACTAGCCTGGTGGTTGTTGTTGTAAGATAATTCTACCAACGGTAAGAGCCTTTTCCACGGCTCTCCTCTATCCAACACACATAATCTCAACAAATCTTCCAATGTCCGGATGGTCCTTTCAGATTGCCCGTCCGTTTGAGGATGAAATGCGGTGCTAAAGGTAAGGCGCGAACCCAAATACGTCTGTACCGCCTTCCATTCCCTTGAGGTGAAACGACCAACCCGGTCAGAAACGATTGTCTTAGGCACGCCATGATACCGTACGAACTGCTCCACAAAGAGGCGTACCAAGATATCCACATGAGCCTCTTTCTTCATAGGGATGAACCGGGCTACTTTCGTCAGACGATCCATGATCACCCACACCGAATCATTCCCTGAGCGTGAACGAGGTAATCCCATGGACAAAGTCTATAGATATATCCTCAAAATTCCACTCGGGGATGGGCAACGACTGTAGCAAACCACCAGGGCACTTGCATTCCGCCTTCACCCTTTGACAAGCTTCGCTATGTGTAACAAAATATCTGACATCCTTCTTCAATCCCGGCCAACACATGGTTTTCCGTAAGCCGACGTACATCTTGGCAATACCAAGGTGCATAGAATACTGAGAACAATGAGCATCTCTCAAGATATCCTCCCGGATTTTACCGCCCTTGGGAATGTAGACCATGCCGCGGAAATAAACGAGGCCGTCTTTTAGCATATACTCATCCGTAGTCCCATCTTCGATTGACTTGATTGTCGGGGCCAGAGACGCATCCCTTCCTTGCTCCGCCCGGATTCGGTCCCGGATATCACAAACTATGCTCATGGTTGCAAGTACTATGTATACTCTGCCGATGGAGCCTTATATATCAATGTAATGTACATCTCCTCAATCATCCGAGCCAACTCCATACTCATCAACCGAGACTCTAGGCTAGACCCTGGTACCTTTCTACTCAATGCATCGACCACCGAATTCAAGGGAGACCACTCCTTCACCGCACTCACCTTGGCCGGATCCACCACAAGCCCAGCTCCACTGATCACGTGACCCAAGAAAGCAACCTCCTTAAGCCAGAATTCGCATTTGCTGAATTTGGCGAACAAGGCGTGCTCTTTTAATTTCTTCAACTTCCAAGGCCAGGTGCTCAATATGATCCTTCTTTGTCTTTGAGTAAACCAGAATGTCGTCGATGAAAACAATGATGAAGATATCCAAATAAGGTTCAAACACCTTGTTCGTCAGGCTCATGAAAGCCGAAGGGGCATTTGTGATCCCAAACGGCATTACAGTGCACTCGTACAACCCATATCTTGAACTAAAGGCCATTTTCTGGATGTCCTCCTCTCGTATCCTTAACTGATAATATCCCGAGCACAAATCCAACTTAGAAAACCAATGTGCTCCCACCAGTTAATCGAACAACTAGTCGATCCGGGGTAGCGGATAAGTGTTCCGCACCGTCATTCTATTGAGTTCCCGATAGTCTATACATAAACGCAGGGTTCCATCCTTCTTCTTGACAAACAATACAGGGGCTCCCTAGGGTGACGAGCTGGGGCGAACGAACTCTGACTCCACCAGTTCTTGCAGTTGAACTCTAAACTCGGTGAGTTCCTTCGGGGCCATTCGATAAGTAGCCCTGGATATAGGCTTGGCGCCCGATACTAAATTAATTTGAAAATCAACTTCTCTATGCGGTGTAATCCTAGCAGTTTCTCAGGAAATACCTCTGGGAAGTCCCGCACTACCCGTACATCTTTCTTATCCAATGCCATCTCCTTCAACTCGAAACAGATCATGACGACTTCATCCTCGACATATGGGCTTTTACAGCCTGAACTGAAGATAACAACATACGAGGTGCAGAGCTAATATCTTGAAAGATGATGTCGGTGTCTCCATGTCTCAAATAGATTCGCTTTTCCACACAGTCGATACTTGCGAAGTGCCAGTCCAACCACGCCATGCCCAAAATGATGTCAAACTCTGGCATTATCAAGACCGTGGCAGGTGTATCAAAGGCTTTTCCTTCAACAAATATCTTGAACTCGCACTTAGCGGTTGCAATCATCTCTGAGCCGTCTGGTAGGCGCACTCGCCGGGCTATACCAGTAAAGTATTGTACGCCAACTATGTCCTTAATGAAGTCCTCAAACACAAAGGAGTGTGAGGCACTGGTATCAAACAGCGTATAGGCCGGTTTCTCACTAACCATTACGCCTAAGTATCAGAATTGTGAAGGCTCAAGCCAGATTCCTAAAACAACTTAGGTAGACTCAGGACGAATGCTTAATTTCTTCCTCGTAGTCCTCGTCATGAAGTTTGGTCATGCTTCAACTACTCCTTCAGCAAGTCTCTTAACGCTTGTCTGAACACCCAAAATACCCTCTTCCAACCACTTTACCATATCCATTATCTCCACCAAGCTCGAGTCTACTATAAACAAAAGTGGTTGCCCTATAAGATCTGCCATATCTATTATCTCCGCTAGATTCAAAATCCACTATAAACAAAAGTGCTTGCCCTGGGGGATCTCGCAAGACTTTATACAATAGGTTTACATACCTAGGGTTGTGCAAACCTTAGGAGATCGACGTATAAAGGTACGTACCTAAGGTCAAGTTGGCTAATCGTAGGGTCAAATTTGGACAACTTAATGTGAATTACATATGGGCACCACCACTGCTTCCGCTAAGTTAGTTTATCCACAAACTTACTAATAGAACGGGGGTGGGACCATTGTTGAATGACCTCTTTAGTTGAGGACCGTAGCAAACTGATACCATTTGTAAGACCCCCCACTCCCGGATCCCAAAACACGACACGAAGGGGGTCTTATGCCCGGAATAGCTGCCTTGCGGTAGCATTAGCACACGGGCTAACCTGTACCGCAAGACCCCTATTCCGCCGGCTACAACCAATATCAATATAAACATGCCAACCCAACCATAATATAAGCAAGAAGAAGTCAAATCCACACTAAGTATATGTCCAAATGCATCAAATAAGAGAAGCTAAAACATGCTTCTTCAATATCAGAGTACAACTACAACATTGCCCAAATGGGCCACATCAAAATCTCACAACATTCACATCCGTAACCGACGGTAGTGACGACACCGTCACATCAGGCCCTGTCGTCTTGGCCTGGTTGTCCTGCTGCAAAGTCTGCGGCTGCTCTACCTGCGGGGTGAGCTCCTAAAAAGGAAGACGTAGCAACCGTTAGTCGAAAAGACTAAGTGGCTTCACATCCGCTCCCCCGACGACTCCTCGGCACCATCCGGAGAAAGGAACAAGGGTACAAGTATAATAATTTGTAGTAAAGCAGGTACATGCAGGTGGTAATAGTACATGAATAACAACATTATAAACTAGCAGTTCTACTTGAATAATAATATTACAGACTAGCAGTTCTACTTGAGCAATTAGTACATCAACAAGTACAAGTAACTACAGTAGGAAAGTAACTTAACTTATAAGGATGCTCATACAAGCTTATAAGTTAAGGATCGGGTTACAAAAAAGTAACTCATCGTATAAGAGTTCCCATACAAACTTATACGATGAGAGTATTGTTTATGCATTGCTATGTAATGGTATGTATGCTATGCAATGACTCACCTATGATAACACACATGCAATTGCTATGTCGACACAGACTATAGTTCCCACTATTCGAGCAGGTATCTAATCTCTCAGGCATCAGCCGTCGTGGCTAGGCGGTAACAGTAGAGCGGACATCTCTACTACTAGGCGGGTATCCACACTACTTCACCTAGGCCTCCATATGCCTCAACTCTAAGAACACCACAGCAGAGCCCATACGTACTATGGCCCAACGGGGTCTCGTTTAGATGTGCACCGAGAACATAGCCCGAACTGGCCTGGTGTGACACAGAAAGGGCCTCGGATGAAGGCACGGGGACACAGCCCAACCGTTCATTTGGCACGAAAGGGGCCTTGGGATGTGAAAACCGAGGACACAGCCCAACCACCCAAAGTCTAATCGTCAACTCCCGTCGGTGTGATGATCGCCGAGCCCGTAGACCTGCCACAATATCCTTAACCCAGGATTACGACACCGCGTGTCGACTTACACCACATGCAAATTCCACAACACGGTGGCATGGAAGGGGCCTCGGAAGTAAGCACGAGGGCACAACCCAACCATCCATCTATACCTCATCTCAACACGAACCTAACTACTGACGGTCAACACCGCACTTACATCCATCCAGAATACTACCCGTAGGGAGACTACGCTCTAAGTATTGGACTACTACATTTCATTCTAACCATCATACATGCTCATGGCCATGGTTTATCCTTCTATTTGTCATTCCAAATGATTTCAACATATTACAAACATGATGCACATTAATAATAAACTACCAATTTGTATCCAGTCATTTCGTTCATCATATTATAACATGGTGCGCATTTATAATAATCTATCAATTTTAACAGGTCATATCATGCATTAAAACTTGCTCCACAATTCAGTTTTATGAAATCTAATTAACACGATTTATCATTTATAGCACTACGGTGGTCAGCATAAAATAGTTCATCAAAATCTAGAGTTAATTAGCAATATCGATTCCACCAAATTTAAATTTATATTATATAAACCCCAGAATTTAATTGCAAAATAAATCTGGACAGCAACTTCGACCAGAGATTCCCGAAGCTACAATAATCCGGTGAAGACGTGTAACCCATCGATGGAAAGGCCTTTCCATGGGTTACAACTTTCATATTCAGCCCACAACACAGATGTGAGTGTATCCTATTTGAAATCAGCCTTGAAGTCTGCTGGGTACAGAACACAATTTCTGCATGGAGGATTTATCGGACGACATGTTCGTTCAGACTTTCCCATATCTACATAATTTGCATGAAGACGTGCAACAACTCGTTGGAAAGGTATTTTCAAGGGCTTCAACTTTTATGTTTAGTCGAAAGCCCAGATCTGGCCACATCCTACATGAAAATGGCCAAGAAGATCGATGCGCTCAGAATACAGGTTCTGCACGCTTCGTAAAGAGGAATGAACGGCATCGGTTCATCTTCCTCTCCAAGTCGATCTTCCAAAATCACTCCAAAATTTCCTCCTCCCTTATTCACCCTCATGAGGCCATGATTCTTCACGAAACCATCCACCCATCATCACATAGGAGAAAGGGGAGGTTGAAGAGATCTAAAACTTAGAACACATGTCCTAGCATGTCCATCCCTAGAAAACTCCTTCTCTCCATCAAAACTCTATTGAGTCGATATCTCTCCCAAGAAAATAACTAAAGATCTAGCACCAAGGGAGAGGGGAGGAAGCTCACCTCATTTCCGGCATTTCCACTATTTCCGGCCATGGATCGTGTAACTCTTCTTGGCGGCATCTTCTCCTTCACGGTGACCCGGATCTTCTCCTCCAAGACTTTCTCCAGCAGTTTCCTTCTCTACAGAAGTTTCTCTCAGGAAATAGGGGATGAAATGAGCATGGAAACTTCTAGGGTTTTCACTTCCCTTTATATATGAAAATTTACACGGGTAGGGACACGCCCGTGTCCTTACCCATGTCCTGCTTCGGGTGAAGCGTCAACGGCGGTTTCATCGTCGGTTCAACACTCGACACGGGTAGGGACACGCCCGTGTCCCAACCCGTGTTGATATGACACAGCCGTGTTCAATGGTCGTATCCTTCTCTGGATGTCTTTCGACGAACTCATCTCGACACAATGGCACACGTGGAGGGACACGCCCGTGTCTCTACCCGTGTCATACAATTTGTCGATCTCGACACGTAGTTCGTTGATCTCGACACGCTCTGTCGAGTTTAATCCGACACACACGGGTAGAGACCCGGCCGTGTCGCTACCCGTATCATACGATGTGGACACACCTCATCTATCTCGACATGCCTCGTCGAGCTCAACTCGACACAATTACATTCGGGTTGGGACACGCCCATGTCTCTACCCGTATCATACAATTCGTCGATCTCAACACAAAGTTCGTCAATCTTGACACGCTGTGTCGAGTTTAACTCGACACACACGCACACTGGTAGGGACACGCCCATGTCTCTACCCGTGTCCCTTCAAACGGGTAGTGACACGCCCGTGTCACTACTCGTGTCCTTCTTTGGACATACTCGAGTCATCAACTCGAGAGCTGGCCAATCCCACACGGGTAGGGACACGCCCGTTTCTCTACCCGTGCCCTATGCATGACTGATTTCTCCTCCTTTTCACATGTGCTGCCCTTTTGACAGCACTCCCCCTGAACCCAAGTTAGCTCTCCTGACTCAAAAACACGTACGAGGGGCATAGTGCGATTCGAGACGTTACATGATTTGTTCAGTTGCAATAGTTAGTTCATCCTTTAATTTGATGTTTTCAGATAAAAAATTGTCTTGTTCAGTTATCTTATCTCTGAGTATTTTAATTTCCTTCTCAGAATTAATCAAATCATTACATAATAGTTTGAATTCATTTCTAAAGCTATCTGAATTAAAATCAAATGAAGAGATTACCTGATCCTCTTCATATTCTAATTCTTTTTCAGATTACTCATAATCAGAAAGGCACCCTGATGCATTGATAGCCATCAAGCAAACTTCTCTTGCTTTTGCTTCCTCTTCTTATTCACTTGAGCTGGAAGATAAGGATTCTTCTTCTGTATCACTCCAGGTTTCAGCAACAAAGGTCCTGTCCTTTCCTTTGTACTTGCTGGAGGAGGGCTTGCTGTAATGTCTTCTTGATTCCTTTTCTCTTCTTTTCTTCTAATTCTTATTCTCTGGACACTCTGAAATGATATGTCCATGTTTCCTCCATCTAAAACACACAATCTCTTTAGTAGGTGTTTTGTCATACCTTTGTTTGTCATCCTGTCAGGATGATTTTCTTCTAAAATCCTTTCTTGTTATCTTGTAGAATCTTCTTTCCAGAAGAGCTAGAAGCTCATCATTAGAAGGTGGAGCTTCTGATACTTCAAATGCTTTGAAGGTAATGCTTGACTCTTTTCTCCCTGGTGTGGAGGTTTTCTGCTCAGTAGCTTCTCTGGTCTTCATCAGCTGCTCATAAGATTTGAGCTTCCCAATTGAGACTTAGTACTGATCTCATTCACACTTCTGGCCTCCTTGATTGGCCAGATCCTTGAATCCCATGATCTGGGGAAACAAATGAGAAGCTTGTCATTGATCTCAGTCATGGTTATGTCCTTGTCCAAGGTTTTTAGCTCATTGACAATTGAGCTAAGTTTAATATACGTATCACCCACTGACTCAGAATCTTCTTTCTTGAAGTTCTCATACTGGGAGATGAGATTAGATCTCCTATCTTTTCTCTCATCTATAAATCCAGCAACCATCTGGTTTAGGGAATCCCAGATGGCCTTAGGTGAGGTGCACTCTGCCACTTTCTGGAAAATGTCATCTAACATTGTCTGAGCCAGAATGTTCATGGCCTTGGCATCAGCTATCTTGGCCTTCTTCTATGCACTGTCCACTCAGGTGGTGGAATAGCATGAGTACTGGAAGTTGCAGTATACGTAGCAACTGGAACTGGTGGACCTGTCGAGATAGAATTAAATATATCTTCATCAATGGAGTTCATATATAATTTAATTCTTGCCTTCCAGATAGCAAACTTGTTCAAGTTGTAAACTAGAGGTCTGATGCTTGCATAGTCGTTGTTCTGTACCATGGTATAAATAATATGCTAGAGAAATTTAGATTTTAGAAGGATCTGTTGGTTCAAATGTTACCTTGTATAACCAAATATACATTCCTCTAATACCAATTGAAAGTTAGGGGATAGATCTAATTTACTCTAGAGGGGGGTGAATAGAGTGAATTAAATCTTTTTACTCCTTTTGAAATCTATCGGTAAATTAGTGATAGTAGTACTTATATAAAATGAAAAAGAAACTAAGTTAACCTACACAACCACAGTACAACAAAAAAAGAAGAATGAACACACAGACAACACAAGAATTTGTAGTGGTTCCCCAAATATGGGTACATCTACTCTTCTACCACACTGGTAGGAATCCACTAGCAGTTTTTTGATCAGGTGACTGCCACCACCAGGTTTTGCTCAAGTGCCCTGTCACCACAAGATCTATTTGCAGGGAGATCTAACAACACTTTAGGCTTTTGATCAGGTGCCCAAAAACTAACAAAAACTTTTGAAGGGAGTTAATAAACCCTTTATACAGGAGGTTAAGATGGTGATGTTGTCTTCTCTTTCTCTAAACAACAGAGATGACTTTAGTGGATTGCTGGTGTCAAAGCTACCCCTGAGATATTGAAATGTTCCGGAATACTGGAGCATTGCTCAGGGTGTCGGTCTTAAGCCTTGTCTTGAAGATGTCCAGGAAATTGTAGATAGATGTTGAATAATTATCTCTGAAGATTCCTGGATCAGAATTTGAAGAAGACTATTGATTTTGTAGATGATGTTCAACGGCTATATTCATAGAGAATTTAAGCATTAATTACTCAGAGAATTATTGACTTAGGATGGAAGGAAGAGAGGGACCGATAAGGAAAACTCAACATTTAGGCACTAAATAGATTTCGTCGACCTCTTGGCAGATTTCGTCGACCTGAACACCAAGTTCGTTGAGATGAGAAATCCCCTTCGTCGACCAGAGCTCAGCGATCATCAATATGGAAATATCTTCTTAATTCTGAGCTCCATGTTCGTTGATCAGAGAATCTGTCTTGAGGGAAGAAATCGTCGATCTGAGCTCGAATATTGTTGAGCTCAACTCAAAGAAAGAACTATGAGTTCATCGATCTGCGATCGTCGATCGTCGAGCTAAGTTCGAATAACTTCGAACTAATAATCTAAACTCTAAAATCTTTTAAGTCTTGAGTCTCCTGATGTCCATTGCAGGCTGGTCCATGAAGATTGATTTTAATGACTAGCCAAAACTCTAGGACTGACAAACTTGACATTGGCTATACAAGGTGGGTCAAACATCCTAATAGTGAACCTTAGCCCAAATCCAAACTGGGGATCCAAAATATTCGACAAACTGGAATATCACTCGGCGAACAGCTTCTAAGTCTATACAGATTCGTCGATAATGCTTGACGAATCCACTCAACAATTAAGGCCAGACTCGACTAATTCCAGCTTCACTTGATAAATTCCAAAATCACTCGACGCACTCGACGAATTCGTCAAGAATACTCGATGAATCATTCTTGGCGAAATCAAAATACTGGATACCAAATACTACAGTCACTCGATGAATTCGTAGAGAATACTTGAGAAATCACACTTGGCGAAATCAAAACACTCGACATAAAATATTGCAGTCACTCGACGAATTCGTCGAGAATACTCGACGAATCAATCTTGGCGAAATCAAAAAACTCGACACCAACTACTGCAGTCACTCGACGAATTCATCGAGATTACTTGTTGAATCACACTTGGAAAAAATACTCAGTCTAATAGGATTACTCAGTGGCTTCACTCGGCAAATTCTTCTAGAATACTCGACGAATTTCAGTCAACGAATTCCAAAATAACTCGACAGCTTCAATCGATGAATATGACTTGGTCTCAGACCGAATCATTCTCTACCCGATGAATTGGCCTTGGCCGAAAATCCTACACTACTCCTACATTATAAAAAGGAAAAAAAATGGGAAAATAAGAACGAAAGAACTAACAACTGTGGAGGAATCCCCACTTGCCTAAAGATCTCCTGAAAACCGACCGCTCAAGCGCTCCGCTTCAAGGATTGGCCACAAGAACTCCTCATCTACAATCTCTGAAACTTTTCTGCGGTAAAACGAGGGTTAATATCAAATACCCCAATGTCAAAATTCCACGAAATGAGAAAAACTTACCGTGCACGCAAAGATCCCAGCAAGAGCTTTCCAGATCTATGCTACGTCGAGGGTTTCGTGCACCAGAGCTTCGATAGGCAGAGGCCAGACGACTTCGCAATGGTCGAGTCATCACTTCTTCTTCCTCTCTTTGGGACGACGTTTTGGGAAAGGCGATGAATAGGGTTTTCGGTTTAGAAGTATATATATATATATATATATATATATATATATATATATATATATATATATATATAATATTATATAATTAATATAATTTACAAGAAAGCTCAAATGATGAGAATTACTAAAACATCTCGATTTTTGATGAAATTCGCATCAAAACTATATGGCAGTGCTACGAATCCAGCGACGAAGTCAAAATCAGGATCCAACAACCCAAACTCGTGTTAAAATTCACCAAAGTTAAGATAACAATAATCCTTATAAAATTCACCAAGACTTCAATTAAGCCCGGATCACAACAAAACATCACTAGCACGCTAAAAGTTAACCACTTAAATTTTCCCAAGTCAAAAAATCAACATCCGATGAATAAAATTACGCACTAATGACGGCGCTCCGCTAACTACGGGTCAACGTAATGCCCTTATGTCCCTACTATGCCACAAAAGGGATTCAAATAATTATCAAAAAATTCAGTGGCGTTATAATTTTAAAGATGCCGGACTTCGATCTGATCCTGGGCATGACATGGTTGCACTAGAACCATGCCCGGATTAATTGTCTGACGAGGACGATCACTTTTTGACATGGAGATTCAGAGATCATCATTGAAGGTATTAGACCTGTCTCTTGTACTCTATTATCTTCTGTATAGGCTGTCAATGCCCATGAGTAGTGAGACGAGGTTTGCCTGATCTGCTTCGAGATGGTGGAAGCAAAGGCATCCATTGTTGATATCGAGGTAGTGCATGACTTCTCAGATATATTCCCGGAGAAATTGCCTGGATTAACTCCAACTCGAGATATGGATTTCCGGATCCAGTTGGTACCAGGAGCGAGACCTGTGGCTCAGGCATATTATTGGATGGCATCCAAGGAGTTGGCAGAGTTCAAGATCCAGTTGCAGGAGAATGTGGAGTCGGGTTTTGTCCGGCCGAGTTCATCACCATGGGGAGCCCCAGTACTAATTGTTATGAAGAAGGATGGGTCTCTGCAACTTTGAATCGATTATTGGGAGCTGAACAGGTTGATGGTACGGAATACATATCCACTGCCATAGATTAATGTGCTATTTGACAAGCTATAGGGGGGCTTTTGGTTCCCCAAGCTTGATCTAAGATCTAGACACTACTAGCTGCGGATCCGGGAGGTGGACATTCCGAAGACCGCTTTCAGTTTGCGATACGGGCTCTACGAGTTCACAGTGATGCCCTTCGGTCTCACCAATGCTCCTTCTGCATTCATGAGTTTGATGAACCCTATGTTCGAGTCCTATTTAGATAGATTCACCATAGTCTTCATCGACGACATCTTGATCTACTATAGGATGAAGGAGGAGCATTGCCAGCACTTCGCAATGGTGTTGGTATAGTTAAGACATCATATTATTTACGCCATGTTCTCTAAGTGTTAGTTTTGGCTGCAGGAGGTAGCATTTCTGGGACACATCATCAGTGGGGTCGGTTTGGCTGTGGACCGGGTCAAGGTGTTAGCTGGGAGAGATTGGTCGTGGCCGAAGTCGGCCTCAGATATTCGTAGCTTCTTAGGGTTAGCATGCTACTATTGTGAGTTCATGGAGGAATTCTTGAGGATAACGCTTCCCCTCATGTCCTTGATGAAGAAGGATGAAACATTTACTTGGACAGAGTATTGCGAGGCAACTTATCAGGAGCTGAAGGACCGAATCGACTTTTCCCCCATCCTTACACTTCCATCTGGGAAGAAATGATTTCACATTTACACTTTCACATCATACTAGGGGATGGGTCCAATTCTGATGCATCATGGTCATGTGATAGCATATGCTACAAGGTAGCCGAAGAAATAAGAGCAGAAATACCCGGTGCAAGACTTAGAGCTCGGGGCGGTGGTGTTTGCCTTGAAGATATGGAGACATTATCTGTACGGGGTTCATTGTGATATCTTCTTGGATCACAAGAACCTCAAATATATCGATACACAGAAGGATCTGAACCTACGCCAAGGAGATGGCTAGAGTTTTTTATGTGAATATGACTATACCATGCACTATCACTCTAGAAGGCAAACACAGTGGCAAATGCTTTGAGCAGTAGTGTCGACACTACTGGACCGAAGCCCTGAGTGATGGCCATGGAGATGGTGCAGATGTTAGAGGATATGCCCATTACTGTGGTTTCCAGGGCAGAGCCAGAGGTATATAGGGTGTACTTGGCCCCTCTGAGCATTATATATGACATACGAGACCGTATTAGGTGCTAAAGCCTGGAATAAAGGAACTCGGTCAGCTCTAACTATTACTGGACCAAACCTGAGGCATTAAAAAATAAAAGATAGCCTTAGAACAAAGGCGCAAAAGGCAGTTCAACAAAGTTCAAGAGGTTAATAAGTTTAAGAAGGTTACTAACCCAACGAGAATAGTTGTGAAACAATAACAAACAGAGATTATATGAACAATAAGTATAATTAATTCATCATCAATTAGCTATATAAGAGAAGGACTTGCTACAAGTGATATATATATATATATATATATATATATATATATATATATATATATATATATATATATATATATATATATATGGGGCGGGATCCTGTGTAAATTTATTTGCACAAGATCCCGTGCGAAGAAACAAAAATTCAGCGACGTTGCCTGCGGTGCCGAGTTTGATGGCCACCAGATTGCTAGCATTAGTCGGCGAGCACGCCGACGAAACCCGGGACGCTAGTGGCTGGCAAGCTCTGCATTGCCAGCGCCACCGCTGCATCACACGGCCAAGAAATTCTCACTGTCACCACCGCCAGCTACGGGCTCGCCGACCACCCGGGGTTCATCGGCATGCCCGCCGAAGAACACCGGGAGGCCGGCGGCCGGTGATACCTCAGTCGACGGTGGCGGCGGTGAGAATTTGATGGCCGTGTGATGTATAGGTGGCGAGTTTCAATCGGACGGTTCCCGAAGTCTCTTCGCATCTACGCATAGAATTCATTATGCATTTGATTCCGAACCTATCTTTTTATATATATCTTTATATTATAAGGGAGGAGGTTTGAAGTTTGGTGTAACATTTATGTTGCCCAAAATACCCTTAGTTGTGGTGTAAAATTAATATACCCAAAAATGCCCTCCCCTTTGGCTGCATCTCGCCTACAATACCGACCGCTCGATCTAAAAAAATCAAAGGCCACGGATCATTTATAATTAAAGGCCACGGATCAGGATTTCCCACCGCACGATCTGTAACAATCACCGGCCACCGATTCGTATAGTTCAGAGCCACAGATCGAGGAATTTCTAAGGGTTTTTAGCTTTCCAGTGCCATTTCTGCCTACTCCCAATCCATCGCGAGAACTTGTCGAGCTCCCGCGAGAAGTGTCGAAGGTGGAGAAGCTTCGCTTCATCCCTCATCCACGCCGTCCCAATGCCAATTTAGGGTAAGAGCTCTTCGCTATTCCTCTGCCTTCGCATTCGTCTCTGCTTTCGCTGATTTACGCTCGATCCGCTCTTCGCTAATTCTCCGCCGGTCAGCCAGAACCTCTCTTCACCTTCAGCCAGCCAGAAACTTTGCTGGAATCCTTCTTCCTCCGTGTTTTTCTTCTTCCTCTCATTTCACCGGCACTTCTCCAAATGAAATTTTGTTCTTACGCAAATTGGTGCGGGCAGTTAACCGGCACTTCTCCAAGTGAACTTTCATTTTTTTCTCCTTGCAAGTATTATGGATCTTCTTCTGGTGGCTCAACATCGCACCCAAATCTAAGGTAAAGCCCTTGATTCCTAGTGCACTTTCGTTCTTGCGCAATTTTAAGTGTTCCTGTTGATTAATGTTGATTAAATTATGAAGATTTGCTGGTAATTTTGGAATTCCTGTGATAGGCTACGAATGTAGAAGAAGGTGAACAGTCCCAATTTATGATTTTGGAATTCCTCTGATAATCTTTGTATTTTGCAGGTGAAATTTTGAGTTTAGGGACTTCCAGTTCATGAGTCCTATATGTGTAGGGGTTTTAGTGGATCACTTGGCTTGCATTGTTTTTATTTCCTGTGTGGGGATGATAGGGATAATGAACAGTAAGTGATTGCAATTGTAGGCACTACTTTAAACTCCTACAATATCAAAGTAAATAACAAAGAAACAAAATTACTTTCCAACCATAAATATTTCCCAGCCCAATGCATAATATAATAAAAATTGAATCAAATACTAATTTTAGTTGGATTTGAATCTTGAAAAACCCTGGAGAAAAAACATGGCATCTAAAAGACTTTTTAAAATTTAGAGCGGATGTGGCAAAAGAAGAAACTGTTAGAGGAGGAAGTCGTGTCAGCAAAATAGAGCTTGGACGCCGCTCGTCGTGCGGGATGGCGGGATCGTGGGAAGAAATCGTGCGGGAGTGCAGCGCCAAAGTCTGGAAATTAGGAATCCCACACATCCATACAAGCCCACACATACAATCAATGCACTACTTTAAAGTTCATCAAGCTCAAAGTAAAATAACAAAGAAACAAAACTGCTTTCCAACAATAAATATTTCACATCCCAATGCATAACATAATAAAAATTGAATCAAACACTAATTTTAGTTGGATTTGAAACTCGAGAAACCTTGGAGAAAAAACACGGCCACTAACAGACTTTTTAAAACATGTTCTGCTCACAGCCCGACTTTTGTTTCTTGAGCTTCATATTAGAGCATTACACTGGAATGCTCCAATGCAGTCCACTGAACAATTTAAATACAGTTCAGTGAAGGTGCATGCACACTAAAATTATATACACAACAACAATACTCAAGCATTTGATGAATCAAGCGAACTACTATAGATTCAAAGCAGAACATAAGTGATTTTCACTAACCAGAGTGCATTTGAAGGAATGATATCAATGTAAAGAGCACAACCATGCTCATTTCGAGGGATGAAGTAATCAAAAAAATTTAGAAAGGACCAACCATGTTGTTCTAAAAAATTTCACAGTAATCTAAACAAGTCTAAGATCATGCACTTACAAAAAACAATTTCACAACATTTTTAAGCTAAATGTTGAATGTGCTTCTGGAGAGTTATTTTAACTGACTAAGCACAACCATGATGCTTTTCAGGCACTTGAGATGTTTGATAATCAGATTTTGTAATTAGCAATTCATGTAAAACCCAAGTACTTGGATTGCTAAATATTTGGTATCTTTATTGGCTTGCCAAATGCTATGTAAATGTTGTGTAAATGTTGTAAGCAGGTTCCCATGTCTCAATGTATTTCTTCAGTTAAACATATGTTAAAATTATTGCACTTTCAAAAATTAAAAACAATAAACCATTGTTTTGAGGTTGTTAGTGAGTTTGTTCCGTGACAGTTATTAATGTTTTTTGTTTAATCATGAGTTTGTTCATAATATTATCTGATTAGAAAGCTATTATGATATATTTTTTGTAAATTATTGTATATTCATATATTTATTAAAAGAATGATAACAATCAACACACACTATTCGAACTTTTAGAGGAGAGAATATTGAAATCAACACTATTGAATTTGTTTGATTTATTTATGTTATAAAATTTTATATAATCCTACCATAAATGAATAAAGTTAATTCAAGGTATGGTTGAGTATGATCTTTTAAGCAAGAGAGTAAAAATTTATATTCATGTATTTAAGGTATGGTTTTAAGCATTTTTGGTTCAAATTACAAATTTGATTTCTCTATTTACTTCACCATCATTAATACATGAATTCCTGCTGACACAATTTCACACTACATTTAGTTCAAGATATAATTTAGTATCTTTGCTTATGATTTAGCAAGGAGGATTTGGGTATCTTTGAGGCTTTTAAGTTAGAGGTCAGCATAAAATAAGACAAATATAAGTTAGTAATTTCCCTCGCGGGTCTGGTACGGTGGCGCTTCGCCGTAGGGGCGTTGCCCCGTGTACCCGTCTATGCAAATAAAATAGTTTACTTTTAACCAAGTGGAACTTCATCAAACATAAAAAAATGATTACATATCTGGAAGAAAACAGATAATTCATGAATTTATTACATCGCATCGCAGACAGTTGCAGATGGCCAACCAAAATCATGCTGAGGCGTCGTCGTCGTTGCCAAATCAGGGTGGGCCAGTCCAACGTAAAAGAGGGAGACCTTCAACTTCAGTGGCAACCGCTGAGCAAACTCGAGAGTCAACCCGAGTACGTGTTAGTAATTGGAGGCGATCATTGACTGCAGAACAACGGAGAGTACTGAATGCAAGGCGAACACAATCATGCTCTTTGTTGACTTTACCATCAGTCGTGGAAGTCCAACCCAACGAGCCAGAAGCTCCAAATCAACCGAATGAAATTGATGTTAATCCTTCTGCCGGAACTTCGCAGATAGTAGATCAAAATCAGTCTGAGGCAGACCAACATCAAACTGAAGGTGAGTCGTTGTTGCCAAACCAGGGTGGACCACTCCAACATAAAAGAGGGAGGCCTTCAACTTCGACAACACCAACTTAGCAAACTCGAGAGTCAACTCGAGTGCGTGTTAGTAATTGGAGACGATCATTGAATGCAGAACAACGGAGTGCACTGAATGCAAGGCGAAGAGAATCGCGCTCAACGTTGACTTTACCATCGGCCGTGGAAGTCCAACCAACACATCCAGAACCTCCAAATCAACCGAATGAAATTGAAGATGATAGTTTTGCTCCCAATTCGCGGACAGGACGTCGTAATATTGCAAGAAATTACCGTTACTCCGACAATGTCCGCGTATTCCAGCTCCCACAACCAACCATTTGCCCTCACTGTGCAGCTCGATTATTCCACAAAGAAACAAAACATTTATGTTGTAAACTTGGCAAAGTAATTTTACCTGCCATTCCTGTCCCCCCACAGTTGTTGGCTCTTTACACCGATCAGACCATAAAAGGACGCCATTTCAGGCAAAATATACGTGCATACAACCACGTATTCTCTTTCACATCCATGGGCGTTACTCTTGACGAAACACTTCCATCTTTCAACCAGGGTTTGTACACTTTCAGAGCACATGGAGCTATATATCACAAGATTGGATCTCTTTTTCCTACTCCAGGGGACAGACCATGATTTTTACAAATGTTCATCTATGACACCGAACATGAGACATCACACCATTTGGCGTAAAATAATGGATTTGATATGGAAATATTGAATGAGATCAAAGATATCCTTGATACACACAACCTATATGTCGTAAACTTTAGACAAATTGCTCAACACCAGCATTTACAGTCATGTCAACTACTTATTCATGAACGACCTTCTACCGACCGACATTACAACCTTCCTACCGCATCTCAAGTAGCTGCAGTGTTGGTGGGAGTCGAAGATTTCACCGAGTCTACCGATAGGGACATCAAAATCCATTCTACA
Organism: Platanthera guangdongensis; assembly: GCA_039583875.1. Lineage (NCBI taxonomy): Eukaryota > Viridiplantae > Streptophyta > Magnoliopsida > Asparagales > Orchidaceae > Platanthera > Platanthera guangdongensis. The sequence continues at coordinate 67,538,982 of CM077166.1, read as the reverse complement.
TGTGGGCATTTGACTACAGTCAAGGAGTACGCAAGTTTTTATGATCCACTACAGTACCCACTCCTGCTTTCGTAAGGAACTTTTGATTGGGATTTAGCTTTTCAGACGGATTAGGGGTTACGTGTTAGTTGTTGTGACTACTACGCATGGTTGCTCCAGGTTATAAATTTCATGACTATTGATTAAGAGCCTCATGTAATAAATTTTTAATTTCCTAATTTCATATAGTTTGTGGCCTAAGACAGATACGCATGAATAATTCATCAATACTTCTTCACGGAGGATGACTGCTTCAACAATACGTTGTGGATAACTACATCAAGATCGAGACTCAAAAACTAAGATGGATTAAACTGAATCAAAATAAAATTCGCATGGAGCTATATCAAGGATTACAAGATTGCATAAATGCTGGTGAAAATGATGCAGGTATATTTACTTGCTTATTCATGCTTCTCAAACTGTTGTAATATGTGTAGTTGTTGATTCGCGTCTTTCCTGTTATTCTTTCTTAATTATGTTTGCTTAGGAAACATTGGGCGACGAACCGTCCTTCCATCTTCCTTCATTGGAAGCCCTAGAGATATGTATCAGAGGTATCAAGATGCAATGTCAATCGTGCAACACTACGGCAAACCAGATATATTTTTAACAATGACATGCAATCCTAACTGGAGTGAAATAAAAAATGAACTTTATCCAGGACAGCTTCCGCATGATCGTCCAGATCTACTTACGAGAATCTTTCGAGCTAAATATGAAAACTTAAAGGATGAGATCTTCAACAAAGGTATCCTTGGAAAGGTGGTTGCGCACGTTCACAGTATTGAGTTTCAAAAGAGAGGTCTACCACATGTATACATGTTGGTTATTTTTGATGTTGAAGATAAATTAAATACTCCAGATGAGTACGATTCTTTGGTTAGCGCTGAGATACCCAAGCAAGAGACGGATCGCCCTTTATATGATGTAGTTCTAAAATATATGATACATGGACTATGTGGTCACTTCAAACCGAATGCACAACGCATGAAAAATGTTGGGTGCAGTAAGGGATATCCTAAGCCTTTTGTAGAGTATACTGTTCAAGGTAATGACTTATATGCTGTTTATCGACGTCAGATTGACAGTAGTAGAACTATTACAGTTGGTCGTGACGTTGTGGTTGATAATAAATGGGTCGTTCCATACAACCCGTGGTTACTCTTAAGGTATGATTGCCACATCAATGTGGAGATATGTAGCAGTATTAAAAGTATTAAGTATTTGTATAAGTATGTCTACAAGGGACACGATTGCGTGTCGTTTAAAGTTCGCCCTGCCCCTAATTTTGATGAGGTGAGCAAGTACATTGACGGTCGCTGGGTTTGTACACCAGAGGCAATGTGGAAAATATTTAAGTTTGAGATGACGAGGATGTATCCTCCTGTTTCGAGACTGCAAATTCATTTACCAAATCAACATCAGGTTCACTTCGGTACTGAGGAAACGATTTCAAGTGTCTTGGCAAATGAGAGGAACTCCAAATCGATGTTGACTGAATATTTTCGTGTGTATAATGACGACCAAGAGCGCGAGAAATACTTATATAAAGATTTTCCAAAATACTACAGATATCTACCTGCCGAGCGCAAGTGGATACCGAGAGTATCAAATCTAAAGGTTATTGGTAGAATATATGCAGTCAACCCAATGGAAGGCGAAAGGTTTTACTTACGACTGCTACTTAATCATGTTAAGGGTCCAAAATCATTTGAGGATCTAAAGTGTATAGGCGGTGTTCAATGTACAACCTTTAAACAGGCTGCAGAGCAACACAGACTTCTTGAAGAGGACAATAACATTCGAGATTGCTTGGCTGAAGCAAGATGTTTTAGAATGCCAATTTCATTGAGAAGGCTTTTTGCAACGATTTTGTTATACTGCGAACCGACCTCTGTACAAGATCTGTGGGATGAGAACTTTGACAGTATGACTGAAGATTACAGTTCAATCGGCACTTCAAATAGCACTTATAAAAAAGATAAGTTACTTCATGATCTAGATGACATTCTACAACAGCATAAGAAAACTGTAAAGGATTTTTGTTTGCCAGCCATAAGTGAAGGTTTTGAGAATTTGCACATCTTCTCTAGCCTAATAGAACATGAACGTTCGTTCTCAATATCTGATAATGACTTAAATACAGTAAACTCACTTAATCCAAGACAGCTGTCAGCATTCAACATGATCAGTGCAGCTATACAAAAACGACAAAATGCAATGTTCTTCTTGGATAGTCCAGGAGGTACGGGAAAAACGTACCTTTATCGGGCATTGCTGACAACTATCAGAAAGGAAGGGTTCATTATACTAGCAACAGCTTCATCGGGGATCGCAGCAAACCTACTCCCGGGTGGGAGGACTGCATACTCAAAGTTCAAAATACCTATCAGATATGAAATAATGTCGACCTACAGATTTAATAAACAGTCTGATTTGCGTGAATTGATACAACAAGCTGGGGCAATTATTTGGGATGAGGCCCCAATGATTCATAAAAAGGCATTTGAAGCTGTGGATCGATCTTTCAAGGATGTCCTTGATGTCAACGAGCCCTTCGGCGGTAAGGTTATGATCTTTGGTGGTGATTTCTGTCAGCTGACACTGGTCGTCATAAATGGAACAAAATCTCAAATTATTAGCGCAAGCATTGTTGAATCGTATTTATGGACGAATGTTCGAATTCTTAGCTTAACAATGAACATAAGAGCTCACGACGATCCACATTTCTCAGAGTTCTTACTACGCGTGGGTAACGATGATGAGCCAGCCGTTCTAAATGATATGATTCAGATTCGAACCTCCATGGTCATACCTTGTGTAGATGAACGCTCTATAAATATATTGATCGATGCGATATTTCCTGAGCTTGGTTCCCCAACAGATGTCAATTATATGGAAAGCAGAGCCATAATAACGCCTTTGAATGAAGATGTCAACAAAATAAATGAAAAAAGTCTTGAAATATTTCCGGGAGAATGCAAAACATACTATTCTTTTGACTTAGTAGTGGATGACACTCATAATTTATATTTGCTAGAATTCTTAAATTCAATAAATCCGGGGAATCTACCACCTCACGAGCTCAATCTCAAGAAAGGTTCACTGATAATGCTTCTTAGAAATATTGATCCAAAAATTGGGTTGTGCAACGAAACAAGGCTTATATGTATAAACTTTTCAAGAAATGTTATTGAAGTTGAAATATTGAGTGTGGAGTTTAAAAGGCACAAAGTATTTCAACCACGAATTCCCTTGAAGAGCGCAGAGGATGTTAAGATGCCCTTCGAGCTCACCCGAAAGCAATTCCCAATATGATTGAGCTATGCTCTAACCATCAACAAATCACAGGGCCAAACAATTTCAAATGTTGGAGTATATTTACCAAATGATGTTTTTAGCCATGGACAACTGTACGTGGCATTGTCAAGAGGAGTTTCCGCAAATAGCACATAAGTGATGGTTAAAAATGGTACATTGGAGGAGCATGAAGGAGTGTACACTAGAAATGTGTATTCAAAGAAATATTCACAAAATTATATGCATCCAGAAAAATTACATAACATAGATTGTATGGATGAATGTAACATTTGCAATATTCAAGAACTGTATTTTTTCTTTTGTTTTTGTATTCAGTGTACTTTTATGAATATATATTCATTGTATTACTTCTTCTAGACATGTTTGGAAGCTTTTGAAACCGTTATCTCCGTCCACGATCGATATCTGAGAGCATAAACTATATCATCGCGCATGACCGATGTTGCCCCCACGACGAATGTCTCCCCTGCGATAATTGTTGCCCCGCGACAATTGTTGCCCCCGCGACAAATGTCGCCCCTGCCGAATGTCGCCCCTGCCAAATGTCACCCCCGACAAATGTCGCCCCCACGACGAATGTCGCCACCACGACAAATGTTACAACATTATCAAATGACACTCCCATGACAAATGTCGCACCCGCGAAAAATGTCGCACCCGCGACGAATGTCGCCCCCTCGACAAATGTCGCCCCCTCGACAAATGTCGCACCCACGACAAATGTTGGCCCCTCGATAAATGTTGCACTCATGACGAATGTCTCCCCCTCGACAAATGTCGCACTCACGACGAACGTCTCCCCCTCGACAAATTTCGCCCCCACGATGAATGTCGCATCGACGACAAATGTCGCCCCCTCGACGAATGTCGCCCCCTCGACGAATGTCGCACCCACGACGAATGTCGCACCCTCGACCAATATTGCCCGCACGGGGTCCCCCGTGCACGACTGCTTGTATATATATATATATATATATATATATATATATATATATATATATATATATATATATATATATATATATATATATATATATATATATATATATATATAGTAAAAGAGACGGATCAGCGCAATGAGTGAATTATTAACACTGGGCATAAAATGATACTGACGTGATGGCACTCTATCTAACACAAACCATTATGACGAAACATCCAAAGAAAAAAGCACAATAGTGGTCGTCATCCATCCAACCCAACCCAACAGTCCATAACAAAGCCCCCAGGTGTAATGACTCAGAAACAGACACTGTGGTGGTGGTCATCCATCCAAACCAACCAAATAGAACAAAATATCATAATAAAATCTGGCACCACATAAGACTTGGCATTAGATCACCACGACAACATAAAGAAAGAAAAACCCAGAAATTTCAAGTAACAAACCATCATGATGAATTTTTCGAGATCATGCGTTGAATTCAGCGTGATCACTCGACGAACATCATAATGACTCGATGAATTTATAGGAACACTCGACGACCTTAACATAACCACTCGATGAATTCGACTTAACTACCCGGAAAATTTGACTTAACAACTCGACAAATTCGACCTAACTACTCGATGCACTTGACATAAAAATCGATGAATTCGACGTAACCACTTGACACACTAGATGAACTTTATGTAACTACTCAATGAATTTCACGTAACTATTCGACGAATTTCATGTAACTACTCAACGAATTACACATAAATACTAGACGAATTTCACGTAACTGCTCGACAAATTTCACATAACTACTCGATGAATTTCACGAAACTACTTGATGAATTTCACGTAACTAATCGATGAATTTAGTGAAGGACAAACTGAAACTGCAAGAACTTAGAAAAACCAACACCAGGAAAGATACAATATTAACGTGTATTAGAATTTTAAAAGAAAAGAGAAGAAGAAGGAACTAAAAAAAAGATTAAGCAAGATGGATAGTCTGTCAGTTGCCTCAAATCTTCCGATTCCCAGCCACCTAAGCACTCCATGTCAAGGATCGGATGAAAGAAAACAACAAGAACAAAAATCTAAAAGGATATGACTGAAAATGAAAGTTATGGCTACTCACTCCAACACCAAAAATCCACAAAACTGAAAATACTCACCGCACAAGCAAAGATCTCGGTGAGTGATTTCCAGATCTATACTCCGTCGAATATTCCATACAATACAGGTCCTAGGAAATCCCCCGAAAAGATGATCTCCCTCTCCCTCGTGTGCTCTGGTTCGACAGAATAGGAAGAAGAAAAAATCGAAAACCTAAGTCCTATGGTTGGGTCAGCTTTTATATATGAATTTTATGTATTTATAATATGATATATAAATAATCTTAAAATTTCATTTGATGATCTGGACTAAGGACAACTTGGTTTTCGATGAACTTTGCATTAGATGTAAATACCGGTCCTACAAATCCAACGGTGAACTCAAAATCAGAGTTTACGAGCCGATATTGAGTTACGCTTTATTTCCTCAGTTTATGATAATAAATCCTTTCACTCTTTGAAAATTCACCTAGTTTCCAATAGAGCTCAGATCGCAATAATACTTGACAATCACGATTAAAATTAAAAACTTTAATTTTCTAAAGTCAGAAAATTCTAGTCTTCGGCAACTTCGAAATCTAGTCGACTAGACCAAACAGACATGGAAACACACTAAAGACGATGCACCATTGACTTCACGTTAACGTAATGCCCTGACGCCATTATTATTTCAAAAGATGGTCAAAATAAATTATAAAAAATATAGTGGCACTACATCCTCCTCGCCTCAATTCCAAGTTCTACCGGATTTACCTCCAGAGGACTCTTCTCTTAAATGTGAAGCATGTCAACTTGGCAAGCACCATCACTCCTCCTATGCAATAAGACAAGGACGTAGTTCTTATCATCCCTTTGATTTTGTTCATTCAGATATTTGGTGTTCTCCTAATAGGTCTATTGGTAGGGGATGTTTATATTTTCTTACTTTTGTTAATGATTTCTCTTAGTGTACTTAGTTGTATCTTTTAAAAAAACATTATGAACGTTTTTGTGGGTTCACTACGTTTTACAATGAGATGCGTGTACAATTTGATGTTTCTGTTAAGGTGCTTCATTGTTATAATGCTAAATAATATCTTCGTCAATAATTTTAAGAGTTTTGTATGCATCATGGCATAATTCATCATACCACTTGTCCACACACTTGTTAGCAAAATAGTGTTGTTGAACGCAAAAATCACCAACTCATGGATATTACTCCCACCCTTCTCACACAAATGAATGTTCTCCGGTCAAATTGGGGTCATGTTGTGCTTCTCTCGTGTTATCTTATCAACCATATTCACTCATCAGATCTTTAAGGAAAACCCCCATTCTCTATCCTACATCCAGGAGCCTAACCATTTCCTTTTCCTCTGCATGTCTTTGTCAATACAATATTTGCCCACTCTCCTTCTCCTGATTGTGACAAACTTTCTAATTGCTCGGTAAAGTGCATCTTTCTGGTCTACTATCTAACTAAAAAGGGGTCTTAGTGTTTTGATCCCCCTCTCAGGAAACAGTATGTTTCTGCTGATGTCACATTCTCTGAAGATATGCCTTATTTTTCTCGAGCTCCTACTCTCTCAGCACCTAATGATTCTCATTCTATAACCATTATTTCTACACCTCCACCAAAGCCTACACCTCCTATGCAAATTTCTCCTCTTTTTATGCTAGTTCCTCTATAAGACACCCCTCCCGGAACATCAGACACGACCGAGGGGAGTCTTATGCCTAGAACAGCTGCCTTGCGGTAGCCTTAGCACACAGGCTAACATGTACTACAAGAAGCCTATCCTACCAGCTAAACATATCATCCATGACAACCCAACATAAAGATAGTAAAGAGAATTCAAAATTATGCAATAGTATAAAGTCCACAAGTACAAGAAAAAAAGAAGCAACCAAGGCTTCCGTAATATCCGAGTACATAGTGTCAAATGGCTACAAAATGAGTCTCTCAAAACTCACATCAGTCACTGATGACAGTGATGGTACCGTCAATTCAGGCCCTGTCATCCTGGCCTGACTGCCCTCCTGCATAACTTGCTGCTACTCTATCTGTGGTGTTTCCTCCTATAAGTGAAGTCGTAGCAACCGTTAGTCATAAAGACTAAGGCTTCATTTGTTTCGGCGGTGGCGGATCGATCCGGCGGGTGGAAACGGAGTGTTCGAAACGGAGGGGGGAGGTGGCTGCTCCAAACGGAGCTTTTTTGGGCGTTTCTCAAGGCGGGCGGGTGGAAACGGAGCAAACGCCGCCGGAGGTTCATTTGTTTACCCGCCTTCCGGCGGCGTTTGCCCAAAACGGAGCACCGAAACGCCCAAACAAATAGAGCCTAAGTGGCTATCACATATGCTCCCCCGACGACTCTTAGGCACCAGGCGGAGAAAAGGACAAGGGTACAATATAATTGTATAAGCAGTAGTACAAATGGGTGGAGTATATATATATATATATCATGTGAGTAGAAACATCAATATAGTACAGTAAGTTTATTAACATTCTTGTCTAGCAGTTATACCCAATTATAACAATCCAACAAGCAGGTAATCTATAACAACAAAGTAACTTAACTTATATGAATGCCTATACAAACATATAAGTTAAGGATCAGCACAAGATTAAAGTAACTAATCATATAAGACTGCTCATACAAACTTATATGATAAGGATCTTGTGTATGTAATGTAATGCGATGTTGTGAATGCAATGTAAAGACTCACCCATGCTCACACACATACAATTGCTATGTCGACACCGACTTGCAGTTCCCACTTTTCTAGTAGGTAGCTAACCTCTCAGGCATCGTCCATCATGGCCAAACATTGATAGTGAAATGGGCTTTTTCACTACTAGGTAGGCATCCACACTACCATCCTAGTCATTTGTACACTTCAATGCTAAGATCACAACAAGCTTACATGCATACTACGGCTCAGAGCGGTCTTGGGAAGATGTGCACCAAGAACATGACCCTACAATGGACTGTCGTTGTGGCACGAAAGGAGTCTAACGGGATGTAAAACAAAAGGGCCAAGCCCAACCATCCACTAGAACAGAAGGAGCCTCGGGAAGTAAACACGGAGGACCAAAGCCCCACTGTGCAAGTGTAATACCCCCACTTGTCACGTGGCATATAACAGTGGGTCCGGCCGGGGCCCCATGCCATATGTCACAGACAAGCGGCGAAATTACGTGTGGAAATCAAAATCTACTCGCATCAGAACTCAATACATTCTAGCGCAGCATTTTAAGTTATTATGAACTCAACTCAAAGAATGTCACTACTATATAAACTCAACATTTATATATCCAAACCAGGAATATATTACAACTTACACACACACGGCCTTAAGGCCTTATAGGTTTCTCTTTACACAAATACATTTCGTATATCGGCACGGATGCCGGCCACACATGAAATCCAACCACGATTTGCACGGCCTTCGAGGGCCTTTAGCAGCAAGTCTCCATTCACTCAAGCAATTCAATTCAAGCATCAAGACCTGTAATTAGCCATCCAATCCAAAGCGGAAAACAAAGTAACAGTGAACATTAGCTGACCCATTATAACAACCCTACCCCTTACCCGGGGCAGTGGTTCCTTCCCTGTATGCATTGCCATAATCATATGAATCAACACTACCAATCATAATCATATCGCAAACGCTGGTATCCACCAGACACTTAGTGCACTCAGGGCACCTTGTTGGTGTACCGGGTATCCCAGTCGTACATCGCCAATCAGAGGTTCTGCACTTGTTGGTTGCGCGGTTCAATCCTAGTCCACCAATCTTACTATTGGCGACATCCCGTCCATACCACTCAGAGGTACTACCTCATAGCATCCACAAACAACCAGAGTAGATCGACCCACACCATGTGGTGTGGCAGCCAGGTCTATTGAGGCTCCCCTGGCATTACCACCCATCGACCCCTCACCTATATCCGATTGACCCACACTATGTGGTGCAGCAAGTAGGGTCCACCTTACTTGCACCCAAACATTGCCACCCATCAATCACCAATAATACAGATCAACCCACACCATGTGGTGTAACAAGCTAGGGCTATCTCGCACTTCCCAGGCATGCTACCCATTGATCTCTCACCACAACCAGGAGCTTATTCAAAGCCTCCATACATTCATTCATTCATCAATATCCATACAAGTACACAACCATATCATAAAGCATAAACCTTTCATATAAACAAATCCACAGAGACTTCTCCGGTGTACCCATGATCATCACCAATCCACACTACCCGTCCAGATGGGATTCACACAGCATGCCTATGCCATACTCCACACTTCCGGATCTAGATGCAAACTCAACCACGGAATCGCTTATGAAATCCACCATTTGGTGGACGATCCCACACACATGCATAAAGAAAGGACTTCGATGTCCAAGAAGGAGATCGTTACCCTTGAAGATCGCTTCAGCGCCATGAAGTATCCTAATGGAAGTCACTGCCTCGGCTTTGCCTTCATGAATCCGTTCTCGGATCTTCAATCCACAGTTCGCAGCTCCTCCAGCAGCTAGTTTCCTTTCTCCTTTCCTTTCCTTGCCTTGGCCTTTCCCTTTCTCTTTCTCTCTCTTGGAAATATAAGAAGAAGAAGAAGAAGAGAATGAATGGAATTTATCCCATTCTCGGCCTTTTTATCCACAGGGAGAAGCCTGGACCATTAGATCCAGAATAGGGAAATGAACAGCCAGAAAACTCGGACAAAATCACTTTTCGTGCCTAACATGCCCTGTGACACGCCCGTGTCACAGGGCGTGTACCTTAAGCGGCACACGAACCGACTCAATCTGACATATCCAAACTAGAACACGGTCATGGTACATGCCCGTGTCGGCCCAGTCACGACCGTGACCCAGGCCGTGTAACCCACTCGATACCTCATCGAGAGAAAATTGTGGACCTCTCGACACAGCGGGACACGCCCTGTGACATGCCCGTGTCACAGGCCGTGTACCCCTCGCTTGCCACTCGATGATCGTCGAGCGCAGTTCGTCGACCAGAGGGGACATGGCCTAGGCCACGCCCTCTGTCACGCCCCCTGTCACGCCCGTGTCACAGGGCGTGACCTCCCGAAAACTTTGTTGACCAAATTTCGTCGACCACACGCCCAACTACTCAACCCGAGCGGGACACTCCCGTGTCCCAGGCCGTGTCACACAATATTTTCCCATTTCTAGAATTTGGGCTGTTACAACCCTTCCCTCCTTGAAGAAATTTCGTCCTCGAAATTGCACAAAAAATAACAACCAAACTGTTATGACATCAAACTAATATGGTACAACAACCATTGTACTGTACAACCTCCACATGTGCACATTCATCCATAGTTTCAGCTAGTGATCTCTAGCCACAAACATTCTATATACCCTCAAACAGCATATACATATATCATAATCGATCGATCACGTTAATTGCACCAACTTGTCGATATACATCATAACATATCACATATATGTATAATGTCATCAGTAGGTACATTATCAGGATTCACATTACTAGTGAGTCATCATATATATACAATATGCACATCATCCAAGTGATACAAGTCATTATCCTTACTTCCGCTCAGCCTCCCGATTTTGCATTTCTCGCGTAAGCGCCAAATTAAACACTCGAGGCTGAATTTCACCAATTGAGCTTTGCGGTTCTTGTACTTCCAAATTATGCAATCGAGGTTGCGTCCGGGATGTAGATGACTCGGCCACTGCTTTCCCTTTTCTTCATACGATGCAACGACCTTTTTCTCACTTCCCGTTGGGGCATTCCAACAAAATTTCATGATGTTTCCCTACTTCCCGAAGTTATAACATATACGTGTATCAACATGTCCTTGCCCATAAGTTGCGCCCGAAGAAACAGTCGATGAAGCTGAGTCAACAGGTCGAAACCTTTTCTTCTGCCTTCTTCACAACTCTGATTGCTCTGAGTGTGGCACTTTAAATTCTGGCTTCTCCACTGCCAGTCTCTTCTTTTCTTGGACCTGCTTCAAATATTTCTCTAGGGCATGGGCCGTATCGACCAACGCTTGGAAGCCTTGATTCACTGAACTGGGGAGGACCAACCTTAACTCATCTCGCAGTCCCTCGTAAAAGCGATTTGTCTTTCGCGCTTCCTCCGCGAAGTTAGACCCTGCATATCTCCCCATTCTGGTAAACTCATGCAGCTACGCATCAATATCAGCCTCAACCTACACTAGGCATTGAAATTCGTTCTCCATCGCAATTCGCTGCGACACCGACAAATACTTGGCGAGAAACAATCTTGAGAATTCCTCAATTGAAACCTCCACTAAACCATAAACCCTAAATCCGTTCTCGGATCTTCAATCCGCACTTCGCAGCTCCTCCAGCAGCAGGTTTCCTTTCTCCTTTCCTTGCCTTGGCCTTTCCCTTTCTCTTTCACACTCTTGGAATGAGAAAAAGAAGAAGAAGATGAGAATAAAGGAAATTTATCCCATTCTCGGCCTTTTTATCCACAGGGAGAAGCCTGGACAATTAGATCCAGAACAGGGAAATGAACACCCTGAAAACTCGGACAAAATCACTTTTCGGTCCTGATACGCACTGTGACACGCCCGTGTCACAGGGCGTGTACCTTAATCGGCACACGAACCGACTCAATCTAACAAATCCAAAATAGAACATGGTAAGGGTACACACCCGTGTCGGCCCAATCACGTCCGTGACCCAGGGCGTGTAACCCACTCGACACCTCGTCGAGAGAAAATTGTCGACCTCTAAACACAGCAGGACACGAACTGTGACACGCCCGTGTCACCGGCCGTGTACCCCTCGCTTGCCACTCGACGATCGTGGAGCGTAGTTAGTCGACCAGAGGGGACACGCCCTAGGCCACGCCCTCTATCACGCCCCCTATCACGCCCATGTCATAGGGTGTGACCTCCCGAAAAATTTGTAGACCGAATTTTGTTGACCACGCGCCCAACTACTCAACCCGAGCGGTACATGCCCTGGGACACGCCCGTGTCCCAGGCCGTGTCACCCAATATTTTCCCAGGCCGTGTCGTACACCGTTAGCTACCAAGAAAGCGTCGGTATGGCACCATTTGAAGCTCTGTATGGTCGGAAGTGTCGTACACTGTTAGCTTGGCCAGAAGCAGGCGAATCCAAACTATATAAGGGTAAAGAAGTCGATGAAGCTAATTCGACGATACACGCTATTCGGGAAAGGCTACTGATAGCCTAGGATCGACAAGCAAAGTTCTACAATGCCAAGCACCAGAACGTGGAGTTCGCAGTGAGCGATTGGTTATATTTAAAGATCAAACCCTTCAAAGGCGTGTACAGGATTCAACATCTGAAAAAGTTCAGTCTGAGATATCTTGGTATATTTGAAGTGGTGGAGCGAGGTGGGGAATCTGACTATCAACTAGCTCTTTTGGCAGAATTGAGTGGATTGCATGATGTATTTCACATATCTGTGCTTCGGAAAGCCGTCAAAGATCCAGCACAAGTGGATGAGAATGATCGTGTGCCGGTGGAGTATGGGATAACGATGTAGGTTAGGCCCATTCAGATCGAGAATAGAGTCGATAAGCAGTTGAGGAATAAGAAAATCGGGATGGTCAAAGTCTGGTGGGACAACTGTGGCCGTGAGGAGATAACATGGGAGCGAGAACAAACCATGTGAGCTGAATTTCCCGAGCTATTTGTGTAAACTATTGTACAATGTACCTCTTGTGGTAACATATATTTTGGAGTTATAAAATCTTGTTTTTGGTTCCCTTACTGCATGCAAATTTTGGGACGAAATTTCTTGTAAGGAGAGGAGGGTTGTAGCACCCCAAATCCCTGGTGTGGGTTCAGATTGGGCAACACGGCTTGGGATACGGGCGTGTCCAAAGCCGTGTCCTGCTCTATAAATAAAGATGTGTACTATACACGGCCTGTGGGTTCAGGTTGGGCAAAACTTTATTTTCTATGTTGACCACTTTTACAGTAGAGGCATTTGAGTATTTTTAATAATTAAAAATATCTACTGCTAATAATCTCCAGAAAAATCAAAAACACAGTTAGTCAGTTCAGGCATACCTGGGCACCCGACTGACTTTTGGCACAAGTGGCCTGATGAATGTTGTTGTATGAGAACTCTACCAGCTCAGTTGGTGATGAGGAGTGTTTTGAAAACTCCTTATCAAGGAGGTCTCGGGTTCGATCCCAGGCCTTAACAACCCGCCTATGGATGGAGAGGGGGTAGGGTGCATGATATATAGACCTGGTTAGGCTGAACCCTTTCAAGCGTATTGCTGGGGGTGCCGGCGGCCGTCCTTTCAAGCCGTGGGCTAGAGAGGCCGTTACATGACGACTGGCGAGCACGTAGAACTGCCACACTATCGTTAACCCAGGATTACGACACCGCGTGTCGACTCACACCGCTTTCCAATTCACATTATAGTGGCATGGAAGGAGCCTCGGGAATGAACACCGAGGACCAAGCCCAACAATTCATTTATGACTCTTCTCAACACTATCCAAAACAGTACGGTCAAACACCCGCACTTGCATCCTCTCACAATGATAACCATAGGGAGACACCACTTTAAGCATTGGACTACTAAAGTCATTCTGTTATACAATTATTCACATGGCCATAAATTAGCATCCTACACTTCATTTCCAAATGACTTCAACACATTGTTAACATGATGCGCATTTCTATTGGTTCACTAATTTCTACCGAATCGTTTCGTTTAAGTACGATTCACTTTACAAATCATTTACATGGGATCCACTGATCAAACTTCATCATTCATTAAACTATGATGGTTAACATAAAGGAGTTCACCCAACCTCAATGTCAATTTGCTACATTGTCTCTACCGAGTCCAAACCCGATTCTACACCAACCCCTGAATTTTAGGTGCAGGTCACCTTCTAGACAGGAAACTTCGACCAGAGATCCCAAGGCTACAAGAATCTAGTAAAGGCGTGTAACCCCTCATTGGAAAGAGCTTTCCATGGGTTATAACATTCATGTTCAGATCACAACCCAAATCCGAGAGTAACACACTTGCAATTGGATTAAATTCCGCTGCATACAGAACACAATTTCTGCACGCTTAGTTTGTCTGCCATCAATTTCGTTCAGACTTTCCCGTGGCTACATACTTCACCTAAATTCGTGCAACCACTCGTTCGAAAGGTACTTTCAATGGATTCGATTTTCGTGTTTTGTCAAAATCCCAGTTCTAGCCTTATCATACTTGAAAATGGCCAAGAAGATCGTTGCGTGCAGAACACAGATTTCTGCACGCATCTTAAGGCGGAACGAACGGCATCGGTTCATCTTCCTCCTCAAGCCGTCTTCTCCAAATCACTTCCAGACTTCCTCCCCCCTTATTCACCATCAAAAGGCCACTTTTCTTCACGAAACATCCTCCATCATCACATAGGAGGGAGAGGTTGAAGAATTCTAAACCCTAGAACACAAGTCCTAGCATGTCCTTTCCTAGGAAACTTCTGCTCTCAAATCTAGACTCTCTTGAGTCGATATCTCTCCTAAGAAATAACTAAAGACCGAGCAGCAAGGGAGAGTGGAGCAAGCTCATCTTGTTTCCGACATTTCCACCATTTCCGACCAATGATCTTGTCACTCTTCTCGGTGGCATCTTCTTCTCCTCGGCGGCGGCGGTTCTTCACGAAATGAAGACTTGCTCCAACACCTTCTTCCGGATTTCCAGCAGTTTTTCTAGAGAATGGCTTGGAATGAAGAATGAAAATGGCTAGGGTTTCATTTCCCATTTATATGTGGAAATGACACGGGTAGGGACACGCCCGTGTCCTTACCTGTGTCCTGCGCGGGTGAAGCATCGTCGACTGTTCTACTGCCATTTCGATACACAAACACGGGTAGGGACACGCCCGTGTCTCTACCGTGTTCAAGTGACACGACCGTGTTTCTGACCGTGTCCTGCTCGGGACATTCTTCGTCGAGTTCTGCTTGACACACACGGGTAGGGACAAGCCTGTGTCCCTACCCGTGTCCTCCTCGGGACACATCTCGTCGAGCTCTACTCGACACACACGGGTAGGGACATGCCCGTGTATCTACCCGTGTCCTCCTTGGGACACATTTTGTCGAGCTCTACTCGACACACACGGGTAGGTACACGCCGTGTCTCTACCGTATCCTCAAACACACGGGTAGTGACATGCCCGTGTCACTACGTGTGTCCTTCTCGGGAATAACTCGAGTCGCTGGTTGGACACACATGGGTAGGGACACGCCATGTCTCTACCGTGTCCTAATACACACGGTTAGTGACACGCCCGTGTCACTACCCGTGTCCTTCTCTGGAATAAATTGAGTCGTCGACTCGAGTACTGGGTGGACACACACGGGTAGGGACACACACGTATCTCTACCCATGTCCTTCTCTAGACTGACTTCACCTCCCCTACACAAGTGTAAGGCTAGCTTCCAGCACTTTCCTCAGCCCAATTCAGCTCTTCTGACTCAAACGGGCGCACAAGGGGCCTAGCTCGAATCGGGACGTTACATTCAATGTGTTGAAGTCATTTGGAAATGAAGTGTAGGATGCTAGTTTATGGCCATGTGAATATTTATTTAATAGAATGAGTTTAGTAGTCCAATTCTTAGAGTGGTGTCTCCCTACGGGTAGCATTGTGAGAGGATGTAAGTGCGAGTGTTTGACATCACTGGTTTGGATAGTGTCGAGAAGAGTCATAAATGAACAGTTGGGCTTGGTCCTCGGTGTTAATTCCCGAGGTTCCTTCCATGCTACGATAATGTAAATTGGAAGGCGATGTTAGTCGACAAACGGTGTCGTAATCCTTGGTTAAGGATATTGTGGCAGGTCTACGGGCTCGCTAGTTGTCATACTGATGGGAGTTGACAGTTAGACCTTGGGCGGTTGGGATTGGTCCTCGGTGCTCATTTCACGGGGCTCCATCCGTGCCAAGTGAACGGTTGGGCTTGGTCCTCGTGCTTTTTTCCGAGGCTCCTTCCGGGACACAACATAGGCCTGGTCGGGGCTTGGTTCTCGGTGTACATCTACCCGAGACTTCCACTGAGCCGTAGTACGCATGTGAGCTCCACTATTGTGTTCTTATCGATGAGCCGTACGGAGGCCTAAGCAATATTGTGTGGATGCCCACTTAGTAGTAGATAAGCCCGCTCTACTGTCACCGCATGTCCACGACGGTTGACGCCTGAGAGGTTAGCTGCCTGCTCGAATAGTGGGAACTTCAAGTCTGTGTCGACATAGTAATTGCTTGTGCGTGATCATGAGTGAGTCATTGCATTGCATACATACCATTACAATACATTGCATACACAAGATCCTCATTGTATAAGCTTGTATGGGCACTCCTATACGATGAGTTACTTTACTGTTAAACCGATCCTTAACTTAGAAGTTTGTATGAGCATTCTTATAAGTTAATTTACTTTCCTATTGTAGATCTATATACTTGATGGATTGATATAACTAGTGTAGAATTGCGCGAGTAGACTATTGTTAATGATGTTAGACATTTCTTCTAGTGCTGCTCACGATATGTGTACTTATTCCATCTGCTTGTACTTGCTTATATTGTTATTTATATATTGTACCCTTGTTCCTTTCTCCGCCCAGTGCCGAGGAGTTGCCGGGGGAGCGGATGTAAAAATCCACTTAGTCTTTTGACTAATGATTGCTACGTCTTCCTTTTTAGGAGGAAACCCCGCAGGTAGAGCAGCCGCAGACTATGCAGCAGGACAGCTAGGCCACGACAACAGGGCCTGAAGGGATGGTGTCGTCGTTATCGTCAATCACCGATGTGAGTTTTGATAGGTTTTGATGTAGCCCTTTGTGCATGTTTTAGCTGTACTCTGATACTTAAGAAGCTTTTTATTAGCTTCTTTCCTTGTTGTACTTTGGAGTTATAATACTTATGTGTGTATTGACTTCAATCATGTTGTTTTTGGGTTGGAATTTGGTTGGTATTGGATATAGCCGGCAGGATAGGCGTCTTGTGGTACAGGTTAGCCCGTGGCTAATGTTACCGCAAGTCGGTTGTTCTGGGCATAAGACCCCCTTCGTGCCGTGTTTTGCGTTCTGGGAGGGGGATCTTACACCACATACCTCGGGCTGACTTTCATCATACCATACACACGTGACACTCCATACATTGGCCTGATCTTCAAGAATAGCTTGTCGCCCACTTGAAATTCTACCATCCGATGCTTCACATCATAGTACTTTGCCTGACGGCTTTGACACTCAGGCAAGCATCCTCGTATCAACCTAACAAGTGCATTGGTGTCATCAATGTACTCTATCCCCAAAACTTTTGGATCTTCATCCTGCACCCATGATAATGGAGTTCTACACCTTCTCCGATAAAGCTCTTCGTGGGGAGCCATCCCGATGCTAGCTTGATGGCTATTATTGTATGAAAATTTTACTAGTGGTAAGAGCATTTCCCACGGTTCTCCTCTATCCAATGCACATAGTCTCAAAAGATCCTCCATTGTCCGATGGTCCTCTTAGACTGACCATCCGTCTGAGGACGAAAAGCTGTGTTGAAGGTAAGGATAGAGCCCAGATATTATTGTACTACCTTCCACTCCTTGGATATAAATCAACCATCATGATCAAAGACTATTGACTTAGGCACGCCATGGTACCGTACAAATTGCTCCACAAAGAGATGAACTAAGACATCCACATGTGCCTCCTTCTTCATAGGGATTAATCTGGCAACCTTCGTCAGACGATCTATAATCACCCAAACTGAATCGTTCCCCGAGCACGAGCGACGCAACCCGTGAACAAAGTCAATGAAGATATCCTTGAACTTCCACTCAGGGATGGGCAATGACTGTAATAATCCACCGCCTTCACCTTTTGAGAAGCCTCACAGCGCGTAACATAATACTTGACAGCTTTCTTCATTCCCGGCCAAAACATGGTATTCCGCAAATCATTATACATTTTAGAAATCCTGGGATGCACCAAATACATGGTGCAATGTGCTTCTCAATATATCTTCCCAGATTTCCCGCCCTTGGGAATGTAGAGTCATCCATGGAAATGAACGAGGTTTTCCCTTAGCATATACTCTTTAGCAGATCCATCTTCAATTGACTTAATCACTAAGGCCAGAGTAGGATACTTCCCTTGCTCTGCCCGAATACGATCTTGAATATCACAAACTATACTCATTACGGTTAGGTACTCCGTATACTCTTCAGAATGATCTTTATACACAATAGTGATCTCCATCTCTTCGAGTATTCAAGCTAATTCCACACTCATCAACCTAGACTCAGGGTTCGATTCTGGTACCTTTCTACTCAAAGCATCGGCTACAAAGTTTGCTTTTCTGGGATGGTAGTTCAAGATAAACTCGTAATCACACAAAAATTCTAACCACTGTCGTTGTCTCAAATTCATCTCCTTTTGAGTATGAACATAGTTTAAATTCTTATGATCCGAATATATCTCACCGTGGACGTCATATAGATAATGCATCTAAACCTTCAAGGCGAACACCATTGCCCCCAATTCCAAATCATGAATTGGGTAATTGGCTTCATGCTTCTTTAGTTGCCTCGAGGCATAAGCAATCATATGCTCATGCTGCATTAGTACTGCTCCCATCCTTTTATATGGCGCATCACTGTAGATTTGAAATCCTTCATTCTCAGAAGGAAGGGCTAGGATTGGTGCGGTGGTAAGTCTATCTTTCAGCTCTTGGAATACAGCTTCACACTGGGGTGTCCACTCGTATGACACACCTTTCTTTGTCAGAGTAGTGAGAGGAAGGGCTATCTTTGATAATCCCTTCACGAACTTGCGATAGCATCCTGCAAGTCCAAGGAAACTCCTCACATTGGCCGCTGACTTCTAAGGCGACCATTCCTTCACAACACGCACATTCGTCGGATCCATGGCTAGTCCAGCACCACTGATCACATGGCCTAAGAAGGCAACTTCTCGGAGCCAAAATTTCATAATTTTTGAACTTAGCAAACACTGTATGCTCCTTTAACTTCTTCAACACCAAGGTCAAGTGTTCAACATGCTCTTCCTCTATCTTTGAATAGACTAAAATGTCGTCGATGAAGACGAAGATGAAGACGTCTAGATATGGCTCAAACACTTTGTTCATCAAACTCATGAATGCAGAAGGTGCTTTTGTGAGCCCAAACCACATCATGGTGAACACATATAGAACATGCATTGAGCTAAATGTCATTTTTTGAATGTTCCCCTCTCGTATCCTCAAGTAGTAGTACCCCGATCGCTGATCCAATTTGGAAAACCAATGCACTCCCACCAACTAATCTAATAACACGTCGATCCGTGGTAAGGGATAAGTGTTCTGCACCGTCAGTCATTTGAGTTCCCGATAGTCTACACGCAAATGCAAGATTCCACCTTTTTTCTTAACAAATAGAACAGGGGCTCCCCAGGGTGCTGAACTGCGATGAACAAACCCTGAGTCTACTAATTCTTGCAATTGAACTCTAAACTCTGCGAGTTCTTTCGGGGCCATTCGGTAAGGGGCCATAGAGATGGGCTTGGCTCCTGGTACTAACTTAAGTTGAAAGTCCACCTCTCATATGGTCTTTTGAGGTGTGAATTGAAGATAACAACGTACGAGGTGCCAGTCTAATACCTTGAAAAGGGACCTCAGAGTATCCATACCTCAAGGAAATTTGTTTCTCAGCATAATCTATCCTAGCGTGGTGCCAATCCAACCATGTCATACCCAGAATGAGCCGACTTCTGGCATTTTCAATACTGTTGCAGGGGTTTCAAAGATCTTTCCTCCAATTCGTACTTCCAAGTCACACTTGGCGGACGAGGTCATTTTTTAGTCATTCGGGAGGCTGTTGGAACTGATGTTTTGTATTCCTTGTGTTTGACAATATCAACTTCCAGGTGTATTTGACCACGTCTTCTATTGATAGAGTGTGCAGGTTGATAGGGGCAAGCGAAGAAGAAGAAGGTTCCTATAGCATCTAACGCCGAGCGGTAGAAGTTACCACCGAGCGGTAGCCATGACTTAATTGGACCGAGCTCTCGGGAAGTTACCGCTCCAAGCTATTCATACCGGACACGCTACCGAAAGGAATTATTTTGGTCAAGCTCTCGGGAAATTACAGCCATGTAGTAGTGCTAACGCGCAACGCTAGCCTCTCAACGAACGCGTAATTTCTCAAATAATTGTCTACCTCTAGGCGATAGTTCTACCATGCCACGCTAGTCGTTCGACGATTGCCGAGACGAATCTCTCGAGAAACCCAAGTACCGCAGGCGATAGCAGTTACCTCGTCATGCTAGATTCTCGACTAATATCGACAAGACTATTTCGAATCATCGTGTCCAATATTACATTGCGGCGATAGCGGTAAACACGCGGCGCTAGCAATGATGAAACGACAATATTAATTTTAAATATTATTCCAGATTTGGACGAGAGCTGGCACAAAAAGCGCGCGAACCTACCGTCGGGCGGTAAGTCTTACCGCCGGTAGTAGCATGTTTTCTGGAAGACATATAAAAGGCCGCCTTGTTTTTTTTTGCATGTGGATCAAGACGAAAAGAGACAGAGTTCTATCATTCCTAGGGTTTCTCCGCCTCTCTATGGTCCGTTCCGCCGTCGCCATCAAAGGACAAGAAAACTATCTCCCTCCCGTTCGCGCACGAAGAACTTCGGCGAGCCAAGAATGACAACGACTACGGAGAGTCGATTGTTTGCAATCACAGAAAGATCTCTGGCGAGCCAAAGACTACAATGACAACGAGGAGTTTTTCGGCTGCAAGAACACAAAGAAAATTAAGGATTTTATTGTCAGGAAGTTACCGCCGCGCTATAACTAGTTACCGCCCCGTGGTAGCTTCCTGCAATGTCTTCTCTATTTAAAACAGCCCGAACTTGAGTTTCATGCGACAATTTCTCACGAAATTTGAAAGGGTAGTTCGCCCTAGCCATCTAAAGTGAAGGAAGCGGTCATCCCAACTTATTGAGAAGGAGAGTTCTTCAGAGGATATCAAAAGGAACTCATGCGCAAGGATCGAAGACTACCAACATGATGATCAAGAAGCCTTCGTCCTAATACTCTCCTGATGGATCCTCGCTACAAGAAACATTCATAAAGAGCTCATCTTCACGGATCTGAAGAACATCGAAGAAAAAGACTCCTAACCCACAAAGATCAAACCTTTGCAAGCAAATTGTCATCCACATCATGGGTTTGAGTTAGAGGGGAGTTTTTCTTATTACGTCTATTTTACTTTTAACTCTTTTTACCTAGTTGTTTGAGTGAGGAAAATCGACCGGTAAGGGTCGTCGTAATCTGGGTTTGATTCCACAGGAAATCATCTTGGCGATAGGGACGTCAAGATCGGAGGATGTAGCGGGGCTCTATGACCCTTCCTTGTGTGAAGGTGAAGAGCCGGCTCAAAAACCTTTCTTGGTGAGAAAGGGGGAGAGAGCCAACCGGTCCGGGATTTGGATCAGTATAGAAAAGAGAGGAAGTCTAGATCTGGTGATCTAGCGGGGCTCTAAGACACCTCATTGTGTGAGGGTGAAGAGCCGGTTTAAAGACTTTTCATGGATGGAAAAGGAGAGTGCCAACCGGTATGTCGAGCAGATCGGTATAGAAAACAAAAGAGTTTTTTTTTGGCCACTTTCGATCCCCAGCATCACGGGGATCACAATTTTGTAATTGTAAAACCATTTGTTGGTAATTCTTGCAACGAAATATATTTTCTGTATTATTGCTTCTATGATTCTGTTGTGAATGTAAGTTTAATTCCTTGTGTGTGGTGTACAAGCAAATTCGCACAGGAAACGAGTTCATAGACTTACCACCGCATGTTATCTACCTAACGCCCCGCTGTACCTTCCACAAATCTACTTCCTAGGATGAAATATTTTAAATTCCATTTAACACATAAAACCTTATTCAGCCCCCCTCTACGGTTGGCCAGGAGATCCAACAAGTGGTATCATAGCGAGGCTATTCCAAAACGGTTACACCACCGGGAATAATGGCCAACCATGATCTTGAATCGACTAGTGGGGATGAAAAATTATACCCTGAAAATTCATTCACACCACCTCTATTTATAGGATTGAATTATAACAAATGGAAAACTCTAATGAAGAAATTTATTATAATATTAGATATAGAAGTTTGGAACATGACTTCTATCAAACCCCCAAATAATTTAAATAAGCACGAATGTCATTTAAATGCCAAAGCTATGAATAGTCTATTTTGTGGGTTTGGTCAAGATATTTTCAAACTAATCTATATGCTTCCTACTGCATATGATATACGGAAATTTCTTGAGTTAACTTACAGTCCTCTTTCTGCAGATGACGAGTCAGAGCAATTTCTCATGTATCCAAGTGAAGAACCAAATATAGATTTGCTCTTGGAGAAGGACATGGCAAGCACATCACGTGGAAGGGAAGTTAAAATCCTAACCACGGATGAGGCAAAACACAGAGAAGTCAAAGACACTAAAAGCTCCAATCTCGCTTCATTCAAGAGCATTGTAAGAAAATTGAATCCCCTTCGTGTTTGCAATTCCATTTCTACATCGATTGTGCTAGATAGGGCAAAACGTAGAATTAAGAAATTTACGAGTATTAATTCAAAACTACGTTCAGAAAATAACCACTTAAAAGCATGTGTTAATATAGAACCCACCATCGCTGTGTCTAGTTCGCTTGTTTGCTCTTTAGATAAAATCTCTACACCTTATATAGATTATAATGAATTAAAAGAAAAATATAAGGTTCTTGAAAAAGAGCTTCGCTTTGCAAAGGAACAAAATGATAAATTCTGTCTAGAAAACTCATCGTTGAAAAGTGATTGTGCTGGATGTAAGATTTATAAAATTAATATTAAAAGGATGGATGAGACTTTTGAGGAATATAGAAATAAGTATGAAGCCCATATCGAATCTATATTCTCCACTGTTAAAAACAGCACAATCACGTACAACAAAGCTAGACACAATCTTAACATTAAAAATAAAGAATTAGTTACAAAAATAGACATGCTTAAGGAAATAATAAAGAAAAATTCAAAAAACTTAAACGTACAATATCAAACAAAAACAAGAAGCATGTCAAACATAAGCTCACACAAATTCGTTAAGCAAGTCAAAGGGAATATAAAATCACAAAGCAACGCAAGTGAAAGTCCTAACAATAAAAATCATATTCACTTGCAAAAACCAATTACTCCCTTCGTAAAATCAAATGAATGTAAATTTCCTTCAAAGAATCAATACAATATGAGTTTTTACGTTAAGCAACATAATCTTAACTCAGAGAACAATTTCAACATATTTAAACCTCAAATGCAATATTGCTCAACTGAAGTTCATCATGAAGACTCGTAAAAATCTGCATGGAAATTTACAACATAAAAACAATATCAATCCATAGTATGAATGGAGACCCAAAGTAAAAAATGACGCACTGATTCCACTCTAAATGACACATTCATTATTATCTCTGCATGGTGTATCATGCTCTGTTTAGGTACCCGAAGAAACCACAATAATTGGATCCTTTTGGATACCTAAATATCTTGTCCATTAATGTCATCCTATTGCATGAAGTAGAAGCTAATCCAAACGAAATTAATCAGTAATCTGCTTCACGATATGCATAAATTGTTTTTCTATCACTACTAGAAAAATGAGTAATAGCTACACATTTTTTGCCAAGGTTCAAAAATTGTGGCTAATACACTAGTATTAGCCATGATCGCAAAACTGTGGCTAATATTTAGGTTTTAGCCACGACTATAAAAAACATGGCTAATACCTTTGTATTAGCCATGAAAAGCAAAAAATCGTGACTAATGTTTAGTATTAACCAACATTTAGACAATCACAACCATTCATCTTAACCCCCATCAACCGTACACCCCGAATTTTATCGCTAAAAGAGGTTAAAACCAGCCGCCCACTCTCGTGCCCTAATCTATCGCCGAAGCGAAGCATGAAAAAATTTGTGTAGGATGCGAGCCGCCAGAAGTAGACCCTGACCATCGATCTTAACAGGCCACTAGCGGTGTCGGAGACTGTATAGCCTGAGGGGACCTGGGAGGGGCCAGCTCCTACGGTGGTGGTTGTGTTAGATCCTTCCACTTCCAGGATGATTGTTTCTCCAATATACATCGTGGCGATTGACGAAGAAGATGTAAGACCCCCCCCTCCCGGATCCCAAAACACGGCACGAAGGTGGTCTTATGCCCGGAACAGCCGCCTTACGGTAGTATTAGCACACGGGCTAACCTGTACCACAAGATGCCTATTCCGCTGGCTACAATTAAAATCAATATGAACATGCCAACCCAACCATAATATAAAGAGAGAGAGAGAGAGAGAGAAGTCAAATCCACACCAAACAATAATGTCCAAATAGTACAACAAATAGGAGAGAAGCTAAAACATGCTTCCACAAATATCAGAGTACAACTAGTAATTTCCCAAACGGGCTACATCAAAATCTCACATGACTCACATCTGTAACCGATGGTAGCGACAGCACCGTCACATCAGGCCCTGTCTTCCTGGCATGGCTGTCCTGCTGCAAAGTCTGCAGCTGCTCTACATGCGGGGTGACCTCCTAAAATGGAAGACGTAGCAACCTTTAGTAGAAAGACTAAGTGGCTTCACATCCGCTCCCTCGGTGACTCCACGGCACCGGGCGGAGAAAGGAACAAGGGTACAAGTATTATAAGCAGTAAAACATGTACAAACAGGTGGTAATGGTACAATAAGATTAATAACATTATAATCTAGTAGCTCTACACAACAATTAGTAAATCAACAAGTACAGGTATTAGTAAATCAACAAGTACAAGTAGCTACAGCAGGAAAGTAACTTAACTTATAAGAGTTCCTATACAAACTTATAAGTTAAGGATCGGTTTACATAAGTAACTCATCGTATAGGAGTGCCCATACAAACTTATACGATGAGGATCTTGTTGTGCAATGTTATGAAATGTTATGTATGCTATGCAATGACTCTCCCATGATCACACACATGCAATTGCTATGCCGATATAGACTATAGTTCCCACTATTCGAGCAGGTAGCTAACCTCTCATGCGTCAGCCGCCGTGGCCAGGCGGTGACAGTAGAGCGGGCATCTCTACTACTAGTCAGGTATCCACACTACTTCACCTAGGCCTCTTTACGCCTCAACACTAAAAACACAACAGCGGAGCCCATGCATACTATGGCCCAGCCGGAGCCTCGGGTAGATGTGCATCGAGGACCAAGCACCGAACTAACCTTGTGTGACCCGGAAGGAGCCTCTAAAGTAAGCACGAGGACCAAGCCCAACCATTCACCTAGCACGGAAGGAGCCCCGGGAGGTAGACACGGAGGACCAAGCCCAATCGTCCAAAGTCTAACTTTCAACTCTCGTCGGTGTGACGATCGGCGAGCCCGTAGACCTGCCACACTATACTTAACCCAGGATTATGATACCGCGTGTCAACTCACACCACATGCAAATTCCACAACACCATGGCATGGAAGGGGCCTCAGAAGTATGCACGAGGACATAGCCCCAGCATCCACTCGGCATGGAAGGAGCCCCGGGACGTGAACACCGAGGACCAAGCCCAACCGTCCATCTATACCTCATTTCAACATTAACTCAACTAGTGACAGACAGCGCCGCACTTACAACCCTCCACAATACTACCCGTGGGGATATTACGCTCTAAGTATTGGACTACTACATTTCATTCTAACCATCATACATACTCATGACCATGGTTCATCCTTTTATTTGTCATTCCAAATGATTTTAACATTTTACAAGCATGATGCGCATAAATAATAATCTACCAATTTATGTCTAGTCATTTAAATTAAGCTTGCTTCACAATTCAGTTATATGAAATCCAATTAATAAGATTTATCATTCATAGCACTCCGGTGGTCAGCATAAAATAGTTCATCAAAATCTAGAGTTAATTAGCAACATCGATTCCACCGAATTAAAATTCATATTATATAAACCCCAGAATTTAAGTGCAGAATAAATCTCGATAGCAAATTCAACCGGAAATGCCTGAAGCTACAATAATCCGGTGAAGACGTGTAACCCCTTGATGGAAAGCTCTTTCCATGGGTTACAACTTTAATACTCAGCCCATAACCCAGATTTGAATGTATGCTATTTGAAATTGTCTTCAAAGTCCGCTGCGCACATAATAACATTTCTGCATGCAGGATTTATCAGATGTCATTTTCGTTCAGACTTTCCTGTGGCTACAGGCTTCACATGAAGACGTGCAACCAGTCGTTGGAAAGGTATTTTCAAGGGCTTCAACTTTTGTGTTTAGTCGAAAGCCTAGATCTGGCCATATCACATCAAAAAATGGCCAAGGATATCGCTGTGTGCAGAACACCAATTCTGCACGCATCTCAAAGAGGAATGAACGGCATCAGTTCATCTTCCTCCTCGAGTCGGTCTTCCAATATAACACCAGAAATTCCACCACCCTTATTCACCCTCGTGAGGCCTTTAATCTTCATGAAACCATCCCCCATCTTCGCATAGAAGGTTGGAGTGGTTGAAGACACCACTAACCAAGAGCACAAGCCCTAGATCGGCCTCATCCTAGAGAAATCACCATCTCACAAGTCTAGACTCTTTTGAGTCAATATCTCGCCTAGATAACTACAGATCTAGCACCAAGGGAGATGGGAGGAAGCTCACCTTATTTCCGGTATTTTCACTATTTCCGGCCATAGATCGTGTAACTCTTCTCAGCGGCATCTTTTTTTTTCACGGCGGCGGCGGTTCTCCTCCTCCTGGACTTGCTCCAGCAGTTTTCCCTCTCTACAGAAATTTCTCACAGGAAAAGTGGCTGGAATGAGGAGTGAAAATGGCTAGGGTTTTCTCTTCCCCTTATATATGAAAAGTGACAAGGGTAGGGACACGCACGTGTCCCTGCCCGTGTCCTGCTTGCGTGAAGCATTACAGAGGTTTTCAGTGTCGGTTCATTATTCGACACGGGTAGGGACACACCCGTGTCTCTACCCGTGTCATACTTGTCTCACACACTCACACACACGGGTAGGCCCGTGTTTTGCATCATGGTGTCGACACCAGAGTGTTGACACCTCAACATCTGGGCGTCGACACACTGTGTTGACACTAGGTTCGAGTGTGTCGACACAGCATGTGTCGACACATAGTGTCGACACCAGTGTGTCGACACCTCGACCCCAGGTTGTCGACACACTGTGTCGACACCTGGTTCCAGTGTGTCGACACAGTGAGTGTCTACACAAGGGGTCGACACCAGTGTGTCGACACCTCAACCCCACGGTGTCGACACACTATGTCGACACCTTGTTCCAGTCTGTTGACACTCGAGTGTCGACACACGGTGTTGACACCAGTATGTCGACACCTCAACCTGGGTGTCGACACACTATGTCGACACCTTGATATAGTGCGTTAACACCTCGACACCAAAGTGTTGACCAATGACTCGTGTGATACAAATCCTATTCACATGTGTTGCCCAGTTATCAGCACTCCCCCGAACGAAAGTCAGCCCTCCTCACCCAATAACACGTACGAGGGGTCTAGTGCTATTCAGGACGTTAAAAATCCTATAAACAAAATAAAAGATTTTGTCCCCAAAATCAGGCTTAGGCTATGGGGAGAAAAGAATAATAGAAAATACAATATGCTTTTAAATAAAAAAATACCTTGAGCAAAAAACTCTGGATAGCATTTTTGCATCAAATCCATTGGCTCCCATGTGTATTCCTCCTTCGCATGATTAGACTATAGCACCTTCACCAATGGAAAACTTTTGCGACGTAACTTTCTTGTCTCGCTATCCACGATCCGCACTGGCACTAGTCGCACAGACCTATCAGACGCCACAGCACCATTGGTTTTGGTGATGTATTGATCGAGCTGCAACAATGCCTTCCGAAGCGATGACACATGGAACACGTCGTGGAGGTTCTCTAGCTCGGACGGTAACTCCAACCTATAGGCTAACAGACCAATCCTTTCCAATATAGTATAAGGCCCAACATACCTTGGGCTGAGCTTTTTCACACCATGCACACGTGACACTCCATGCATCGGTCAGATTTTTAGGAACACCTTATCACCCACTTGAAATTCCACCATCCGGTGCCTTGCATTATAATACTTTACCTGCCGACTTTGAGCTTCCAACATGCGATCCCGAATCAGTCTAACTGCTGCATCGGTATCCTCAATATTTTCAACACCCAAAGACTTCAGGTCTTCATCGTGCACCCAAGACGAGGGGGTTCTACACCGCCTTCCATAAAGAGCTTCATGAGAAGCCATGCCGATACTAGCGTGGTGGCTGTTGTTCTAGGAGAATTCTACCATCGGTAAGAGCCTTTCACACGGCTCTCCTCTATCCAACACACATAATCTCAACAAATCTTCCAATGTCCGGATGGTCCTTTCAGATTGCCCGTCCGTCTGAGGATGAAATGGGGTGCTGAAGGTAATGCACGAGCCCAAATATGCCTGTACCGCCTTCCACTCCCTTGAGGTGAAACGACCATCCCGGTCCGAAACAATTGTCTTAGGCACGCCATGATAGTGTACGAATTGCTCCACAAAGAGGCATACTAAGACATCCACATGAGCTTCTTTCTTCATTGGAATAAACCAGGCTACTTTCATCAGGCGTTCAACTATCACCCACACCGAATCATTTCCTGAGCGTGAGCGAGGTAATCCATGGATAAAGACCATGGCGATATCCTCAAACTTCCACTCAGGGATGGGCAATGATTGTAGAAAACCAGAGTGACTCTTGCATTCCGCCTTCACCCTTTGACAAGCTTCGCAATGTGTAACAAAATATCGGACATCCTTTTTCATTTCCGTCCAACACATGGTCTTCTGTAAGCCGGCGTACATCTTAGCAATGCCCGGGTGCACTGAATATTGAGAGCAATGAGCCTCTCTCAAGATATCCTCCCGAATTTTACCGCCCTTGGGAATGTAGAGCCGGCCACGAAAATAAACGAGGCCGTCTTTTAGCGTATACTTATCCATAGTCCCATCTTCGATTCACTTGATTGCCGGGGCTAGAGCCGCATCCATTCCTTGCTCCACTCTGATTCGGTCCCAAATATCACAAACTATGCTCATGCTTGCCAAGTAGTCTGTATACTCTGTTGAAGGAGCCTTAAATATCAATGTAATATCCATCTCCTCAATCATCCGAGCCAACTCCATACTCATCAACCGAGACTATGTACTAGAACCTGGTACCTTTCTACTCAATGCATCAGCCATTGAGTTCGCCTTTCCGGGGTGGTAGTTCATGGTGAACTCATAGTCGCATTGAAATTCTAACCACTGTCGTTGTCTCAAGTTCAACTCCTTCTGAGTATGAACGTACTTCAAGTTTTTGTGATCTGAAAAGATCTCGTAGTGGACTCCGTATGGATAATGCATCCAAACCTTCAAGACGAACACCGCTACTCCAAGCTCCAAATCATGAACCGGGTAATTGATTTCATGCTTCTTTAACTGTCTTGAAGCGTAGGAAATCACGTGTCTGTGCTGCATCAACACCGCTCCCATCCCTTGATACGATGCGTTAGTGTAGACTTGAAATCCTTCCTTCCTAGACGGAAGCGCAAGGATGGGGGCGGAGGTAAGTCTATCATTCAGCTCCTGGAACGCCGCTTCACATTGGGGTGTCCACTCAAATGGCACACCTTTCTTCATCAATGATGTAAGAGGAAGAGCAATCTTTGAAAATCCTTTTACAAACTTGCGGTAGTACCCGACAAGTCTAAGGAAACTCCTCACATCGGACGCCGACTTCAAAGGCGACCACACCTTCACGGCACGTACCTTGGCCGGATCTACTGCTAGTCCTGCTCTGCAGATCACATGCCCCAAGAAAGAAACCTCTTTAAGCCAGAATTCGCACTTGCTGAACCTGGCGAACAAGGCGTGCTCTTTTAATTTCTTCAATACCAAGGTCAAGTGCTCAACATGCTCCTCCTCCGTCTTTGAGTAGACCAAGATGTCGTCAATGAAGACAATGATGAAGACATCCAGATAATGTTCAAACACCTTATTCATCAGACTCATGAAGGACGAAGGGGCATTTGTGAGCCCAAACGCCATTACCGTGAACTCATACAGTCCATATCTTGAACTAAAGGCCGTTTTCTGGATGTCACCTTCTTGTATTCTCAACTGATAATACCCTGAGCGCAGGTCCAGCTTAGAAAACCAATGCGCTCCCACAAGTTGGTCGAACAACTCGTCGATCTGAGGTAGCGGATAAGTGTTCCGCACTGTCAGCCGATTAAGTTCCCGATAGTCTATGCACAAACTCAGGGTCTCATCCTTCTTCTTCACGAATAATACAGGGGCTCCCCAGGGCGATGAACTGGGGCGAACGAACCCTGACTCCACCAATTCTTGTAGTTGAACTCTAAACTACGCGAGTTCCTTCGGGGCCATTCGGTAAGGGGCCTTGGATACCGGCTTGGCACCCGGTAATAGATTAATCTGGTAGTCAACCTCTCTATGCTGGGGTAATCCTAGAAGTTTCTCAGGGAATACCTCGGGGAAATCCTGCACTACCCGTACGTCTTTCATATCCAGCGCCTTTTCATTCAACTCGAACCAGATCATGAAGACTTCATCCCCCTTCATATGGGCTTTTACTGTCTGAACTGAATATAGCAACATGCGAGGTGCGAAGCTAATACCTTGGAAGATGACGTCGGAGTCTCCATGTCTCAAGTAGATTCGTTTCTCTGCACAATCAATACTTGCAAAGTGCAAGTCCAACCACGCCATGCCCAAAATGATGTCAAACTCCGGCATTCTCAAGACTGTGGCAGGTGTATCAAATGCCTTTCCTTTGATAAATATCTCGAACTCGCACTTAGCGATTGTAATCATCTCTGAGCCATCCGGTAGGCGCACTTGTCGGACTATACCAGTAAAGTATTGTACGCCCTCCATGTCCTTAATGAAAACCTCATACACAAAGGAGTGTGAGGCAATGGTATTGAATAGTGCATAGGCCGTCTTTCCACCAACTATCACGGTGCCTAAGTACCAATAACCAAAACATGTTGCTAGGTGTCTAGTATGTCTCAAGCAACTTTAAGTTTAAGAAAAGAAAAACATGATAATTACTTAAATCATACCTGCAATCACCTCTTGGGGATTCCATTCTTGCGCCATGTCATGCGCGTACACTTGATCTCGAGCAGGGCCGGGGTTTCCTCCTCGCGGTCCTCGTCCTCGACCACGCATGTAACCCCACCCCCGCGGAGCTGCCGGTGGGGGAGCAGGAGGGACATACCCATACAACTGCGGGCAGTAACATCGTATGTGGCCCGGTTGGTTGCATTTGAAACACAACAGACCACGACGCCTCTCAGGTTGCTGAAATTGCTGAGGATGAGGCTGAGGCGGTGGAGGCAACGCAGGTGGCTGCGGAACCGAATGATCCACTCTATAGTTTTGGTGGAAATGCCCTCCACCTCTTTGATGTGCTCTTCCTCCTCTAAAGTACCGCCTCCTACTATTTCTTGGACCAGCTTCCATCGCGTCCTCCGCAGATCTCTTACCACATCCCAAGTGGTCCGCCTCCAATATCTTTGCCATATCGATAATCTCCGCCAAACTAGCATCCGCTATAAACAAAAGGGGCTGCTTTCTGGGATCTCGCAGCCCTTTGTAGAAATGCTTGGCATATCCTCTACATCCAGGTCATATGAGTCTGCGAACCTTGCGAGATGCTGGAACTCTCGCTGGTATTCTGTAACCGATTTTGATCCCTGCTTCAGTAGTAAAAACCTCTGCTCGAGCTCGTCTCAAGCCGATGTAGGAATGAAGTGCTCCAAGAAGACACCCGAGAACTCGCTCCAAATTATCTCGGTATACACTCATCCTTGGAACGTGGAGCCCATGAGTGACTTCCACCACCTCTTAGCATGTAGATCCAAGACGGACACCGCCAACGATACAGCCATGTTGGCCGGGCAACGGATCCCCGCCAATAGCTATTGGACTGTGTCAAGCCATTCTTCCGTGCGTACGACCGACTCCGTCCCGAGGTAGGTGGTAGGGGAGAGAGCCCGAAAGGTGCTCAGCTAGTTAGAGCCCGGAGCCTGTTATCGAACCGGAGGCTGCTGCGCCCTAAAGGCATCCAGGATGGTGGTGAGCGTCTGCCCCAACTCGGATTGTTGAAACTGAGTGGGTATGGAAGGGGAAGGAGTGCCCCCCATCGACTCAACGTGCACTGGAACCTACACATAAAACACAAACGTACGGTCAGGCTGGCTAATATTGCGGTCAAAGTTGGACAAACTTAGTGTGAATTACATATGGACACACCACTGCTTCCGCTAAGTCAGTTTGTCCGCAAACGGACTAATCGAAAGGGGTTGGTACCATTGTTGAATGACTTCTTTAGTTGAGGATCGTGGTAAACTGATAACATTTGTAAGACCACCCCCCCCCCCCCTCCCGGATCCCAAAACACGGCACGAAGGGGGTCTTATGCCCGGAACAACTGCCTTGCGGTAGCATTAGCACACAGGCTAACCTATACCACAAGACGCCTATTCCGCAGGCTACAATTAATATCAATATGAACATGCCAACCCAACCATAATATAAAGAAAGAGAGAGAGAGAAGTCAAATCCACACCAAGCAATAATGTCCAAATAGTACAACAAATAGGAGAGAAGCTAAAACATGCTTCTACAAATATCAGAGTACAGCTAGTAATTGCCCAAATGGGCTACATCAAAATCTCACGTCACTCACATCCTTGACCGACGGTAGTGATGACACCGTCACAACAGGCCCTGTCAACCTGGCCTGGCTGTCCTGCTGGAAAGTCTGCGGCTGCTCTACCTGCGGGGTGACCTCCTAAAAAGGAAGACGTAGCAACCGTTAGTCGAAAGACTAAGTGGCTTCACATCCGCTCCACCGGCGACTCCTCGACACCGGGCGGAGAAAGGAACAAGGGTACGAGAATTTTAAGCAGTAAAGCATGTACAAACAGGTGGTAATGGTACAATAAGATTAATAGCATTATAATCTAGCAGCTCTACACAACAATTATTAAATCAACAAGTACAAGTATTAGTAAATCAACAAGTACAAGTAGCTACAGCAGGAAAGTAACTTAACTTATAAGAGTGCCCATACAAACGTATAAGTTAAGGATCAGTTTACATAAGTAACTCATCGTATAGGAGTGCCCATACAAACTTATACGATGAGGATCTTGTTGTGCAATGTTATGAAATGTTATGTATGTTATGCAATGACTCGCCCATGATCACACACATGCAATTGATATGCCTACATAGACTATAGTTTCCACTATTCGAGCAGGTAGCTAACCTCTCAGGCGTCAGCCACCGTGGCCAGGCAGTGACAGTAGAGCGGGCATCTCTACTGCTAGGCGGGTATCCACACTACTTCACCTAGGACTCCGTACGCCTCAACGCTAAGAACACAACAGTGGAGCCCGTGCGTACTATGGCCCAGCGGGAGCCTCGGGTAGATGTGCACCGAGGACCAAGCACCGAACTGACCTTGTGTGACCCGGAAGGAGCGTCAGAAGTAAGCACGAGGACCAAGCCCAACCGTTCACCTACCACGGAAGGAGCCCCGGGACGTAGACACCGAGGACCAAGCCCAACCACCCAAATTCTAACTATCAACTCCTGTCAGTGTGACGATCGGAGAGCCCGTAGACATGGCATACTATCATTAACCCAGGATTACGACACCGTGTGTCGACTCACAGCACATGCAAATTCCACAACACCGTGGCATGGAACGGGCCTCAGAAGTAAGCACGAGGACATAACCCCACCATCCAATCGGTACGGAAGGAACCCCGGGACGTGAACACCGAGGACCAATCCCAACCGCCCATCTATACCTCATTTCAACATTAACTCAACTAGTGACGGACAACGCCGCACTTACATCCTGTTGGGTACATTTTAGAATGTGTACCAGATTTGGAGAAGCCTCACCTAATTCAAAGATATACATCAAGTTGTATTTGATGTTATTTTGATTTATCATGTGCAGGTTAAGAAAATGGAAAGGAAAATTTTCTAAGTACAAGTGTCGACACCTGGGAATGGCTGTGTCGACACCAAGGGCTAGATTGTGTCGACATCCAGAATTTATGACACAGAAAATATGTTGACACTGATGTGTCGACACTAAGGCCCAGACTTGTGTCGACATTATCCGGAGCTGTGTCGACACACAGAGAAGCTGTCGACAAATTCCAGAATTCTGTCGACAACAACTGTGTCAACACACAGAACTTGTGTCGACACACAACAGAATTCTGTCGACACCAACTTTGTCAAGACAAGGAGTATTTGTGTCGACAACAACATGACTTGTGTCGACACATGGACTATGTGTGTCGACACATATGAAGAATTCAGTCGACATTTTTTGCTGCTGAGTCAAAGTTCAATAAAAGCTGAAGTAATATAAGTGAAGACAAGACAACTGTCATTACTAACATTGCTGTCACACCTGTCAGAGGTGTCAGAAGACTCTTTGAAACCGGAACGGTCGGTTACCATGGATGAAGCCTATAAATAGATGTGCTCTCTCAACAATCAGGACATAGAAAAAAGAGAGAGAACAACAAGAAGAACAACAACAGATAATAGATAGCTGATCTATTATTATCTCTGAAGGATTGAGAATCCAGAAGAAGAGAAAGAAATAATCAACAGATTATAGAGAGAAAAAACAAGAAGAAGAGAAGATCTCATCAAGTGAAGGCAGATCCTGAATAGTTTCCCTGAAGAATTCCAATTAATTTCTGAAGGAGGAAGATTGAAGATCAACTCCAACATCAATAAGATCAACCCTACTGTGTTCAGATTCAAGAAGCTTTGAAGAAAGCTAAGTCAGGTTTATCCTTAAGAAATCAGTTCTATCAAGAACTAATCAATAAGCCTTCAACCAATTCTCTCTCCATCTGGTTGAAGATATCAACAACTTTCCATCAACAATTTTGTAGGATCTGTGCTAGATATGAGTGTAGGAGATTTACATCTCTGAGTTGTAAGCCTAAATTATAAAGGCTGATGTAGGGTTGTTTGCCTGAGGTAGGGGAATCTGTTCCCTGAGTTGTATTCATGTCATAGAGGCTGAGGTAAGGATGTTGCCTGAGTTGTAGGAGTGGTGTGTCACTCTGAGTTGTAGGCATGTGGTAGAGGCTGAGGTAGGGCTTGTGCTTGAGTTGTAGGAGTGTGGATTCACTCTGAGTTGTAGGAACCATTCTTGGTTCTGATCTGTAAGATCTGCGGATCTGAGAAGAAGGAAGGAAGTTAGGCCGAATCTAGTACACTGCTAGATAGGCAAAGGGGGAAAGTGGATATACCCATCAATTGGGAAACCACTATAAAACTGGTGTGCAATCTGTGAATGTTGTGTTTGTGAATGCTGTGTTATACTTTCTGCTGAATACATTGCTGAAGTAGATAGAATTATCTACCTAAGTTAGAAAAAGAATTGAACCTAGTAACCCCCCACTAGGTATTTAGAACATCTTGAAACCAATTCTTTCAAGTGGTATTAGAGGGAGGTTACTCAAAGATTAGACCTAAGAGTCTGAGTAGATCTCCAAGGCAGAAATATAAAAGGCAAAATGGGTTCCATAGAGAATCATAAGGAGTTTGGTTCCATGAAATTACCCATATACAAAAAAGAAATTTTTGGCATATGGAAAGAAAGGGTTAGATTGTTTATGGAAGCTTCAGATCCAAGAATCTACATGACAGTCAAAGAAGGGCCATTCATTCCAATGAAAGTCTCAGTTTTTGATGCAAATCTCAGAACACCAAAGGAATATTCTGAAATGACAAAGGATGAAATCATCTTGGCTAATATGGATAAGAGAGCTCTGAATATAATAGTGAGTGTCATAGATGATTCTACATTCCAAAATTTGATTCACTGCAAGACCTCCAAAGAAATGTGGGACACCCTTGTTGTCTACATGGAGGGTTCAGAAGAGGTGAGAGAAGATAGAAAGTCTATATTGAATCTGGAATATGAAAGTTTTAGACAATCTAAAACAGACAGTATAACTGAATGTTACAAGAAATTCTTCAGAATAGTTAATGAATTGATGGCATATGGAAGAGTATTCAGTACAAATGAGTTAAACGATAAGTTTCTGACATCATTGACTAAAGACTGGGACACTAAGATATGTGTCATTAGGGAAGTGGCTAGACTTGCAGAAATTTCACCTCCAACATTATTTGGCAAACTGCTTTCATATGAAATGCAGCTGATGGTCAGAAAAGAGGAGGAGAAAAGTAATAAAATTGATTCCAGAGATAAGTCAGTGGCTTTCAAGACTGAAGCCATAAGAAAGGATAGGAGGATGTCTCCATCACCTCCTATGAATGTTGTAGAAGTTGTTTCAGATAGTTCAGACAGTCACACATCAGATAGTACAAATTCTGATGAAGACTTAGCAGCTTTCTCAAGACAATTTCAAAGGTTTTTGAAGAAGAAACAGTGGAGGTACAAGCCATCATCCTCTAAATCCAAGGATGATTACTATCAGAAAAAGAAATCCTCTAGAAATGACAGATATAGCTCTAAACCTAGTAAATTATCTTCTATTAAGATTGTTTGTTATTGCTGCAACAGGCCAGGACATGTGGTAGCTGATTGTCCTGATAAAAGAAAAGAATCAAATGATAAGAAGAAACTAAAGAACAAGGGTAAGAAGGAGAAATACCTTATTGCAAAGAAGCAAAAAAGTTGGTTAGATTCTTCATCATCAGATTCTGAGGCTGAAGCTGAAGCTGAAGCATATATAGGACTGTTGGCAGCTGAAAGAGGATGTAGAAGAGGCTGAATTTTTGAAGTGGCTGGATTCAGTAAATGAAATTGAAGAATCTTGTTGTAAAGGGCTGATGGCCTTGACAGAAGAAGATCAATGCCAGGATCAGTCTGAACCTAGTAAGGTAAACAATTCTTTAATAGATTCAGATTACAATACTGGTTCAGAATCAGAAGCATCTGCATCAAGAGATGTAGCTGAATCTGAATCTGAAAGAGATGTTCATCAACTTATTGATGAATATGGTGACCTGTTGCAAGAACTTAAGAAAAGTAGAATCCTTAATAATACACATGCCAAGGAAATTGCTGATCTTAAGCAGGCTGCATTAGATTCAGAAAAATTGCTGGATCTAAAGATGAATGAAGTAGCCAAACTAAAAAACATAACTGTTATTCAGATTGGTACTATTACATTCAAGAATGATCAAATAAAAAGTTTGGAAGTCAAACTTCAGAAGGAAAAAGATCTGGTGGCTAAATTTTCTAAGCCAAAATCAGTTTTACCTTTAATTGATGACTTTATTCCTAAAAAAGGTATGACTGGATTGGGCTTTGAGGGAAATGCAAGTGCTGCCATTTCCAAAAAAAAAGGCAAAGCCCCAGTACAGCCTCTAGCCTTCATACCTCCCATTTCCTTCAAAAAGTTATTTCAGCCTACCAATAGATATGATCATGATATTAAACATGGTAATGGTAAGCCTGAAATTCTGAATGACAAGGGTGTAGCTCCAGCACTCAAGCAAAGAACTACTGTACCAACAGTGTTAAGATCAGCTGACAACAATGCTGTTAGAACTGTACCTAAAAAGAGGTACAATAGATATAATTGTTGGTGCTGTGGTAAGATAGGGCATTATGCCTTAGATTGCTGGCACAACACCAGTGTCAAGAAGATTGCCAGCTTACCTGTGAGGAAGGCTGCTGGTAAGAATATTAAGTTTCAATCTAACATGAACCTAGAACCCAATAAAAGTTGGGGTTCTAAGGTAAATTAATTTTATATGCTGTAGGTGGGTACAAGTTGCCCTGCCCCTATATGGTACTTGGACAGTGGGTGTTCCAGGCACATGACTGGAATAAGAAGAAGGTTAAAGGACTATACTCCCATAGAGATTGGACCTAAAGTGATCACTGGTGGATCACAAAAATGGGTCATAAATGGGTTTGGTAATATTTCCTCTAGTTCTATAACAATCACTCAAGTGGCTTATGTAAAAGATTTGAAAAATAACTTGATAAGCATAAGTCAGTTGAGTGATCTTGGGTATGACATCTCATTTATTAAGAATGTGTGTCAGATCAAAAGGACAAGTGATCAGAAGGTGATCTTGTCTGGTTATAGAAAAGGGAATGTTTATTGTTTAAATTTTGATTATGAAAACATGAACACTCCTGTATGTTTAGTTGCAGATGAGAAAGCATCTCAGTGTGTCCAATGACACAAGATACTAGCTCATCTGAATAATAAGACTATAGGACAGCTCTATAGTTTAGAGTTAGTGAGGAATGATCCTCAATTTAAGTGCATAAAAGAGGTTATATGCTCAGCTTGTCAAAAAGGCAAGCAGACCAAATCCTCTTTTCATAGTCTTGATACCAAAGACTCTGTGAGGTGTTTGTACCTCTTGCATATGGATCTATTTGGTCTTATGCCAGTTCATAGTCTAGGTAGGAAAGTTTATACTTTTGTGCTAATAGATGACTATTCTAGATATACAAGGGTTTTCTTTTTGAGGCAGAAATCTGAAACCCCTACTGTCTTTCATAACTTTTTAAACAAATTCACAATAAATATAACAATTCAGTGGTCAAAATCAGAAGTGACCATGGAACTGAATTTCTGTCTGAGTGTATGACAAGATTTTGTGAAGAACTTGGGATTCATCAAGAATTCTCCTCACCCTGAACACCTCAGCAAAATGGAATTGCTGAAAGAAATAATAGAACTCTCATTGAGGCTAGTAGAACTCTACTTAGTGACACCTCACACCCAGAATATTTCTGGGCTGAGGCAGTAAATGCTGCTTGTCATGTTCTCAATAGTGCATCTATAACTATGAACCACAAAAATACTCCCTATGAGATTATGAAGGGAAGAAAACCAAATATATCCTACTTTAGGATCTTTGGTAGTAGGTGTTATGTGCTTAATAATGGCATGTCTCACCTAACTAAGTTTGTTGCCAAATCCCAAGATGAGATATTTGTTGGGTACAACAATAATAGTAAGGCATATAGGGTCTACAACTTGACTACATAAGTTGTAGAAGAATCAGTTCATGTAGTGTTTGATGAATCTGAGCATATTAACTGTGAGTTGTCTAGCAATCCTTGTAGCTCAACAGGTTTAAAAGAAAGGTTGGACATGCTGACCATTAATGAAGACCAAACTACAAGGCAGGATGTGGAAAATGATGGTTGCTGTCCAGGGGGAGTACAAGGTTCACAAGCTGACATTGAAGACAATGAAGTTCAGCCTGGTGACGAAATTGAAGAAATTCAAATTGCTGATAGAATGCCTCCAACAATAAGGAATCTAAAGGATCATCCAGCACATCAAATCATTGGTGATCCCAGATATGGTGTGTAAACCAGAATCAAACACATGAACACAGTTCTTTGCTCAAGTTTCCTGTCACAGTTGGAACCAAAAAGATTTGAAGAAGCCATACAAGACTCCAATTGGATTGATACAATGCAGGAGGAGCTGAATCAATTCAAAAGGTGTAAAGTATGGGAGCTGGTTCCAAAACCAAAGGATCAAAACATCATTGAGATAAGGTGGATCTATAGGAACAAACTGGATGAAAATGACATCATCGTAAAGAACAAAGCAAGACTGGTTGCCAAAGTGTATAGACAGGAAGAGGGCATTGACTTTGATGAGACTTTTGCCCTAGTGGCAAGATTGGAAGCAATAAGGTTGTTCCTTGCCTTTGCTGCTTTCCAAGGTTTCAAAGTATACCAAATGGATGTCAAGTCAGCTTTCCTAAATGGTAATTTGAAAGAAGAAGTCTATGTTCATCAGCACTCAGGTTTTGTTGATCCGCTTTATCTTGTTTTTGTTTATAGACTTAGAAAGCCTTATATGGTTTTAAATAAGCCCCTAGGGCTTGGTATGAAACATTGTCTACTTTCCTCATTGAAAATAAATTTTCAAGGGGGAAAATAGACAAGACTCTATTTCTTATTGATTCAAAGGGCAAGATTATCCTAGTACAGATTTATGTTGATGAAATAATCTTCGGATCTACTGAAAATAACTTTTGTAGGATGTTTGCAAAACTTATGCAAGGGAAGTTTGAGATGAGCAGTATGGGTGAGCTCAAATTATTCTTGGGACTCCAAGTAAGACAGACTGATGAGGGCTTGTCCATCTAACAGTCTAAGTTCACCAAGGAGTTAATTAAAAAATATGGTATGGAGTCATCCACTACCATGAGAACTCCAATGGGGACAAGTATGCCTTTAGGCAAAGGTGATGCAGGAAAACCTGTAGATGAGTCTTTGAATAGAGGGATAATTATCTCCCACATATACTTAACTGCTAGTAGACCAGACATTATGTATGCTATATGTGTCTGTGTTAGGTACCAAGCAAGCCCTAAAGAATCTCATTATACTGCTGTTAAAAGAATATTGAGATATCTTAAGGGCACACCTAATCTTGGTCTTTGGTACCCTAAGAATAGAGACTTAATACTGACGTGTTTTTCAGATGCAGACTTTGTAGGTTGCAAAGAAGATAGGAAGAGTGCCACTGGCACATGTCAGTTTCTAGGTGGTAGACTAGTATCATGGAACAGTAAGAAGCAAACTAGTGTGACAATTTCCACTATAGAATCTGAGTATATTGTTGCGGGCAGCTATTGTGCTCAACTTCTATGGATTCAACATCAACTTGAAGACTATGGTCTCAAGGTAAGTAGAACTCCACTATTTTGTGATTCTACAAGTATTATTTCTATTGTTAAAAACTTTGTATCCCATAGCAGAACAAAGCATATAAAAATTAGATTTCACTTTATTAGAGAGCATGTTGAAAAAGAAGATATTTGTTTAGAATTTGTCACCACAAATAATCAAATTGCTGACATGTTTACTAAACTACTAAATGAAACTAAGTTCAATTATTTCAAAATTGTATTAGGCATGTTAAACCTAGAATAACTTGGTAAATCTGACTAAGTAAATCAATGTTAATATAAAGAAGTTTATGTCGACACAAAAGGATATTTTTGTCGACATATAGTAGTTTGTGTAGACACTTAAGATAAGTTGTGTCGACACAAAAAATAGTGCTGAGCTCGTAGTGTCGACACTCAGAGGTTGGTATCGACACATATAAGTTATATTATTTAGATAACTGTGTCGACACATACAGAAGTCTGTGTCAACACCCATATATTAAAGTCGATTGTTAAGAAATCTGTGTCGACACATCACAAACTGTGTCGACACATAGTGTTGTCTGACTCTGTCGAGACATTAGAAGTCTGTGTCGACACAATTTCTACAGTTGTGACACATTAAGTATCTATTATCCCGCCTTTTGGCCTTCTGTGTTGACAAACCTATAAATAGGTCACAGAACAATTTTGTCGACTAAGCTCTCAACATTTTCGAGACCCAAACCTGGAGTCGACAAACCTTCATCTCTCTTCTCCTCAAATTTATCGACATCAATGGCGCCAAAGTTGGAGACCAACATCAACGAAGGTTATGAGTTAGTTCGGAATGACTTTTACACCACATCGACTGAGATTCGAGATGTAATAACCCTAATCCAAGATAAAGGTTTAGAATATCTAGTCTCCGAACCTACAAAGATCTGGAAGACAGAAATTCTTGAATTCTATACAAAAGCAACCTTGGATTCAACTGTCTTGAAGATTAAGTCATCAATTCAAGGCAGCAAGGTAAAACTTACCCAAAAGCGACTGAGGAAAACACTTCAACAACCCAAGACTCAGGAAGATGATGAAGTTACATCTTCAATGACTAAAGAAGCACTTCAATGGTGTGTCCTAGATTCCACCACTAAAATTGAATCATCAATGCAAAGGAAAGGAATGAACTCACAAGGAAAATTTCTCTCAGAAATTGTGGGCAAAGTCATTCTCTGCAAACCAGGTGGACATGATAGGATCTCAGCCTACATGTTTAGCTTGATGACCAGGATTATTTTCAGAATCAAAACTAACTGGTCTGTAGTAGTTTTTGATAAGATCAAGGAAAGCCTGAAGAAACCTAATCTAGGTAGAATTCTGAGTTTGTATCTGGCAATAACTATAACTAAAGTGTTGAACCATAATAATGGATCTATAATTAATCATATGAGAAGGATGGATATGAAAATACTATCCAGGTGGGAAAGAGTTCTGACAAAAGATGGTTCTACCCCACAGAAACAACCACCACTGCAAAAGAAAAATACAATCCCTAGGAAGCCTGAATCTTCTAGTGATTCAGAAGAACAAGTAGTCTTCAGTTCAGATGAAGACCAACAGGAATCTATAAGGAAATCATCTGCTCCTAATACTGTTGATGATAGTCAGATGCAGGGGGAGTTTATTTCAGAAAGCACCATCCCACTGGATCAAGCTCAGGATGTGCCTCCTCTAGGGGGAGCAAATGAACTTTCCCAGTTCAACAAGAAGTCTTACCTTCAGAAAGTGCTCCTGAGAATGAGCAAGCTACTTTAGAGAGTGAAATAGCCACTCAAACAATTCTTGAGGTAATTGGTGATATTAATCAATGAATACTAGATACTGAGCCAGATATATTAACTGTGCTTCTATCTAATGTTGAACAGACACATCAGGACAACATCTCTGCACAAAATATATCAATGGATGATACATCTGCCTTAGATGATATTCCATCAAATGTTCAGGCTGCAGATATTCCTCCAGTTCAATAACAACAAGAATTTACTCTTGAGGAATTATTCCCTGATTTACAAGAAGTACAAACTGAGGAAGTTGTGCCAAGAACTGAGGAGGAGGAGCCAGGGACTCGGGGGGAGTTGCCAAGAACTGATAAGGAGCTGCCCTCAAGTCCAAAGGACACTGTGAATCTAGAAAGTACTTCTGAATCTGATGATGGAGAGGCACAAAGAGCAAAGAAGAGGAAATTCATGGTTTACAAGAAGAAAAGCTCAACTTATAAGAAAGCTTTACAGACAACCTCACAACCATCAGCACCAACAATTAATTTCAGTTCATTGTTGGTTGCTCTTCAGATTAAAATGGATGAGCAAAGAGCACCCATGGAAAAATATATGGATGAAAGCCATGAGGATCTTCAGTTCTCCTTGGCTCAAGATATAAAATCAATTAGATTTAAGGTAAATCAGAATAAGAATGGGATAACAGATTGCTTACATAAAGGAGGTAATGTTGTAGTTTTTCTTGTAAAACAGCAACAAGAAGCAAGGACACAAATCGATGATATAGTGGTCAAGCAAGGCTATGTCCTAGAAAATTAACTAAGGATGAATGATAATCTTACTGAATCATATAATGTGATTGTTACAGAATTAAAGAATATTGCAACTGCACTGACTGAGGCAAGGGCTAAAGAGAAATCAGAGTTTGATAAGAAACTTCAAGAGGATTTAGCCACTTTCCAATCTACACTTCAAGCCTCTCAGAAGATTATATCTGCTCAGCTTCAAAAGTTTAAAGCCAATTATATAGAGGGAAAAAATTATCTGGTTAATCAAATAAGGTTCCAAAAGAATGATCTCAGGGATCATATTGAAAGAGAAGTCATAAAGGGGGAGAGGTTGATAGTCAATGCCAGCTCAGAGCATGCCAAATGGATAACTAATGCTGTTAGAGCAACTCTGGGATATCCACCCCTATGTGATGATGACAATACAGCTGAATCAGGAATTCAAGCTGCAGGAAATGAAGGGGGTCAGTAGGAAGTAGCTCAAATCATATATCCCCCTTCTAACTTTGAGGAAATTCAACACCTGGTTCACCAGATGTATAGACCTCCAGAGGCTACTAAGAATGTTATAATAGAGAAAGTAGAAATGTTAGAGGCAACACTGAATAAAGAGCAAGAAGCTCAACTTTCAAAGAAAAGATTTAGAGAGCAGGCTGAACTGAATCCTGATTTTGAAAGATGGAGTCCAACCTCCAGAAATATTATACTCAATGCCTGGCAAGCTGTCAAAGACAAGATGCATGATAGAGGCAAGTTGTATTCTGAAGTTGAGTGGAATAAATATCTGCAAAGACAAGATGTTATTCAGCAGTTCAGAAGGGATCACAATGCTGGGAGAATACCTGCCACAGTAGTAGAACCCAGTAAATATTTTCCTAAGCCTTTTCAC
This sequence comes from Platanthera guangdongensis, assembly GCA_039583875.1. Taxonomy (NCBI): domain Eukaryota; kingdom Viridiplantae; phylum Streptophyta; class Magnoliopsida; order Asparagales; family Orchidaceae; genus Platanthera; species Platanthera guangdongensis. Next base: position 67,494,259 of record CM077166.1, on the reverse strand, counting down.
TATTTTGAAAGGCAAAGAGTTAAGGCTGAAGAACAAAAGAAGAAGGATATCAAAGGCAAGAAGTCGGCTGAATATACTGAAGCTCTAGTACAAGCAAAGATCCAGTCTGGAAAAGGCATAGTGATCAAGGAGACTGATCAGCCTTAGGATAGTTTGACTAGATTATAAAACATTGTAATTTTCAGTTTTAAACTCCATGTAATCTATTGTCAACAAAATATTGTGAAGTTTAAACAAAACTATGATTCATGCTTGTTATGGTTATATCATATTCTGTGATGAAATTATTTACTTGTTTTGTTTATATGTTTCCCTGTCAGTGAATGTTTTTTTTATATACATCATATTATTAATTTTATTGTAACTGATGTATATCATTGACTAAGGGTTATGATTTCTCCAAATATGGGGAGATTGTTGGGTACATTGGAGAATATGTACCAGATTTGGAGAAGTCTCACCTAACTCAATGATATGCATCAAGTTGTATTTGATGTTATTTTGAGTTATCATGTGCAGGTTAAGAAAATGGAAAGGAAAATTTTCTAAGTACAAGTGTCGACACCTGGGAATGGCTGTGTCGACACTAAGGGCCAGATTGTGTCGACATCCAGAATTTGTGTCGACACACAGAAAATCTGTCAACAACGCTGTGTCGACACCAAGGGGTAGATTGTGTCGACACACAGAAAATCTGTCGACAACGCTGTGTCGACAACAAGGGCCAGATTTTTGTCGACATCCAGAATTTGTGTCGACACACATAAAATCTGTCGATAATGCTGTGTCGATACTAAGGGCCAGACTTGTGTCGACATTATCAGGAGCTGTGTCGACACACTGAGAAGCTGTCGACACATTCCAGAATTCTGTCGACAACGACTGTATCGAAACACAAAACTTGTGTCGACACACAGCAGAATTCTGTCAACACCAACTTTGTCAAGACAAGGAGTGTTTGTGTCGACAACAACAAGACTTGTGTCGACACATGGACTATGTGTGTCGATACATATGAAGAATTCAGTCGACATTCTTTGCTATTGAGTCAAAGTTCAATATGGGCTTAAGTAATACAAGTGAATACTTGACAGCTGTCATTACTGACATTACTGTCACACCTGTCAGAGGTGTCAGAAGACTGTTTGAAACCGAAACGGTCGGTTACCATGGATGAAGCCTATAAATAGATGTGCTCTCTCAACAATCAGGACATAGAAAAAAGAGAGAGAACAACAAGAGAGAACAACAAGAAGAACAACAATAGATAACAGATAGCTGATATATTATTATCTCTGAAGGATTGAGAATCCAGAAGAAGAGATAGAAACAATTAACAGATTGTAGAGAGAGAAAAATAATGAGAGAAGATCTCATCCAGTGAAGGCAACTCCTGAACAGTTTGCCTGAAGAATTCAGATTAATTTCTGAAGGAGGAAGATTGAAGATCAACTCCAACATCAAGAAGATCAACCCTACTGTGTTTAGATTCAAGAAGCTTTGAAGAAAGCTAAGTCAGGATGATCCTTAAGAAATCAGTTCTATCAAGAACTGATCAAGAAGGCTTCAACCAATTCTCTCTCCATCTGGTTGAAGATATCAACAACTTTTCATTAACAATTTTGTAGGATCTGTGCTAGATCTGAGTGTAGGAGATTTACATCTCTGAGTTGTAAGCCTAAATTATAAAGGCTGAGATAGGGCTGTGTGCCTGAGGTAGGGGAATCTATTCCTTGAGTTATAGGCCTGTGATAGAGGCCGAGGTAGGGCTGTTGCCTGAGTTGTAGGAGTGGGGTGTCACTCTGAGTTGTAGGCATGTGGTAGAGGCTGAGGTAGGCCTTGTGCCTGAGTTGTAGTAGTGTGGATTCACTCTGAGTTGTAGGAACCATTCTTGATTCTGAGCTGTAAGATCTGCGGATCTGAGAAGAAGGAAGGAAGTTAGGCCGAATCTAGTACACTGCTAGATAGGCGAAGTGGGAAAGTTGATGTACCCATCAATTGGGGAACCACTATAAAACTGGTGTGTAATCTGTGAATGCTGTATATGTGAATGCTGTGTTATACTTTCTGCTGAATATATTGTTGAACTAGATAGAATTATCTGCCTAAGTTAGAAAAGAATTGAAACTATTCACACCCCCTCTAGTTGTTTAGAATATCTTGAAACCAATTCTTTCGCATCCCTCTACAATACTACCCGTAGGGAGACTACGCTCTAAGTATTGGACTAGTACATTTCATTCTAACCATCATACATACTCATGACCATGGTTCATCCTTTTATTTGTCATTCCAAATGATTTCAACATTTTACAAGCATGATGCGCATAAATAATAATCTACCAATCTGTGACTAGTCATTTCATTTAAGTAAGCTTGCTTCACAATTCAGTTATATGAAATCCAATTAATAAGATTTATCATTCATAGCACTACGGTGGTCAGCATAAAATAGTTCATCAAAATTTAGAGTTAATTAGCAACATCGATTCCACCGAATTCAAATTCATATTATATAAACCCCACAATTTAATTGCAGAATAAATTTGGATAGCAACTTCAGCCGGAGATTACCGAAGCTACAGGAATCCGGTGAAGACGTGTAACCTCTCGATGGAAAGGTCGTTCCATGGGTTACAACTTTCATACTCAGCCCATAACCCAGATTTGAATGTATCCTATTTGAAATCAGCTTCCAAGTCTGCTGCGCACAGAACAACATTTCTGCATGCAAGATTAATCGGACGTCAATTACATTCAAACTTTCCTGTGGCTACAGACTTCGCATGAAAACGTTCAACCACTTGTTGGAAAGGTATTTTCAAGGGCTTCAACTTTCGTGTTTAGTCGAAAGCCCAGATCTGGCCATATCACATCAGAAAATGGCCAAGGATATCGATGCACGCAGAACTCCAATTCTGCACGCATCTCAAAGAGGAATGAACGACATCAGTTCATATTCCTCCTCGAGTCGGTCTTCCAATATCACACCAGAAATTCCTCCACCCTTATTCACCCTCACGAGGTTTTTACTCTTCACGAAACCATCCCACATCTTCACATAGAAGGTTGAAGTGGTTGAAGACACCACTAACCAAGAGCACAAGCCCTAGATCGGCCTCATCCTAGAGAAATCACAATCTCACAAGTCTAGATTCTTTTGAGTCCACATCTCGCCTAGATAACTACAGATCTAGCACAAAGGGAGATGGGAGGAAGCTCACCTCATTTCCGGCGTTTTCACTATTTTCGTCCATAGATCGTGTAACTCTTCTCGACGGCATCTTCTTTTTTTTTCACGGCGGCGGCGGTTCTCCTCCTCTTGGACTTGCACCAGCAGTTTTCCCTCTCTACAGAAATTTCTCTTAGTAAAAGTGGCTGGAATGAGGATTGAAAACGGCTAGGGTTTTATCTTCCCCTTATATATGAAAAGTGACACGGGGAGGGACACGCCCGTGTCCCTGCCCGTGTCCTGCTTGCGCGAAGCGTTACAACGGTTTTCAGTGTCTGTTCATTATTCGACACGGGTAGGGACACGCCCGTGTCTCTACGCGTGTCATACTTGTCTCACACACTCCCACACATGGGTTGGCCCATGTCTTGCATCATGGTATCGACAACAGAGTGTCGACACCTCAACTTCTGGGTGTCGACACACTGTGTCGACACCTGGTTCCAGTGTGTCGACACAGCAAGTGTCCACACACGGTGTCGACACCGGTGTGTCGACACCTCGACCCCAGGGTGTCGACACACTGTGTCGACACCTGGTTCCAGTGTGTCGACACAGCGAGTGACGACACACGGTGTCGACACCAGTGTGTCGACACTTCAACCCCAGGGTGTCGACACACTGTGTGGACACCTTGTTCCAGTGTGTCGACACTGCGAGTGTCGACAGACGGTGTCGACACAAGTGTGTCGACACCTCAACCTGGGTGTCGACACACTGTGTCGACACCTTGACCCAGTGCGTCAACACCTTGACACCAAAGTGTTGACCAATGACTCGGGTGATACAAATCCTATTCACATGTGTTGCCCAGTTATCAACACTCCCCCGAACCCAAGTCAGCCCTCCTGACCAAAAAACACGTACGAGGGGGCTAGTGCGATTCGGGACGTTACAGAAGATGTCCAGATGCTGTTCTCTCCTAGGGTGATTTCTCAGGTCTTTCTTATCCGTTACTCATGGCTAATTTTTACTAAATGGCGCTTTGCAACTAACTACGCAAATGTCAGAGCCTGGCTTTGGGATTTAAACTAATATTTGGAGGCGTTGTTAGTAGAGTTTGACTGAAAATTTAGTTAATGATCCGACCCTTTGTTCTCGTTGAACTTTACAGGAAAGGAATAAGTTCAGGAACCATCCTGTGACCATAGTGATGGATGAAGAGCAGGAATTAGGCATTGGAGCTTCATGTTATTTTTGTATTTTAATCCAATAGTTGAATGATTCTTTAATGATGTTTTAGATGAAGAGAAGAGGGGTGTGATATTAACGATGAAAAAAAGGCGAAAAGTAAGATCAGAGAAACTTACGTGAATGCTGAAACTGTTCACATAAGAGGGGTGTAAAATAGATCTTTTACAGTGTTATTTACATATGATGTTCTTCATTGTTGATGATTGTAAACTGTTCTGCTCTTTCCAAGTATATATAATAAATACATAATTACAGGTGAAAGAGGTAAAAATAACTTGTGGGATATTGATGGCCTTAACATCTCTGCTTATGTAAACAACCCAAATTGCACGATCATTATAGTTGTCAAATCTCCATAAATAAATAAAAAAACCCATAATAAATAAAAACGTGGAAAACAAAATGTTGTCATTGCTCAGGACCTAATATACCGGCCTATAAGTCTAACCAGTTTCTTGTCAATTTTTGACATAAATTTTAAGCATAAAAACAACCAAAAGTAGATAAGAATCATAATCCTCATATGACTGTTTTATAAGAATCATTAGTGTTCAATTTTTTCAAGGTGGTCAGCAAGGTAGCCCAAACGCCAAATTAATATCTTCGGCACTACCCAGTTCTCACGTTGAACCAGCGGAAAAATAAGGAACAAGTCTAATCCCAACAAACAATGGAAGCACAAGCAGATTTTTATACATTCACTTCTTTACAAGGCGAAATATACGTAGCGAGACATGATTTCGCTCGTACACAAGCTGTAACAGAAAGTTCAACAAAACAAGCCGGGCGGACAGCACCGAAGTCCGCCGAGACCGCTGAGGTCGCCGAGTCCGCCGAAGTCGCCCGAGCTTTGCTGCAATCCGCCGAATAGACACGGAGTCCGCCAAGACCGCGAGGCCGCGCGGACACACCGTTATTCGCCTCCTGCTGATGAACTGAGGAACAACCGCCTACCCGCCTGAGACTGGCAGACAGGTAATTGAAGCTGGCAAAGTTGAAACAGAGAACTGACAAGCCGTAGAGCGACCTGCTGAATCTACAGAGACCGCACACTTCCAAGTAATTGACCGAAATCAAAGCCAAACTCTTGGCTCCTTGAAGCTACCCGCGCGACCTGCACACAGCAAACCGTCAGCCCTGGATCAATCTGCGTGGACAGAAAAACTGAGACCGCAGCATCTCGCCGAACCCAACTTACTGTTCACTCAGTTACTGTAGACCTTCCAGGGGGTCCTATTTATAGGCGAGGTGAGGAGTGTGGTCACCGCCCTAGAGATAGAGACACCGCCCCAGCCCGCGCGATAGCAAAACACCGTCCGCCGTGTCTGCAAGAACTTAGCCGGTACCAAGGATCAATCCGCCAGGAGCAAGGCAACTTTGGCGAACCGTCATTAGTCCACCCAAGCTATGCGGACAAGGCATCAGCCCGCAAAGCCTCCAAACACTGCAGGACAGCAACCCACTTCAATGGCTGTCCGCACAAACCCGAGGCAGTCCGCAAGACTCAAGCCTCAATCTGCCACAAGTCCATGACAAAAGGCAGATAGCAACAGTCCGCCCGGTCAACAGCGGACTTGGCGGATACTGCGGACACCAATGTCTTGGCACAGAGTGTGACCAAGTCCAAAACCATCAAAGGCCAATGCGAGAATGGCGGACATAACATTCCGTCCGCCAACCACCCTAGCACACAGACCGTCAGCAGTGCACAAGCTACTCGCACACCTGTCCAACGCAGCATCCATCTCCCGGACTCCACACACCAGTCCGCCAACGACCTCCACAACAAGGCACCTGCTGTAACACCAGAGCTCGACAAGGCCTCAACCAAGCTCTAAGCCCAGTCCGCAAGCTTTCCACACCGCGGACACGTCAGTCCGCAAGCTCTCCGCGGACATGATCCAAACTGCCGGTAAGCACAAGCTTGCACCACGACCACTGAGCAATGCACCAGTCCGCAAGCCTCTATCCGCGCAGGCCGCTCCTTGGATAAACCAACAGCCACCGCCTTATCCGCAGATAGTAGGCCGCACAGTCCGTGGACTTCAACGTACAACCCGCTCAAAAGACAGCCCGCTTCACTAGACCTTCCACCAGGCCGCATACAGCAGTCCGCCCTGTAACACCCCCTATCCGTCGCATAGCATATAGCAGTAGGTCCGGCCGGGGCCCGACGTCATATACCACAGACAGACCGTGTGGTTACGTATGGAAACCATCCAACCAATCTCAACGTCCTACACAGAGCATTCTAGCGGAAGCAGTTTAAAAGAGTTGTAAAACAAGAACCCAGCATAAGAGCATGAATGTCCACTAATAAGAAAATAGGAATGTTATTACAAAAATACTCAAAACAAGCCTTAAGGCCTTACAAAAAGTTTCACTTGTCTGTTACATGATTTACAAACCACGGCACGCAGGCCGGTCATACATGAATAAAGCAATAAACATTTCCATTCGGGCCTTCGAGGGCCGGCTTCGCAAAAAGGGCTTTAGCCCGCTATTGACCGCTTGGTCCAGCTGCACCTGCAAACAACAAACCACCGCACGGTGACAAAACAAGGCAACGGTCAGCAATGCTGACCAAATTATAACGATCCCGCCCCCAACTCGGGGCGGCGATGCTCCTTCCATGCATTTCATTAGCATAAGCGAGCAAAGTATATAACCATAGCCATTTCATCACAGGCATTGGCTCGCACGGCCACACGCCCCGTGCACTCAGGGCACATTCTCGGTGAACCGGTCTATGTCGCGTCAATTTAAGCCACCAACATTCCGGACTCACCACCGCCAACTGACGGCCATTCCTATGAGCAATTTGTCTTCCTAGCATGGGTCACGTCAATTTAAGCCATTGACCGCCGAAGACTCACATCTATGCCAACGGCGAGTGCCATGTAACTTTAGGTCTCTCTAACCCGAACGACATAGAGCGGGTACGGCTCCATCTAACCCGTGCTCACATCGCAATGACAATTTAAGCCATATGCGCGGGTCAAACTTTCACCGAGTCCCATTCTAACACAAGTCACATAACCCCGTTATGTTCAAGATGGCTCTCAGGCAACCAAGTTGGCAAGACCTCGTGTCCGCCCAGTTTTCCGGGTGCACCTTTGGGTTAGTCCCCAAGGCTCCCTGCTGCAATCTACAGCGTAGAAAACCCGAAAACAACCAATAGCACGGAGTCTTCTCTGGCCTTATGCAATGCAACATCACTGATCCAGACCAACATGTCCGGGTAGGCTTCACACATCATGCCTATGTCCGTTCTCGCATACGGACTCTAAACAACGGGGACTTCACATATCTACCCGAAGGAACGCCTCCAACTCTCCGCAAACTCGCGAGAGCGGGCTTCCTATGCTAAGAAAGAGAGCTATTCATGCTCAAGATGAGGATCGTTACCCTTGAGTTCCTCTTTGGCGCCATTGAAAAGTATCCGGATGGAAATCACCGCACTTGCGTTGCCTCCGTGGATCCGGAGTCGGCTTGCGATTCGGAGCTCCGAAGCTCCTCCAATGGCGGATCTAGCTCTTCTTCTCCTTGCCTTAGCTCTCCTCTCTCCAAGGATTTAGAAAGAGAACAAGTGAAGAAAAGTGAGGATTTCTAAGTCAACTCACGGGTATATCCCTTCAGGAACAACCCCCAGCCGTTGGATCTCAACCTAAGAAAACGAACGGCTTTGATTCGGGGCTGAAATGCCCAATCTGGACCGAACACGGCCTGACACACGCCCGTGTCCAGGGCCGTGTGCCTCATTTGCCGTCAAAATCGAATCACCTGGAACCTCACACGGGTATCGAACACGCCCGTGTTCGAGCTGACACGCCCGTGTTCCACCTGACACGGCCGTGTAGCCGGCCGTGTACCCCATGATTTTTCCCCGCTTTCAACCCGAGCACTGCACGGGTTCTAGGACACGCCCGTGTCCTTTCCCGTGTCACCTTGACACGCCTGGGCTCCAGGCCGTGTACACGGTCTCGACACTTCGCGGCTAAGTGTCGACACGGGTCGACACGCCCTGCGACACGCCCGTGTCGCAGGCCGTGTGCCATGTCTCGACACATTGTCGACACCAAAGTGTCGACTTCGCGGGACGAGTGTCGACACGGGCTGACACGCCCTGCGACACGCCCGTGTCGCACGCCGTGTGCCATGTCTCGACACAATGTCGAAGCACTGTGTCGACTTCACGGCTAAGTGTCGACACGGGTCGACACGCCCTGCGACACGCCCGTGTCGCAGGCCGTGTGCCCAGTCTCGACACAATGTCGAGACCAAAGTGTCGACTTCGCGCCTCAGTGTCGACACAGGCTTGACACGCCCTGGGACACGCCCGTGTCCCAGGCCGTGTGCCTGCAGCCAGAACTCAAACTGTCCCAAAACATCCCCCTTAGCTCCTTTGAGTTTCGGGGCATTACAACTCTACCCCTCTTAAAAGAATTTCGCCCACGAAATTACATAAAGGGAAAAACATGTACAAAAACAAAATTTGTACCTGAGCGGAACAACTCCGGATATTCATCAAGCATCGTCTGCTCTCGCTCCCAAGAGAGCTCCTCACGACCGCAATTGTCCCACCGGACTTTGACCATCCTGATCTCTTTATTGCGTAGTCGCTTGACCTCCGAGTCCTCAATCCGCACGGGCTTGACCTTTGTCGTTAGCCCACTATCCACCGGCACTTGATCAACAACGATCACTTGAGTAGGCTCTTGCACCGCCTTCCGAAGCACCGAAATATGGAATACATCATGTAAACCACTTAGCTCCACTGAAAGCTTCAGCCGATAGGCCGCTTCTCCTACTCGCTCCAGAACCTCAAACGGTCCAAGGTACCTCGGGCTTAGCTTTTTCAATCGCCGCACTCGCGAGACACCCTTGAACGGCTTGATCTTCAAGTATACATAATCGCCCACATCGAACTCCACGTTTCTGTGCTTGGCATTATAGTACTTTGCTTGCCGGTCCTGAGCGGTAAGCAACCTCTCCCGGATGGTCCCCACCAAAGAAGTAGCATCATCCACTTCCGATCGCTTATACAACTTTGACTCGCCCGTTTCTAACCAAGACAACGGCGTGCGACATCTTCTACCATATAGGGCCTCGAAGGGCGCCATCTGAATACTCGCTTGGTAGCTGTTGTTGTATGCGAACTCCACCAAATAAACGTGGTCCTCCCATTGCTTTCCAAAATCCAAGACACACATGCGAAGCATATCTTCCATCGTTCTATTGACCCTCTCGGTCTGCCCTTCCGTTTGCGGATGGAAGGCTGTGCTGAATTTCAGCTTTGTTCGCAACATTTGCTGCACAAGCCTCCAATCATTGGACGTGAACCGCCCATCTCGGTCACTCACGATGCTGTGAGGCACACCATGAAGCCGCACTATATTATCCACATAAAGCTTTGCCAACTTCTCCACCGGATCATCCTTCCTATGCGGAATAAAATGCGACACCTTTGTTAATCGATCAACAACCACCCAAATGGCGTCGTTCCCCTTTTGCGACCTTGGCAAACCATGCACAAAGTCCATAGAGATGTCGTCGAATTTCCACTCCGGAATAGGCAAGGACTTAAGAAATCCTCCCGGCTTTTGGCACTCCGCCTTTACCAAGGCGCAAGTTTGGCACTTCGCTACGTATAGCGCCACATCCTTCTTCAAACCCGGCCACCAAAACAGTTTCTTCACATCACGGTACATCTTTGTGCTCCCCGGGTGAATCGAGTACTTGGTATGGTGCGCCTCGTACAACAACTCAACCCGTAAATTGCCCACACTTGGGACGCACAAACGACCGTCTTTCCACAGCAATCCGTCCTCCACGACGAATTGGGAATTTGACCCATCCAGAGCCTCTATCATGAACTGCTTCATATGAGCATCCAAATCCAAAGCCTGCCGAATCCGATCAGCCAGGTCATATTGGACTTCAGTCCAATTCAACACTGCTTCAGCACTAGATTGTCTGTCCACACAAACAATCTCCAACGCCTCCAACTCCTGCACCAACCGCTCATCATGCACTGATAGCCAATTTGCTTGAGCTGGGGCTCGGCGACTCAACGCGTCCGCAACCGCATTCCCTTTGCCAGGCACGTAGTGGATGTTGAATGTATAGTCCCACAGGAACTTCATCCATCTACGCTGCCGCATATTCAGATCCTTCTGGTCAATTAGATACTTTAGGCCCTTGTGATCGGTGTAGATATCAATCTTCACACCGTACAAATAGTGTCTCCACAGCTTCAAGGCAAAAATCACGGCCGCCAACTCCAAGTCGTGGACCGGATAATTTCTCTCGTGCACTTTTAGCTGTCTCGAGTCATAAGCTATCACGCTTCCGTGCTGCAGTAGCACACAACCTAAACCGCTGCCCGAAGCATCGCTATATATCTCATAGCCTTCTGTTCCACATGGCGAACTCAACACAGGCGCCGTGGTCAACCGACACTTCAACTCCTCAAAAGCTCGCGCGCACTTCGGCGTCCAAACGAACTTATGCTCCTTCCTCGTCAAAGTAGTGAGAGGTAACGCTATCCGCGAGAAGTTCTCTACGAAGCGCCTATAATAGCCGGCAAGCCCCAAAAAGCTCCGGACTTCTACTACCATAGCAAGCTCAGGCCACTCCCGTATCGCAACAATCTTCGCCGGATCCACAGCAATACCCTCTCCACTCACTATATGCCCGAGGAACGCCACTGAGGACAGCCAAAACTCGCACTTCGAGAACTTGGCATACAACTGATTTCTCATGAGTGTCTCCAACACCAAATGGAGATGCTTGAAGTGATCCTCCTCACTTTGCGAGTACACCAAAATATCGTCGATGAAGACGATCACGAAATGATCCAAGTACTCCCTGAACGTCCTGTTCATCAAATCCATGAATACTGACGGCGCATTAGTCAGCCCAAACGGCATGACCGTAAACTCATAATGCCCGTACCTCGTACTAAACGCTGTCTTCGGGATATCACTCTCCCTTATTCGCAGCTGATAGTACCCAGACTTGAGATCTAACTTCGAGTACACCGTCGACCCGACTAACTGATCGAAGAGATCATCAATCCGGGGGATCGAGTACTTGTTCTTCTCAGTCAGCTTGTTCAGCTCTCGATAATCAATACATAACCTCAAGCTTCCGTCCTTCTTCTTAACAAAGAGGACCGGTGCGCTCCAAGGCGAAGAACTCGGGCGCACATACCCTTGCTCCAACAACTCTTGTAGTTGAACTTTCAGCTCCGCCATTTCCTTAGGCGCTAGCCGATACGGAGATCGTGACACAGGCTTTGCACCTGATACTAGCTCTATCGTAAAATCTATCTCCCGTTGAGGCGGGGCTCCAGGAAGATCTACGGGGAACACATCAGGGTATTCCGATACCACTGAAATACAATCCAACGCGGGCTTCGGCTTTGCAACCTCCACTAGTGTAAAGAACAGTTCTGCTCTGGCACGAACCGCCTTCACCACCTGAAGAGCAGACATCAACGTCTTGCTCGACCCCTTTAAGCCCGTAAAAGTCGTCTCACGACTTGCTCCCAGCTTGACTTCCTTGCTACCGCAATCTATATGGGCCTGCTGCTCCGAGAGCCAGTCCATGCCAAGTATGACGTCAAGCTCCACCAACGGAAGTAAAGACGCCCGCAGGTCAAACTCCTGCTCTCCAATACGAACCTTAACATCGCAGATCCTATCCGCTCGCATCGAACACCCATTTGGCAACAACACATCCAACTTATCCCTCGCCATCGAAGAAGGGACTCCGATGCGTAATATAAATCCTTCAGACAAGAAGGAGTGTGAAGCTCCCGTATCAAAGAGTGCTCGTGCCGGATTTTCACAAATCAATACAAATCCTAAACAAGTAGTGGTAAGGTAACATGTGCATAACAAGCATATAAAGAAGTTGACTTGCTATAAATTAAACCGTACCTGTCACCACATCAGCTTGTTTAATGGCCTCCTGTTGGCCAAGATTGTAGACCCTTGGTTGGGCCGGAGCATAGTGGGATGCGGTCGATTCCACCGCCTTTCCCTTCTCTTCATAAGTAGCTCCCGGCCTCCTCTCGGACTTAGGACGTCCACTCCAACAATCACGGGCGAAATGCCCCGTCTTTCCACATGTAAAACACGCACCCGGGGTCCGACCCGTAGTCGCCCCAGAAGCGCCAAAAGGAGCTGGACCCGAAGTCCTATGCTTCTTTAAAGACCTCCGATAGCCGGACTTTGAAGCAGTCGGCACTCTGAACTCAGATTTCTTCTCACCCAAGCTTTTCTTCGCTTGCACGCTCTTCATGTCCTTCTCCAAGGACCGGGCAGTATTGACCAAGGTTAAGAAACCCTGCGTCATCGGCCCTGAAAGTAATAATCTCAACTCATCCCTCAGGCCTTCATAAAAGCAATTAGTCTTGCGCTCCTCATCCATGATGGTGGAGCTAGCATAACGACTCAAACGCGTAAACTCGTGGAGATATTCATCCACGCTCCTCTCACCCTGCACCAACTTCAGAAACTCATTCTCCATTGAAATCCTCTGAGTAGAAGGGAGGTATCGTGCCAAGAATAATCTCGAGAACTCCTCCATCGAGACATCACAAAGTTGCCTACCTCTCAGTAAGTGCAGCTCCAATCCTTCCCACCACATCCTCGCTTCCCCGTCCAGAAGGAACGTAGCGATGGTGGTCATTTGCCACTCCTCCGTCTCCATCGCTGTCATGACTCTCTTCACCCTGGAGAGCCAGTCTTCAGCCTGAGATGGGGTTCCCAACCCCGAGAATAACGGAGGGTTCAAGCTCATTACATGCTTCAGCTGCCTCTCAGTTGCCCTCCTTGGCACTATTGGTTCCACAATCACTTGCTCCACCCTCCTCGGCTCAGCCTCTTGCAGAGGTACTTGCTCCATCACAGGAGCGGGCTGCTGCGCTTGCGTTCCAGGCTGCGCATTGATCTCGGCCAACACCGCTTCAGCCACCAATCGTATATTTTCAGCCGACAGAGGTGTTGCAGGAGCAACATCCGGTGCACTACTAGCCTCAGAAACTCGGCGTTCTGATGGCCCAACACCACTTCTGGTCACCTATAGTGGTACAAAACACCGTTAAGCGACCAAATAAATTACAAACAGCAATTATAGGAACACGCAGGTTCCTCAAACACGAGTATTTTCATTCCTAAGTGGACATTCATGGGTTCTTTTTACTGTTATTACGATGACGCACACAATGTGCTCACCACCCCTTAAAAAGAATTCGCCCACGAATTCAGTTTAAGCCCGACCAAAACCAGTAGTCTGATACCAAATTGTAACACCCCCTATCCGTCGCATAACATATAGCAGTAGGTCCGGCCGGGGCCCGACGCCATATACCACAGACAGACCGGGTGGTTACGTATGGAAACCATCCAACCAATCTTAACGTCCTACACAGAGCATTCTAGCGGAAGCAGTTTAAAAGAGTTGTAAAACAAGAACCCAGCATAAGAGCATGAATGTCCACTAATAAGAAAATAGGAATGTTATTACAAAAATACTCAAAACAAGCCTTAAGGCCTTACAAAAAGTTTCACTTGTCTGTTACATGATTTACAAACCACGGCACGCAGGCCGGTCATACATGAATAAAGCAATAAACATTTCCATTCGGGCCTTCGAGGGCCGGCTTCGCAAAAAGGGCTTTAGCCCGCTATTGACCGCTTGGTCCAGCTGCACCTGCAAACAACAAACCACCGCACAGTGGCAAAACAAGGCAACAGTCAGCAATGCTGACCAAATTATAACGATCCCGCCCCCAACTCGGGGCGGCAATGCTCCTTCCCTGCATTTCATTAGCATAAGCGAGCAAAGTATATAACCATAGCCATTTCATCACAGGCGTTGGCTCGCACGGCCACACGCCCCGTGCACTCAGGGCACATTCTCGGTGAACCGGTCTATGTCGCGTCAATTTAAGCCACCAACATTCCGGACTCACCACCGCCAACTGACGGCCATTCCTATGAGCAATTTGTCTTCCTAGCATGGGTCACGTCAATTTAAGCCATTGACCGTCGAAGACTCACATCTATGCCAACGGCGAGTGCCATGTAACTTTAGGTCTCTCTAACCCGAACGACATAGAGCGGGTACGGCTCCATCTAACCCGTGCTCACATCGCAACGACAATTTAAGCCATATGCGCGGGTCAAACTTTCACTGAGTCCCATTCTAACACAAGTCACATAACCCCATTATGTTCAAGATGGCTCTCAGGCCACCAAGTTGGCAAGACCTCGTGTCCGCCCAGTTTTCCGGGTGCACCTTTGGGTTAGTCCCCAAGGCTCCCTGCTACAATCTACCGCGTAGAAAACCCGAAAACAACCAATAGCACGGAGTCTTCTCCGGCCTTATGCAATGCAACATCACCGATCCAGACCAACATGTCCGGGTAGGCTTCACACATCATGCCTATGTCCGTTCTCGCATACGGACTCTAAACAACGGGGACTTCACATATCTACCCGAAGGAACGCCTCCAACTCTCCGCAAACTCGTGAGAGCGGGCTTCCTATGCTAAGAAAGAGAGCTATTCATGCTCAAGATGAGGATCGTTACCCTTGAGTTCCTCTTTGGCGCCATTGAAAAGTATCCGGATGGAAATCACCGCACTTGCGTTGCCTCCGTGGATCCGGAGTCGGCTTGCGATTCGGAGCTCCGAAGCTCCTCCAATGGCGGATCTAGCTCTTCTTCTCCTTGCCTTAGCTCTCCTCTCTCCAAGGATTTAGAAAGAAAACAAGTGAAGAAAAGTAAGGATTTCTAAGTCAACTCACGGGTATATCCCTTCAGGAACAACCCCCAGCCGTTGGATCTCAACCTAAGAAAACGAACGGCTTTGATTCGGGGCTGAAATGCCCAATCTGGACCGAACACGGCCTGGCACACGCCCGTGTCCAGGGCCGTGTGCCTCATTCGCCGTCAAAATCGAATCACCTGGAACCTCACACGGGTATCGAACATGCCCGTGTTCGAGCTGACACGCCCGTGTTCCACCTGACACGGCCGCGTAGCCGGCCGTGTACCCCATGATTTTTCCCCGCTTTCAACCCGAGCACTGCACGGGTTCTAGGACATGCCCGTGTCCTTGCCCGTGTCACCTTGACACGCCTGGGCTCCAGGCCGTGTACACGGTCTCGACACTTCGCGGCTAAGTGTCAACACGGGTCGACACGCCCTGCGACACGCCCGTGTCACAGGCCGTGTGCCATGTCTCGACACATTGTCGACACCAAAGTGTCGACTTCGCGGGACGAGTGTCGACACGGGCTGACACGCCCTGCGACACGCCCGTGTCGCAGGCCGTGTGCCATGTCTCGACACAACGTCGAAGCACTGTGTCGACTTCACGGCTAAGTGTCGACACGGGTCGACATGCCCTGCGACACGCCCGTGTCGCAGGCCGTGTGCCCAGTCTCGACACAATGTCGAGACCAAAGTGTCGACTTCGCGCCTTAGTGTCGACACAGGCTTGACATGCCCTGGGACACGCCCGTGTCCCAGGCCGTGTGCCTGCAGCCAGAACTCAAACTGGCCCAAAACATCCCCCTTAGCTCCTTTGAGTTTCGGGTCGTTACACGCCCAGTCTGCCTAGTCCGCCTATGTTGTCCACTCAGGTCGCCTGGCCTATCCCGTCAACCACTTCCACTTCACAAATTTCAACACTCCCCCTTGAAGTGGGAAGTGGTGACCAAGCCCAACAAGCTGCGCAACGGCTCAAAGGGCCCCTTCGACAGTGGCTTCGTGAAGATGTCAGCAAGATTATCTTCACTCCGAACATGCCCGACCAGCAGAGATCCTTCTAACACCTTCTCCCTGATGAAATGATGATCAATCTCTATATGCTTGGTCCTGGCGTGACACACTGGATTGTTAACCAGTTTGAGAGCACTGTCATTGTCACCCCGGAGTAAAGTCGGTCCTTGCACATCTTCATGAACATCCTCTATAAGCCTCCTCAACCAGATGGCTTCCCGAGCAGCCAAGGCCAAAGCATTATACTCTGCCTCCATAGTTGAGACAGACACTGAGTCCTGCTTCTTGCTACACCACGAGATGCTAGCTGAACCGCAAGTGAACACATAACCTGAAGTAGACCTTCGATCATCCGAATCACCGCCATAGTCAGTATCCCTGTACCCAAGCAACGCAAACTCCGAGTCCCTTCTATAGAGGAGTCCCATGTCAGAAGTCGCCTTGACATACTTCAGAATACCCTTCGCTGTCACTAGATGAGATTTCCTTGGTTCAGCCATAAACCGACTTACTCGATCAACAGCATAAGCAATGTCCGGCCTTGTAATCGTCACGTAAATCAAGCTCCCAACAAGAGCCCTGAACAACAAGGGATCATGAAGAACCCTTCCCTCATCTCGTCGAAGTTTCAGCACAGGTTCCAGTGGAGTAGAGCACTTCTTCCCTTCGCCCATGCCAAACCGCTTCACAATGCGATCTGCATACCCTTTCTGGCAAATGAGAATTCCGCACTCCTTCCTCTCCACCTCAACACAGAGAAAGTGATGAAGCTCTCCCAAGTCTTTCATCTTGAAGCGTATAGCAAGCTCAGCCCTGAGCCTTGCTACTTCCCCCTCCGAATTCCCTGTAATGATCATGTCATCCACATATAGCAGGACCAAGACTTGTAGCTCCCCCTTTTTCTTGACGAACAAGCTTGAATCCGAGTTGGAAGCAAGGTATCCACAGAATTGCAAGTACTCTGCAATCTTCCCATACCAAGCTATAGGAGCATGCTTCAACCCGAAGAGAGCTTTCCTGAGTTTGCAGACATAGTCCGGATGCTTTTCAGAGACAAAATCAAGAGGATGATCCATGAAGATGTCCTTGTCAATCTCTCCGTAAAGAAACGCATTATTCACATCAAGTTGCCACATTCTCCATCCATTGCTTGCAGCCAAGGCGATCACAACTCTAACTGAAGTCATCTTCGCAACCGAACTAAACATCTCCTCATAGTCTTCTCCATACTGCTGTGAGAATCCTCTAGCGATCAGGCGAGCCTTGAACCTGTCAATGCTCCCATCAGCCTTCTTATTCAACTTATACACCCACTTACAAGTAACCGAAGTAATGCCATCAACCTTGGGCACAAGGTCCCAGGTTTCATTCTTCTTCAGAGCATCAATCTCTTCCTTCATGGCATCTTCCCACTCCTTAACTCCAGTGGCCTCGCTGAAGTTTGCAGGCTCTCGCTTATCCAGAGGACCTGCAAAGAAGCAGGAGACAAAGCTCACTGCATTCCCATCATAGTACCGAGCCGATGTCTTAACAACCCTCTTCGATCTTCGGAGGGTCAGCTCCTTGCTCGCTGCTTCCGTTGCTTCTTCGGGCTCAACTCCTACTTGGGGCAAGCATTGAGCAGTGCTCCCCCTACTTCCTGAGCCAGAAGGCTCAGCCTCGGACATAGAAGCAACATGAGCTGCTGGTGAAACAGCAAGCTCCTCTTCACCTTCAGCATCCACCACCGGTGTCACAACCCGCATTTCCTCAACGAGTACTTCGTATCAGAGCAAGAGGAACTACGAGTTATGATGCCACGTCGTGCAGGGGATAGCTGCACACGCTCAGGCAACTCTTGACGCTTACTTTATGAGTTGAAATTCAACAGTGAAATGTAAGAAAACCTTTGGATTGAATGGCCGTATCCCTCGGCCTTAGGTACCAAAAACTGTATTTGTACGCGGCGGAAATACTTTGTTTATTTATGATGAGCTCCTATATGCAGTCTATAGTGATACTAATATAAGAAATCCTCTTTGTTTACGTCATTTGGAAAATACGTCTTAGTTGATCAAAACATGTATGCATGATATACAATAATAGGTTTTGTGTAGCTTAGAAAATACCTAATGCAGCCTACCATAAATCCTTCCAAAGAGCAAGAAGACATCATCCAAATGAGTCACATAGCAGTCTATTGCTTCAAGTACAAGAAGTCATTCATCAGGCGGTCCCTTTCCACTACCGGTAGAAACTTGCGCCGTAACATTTCTTTGAATGCTTCCCACGAACAGCCCACCCCTAGGCCTTCCTTTTCTCGCAACCACCAACCTTTCGCCAACCCTTTGAGTTGATAGGCGGCAAGCATCACCTTCTGGTCCTCGGTAACGCCAAAATACACAAACATCTCTTCCAATGTGATTACCCAATCATCCAAGATCACAAAGTCTGCTTTTCCATCATAAGTCGGTGGTCCAAGTCGCTGAAACTGCGAGATGAAAGTCATCGCAGGAGGAACCACAACTGGGGGTATCACTGTCACTGAAGGAGTCGAACTAGTGGGGCCTCTAATCGTCTCTTGTCCTCTTGGTGCCAGCCCCGACATCGCTGATGACATAGCTTGGAGCTGGGACTGCACTTCCTGCACCTGCCTCGTCAAAGCCTCATTACTTTGGCGAAGACTATCCATCAGGGTATTATTCTGCGCGCCCGAAGACTCGCCCTCGGATTGGGGAGTTTGCCTTGTCACTGGACGCTTCGACATCCTATTAACACGTTCACTCTTGTCAAGCTCAAACCCAACAAAACACACAACGGCTAAGTACAGACCATACATATAATAATATGAACATCAACTGCTAACTTGCTCTGGGAGTTTGAGAATGATGGTATGCCTAACCTAAAGATTGCATGCAATGAAGAAAAGAAAACGTGCTAGTCGCATCCATGTGGTAAGGTTATGCATCCCATACTACATAACCCGCACATGTTGCCCCTATGGTGGATCCATATACAACCACATATTATGCATCCCATACTACATAATATGCCCCGTATACTTCTTGTCATGCCATGAGTGTAGTGTGCGTGCTTCGGCCAAGACATATTGATGGCACCTCAGTGTGTGTATGATATGATGCTTACAACCAAAACAGAAAGTTTGCCCGACCAATTGTCAAGCAAACCTGGCTTTGATACCAACTGTCACAACCCGCATTTCCTCAACGAGTACTTCGTATCAGAGCAAGAGGAACTACGGGTTATGATGCCACGTCGTGCAGGGGATAACTGCACACGCTCAGGCAACTCTTGACGCTTACTTTGTGAGTTGAAATTCAACAGTGAAATGTAAGAAAACCTTTGGATTGAATGGCCGTATCCCTCGGCCTTAGGTACCAAAAACTGTATTTGTACGCGGCGGAAATACTTTGTTTATTTATGATGAGCTCCTATATGCAGTCTATAGTGATACTAATATAAGAAATCCTCTTTGTTTACGTCATTTGGAAAATACGTCTTAGTTGATCAAAACATGTATGCATGATATACAATAATAGGTTTTGTGTAGCTTAGAAAATACCTAATGCAGCCTACCATAAATTCTTCCCAAAAGCAAGAAGAATCATCCAAATGAGTCACATAGCAGTCTATTATTCATACGTCACAAGTAAAGCAAAACACCAATGGGCGCCAACAAGCTGACACGAACCCATTGGGGCACATGTATGTCTGTACAACAAAGAGAAGAACTACCTCGCTAAGTATGCTCGGCTAGCTCCCAAGAAACGCCACCAACCAATCTAGCCGTTCAACCGGCTACAACCTGCACCTGAGGCATTCAAAAACGAATACCTCAGCAATCAACCAAGCTATACAAAAGAGAGCATGAATTGCATAATCGATAAAGAAGGGGCTTACCGACCCTGTAGCAATGTTTCATATAAGTAACAAGAGTGCATAAAACAAGTGTGTACAAGTAGTAAACAATGTCATTCCAAAGTGTCAACCGCACCAAGTGCGTACAAGTTCAATAAGTCTTGCTCCACCCGCAGGAGAAAAAGGGCAATACACATGCCCAAACTCAGCATCTTACAAACAAGAAACAACCAAACGAGTGAAACATAAGCAGCGGTTAAGTTCAATTCCGCAAGAGTCTTTCGGTGGCGGCCCTAAAGTGGAACGCACCAAACAAAACCAGCCCAAATCGGGGCCAAAGTGGTCTCTCTAACCACAAAAACCAAAACACGGTGGCCACAGGCTGAAACCACACCACCCCTTGCAGAATTCTCACACAAACGCTCCTGCCATGGTTCACAATTCGCCTCGCAAAACGCCCCATAACCCAAGCTAAACACGTTCCTTTCATCATTCTCACGCATGACGACAAGTTGCTAGAAAAGTAATTAAGCTATAATCTACATGCATTACATGATGAGGAACAAGAACAAATCACATGATTAGACAAGAAAAAGATTACCTGAACATGAATAAATCGAGCTACATGAGTCACATGAACAAGATAAATGACATGAAGCAATCTATCATAGACTTGATAACCAAAGAAAACTAAGCATGGAAATCATATTCATGGAGTATAGGACATTCAAAAGCATAATCATAAAGCTAGTGAGGAAGAACTCAACACAAGAAGAACAAGCTATAAACACTAGCTACGTTGGCACAATCAAAATCAAGAAAGAAGATTGGCAAGGGTGAAGAACACCGCTTGCCTGAACCGAGACGATGCCGCGACGGCTGCCCCTCTCTTTCCTTGCCTTGCTTGCTCCCTTGCTCTCTTGCTTTCTCTTTGAGGATGAAGAAGAAGATGAAGAGAAGGTGAAAATGAGAAAGACAATTCTCTGTTTCGGCATTATTTCCTCCAGAACAGAGTTGGACCGTTAGATGCAGAATCAAGGAAATGAACGGCACAAAAAAACTGGAAAAACTCGATTTTCGGGCCGGTCACGCCCTGTGTCACGCCCGTGACACAGGGCGTGTACCATAAAAGAGTTGGGAATAAAAAAAAAGTGATTTTCTTCCTTCTTCTCGAGTGATACAGAAGAGCAAGATGCAGCACACAGTAGTAGAGAACAATATAACAACAACATTCAAACTCTTCTTTGTGTAGAAAAAGAATCTGGTTTTAATCTTGACACTACTGAGGAAGAAGAAGAACATCCATCCAAATCAAGAGTCTTCTTCATTCTTCACTCCAGGATTCTTCAAGGACAATAAATCTTCCTCAGTCAAGAAGTTCCTGGATCTCTTCTGGTCAAGGCTAAAGATAGAAGACCTACTCACCCTGAAGCAAAGCTCCAGTGTTCCTGAACAACTCAATAACTCAGGGGGAGCTTTGATAACATCAAAGATCCACTAGTATTCTCAGTTGTATTTGAGAAAGAGAAGACATCATAACTCTCTCACCCCATCACTGTACAAAAGGTTCTTTAACTCCCTACAAAAGTTATTCTTTGGTTGCAATCACCTGATCAAAAGAGTTGGGTTGGTTTTTGAGCACCTGATCAAAAGCTCATTGGTGGCAGTCACCTGATCAAAACCTATTAGTGGATTCCTACAAGGGTGGTAGAAGAGTGGATGTACTCAGGTTGGGGAACCACTATAAAAATTCTTGTGTTGTCTGGTTGCCCTCTTTCCTTTTTGTTCTTGTTATGCCTGTGGTAGTTAATTTTGCTGTGCCTGTGGTAGATTAGTTAATCTTAGGTTACTCTTTTACTTACAGTAAATTTTGGTGTCAAATAGCTTCACTACTTTGTAGATTTTATTAACAGCAAAAAGCTTTAAAGTTTTTAAAGATACTCTATTCACCCCCTAGAGTATATTAGGTCTAACCCTCTCTTTCAATTAGTATCAGAGTCGTGTTCCTTTGGTTGTACAAGTTAACCCTTGAACCAAAAGATCATGTGTTAGATCTGACCCTTTTATTTCTATTAGGATTATACTCACATCATGGCAAAGAACAAGGATTATGCAAGCACCAGACCTCTACTGTGCAACTTAAATAAGTTTGCCATCTGGAAGGCAAGAATAAAACTTTATATGAATTCCATTAATGAGGACATCTACAACTCTATTGTGACAGATCCTCCTCAAAAAGCTGCATCTACATCAACATCAAGCACACTTGTTGTTCCACCACCTAAGTGGACAGATGCATAGAAGAAGGCCATGATTGTTGATGCAAAGGCCATGAATATTCTGGCTCAGACTATGTCTGATGACATTTTCCAGAAGGTGGCTGAATGCACATTAGCCAAGGCTATTTGGGACTCTCTCAACCAAATGGTGGTTAGCTCTGCTGATGAGAGGAAAGACGGAAGATCAAATCTCATATCCCTGTATGAGAACTTCAAGAAGGATGAGTCAGAATCTGTTGCTGACATGTACAACAGACTGAGCTCAATAATCAATGAACCGAAGACTTTAGATAAGGACATCACCCTTACTGAAGTAAATGATAAAATCCTCATGTGCTTCCCAAGCTCAAGGGATTCAAGGATCTGGCGAATCAAGGAGGCCAGGAGCTTAAATGAGATTTTCACTGAATCTCTATTGGGAAAGCTCAAGTCTTATGAGCAACTAATAATGTCCAGAGAAGCTGCAGAACAAAGGAATCCTCCACTAGCAAGAACGGAGCACAACATAGCATTCAAGGCTGCTGAAGAAACTGAAGCTTCAATAGTCAATGATGAACTAATGAGTCTCTTTGCCAAGAGATTTTACAAAATGACAAGAAATGATTTCAGGAGAAAATCATCCAGGCAGGATGCTAAGACAATGTAAGATAAAACTCCTACTAAAGAAGTAGTATGTTTTGCCTGCAGGAAACCTGAACACTTTATCTCAGAGTGTCCAGAGAATGAGAAGAAAGAAAGAAGAAGAAGAGAGAAGGACTCTAGAAGATAACAAAGTAGCAGGCCTTCCTCCAGCAAATACAAAAAGAAGGAGAAGGGCTTTGTAGCTGATACATGGAGTGACACTGAAGATGAATCCACATCTTCCAGATCCAGTGAAGAGGAAGAAGAGGCTAAGGACAAGGAAGTTTGCCTCATGTCCATCAATGCCTCCAGCATTCAATCAGATGATGAAAAATCTGATAATGAAGGAGCATCAGAATCAAAAGCTGATCAGGTATTTTCATCTTTTGATTATAATTCTGATAGTTTCAAAACTGAATTTAAAACCATGTGTATTGACCTAATCAACTCTGAAAAAGAAATTAAAATACTTAGGGAAAGACTATATAATCAAGAAAATCTAATTTCTGAAAACTCTGAGTTAAAAGATGAACTAATTCTAGCTATTTAACAAATCATTTCTTTAAAAAGCAGAGTTATGTGAGGCTAAACAACTTGAGGAATCTCTCAATGGGAGAATCCTTAAGCTGATGGACATCACAAGTACAGTCAATGCCAGACTGAACGACAAACTGGGCTTGGGTGCATCATCAAGTTTACCCCCCATACTTAAGAAGAACATATTATCAACCCCTATTAGATTTGTTTCAGCTAAGGGTAAAGAGGTAATAAATAATAAATAAACCACAAAAGAATTATCTACATCAAAAAGTCAAAATAACAGAAACCAGAAAACTTTAAGTAAAAAAAAGTTCAACAGATTTCATCGAACTCAGGTCAACGAAATGTGGCTAGTTCGTCGAACTCCGATCGACGATCTATGAATGCCAATATTAGCTATAAAAATTTGTCTTACTGCGATCGACGAACTGTGTATGGTTCGTCGAGCAGAGATCGACGAACTTGGGGCATAAAAAATGAATATGTTCATTCTCTGAGCAGAGATCGACGATCTCATCCCACTTCGTCGAACTATAGTCGACAAACTTACATTTTTTTGTCGAACCCAGTCAGACTTAATAAAAACCATAATTTTGATAGAAACACAAATCAATCTAGAAAACATTTTAATCCACTTGCTGATTGGATAATTCCTCCCAGAAGATATGACTCCTTAGGATACAAAAGCCAACCTGAGTGCTCTTATATTTCCAGCTTTTCTTATGTAAAGAAACAAGGACACAAGGTGACCTGGGTCAAGAACAACTAATTGTTTTCTTTGCAGGTAAAATGTTGTCCGGCTGTTAATCAAAAATGGTATATGGATAGTGGGTGCTCCAAGCACATGACTGGAAGTAAGGATAGCCTAAACAACTTCAAGGCAAAGCTGGGTCCAAGGGTGATCTTTGGAGATTCCAGTTTTGGACAAACTAAAGGCTGTGGAGACTTCAACAGTGGAACTGTCACCTTCAGAAAAGTGGCATATGTCAATTGACTCAAACATAACCTAATATCCATAAGTCAATTATGTGATACAGATTATCAGGTTTGCTTTACCAATTCTAAATGCATTATCTTTTGAAATAATCAAACTGTTTTAACAAGGTGTAGACAAGGAAATATATACTTAGTAAATTTTAAGTCTGCTAACTCAGAAATATGTTTGTTCAACCAAGTTAATAATAACTATATCCTTTGGCATAAGAGACTAGGTCATGTTAACCTTAAGAACATATTTAAGCTATATAGGGACAACCTTTTTAGAGGATTGCCTTCTGGCCCCTACAAGAAGGAAAGCCAATATAAGGCTTGTCAAAAAGGAAAGCAAACTAAAAATAGCTTTAAGTCAATTAATAAGAGTGATTCACCTAAGATTTTGTACTTGCTACATATGAACCTTTTTGGACCCACTGCTGTACAAAGATTATGAGGGAAGACTTACACCTTTGTTATTGTAGATGACTTCTCCAGATTCTCTTGGATCTTCTTCTTGAGAAACAAGTCAGATAACTTTAAAGTCCTTACAGATTTTCTTAAGAGAATACGGATTGTGTATTCTACTCTAGTTGCATTGATCAGAAGTGATCATGGTACCGCGTTTGAATCTCTTCCCATGCAAAGATTCTGTGAGGAGGAAGTTATCAGGCATTGTATCTCTGCTCCTACAACTCCTCAACAAAATGGGGTAGCTGAAAGGAAAATATAGAACACTCATTGAATATGCAGGAACATTGCTTACATATGCACTCACGCCCCTATCCTTTTGGGCAGAGGCCGTGGCATAGCAAACTATGTGTTGAATAGAAGTTTGATACATAAACTAAAGGGCAAGACCCCCTATGAATTACTCAAAGGGAAGCAACCTAAAATTGATTACTTTAGGATTTTTGGGTATAGGTGTTTCATTCATAACAATAACAAGAAACACATTAGAAAATTTGAAGCTAAAACTACAGAGGGAATGCTTTTGTGATATTCCCAAGTTAGCAAAGCTTATAGGGTATTCAATAAATCATCCGTAAAAATAGAAGAATCTGTACATATTTCTTTTGATGAAGCTAATATGTACTATAAGGGGATGGACTCTTCTACCTCAAATATTTTGCAGGTACCTCACTTGTGTGAGAAATTGGGTGAGTTGAACCTTCCACAAGAGGTTATATCACCTCCTCCTCCACAAGCTGATGAAGATAGTGAAGATGAACTTTTGGAAGAGGTTGAACTTACTCCAACAGTAGACATTATTCCACAAGAGGAATTAATTCCAAATGCTATTGCTGAACCAACTCCACCCACTGATCTTGTCACATGAAGGGATCACCCTAGATCTGAAGTGATTGGGGACATGTCAGTAGGTGTACAGATAAGGCATCAACTCAATCAAGATATGATGCATGCTTGTTTACTCTCTCAAGTTGAGCCTCAATCCATAAAAGATGCTGAGCAAGATCCCCACTGGATCATTGCAATGCAAGAGGAACTCAATCAATTTGAGAGATATAGAGTTTGGGATTTAGTTCCAAGACCCAAATACTACCCTGTCATTGGAACTAAATGGGTATATAGAAACAAGTTAGTTGCATAAGGTGTAATTATGAGAAACAAGGCTAGGCTTGTTGCTCAAGGTTATAGGCAAGAACAAGGAATAGAATATGACCAAACTTTTGCACCAGTTGCAAGGTTAGAAGCAATCAGGATCTTCCTTGCTTATACTACCAACAAGAAGTTTAAAGTCTTTCAAATGGATGTCAAGAGTGCCTTTCCGAATGGAGTACTTAAAAAATAGGTTTATGTTGAACAACCTCCAGGTTTTATCTCTCAAACTTATCCTTCATATGTCTTTAGATTGCATAAAGCTCTTTATGGTTTAAAGCAAGCTCCAAGAGCTTGGTATGAGACCTTAGCTAGCTTCCTGGTAGAGCATAAATTCAGTATAGGTATTGTAGATAGAACATTATTCACTAGGCTCCATAATGATCAAATTTTGTTAGTATAAATTTCTGTAGATGACATTATATTTGTGTCTACAGATTCCAAACTATGCAAGAGGTTTGCTAACCTCATGCATTCAAAGTTTGAAATGAGTAGCATGGGTGAGCTCTCCTACATCCTTGGTCTCCAAGTGAAGCAGCTACCTGATGGAATCTTCATATCCCAGGCTACGTATGCTAAAGATCTTATTAAAAAGTTTGGGATGGCTGATGCCTCAGCAAAGAAAACACCCATTGCCACAATTACTGTAATAGATTCTGATGAACATGGGAAACCTTGTTGACCAGAAATTATATAGGGGTATTGTTGGGTCCTTACTATACCTTACAGCCAGTAGACCTGACATAATGTTTGCTATATGTCTTTGTACTAGCTTCTATGTGAACCATAAATAATCTCACCTAGTTTTCCTAAAAAGAATTTTGAGATATATAAAGAGTTATCCTAGTCTAGGACTCTGGTATCCTACTGAGTCAGAATTTGAGTTTACTGGATACTCAGATCCTGACTTTGCTGGATGCAGGGTAGACAGAAAAAGTACCTCAGGAATATGCCAGTTCTTTGGTATGAGATTGGTGTCTTGGTTTTGCAAGAAACAGTCATTTGTGTCTACAACAACTGCTGAAGCAGAATATTTTACAGCTGGAAGCTACTGTTCCCAGATGCTGTGGATTTAAAACCAACTCATGGACTATTGGTTCAACTTAAATAATTCAACTCTCTTATGTGATAACGCAAGTGCTATATCCATAGCACAGAACCCAGTACATCATATTAGGACTAAGCATATTAACATTAGGCATCACTTCATTAGAGCGTGTGTAGACAAAAATAAAATTAAACTTGTCAATATCTACAATGATTTACGAAGTGCAGATATTTTCACCAAACCCCTGAATGAAAGAAATCGCTTGTTCTTTATAAACCAACTTGGAATGATAAACGGGGAAGCTTTAATTTAATTGTTGTCTGTTGTCGAAGATTTGTAAACAGTTCGTCGAATGGATATCGACGATCTGTGAACCCATCTTGAAGAGTTCGTCGAACGGAGTTCGACGATCACTTCTTAGTCAAATACTTTTCGTCTAACGAAGATCGACGATCCCTGGTTCAGTGAATTTTCGTCGAATGGAGATCGACAATTTATTTGTCTTCTTCAAACTGATATCGACGAACTCATTTTCTAATAAAATAATATCGACCTCAGATCGAAGATCTTTTTATTATTCGTGGAACGGAGTTTGTCGATTTATATTCTAAAAACCTTATATCTAGGTTTTCTTCGACCTCTGTCCCACGCTTTCAGTTCCATTGCACTCGATCTCTTTTGTTTGTTGCAGGCGAACAAATGGCGATTCCCGCAGGCATTCTTGAAGCAATGAAGTGTGATACATGATTTGATATAGATTTTGAGTTGTTTCAACACTCAGATCCTATTTTCCTTGAAATTCTACAACTGCTCGAATACCAACCGTTGAAGAATCTGATGATAACAAGAATAAAGATAGCTGGTGCAGATATCAGAGAATGGGTTTACACTTCCTCCTCCCTAGGTGAGAACACCTTGACTGGCACAATATCGGGTAATGGAGTCTCTCTTACCCCGCCGTCCTTACCGAGAATTTGGATTAGCAAATGGTGCAAAAGAACTGGAGATTGATAGTGAAGATATTTGATGAACTGTTAAATAAAATGGGTTATTCTAGAGAAACACCCAACAAACTACTAAAAAAACATTTATTTGTTGAATATAAGTTTCTAGCAGATGTTGTGGGCAAAGTACTGCTGGGCAAGCACACAGCCCATTACTACATCATTAGACATCAATTCCTGGTGATGTGTGTGTGGTGAATAAGAAGCCTGTGATGGTCTAAGATTATGTTTGAGATGATCAAGAAAAAGAACACCAAGAAAGATGTGTGTTTTGGAAGGATTCTGGGAATCTTCCTTCAGGAAAAGGCTGCTGAATCCCTGGTCACATCGACCATATTCATTAATGCCTCCGAAAGGCACACCTGCACCCTCTTTGGCAGGTGGGATAGGAACATCACCAAGCCATCCATGGCTTCTTCCTCTTCCTCCAGGCCTTCTGAGAGTACAAGGGTTACTCTAGCAACTCCCCACCCTGCTGAAGACGCTCCATCTTCTCTTCCACCACCTCCAGCCATCCAGATTCATCCCCAAATGGTACACTAACTCCCCATCACCAGCTCATATCCCAGTCCATACTCCAACACCAGATGGTACACCAACTCCACCACCTCCGTCATCTTCAGTACCTCCATCACAAACTCATATTCACTCTCATACATCCCCTTCACAAACTCATATTCCCCCTCATACCCAACTCAATCACCAGATGGTACACCAACTCCTCCTCAATCTCCTCTTTCATCCCACCTTCTAGACATCACAATTGAATCATTCTTCTCATCCCCTACATTCAATCTGCTCACCTCGTTACCATCCACACATACATCTCCAGTCCATGACATTCCCAGTCACTCACCATCACCTCCTCCACCATCATCTTAAATCCACCTTTCTGTCTCCACTGAGACACCTCCTGCATTCCTACAA
Source organism: Platanthera guangdongensis (assembly GCA_039583875.1). Taxonomy (NCBI): domain Eukaryota; kingdom Viridiplantae; phylum Streptophyta; class Magnoliopsida; order Asparagales; family Orchidaceae; genus Platanthera; species Platanthera guangdongensis. The sequence goes on along the minus strand of CM077166.1, from coordinate 67,465,165 downwards.
CTGGAACCCTCCATCATTCTACCTCTTCTAGCACTTCTCACTCCCCTCCTCAAAACCCTTATAGTAGAGGCTATTTCACTTCTAGCTTCTTCCATCTCTTCTCTTGTTGCTCAAATCTCTGCTCTCTCTATCCCTCCTTCAGTCAGGGGCCTGGCTCCAGTAATCACTGAAACTAGACATAGGGAGATACTCTGTGAAGAAGCAAAAGTAGCAGCAGTAGTAGCAGAAGAAGCAGTAGCAGCAGCAGAAGCAGAAGCAGCTGATGATTTGATTGATTTAATTAATTTTATTGAATCTGATATGGATTTGGATGAGGCAGTCACAGGGGAAATAAAAACTGTTGGTGATTACATTATAAATCACACAGTAGATCTTTTGAATTTGTTGCATATTTTGATACAGTTCATTTGAACTCTCTTCCAAAATACAGCATAAAGCCATCCATGGCTATTCCATATACCTCCCCAATAAGCCCCAAGGTTGCCATGCAACTCAAGGATAGTTTTGCAAATACAGAGGATCCCGTCATTCCATCTCCACCCAGAGCTGTTTCCTTCATTGTTTCATCCCCTCCCAGAGTCATTTCTGTTCCAACATTCATTATGGATGATAGCCCCATGCCTGATCTTGATGAGTTGATCAGTGCTGATATTGAAGAAGAGAATAAATCAGTTGTTGAAAACACTGATGTATATAATTCTCCAGCTCCAGCTCCAGCTCTTCCTCCAACTCCTCCCCAGGCAGAAAAACTGTTGATATCTGCAGAGGCTTTGAAAGAAATTAATGATTTATATGATATCTACAAGACTCCTCAGATGATGATGATGAAGAGGATTCAGATGACCGTCCCTCTGCTAAGAAAAAGAAAGTCACTAAGAAAAGGAAAGCCCTTCCAGCTCCTGCTCCAAAGCAAAACCCAACACATAATACTTCATACTATATTCTTCAGAATATTACTCTATACAAGGGCATGCCAGCTTGGATGTGGCTGTCCAAGAATCAGTAGAAAGAAAGGAAGAAAATCAAGAAGTATTCTCCTCCTCCACAGAGATACAGGAAAGACCTCCTCCTCCTCCTCCACCTACTACTGGTGCTTCAAGCTCTTCATCTCATAGGACTACCCAATATTAAACTTATCAGAGATAGTAGGGTAGATCTTCTTCTTCTGGACGTAGCCAGCACAGGTACTCCTCCTCAGGAAAGAAGCACCAACATCAACAACATCAACATCAACAGCAACATCTACAACAAATTACTAAACATCAAATGGTTGAAAGTCCAAAAAGACCTGCATCACCTCCTGTTCCATTTCAGGACCCAGAAATAGCTACTACTGCAAGGATGGCCATGTTCCAAGAATTGGTTGGCCTATCTATGATCAACAAAGTCAAAGTTAAAGGAAAGGATGCATCTCAATACTCAACAATGTCCAAATACAAGAAGGAGGAACTAACCAGGTTTGCAAAAGCTAACAAATTCTTTAATGTGGATGACTATATGAAATTACATCCAGAAGTGTGGTGTCAAGGGCTACTTCCCTAAATATTATTAGAGCAGCTGATATGATAATGACAAAGACTCAAGCAGCTAATCCAAACAGGGAAATCAAGTTTACTCAGCCTGGTGATAAAGCTAAAGAGGTTAAGCAAAAGGAGCCAAAGCAGAAGAAATGAATTTTAACTGTTTAGTCTTTCTGTTGTCTTAAAACTGTTTATTTATTTCCTGATAAAAATCTCACAGTATATATTTATACCTGCTGTATATTTTAAAGTTTCCTGCCAGATATCTTTTTCTTGCTTTGTAAATATTTTGTGTTTGTAATTAGTGACCTCACCCAAATAGGGGAAGATTGTTGGATCCCAAGTTGGATTTGGGCTGGTTCAATAAACTAGGATTATTAACCCAACATGTATAGCTAGGGTCATGATTGTGTCCTAGAGTTTAGGCCATGTCCTTAGAGTCAACATTTCATGAACTAGACAAAAACAAACTGCAGAAGAGTCCAGACTTAGAGAAATTTCAAAGGTTCAGAAATGTGAGTTCGATGTTCGTCGAACTCAGCTCGACGAAAGTCATGCTCAACTCGACGAACTCAGAGACAATTCTCTGTGTTGAGCTCGACGAACTTGGTTCTCAAGTTGATGATTTTTGGATGATCTACTTCAACATTCTAAGTCCAGAAACATATCTCTGAACTCCAGTCGACAAAGTTAGATTATCATCTCGACGATCTTAGTGCATAGAATTGGCAAGTGTTTATCAAAAAATAGTTAGCTGTTCTCAGGTCGACGATCTGGGATCTCAGGTCGACGGACAACAATTATCTGGTCGACGAACACAATTTCTCAGCTCGACAAACTCTGAACTCAGGTCGACGAAATCTGTTCTTTGCTCGACGATTTCTGTGCAAGTCCAGACTTGGATTTTTCCTTCCTTCTGTCCTTATTTTACTACAGTAATTCCTGAGTAATCAATGCTTAATATTCTCTGAATATTACCGTTAGAGGCAGCATTGATTATGACATTGATCAGGATTATTACTTGTTGCTTTTCAATAGGACAGTTTGGGAAATCAATTAATGCAGACATTCTATCCTGCCGTATTACACTCTCTAGGTCGTCAACAATCAATGTTGGAAGGAATTCAAAAATTGAAATGAGAAATTCCATTTGCAATAAAAAAAGTGATTTTCTTCCTTCTTCTCGAGTGATACAGAAGAGCAAGATACAACAAATAGTGATAGAGAACAATACAACAACAACATTCAAACTCTTCTCTATGCAGAAAAAAAATATCTGGTTTTCATCTTGACACTACTGAAGAAGAAGAACTTCCATCCAAATCAAGAGTCTTCTTCATTCTTTACTCCAAGATTCTTCAAGGACAACAAATATTATCAGTCAAGAAGTTCCTGGATCTCTTCTGGTCAAGGCTAAAGATAGAAGACCTACTCACCCTGAAGCAAAGCTCCAGTCTTCCTGAACAAGTCAATAACTCAGGGGGAGCTTTGATAACATCAAAGATCCACTAGTCTTCTCAGTTGTATTTGATAAAGAGAAGACATCATAACCCTCTCACCCCCTCACGATACAAAGGTTTCTTTACTCCCTTCAAAAGGTATTCCTTGGTTGCAAATCACCTGATCAAAAGACTTGGGTGGTTTTGAGCAACTGATCAAAAGCTCATTGGTGGCAGTCACCTGATTAAAACCTGTTAGTGCATTCCTACCAGGGTGGTAGAAAAGTGGATGTACCCGGGTTAGGGAGCCACTATAAAAATTCTTATGTTGTCTGGTTGCCCTCATTCCTTTTTGTTCTTGTATGCTTGTGCTAGTTAATTTTGTTGTGCCTGTGGTATATTAGTTAAATCGTAAGTTACTCTTTCACTTACAACAAATTTGGTATCAAATAGCTGCCCTACTCTGTAGATTTTATGAACAGCAAAAAGCTTTAAAGTTTTTAAAGATACTCTATTCTATTACGCACCCCCATCTAGAGTATATCAGGTCTAACCCTCTCTTTCAGGTAGAAAAACTAAAACATTCAGCAGATATTACAAAGTAGCTTTGTGAAATAACAATAAGAGTTCAGAAAAATATAAAAAATAAGCAGAATGTTCGATTCTTTTTTTAGCTTTCCTTTTCCTATTTCCTTTCTCAGAACTTCCAGAAGGATGTCTGAATATGATTTCTCTGTTGGGTTGGCAGCTTCTCTCTTGACATTTTCATATCAGCAGCACCAATTATATTGAGAGAAGTGGCTCTAGGCACTACAACCTCTGGATGTAGATTCATATAAGCATCTACATTAAAGATTATGTTAGCTTTTGCATACCTGTTCAATTCTTCTTTTCCTGTATTTAGACATTATTGAAAACTGAGATGGATCCTTTCCTTCAGCTTTAGCCTTGTTTATCATTGATAATCCAACCAATTCCTGGAACCTTGCCATTCTAGCAGTAGTAGCTTTAGGATCCTCAAATGGAATGGGAGGAGATTCTGGCTTCTAGGACTGTCAGCTTTAACTGGTTCAGTAAATTGCTATTGCTGTTGCTGAGGATATTACTATGTTGTGATGTTGATGCCTACTGAAGGATACCTCTGCTGGTGCTTCTAAGAGATTTAGAGGATCTATCAGGTTGCCTTTGATAGGTTTGAGCATAAGAGGAAGACCTCTGAGAAAAAAGTCTGAAGCACAAGCAACAGGTGGAGGAGGAGGTGGGTTTTCCTATATCTTGAGGGTGGAGGAGGAGAGTATCTCCTGCTTTTCTCTTGGCATTCTGCTCATTCTTTGATAGCCACATCCAAGCTGGCATACCCTTGTAAGGAGTGATATTTTGCAGAATATATATGGGTATCATGAGTGGGATAGGTTTTGGGCATCTTGAGGAACAGTCTTTGTTTCTTAGAAAACTTTTCTTCTTGAGTCAGACTAAGAAGAGAAAGTTTCTAAGAAACGAAAGACTGTTCCTCAAGATGCACCAAACCTAATCCCACTATGTACCCCATATTATATTCTGCAAAATATCACTCCTTACAAGGTATGCCAGCTGGATGTGGCTATCAAAGAATGAGCAGAATGCCAAGAAGAAAAGCAGGAGATACTCTCCTCCTCCACCCACTCAAAGATATAGGAAAGACCCACCTCCTCCTCCACCTGTTGCTTGTGCTTCAGGACTTTTTTCTCAGAGGTCTTCCTCTTATGCTCAACCTATCAAAGGCAACCTGATAGATCCTCTAAATCTCTTAGAAGCAACCAGCAGAGGTATCCTTCCAGTAGGCATCAACATCAACAACAATAGTAATATCCTCAGCAACAGCAATAGCAATTTACTGAACCAGTTAAAGCTGACAGTCCTAAGAAGCCAGAATCTCCTCCCATTCCATTTGAGGATCCTAAAACAGCTACTACTGCTAGAATGGCAAGGTTCCAGGAATGGTTGGATTATCAATGATAAACAAGGCTAAAGCTGAAGGAAAGGATCCATCTCAGTTTTCAATAATGTCTAAATACAGGAAAGAAGAATTGAACAGGTATGCAAAAGCTAACATAATCTTTAATGTAGATGCTTATATGATCTACATCCAGAGGTTGTAGTGCCTAGAGCCACTTCTCTCAATATAATTGGTGCTGCTGATATGAAAATGTCAAAGAGAGAAGCTGCCAACCCAAACAGAGAAATCATATTCAGACATCCTTCTGGAAGTTCTGAGAAAGGAAATAAGGAAAAGGAAAAGCTAAAAAAAGAATCGAACATTCTGCTTAATTTTTATATTTTCTGAACTCTTATGTTATTTCACAAAGCTACTTTGTAAATATCTGCTGATGTTTTAGTTTTTCTACCTGAAAGAGAGGGTTAGACCTGATATACTCTAGATGGGGGTGCGAATAGAGTATCTTTAAAAACTTTAAAGCTTTTTGCTGTTCATAAAATCTACAGAGTAGGGGCAGCTATTTGATACCAAAATTTGTTGTAAGTGAAAGAGTAACTTACGATTAACTATATACCACAGGCACAACAAAATTAACTAGCACAAGCATAACAAGAACAAAAAGGAATGAGGGCAACCAGACAACATAAGAATTTTTATAGTGGCTCCCTAACCCGGGTACATCCACTTTTCTACCACCCTGGTAGGAATGCAAACAGGTTTAATCAGGTGACTGCCACCAATGAGCTTTTGATCAGTTGCTCAAAAACCAACCCAAGTCTTTTGATCAGGTGATTTGCAACCAAGGAATACCTTTTGAAGGGAGTTAAAGAACCTTTGTATCGTGAGGGGGTGAGAGGGTTATGATGTCTTCTCTTTATCAAATACAACTGAGAAGACTAGTGGATCTTTGATGTTATCAAAGCTCCCCTGAGTTATTGACTTGTTCAGGAAGACTGGAGCTTTGCTTCAGGGTGAGTAGGTCTTCTATCTTTAGCCTTGACCAGAAGAGATCCAGGAACTTCTTGACTGATAAATATTTGTTGTCCTTGAAGAATCTTGGAGTAAAGAATGAAGAAGACTCTTGATTTGGATGGAAGTTCTTCTTCTTCAGTAGTGTCAAGATGAAAACCAGATATTTTTTCTGCATAGAGAAGAGTTTGAATGTTGTTGTTGTATTGTTCTCTATCACTATTGTTGTATCTTGCTCTTCTGTATCACTCGAGAAGAAGGAAGAAAATCACTTTTTTATTGCAAATGGAATTTCTCATTTCAATTTTGAATTCCTTCCAACATTGATTGTTGACGACCTAGAGAGTGTAATACGGCAGGATAGAATGTCTGCATTAATTGATTTCTCAAACTGTCCTATTGAAAAGCAACAAGTAATAATCCTGATCAATGTCATAATCAATGCTGCCTCTAACGGTAATATTCAGAGAATATTAAGCATTGATTACTCAGGAATTACTGTAGTAAAATAAGGACAGAAGGAAGGAAAAATCCAAGTCTGGACTTGCACAGAAAGAAATCGTCGAGCAAAGAACAGATTTCGTCGACCTGAGTTCAGAGTTTGTCGAGCTGAGAAATGTGGTTCGTGTTCTCGACCAGATAATTGTTGTCCGTCGACCTGAGATCCCAGATCGTCGACCTGAGAACAGCTAACTATTTTTGATAAACACTTGCCAATTCTATGCACTAAGATCGTCGAGATGATAATCTAACTTTGTCGACTGGAGTTCAGAGATATGTTTCTGGACTTAGAATGTTGAAGTAGATCATCCAAAAATCATCAACTTGAGAACCAAGTTCGTCGAGCTCAACACAGAGAATTGTCTCTGAGTTCGTCGAGTTGAGCATGACTTTCGTCGAGCTGAGTTCGACGAACATCGAACTCACATTTCTGAACCTTTGAAATTTCTCTAAGTCTGGACTCTTCTGCAGTTTGTTTTTGTCTAGTTCATGAAATGTTGACTCTAAGGACATGGCCTAAACTCTAGGACACAATCATGACCCTAGCTATACATGTTGGGTTAATAATCCTAGTTTATTGAACCAGCCCAAATCCAACTTGGGATCCAACAATCTTCCCTATTTGGGTGAGGTCACTAATTACAAACACAAAATATTTACAAAGCAAGAAAAAGATATCTGGCAGGAAACTTTAAAATATACAGCAGGTATAAAATATAACTGTGAGATTTTTATCAGGAAATAAATAAACAGTTTTAAGACAACAGAAAGACTAAACAGTTAAAATTCATTTCTTCTGCTTTGGCTCCTTTGCTTAACCTCTTTAGCTTTATCACCAGGCTGAGTAAACTTGATTCCCTGTTTGGATTAGCTGCTTGAGTCTTTGTCATTATCATATCAGCTGCTCTAATAATATTTAGGGAAGTAGCCCTTGACACCACAACTTCTGGATGTAATTTCATATAGTCATCCACATTAAAGAATTTGTTAGCTTTTGCAAACCTGGTTAGTTCCTCCTTCTTGTATTTGGACATTGTTGAGTATTGAGATGCATCCTTTCCTTTAACTTTGACTTTGTTGATCATAGATAGGCCAACCAATTCTTGGAACATGGCCATCCTTGCAGTAGTAGCTATTTCTGGGTCCTGAAATGGAACAGGAGGTGATGCAGGTCTTTTTGGACTTTCAACCATTTGATGTTTAGTAATTTGTTGTAGATGTTGCTGTTGATGTTGATGTTGTTGATGTTGGTGCTTCTTTCCTGAGGAGGAGTACCTGTGCTGGCTACGTCCAGAAGAAGAAGATCTACCCTACTATCTCTGATAAGTTTAATATTGGGTAGTCCTATGAGATGAAGAGCTTGAAGCACCAGTAGTAGGTGGAGGAGGAGGAGGAGGGTCTTTCCTGTATCTCTGTGGAGGAGGAGAATACTTCTTGATTTTCTTCCTTTCTTTCTACTGATTCTTGGACAGCCACATCCAAGCTGGCATGCCCTTGTATAGAGTAATATTCTGAAGAATATAGTATGAGTATTATGTGTTGGGTTTTGCTTTGGAGCAGGAGCTGGAAGGGCTTTCCTTTTCTTAGTGACTTTCTTTTTCTTAGCAGAGGGACGGTCATCTGAATCCTCTTCATCATCCATCTGAGGAGTCTTGTAGATTATCATATAAATCATTAATTTCTTTCAAAGCCTCTGCAGATATCAACAGTTTTTCTGCCGGGGAGGAGTTGGAGGAAGAGCTGGAGCTGGAGCTGGAGAATTATATACATCAGTGTTTTCAACAACTGATTTATTCTCTTCTTCAATATCAGCACTGATCAACTCATCAAGATCAGGCATGGGGCTATCATCCATAATGAATGTTGGAACAGAAATGACTCTGGGAGGGGATGAAACAATGAAGGAAACAGCTCTGGGTGGAGATGGAATGACGGGATCCTCTGTATTTGCAAAACTATCCTTGAGTTGCATGGCAACCTTGGGGCTTATTGGGGAGGTATATGGAACTATAGCCATGGATGGCTTTATGCTGTATTTTGGAAGAGAGTTCAAATGAACTGTATCAAAAAATATGCAACAAATTCAAAAGATCTACTGTGTGATTTATAATGTAATCACCAACAGTTTTTATTTCCCCTGTGACTGCCTCATCCAAATCCATATCAGATTCAATAAAATTAATTAAATCAATCAAATCATCAGCTGCTTCTGCTTCTGCTGCTGCTACTGCTTCTTCTGCTACTACTGCTGCTACTTTTGCTTCTTCACAGAGTATCTCCCTATGTCTAGTTTCAGTGATTACTGGAGCCAGGCCCTGACTGAAGGAGGGATAGAGAGAGCAGAGATTTGAGCAACAAGAGAAGAGATGGAAGAAGCTAGAAGTGAAATAGCCTCTACTATAAGGGTTTTGAGGAGGGGAGTGAGAAGTGCTAGAAGAGGTAGAATGATGGAGGGTTCCAGTTGTAGGAATGCAGGAGGTGTCTCAGTGGAGACAGAAAGGTGGATTTAAGATGATGGTGGAGGAGGTGAGGTGATGGTGAGTGACTGGGAATGTCATGGACTGGAGATGTATGTGTGGATGGTAACGAGGTGAGCAGATTGAATGTAGGGGATGAGAAGAATGATTCAATTGTGATGTCTAGAAGGTGGATGAAAGAGGAGATTGAGGAGGAGTTGGTGTACCATCTGGTGATTGAGTTGGTGTATGAGGGGGAATATGAGTTTGTGAAGGGGATGTATGAGAGTGAATATGAGTTTGTGATGGAGGTACTGAAGATGACGGAGGTGGTGGAGTTGGTGTACCATCTGGTGTGGAGTATGGACTGGGATATGAGCTGGTGATGGGGAGTTAGTGTACCATTTGGGGATGAATCTGGATGGCTGGAGGTGGTGGAAGAGAAGATGGAGCGTCTTCAGCAGGGTGGGGAGTTGCTAGAGCAACCCTTGTACTCTCAGAAGGCCTGGAGGAAGAGGAAGAAGCCATGGATGGCTTGGTGATGTTCCTATCCCACCTGCCAAAGAGGGTGCAGGTGTGCCTTTCGGAGGCATTAATGAATATGGTCGATGTGACCAGGGATTCAGCAGCCTTTTCCTGAAGGAAGATTCCCAGAATCCTTCCAAAACACACATCTTTCTTGGTGTTCTTTTTCTTGATCATCTCAAACATAATCTTAGACCAATTCACAGGCTTCTTATTCACCACACACACATCACCAGGAATTGATGTCTAATGATGTAGTAATGGGCTGTGTGCTTGCCCAGCAGTACTTTGCCCACAACATCTGCTAGAAACTTATATTCAACAAATAAATGTTTTTTAGTAGTTTGTTGGGTGTTTCTCTAGAATAACCCATTTTATTTAACAGTTCATCAAATATCTTCACTATCAATCTCCAGTTCTTTTGCACCATTTGCTAATCCAAAATTCTCGGTAAGGACGGCGGGGGTAAGAGAGACTCCATTACCCGATATTGTGCCAGTCAAGGTGTTCTCACCTAGGGAGGAGGAAGTGTAAACCCATTCTCTGATATCTGCACCAGCTATCTTTATTCTTGTTATCATCAGATTCTTCAACGGTTGGTATTCGAGCAGTTGTAGAATTTCAAGGAAAATAGGATCTGAGTGTTGAAACAACTCAAAATCTATATCAAATCATGTATCACACTTCATTGCTTCAAGAATGCCTGCGGGAATCGCCATTTGTTCGCCTGCAACAAACAAAAGAGATCGAGTGCAATGGAACTGAAAGCGTGGGACAGAGGTCGAAGAAAAACCTAGATATAAGGTTTTTAGAATATAAATCGACAAACTCCGTTCCACGAATAATAAAAAGATCTTCGATCTGAGGTCGATATTATTTTATTAGAAAATGAGTTCGTCGATATCAGTTTGAAGAAGACAAATAAATTGTCGATCTCCATTCGACGAAAAATTCACTGAACCAGGGATCGTCGATCTTCGTTAGACGAAAAGTATTTGACTAAGAAGTGATCGTCGAACTCCGTTCGACGAACTCTTCAAGATGGGTTCACAGATCGTCGATATCCATTCGACGAACTGTTTACAAATCTTCGACAACAGACAACAATTAAATTAAAGCTTCCCCGTTTATCATTCCAAGTTGGTTTATAAAGAACAAGCGATTTCTTTCATTCAGGGGTTTGGTGAAAATATCTGCACTTCGTAAATCATTGTAGATATTGACAAGTTTAATTTTATTTTTGTCTACACACGCTCTAATGAAGTGATGCCTAATGTTAATATGCTTAGTCCTAATATGATGTACTGGGTTCTGTGCTATGGATATAGCACTTGCGTTATCACATAAGAGAGTTGAATTATTTAAGTTGAACCAATAGTCCATGAGTTGGTTTTAAATCCACAGCATCTGGGAACAGTAGCTTCCAGCTGTAAAATATTCTGCTTCAGCAGTTGTTGTAGACACAAATGACTGTTTCTTGCAAAACCAAGACACCAATCTCATACCAAAGAACTGGCATATTCCTGAGGTACTTTTTCTGTCTACCCTACATCCAGCAAAGTCAGGATCTGAGTATCCAGTAAACTCAAATTCTGACTCAGTAGGATACCAGAGTCCTAGACTAGGATAACTCTTTATATATCTCAAAATTCTTTTAGGAAAACTAGGTGAGATTATTTATGGTTCACATAGAAGCTAGTACAAAGACATATAGCAAACATTATGTCAGGTCTACTGGCTGTAAGGTATAGTAAGGACCCAACAATACCCCTATATAATTTCTGGTCAACAAGGTTTCCCATGTTCATCAGAATCTATTACAGTAATTGTGGCAATGGGTGTTTTCTTTGCTGAGGCATCAGCCATCCCAAACTTTTTAATAAGATCTTTAGCATACGTAGCCTGGGATATGAAGATTCCATCAGGTAGCTGCTTCACTTGGAGACCAAGGATGTAGGAGAGCTCACCCATGCTACTCATTTCAAACTTTGAATGCATGAGGTTAGCAAACCTCTTGCATAGTTTGGAATCTGTAGACACAAATATAATGTCATCTACAGAAATTTATACTAACAAAATTTGATCATTATGGAGCCTAGTGAATAATGTTCTATCTACAATGCCTATACTGAATTTATGCTCTACCAGGAAGCTAGCTAAGGTCTCATACCAAGCTCTTGGAGCTTGCTTTAAACCATAAAGAGCTTTATGCAATCTAAAGACATATGAAGGATAAGTTTGAGAGATAAAACCTGGAGGTTGTTCAACATAAACCTATTTTTAAGTACTCCATTCGGAAAGGCACTCTTGACATCCATTTGAAAGACTTTAAACTTCTTGTTGGTAGTATAAGCAAGGAAGATCCTGATTGCTTCTAACCTTGCAACTGGTGCAAAAGTTTGGTCATATTCTATTCCTTGTTCTTGCCTATAACCTTGAGCAACAAGCCTAGCCTTGTTTCTCATAATTACACCTTATGCAACTAACTTGTTTCTATATACCCATTTAGTTCCAATGACAGGGTAGTATTTGGGTCTTGGAACTAAATCCCAAACTCTATATCTCTCAAATTGATTGAGTTCCTCTTGCATTGCAATGATCCAGTGGGGATCTTGCTCAGCATCTTTTATGGATTGAGGCTCAACTTGAGAGAGTAAACAAGCATGCATCATATCTTGATTGAGTTGATGCCTTATCTGTACACCTACTGACATGTCCCCAATCACTTCAGATCTAGGGTGATCCCTTCATGTGACAAGATCAGTGGGTGGAGTTGGTTCAGCAATAGCATTTGGAATTAATTCCTCTTGTGGAATAATGTCTACTGTTGGAGTAAGTTCAACCTCTTCCAAAAGTTCATCTTCACTATCTTCATCAGCTTGTGGAGGAGGAGGTGATATAACCTCTTGTGGAAGGTTCAACTCACCCAATTTCTCACACAAGTGAGGTACCTGCAAAATATTGAGGTAGAAGAGTCCTTCCCCTTATAGTACATATTAGCTTCATCAAAAGAAATATGTACAGATTCTTCTATTTTACGGATGATTTATTGAATACCCTATAAGCTTTGCTAACTTGGGAATATCACAAAAGCATTCCCTCTGTAGTTTTAGCTTCAAATTTTCTAATGTGTTTCTTGTTATTGTTATGAATGAAACACCTATACCCAAAAATCCTAAAGTAATCAATTTTAGGTTGCTTCCCTTGAGTAATTCATAGGGGGTCTTGCCCTTTAGTTTGTGTATCAAACTTCTATTCAAACACATAGTTTGCTATGCCACAGCCTCTGCCCAAAAGGATAGGGCGCGTGAGTGCATATGTAAGCAATGTTCCTGCATATTCAATGAGTGTTCTATTTTTTCCTTTCAGCTACCCCATTTTGTTGAGGAGTTGTAGGAGCAGAGATACAATGCCTGATAACTTCCTCCTCACAGAATCTTTGCATGGGAAGAGATTCAAACGCGGTACCATGATCACTTCTGATCAATGCAACTAGAGTAGAATACACAATCCGTATTCTCTTAAGAAAATCTGTAAGGACTTTAAAGTTATCTGACTTGTTTCTCAAGAAGAAGATCCAAGAGAATCTGGAGAAGTCATCTACAATAACAAAGGTGTAAGTCTTCCCTCATAATCTTTGTACAGCAGTGGGTCCAAAAAGGTTCATATGTAGCAAGTACAAAATCTTAGGTGAATCACTCTTATTAATTGACTTAAAGCTATTTTTAGTTTGCTTTCCTTTTTGACAAGCCTTATATTGGCTTTCCTTCTTGTAGGGGCCAGAAGGCAATCCTCTAAAAAGGTTGTCCCTATATAGCTTAAATATGTTCTTAAGGTTAACATGACCTAGTCTCTTATGCCAAAGGATATAGTTATTATTAACTTGGTTGAACAAACATATTTCTGAGTTAGCAGACTTAAAATTTACTAAGTATATATTTCCTTGTCTACACCTTGTTAAAACAGTTTGATTATTTCAAAAGATAATGCATTTAGAATTGGTAAAGCAAACCTGATAATCTGTATCACATAATTGACTTATGGATATTAGGTTATGTTTGAGTCAATTGACATATGCCACTTTTCTGAAGGTGACAGTTCCACTGTTGAAGTCTCCACAGCCTTTAGTTTGTCCAAAACTGGAATCTCCAAAGATCACCCTTGGACCCAGCTTTGCCTTGAAGTTGTTTAGGCTATCCTTACTTCCAGTCATGTGCTTGGAGCACCCACTATCCATATACCATTTTTGATTAACAGCCGGACAACATTTTACCTGCAAAGAAAACAATTAGTTGTTCTTGACCCAGGTCACCTTGTGTCCTTGTTTCTTTACATAAGAAAAGCTGGAAATATAAGAGCACTCAGGTTGGCTTTTGTATCCTAAGGAGTCATATCTTCTGGGAGGAATTATCCAATCAGCAAGTGGATTAAAATGTTTTCTAGATTGATTTGTGTTTCTATCAAAATTATGGTTTTTATTAAGTCTGACTGGGTTCGACAAAAAAATGTAAGTTTGTCGACTATAGTTCGACGAAGTGGGATGAGATCGTCGATCTCTGCTCAGAGAATGAAATATTCATTTTTTATGCCCCAAGTTCGTCGATCTCTGCTCGACGAACCATACACAGTTCGTCGATCGCAGTAAGACGAATTTTTATAGCTAATATTGGCATTCATAGATCGTCGATCGGAGTTCGACGAACTAGCCACATTTCGTTGACCTGAGTTCGATGAAATCTGTTGAACTTTTTTTTACTTAAAGTTTTCTGGTTTCTGTTATTTTGACTTTTTGATGTAGATAATTCTTTGTGGTTTATTTATTATTTATTACCTCTTTACCCTTAGCTGAAACAAATCTAATAGGGGTTGATAATATGTTCTTCTTAAGTATGGGGGGTAAACTTGATGATGCACCCAAGCCCAGTTTGTCGTTCAGTCTGGCATTGACTGTACTTGTGATGTCCATCAGCTTAAGGATTCTCCCATTGAGAGATTCCTCAAGTTGTTTAGCCTCACATAACTCTGCTTTTAAAGAAATGATTTGTTAAATAGCTAGAATTAGTTCATCTTTTAACTCAGAGTTTTCAGAAATTAGATTTTCTTGATTATATAGTCTTTCCCTAAGTATTTTAATTTCTTTTTCAGAGTTGATTAGGTCAATACACATGGTTTTAAATTCAGTTTTGAAACTATCAGAATTATAATCAAAAGATGAAAATACCTGATCAGCTTTTGATTCTGATGCTCCTTCATTATCAAATTTTCATCATCTGATTGAATGCTGGAGGCATTGATGGACATGAGGCAAACTTCCTTGTCCTTAGCCTCTTCTTCCTCTTCACTGGATCTGGAAGATGTGGATTCATCTTCAGTGTCACTCCATGTATCAGCTACAAAGCCCTTCTCCTTCTTTTTGTATTTGCTGGAGGAAGGCCTGCTACTTTGTTATCTTCTAGAGTCCTTCTCTCTTCTTCTTCTTTCTTTCTTCTCATTCTCTGGACACTCTGAGATAAAGTGTTCAGGTTTCCTGCAGGCAAAACATACTACTTCTTTAGTAGGAGTTTTATCTTACATTGTCTTAGCATCCTGCCTGGATGATTTTCTCCTGAAATCATTCTTGTCATTTTGTAAAATCTCTTGGCAAAGAGACTCATTAGTTCATCATTGACTATTGAAGCTTCAGTTTCTTCAGCAGCCTTGAATGCTATGTTGTGCTCCGTTCTTGCTAGTGGAGGATTCCTTTGTTCTGCAGCTTCTCTGGACATTATTAGTTGCTCATAAGACTTGAGCTTTCCCAATAGAGATTCAGTGGAAAATCATTTAAGCTCCTGGCCTCCTTGATTCGCCAGATCCTTGAATCCCTTGAGCTTGGGAAGCACATGAGGATTTTATCATTTACTTCAGTAAGGGTGATGTCCTTATCTAAAGTCTTCGGTTCATTGATTATTGAGCTCAGTCTGTTGTACATGTCAGCAACAGATTCTGACTCATCCTTCTTGAAGTTCTCATACAGGGATATGAGATTTGATCTTCCGTCTTTCCTCTCATCAGCAGAGCTAACCACCATTTGGTTGAGAGAGTCCCAAATAGCCTTGGCTAATGTGCATTCAGCCACCTTCTGGAAAATGTCATCAGACATAGTCTGAGCCAGAATATTCATGGCCTTTGCATCAACAATCATGGCCTTCTTCTATGCATCTGTCCACTTAGGTGGTGGAACAACAAGTGTGCTTGATGTTGATGTAGATGCAGCTTTTTGAGGAGGATCTGTCACAATAGAGTTGTAGATGTCCTCATTAATGGAATTCATATAAGTTTTATTCTTGCCTTCCAGATGGCAAACTTATTTAAGTTGCACAGTAGAGGTCTGGTGCTTGCATAATCCTTGTTCTTTGCCATGATGTGAGTATAATCCTAATAGAAATAAAAGGGTCAGATCTAACACATGATCTTTTGGTTCAAGGGTTAACTTGTACAACCAAAGGAACACGACTCTGATACTAATTGAAAGAGAGGGTTAGACCTAATATACTCTAGGGGGTGAATAGAGTATCTTTAAAAACTTTAAAGCTTTTTGCTGTTAATAAAATCTACAAAGTAGTGAAGCTATTTGACACCAAAATTTACTGTAAGTAAAAGAGTAACCTAAGATTAACTAATCTACCACAGGCACAGCAAAATTAACTACCACAGGCATAACAAGAACAAAAAGGAAAGAGGGCAACCAGACAACACAAGAATTTTTATAGTGGTTCCCCAACCTGAGTACATCCACTCTTCTACCACCCTTGTAGGAATCCACTAATAGGTTTTGATCAGGTGACTGCCACCAATGAGCTTTGATCAGGTGCTCAAAAACCAACCCAACTCTTTTGATCAGGTGATTGCAACCAAAGAATAACTTTTGTAGGGAGTTAAAGAACCTTTTGTACAGTGATGGGGTGAGAGAGTTATGATGTCTTCTCTTTCTCAAATACAACTGAGAATACTAGTGGATCTTTGATGTTATCAAAGCTCCCCTGAGTTATTGAGTTGTTCAGGAACACTGGAGCTTTGCTTCAGGGTGAGTAGGTCTTCTATCTTTAGCCTTGACCAGAAGAGATCCAGGAACTTCTTGACTGAGGAAGATTTATTGTCCTTGAAGAATCCTGGAGTGAAGAATGAAGAAGACTCTTGATTTGGATGGATGTTCTTCTCTTCCTCAGTAGTGTCAAGATTAAAACCAGATTCTTTTTCTACACAAAGAAGAGTTTGAATGTTGTTGTTATATTGTTCTCTACTACTGTGTGCTGCATCTTGCTCTTCTGTATCACTCGAGAAGAAGGAAGAAAATCACTTTTTTTTTATTCCCAACTCTTTATGGTACACGCCCTGTGTCACGGGCGTGACACAGGGCGTGACCGGCCCGAAAATCGAGTTTTCCAGTTTTTTTGTGCCGTTCATTTCCTTGATTCTGCATCTAACGGTCCAACTCTGTTCTGGAGGAAATAATGCCGAAACAGAGAATTGTCTTTCTCATTTTCACCTTCTCTTCATCTTCTTCTTCATCCTCAAAGAGAAAGCAAGAGAGCAAGGGAGCAAGCAAGGCAAGGAAAGAGAGGGGCAGCCGTCGCGGCATCGTCTCGGTTCAGGCAAGCGGTGTTCTTCACCCTTGCCAATCTTCTTTCTTGATTTTGATTGTGCCAACGTAGCTAGTGTTTATAGCTTGTTCTTCTTGTGTTGAGTTCTTCCTCACTAGCTTTATGATTATGCTTTTGAATGTCCTATACTCCATGAATATGATTTCCATGCTTAGTTTTCTTTGGTTATCAAGTCTATGATAGATTGCTTCATGTCATTTATCTTGTTCATGTGACTCATGTAGCTCGATTTATTCATGTTCAGGTAATCTTTTTCTTGTCTAATCATGTGATTTGTTCTTGTTCCTCATCATGTAATGCATGTAGATTATAGCTTAATTACTTTTCTAGCAACTTGTCGTCATGCGTGAGAATGATGAAAGGAACGTGTTTAGCTTGGGTTATGGGGCGTTTTGCGAGGCGAATTGTGAACCATGGCAGGAGCGTTTGTGTGAGAATTCTGCAAGGGGTGGTGTGGTTTCAGCCTGTGGCCACCGGGTTTTGGTTTTTGTGGTTAGAGAGACCACTTTGGCCCCGATTTGGGCTGGTTTGTTTGGTGCGTTCCACTTTAGGGCCGCCACCGAAAGACTCTTGCGGAATTGAACTTAACCGCTGCTTATGTTTCACTCGTTTGGTTGTTTCTTGTTTGTAAGATGCTGAGTTTGGGCATGTGTATTGCCCTTTTCTCCTGCGGGTGGAGCAAGACTTATTGAACTTGTACGCACTTGGTGCGGTTGACACTTTGGAATGACATTGTTTACTACTTGTACACACTTGTTTTATGCACTCTTGTTACTTATATGAAACATTGCTAGGGTCGGTAAGCCCCTTCTTTATCGATTATGCAATTCATGCTCTCTTTTGTATAGCTTGGTTGATTGCTGAGGTATTCGTTTTTGAATGCCTCAGGTGCAGGTTGTAGCCGGTTGAACGGCTAGATTGGTGGTGGCGTTTCTTGGGAGCTAGCCGAGCATACTTAGCGAGGTAGTTCTTCTCTTTGTTGTACAGACATACATGTGCCCCAATGGGTTCGTGTCAGCTTGTTGGCGCCCATTGGTGTTTGCTTTACTTGTGACGTATGAATAATAGACTGCTATGTGACTCATTTGGATGATTCTTCTTGCTTTTGGGAAGAATTTATGGTAGGCTGCATTAGGTATTTTCTAAGCTACACAAAACCTATTATTGTATATCATGCATACATGTTTTGATCAACTAAGACGTATTTTCCAAATGACGTAAACAAAGAGGATTTCTTATATTAGTATCACTATAGACTGCATATAGGAGCTCATCATAAATAAACAAAGTATTTCCGCCGCGTACAAATACAGTTTTTGGTACCTAAGGCCGAGGGATACGGCCATTCAATCCAAAGGTTTTCTTACATTTCACTGTTGAATTTCAACTCACAAAGTAAGCGTCAAGAGTTGCCTGAGCGTGTGCAGTTATCCCCTGCACGACGTGGCATCATAACCCGTAGTTCCTCTTGCTCTGATACGAAGTACTCGTTGAGGAAATGCGGGTTGTGACAGTTGGTATCAAAGCCAGGTTTGCTTGACAATTGGTCGGGCAAACTTTCTGTTTTGGTTGTAAGCATCATATCATACACACACTGAGGTGCCATCAATATGTCTTGGCCGAAGCACGCACACTACACTCATGGCATGACAAGAAGTATACGGGGCATATTATGTAGTATGGGATGCATAATATGTGGTTGTATATGGATCCACCATAGGGGCAACATGTGCGGGTTATGTAGTATGGGATGCATAACCTTACCACATGGATGCGACTAGCACGTTTTCTTTTCTTCATTGCATGCAATCTTTAGGTTAGGCATACCATCATTCTCAAACTCCCAGAGCAAGTTAGCAGTTGATGTTCATATTATTATATGTATGGTCTGTACTTAGCCGTTGTGTGTTTTGTTGGGTTTGAGCTTGACAAGAGTGAACGTGTTAATAGGATGTCGAAGCGTCCAGTGACAAGGCAAACTCCCCAATCCGAGGGCGAGTCTTCGGGCGCGCAGAATAATACCCTGATGGATAGTCTTCGCCAAAGTAATGAGGCTTTGACGAGGCAGGTGCAGGAAGTGCAGTCCCAGCTCCAAGCTATGTCATCAGCGATGTCGGGGCTGGCACCAAGAGGACAAGAGACGATTAGAGGCCCCACTAGTTCGACTCCTTCAGTGACAGTGATACCCCCAGTTGTGGTTCCTCCTGCGATGACTTTCATCTCGCAGTTTCAGCGACTTGACCACCGACTTATGATGGAAAAGCAGACTTTGTGATCTTGGATGATTGGGTAATCACATTGGAAGAGATGTTTGTGTATTTTGGCGTTACCGAGGACCAGAAGGTGATGCTTGCCGCCTATCAACTCAAAGGGTTGGCGAAAGGTTGGTGGTTGCGAGAAAAGGAAGGCCTAGGGGTGGGCTGTTCGTGGGAAGCATTCAAAGAAATGTTACGGCGCAAGTTTCTACCGGTAGTGGAAAGGGACCGCCTGATGAATGACTTCTTGTACTTGAAGCAATAGACTGCTATGTGACTCATTTGGATGATGTCTTCTTGCTCTTTGGAAGGATTTATGGTAGGCTGCATTAGGTATTTTCTAAGCTACACAAAACCTATTATTGTATATCATGCATACATGTTTTGATCAACTAAGACGTATTTTCCAAATGACGTAAACAAAGAGGATTTCTTATATTAGTATCACTATAGACTGCATATAGGAGCTCATCATAAATAAACAAAGTATTTCCGCCGCGTACAAATACAGTTTTTGGTACCTAAGGCCGAGGGATACGGCCATTCAATCCAAAGGTTTTCTTACATTTCACTGTTGAATTTCAACTCATAAAGTAAGCGTCAAGAGTTGCCTGAGCGTGTGCAGCTATCCCTGCACGACGTGGCATCATAACTCGTAGTTCCTCTTGCTCTGATACGAAGTACTCGTTGAGGAAATGCGGGTTGTGACACGGTGGTGGATGCTGAAGGTGAAGAGGAGCTTGCTGTTTCACCAGCAGCTCATGTTGCTTCTATGTCCGAGGCTGAGCCTTCTGGCTCAGGAAGTAGGGGGAGCACTGCTCAATGCTTGCCCCAAGTAGGAGTTGAGCCCGAAGAAGCAACGGAAGCAGCGAGCAAGGAGCTGACCCTCCGAAGATCGAAGAGGGTTGTTAAGACATCGGCTCGGTACTATGATGGGAATGCAGTGAGCTTTGTCTCCTGCTTCTTTGCAGGTCCTCTGGATAAGCGAGAGCCTGCAAACTTCAGCGAGGCCACTGGAGTTAAGGAGTGGGAAGATGCCATGAAGGAAGAGATGATGCTCTGAAGAAGAATGAAACCTGGGACCTTGTGCCCAAGGTTGATGGCATTACTTCGGTTACTTGTAAGTGGGTGTATAAGTTGAATAAGAAGGCTGATGGGAGCATTGACAGGTTCAAGGCTCGCCTGATCGCTAGAGGATTCTCACAGCAGTATGGAGAAGACTATGAGGAGATGTTTAGTTCGGTTGCGAAGATGACTTCAGTTAGAGTTGTGATCGCCTTGGCTGCAAGCAATGGATGGAGAATGTGGCAACTTGATGTGAATAATGCGTTTCTTTACGGAGAGATTGACAAGGACATCTTCATGGATCATCCTCTTGATTTTGTCTCTGAAAAGCATCCGGACTATGTCTGCAAACTCAGGAAAGCTCTCTTCGGGTTGAAGCATGCTCCTATAGCTTGGTATGGGAAGATTGCAGAGTACTTGCAATTCTGTGGATACCTTGCTTCCAACTCGGATTCAAGCTTGTTCGTCAAGAAAAAGGGGGAGCTACAAGTCTTGGTCCTGCTATATGTGGATGACATGATCATTACAGGGAATTCGGAGGGGGAAGTAGCAAGGCTCAGGGCTGAGCTTGCTATACGCTTCAAGATGAAAGACTTGGGAGAGCTTCATCACTTTCTCTGTGTTGAGGTGGAGAGGAAGGAGTGCGGAATTCTCATTTGCCAGAAAGGGTATGCAGATCGCATTGTGAAGCGGTTTGGCATGGGCGAAGGGAAGAAGTGCTCTACTCCACTGGAACCTGTGCTGAAACTTCGACGAGATGAGGGAAGGGTTCTTCATGATCCCTGTTGTTCAGGGCTCTTGTTGGGAGCTTGATTTACGTGACGATTACAAGGCCGGACATTGCTTATGCTGTTGATCGAGTAAGTCGGTTTATGGCTGAACCAAGGAAAATCTCATCTAGTGACAGCGAAGGGTATTCTGAAGTATGTCAAGGCGACTTCTGACATGGGACTCCTCTATAGAAGGGACTCGGAGTTTGCGTTGCTTGGGTACAGGGATACTGACTATGGCGGTGATTCGGATGATCGAAGGTCTACTTCAGGTTATGTGTTCACTTGCGGTTCAGCTAGCATCTCGTGGGTAGCAAGAAGCAGGACTCAGTGTCTGTCTCAACTATGGAGGCAGAGTATAATGCTTTGGCCTTGGCTGCTCGGGAAGCCATCTGGTTGAGGAGGCTTATAGAGGAGTTCATGAAGATGTGCAAGGACCGACTTTACTCCGGGGTGACAATGACAGTGCTCTCAAACTGGTAACAATCCAGTGTGTCACGCCAGGACCAAGCATATAGAGATTGATCATCATTTCATCAGGGAGAAGGTGTTAGAAGGATCTCTGCTGGTCGGGCATGTTCGGAGTGAAGATAATCTTGCTGACATCTTCACGAAGCCACTGTCGAAGGGGCTTTGAGCGTTGCGCAGCTTGTTGGGCTTGGTCACCACTTCCCACTTCAAGGGGGAGTGTTGAAATTTGTGAAGTGGAAGTGGTTGACGGGATAGGCCAGGCGACCTGAGTGGACAACATAGGCGGACTAGGCAGACTGGGCGTGTAACGCCCCGAAACTCAAAGGAGCTAAGGGGATGTTTTGGGCCAGTTTGAGTTCTGGCTGCAGGCACACGGCCTGGGACACGGGCGTGTCCCAGGGCATGTCAAGCCTGTGTCGACACTAAGGCGCGAAGTCGACACTTTGGTCTCGACATTGTGTCGAGACTGGGCACACGGCCTGCGACACGGGCGTGTCGCAGGGCATGTCGACCCGTGTCGACACTTAGCCGTGAAGTCGACACAGTGCTTCGACGTTGTGTCGAGACATGGCACACGGCCTGCGACACGGGCGTGTCGCAGGGCGTGTCAGCCCGTGTCGACACTCGTCCCGCGAAGTCGACACTTTGGTGTCGACAATGTGTCGAGACATGGCACACGGCCTGTGACACGGGCGTGTCGCAGGGCGTGTCGACCCGTGTTGACACTTAGCCGCGAAGTGTCGAGACCGTGTACACGGCCTGGAGCCCAGGCGTGTCAAGGTGACACGGGCAAGGACACGGGCATGTCCTAGAACCCGTGCAGTGCTCGGGTTGAAAGCGGGGAAAAATCATGGGGTACACGGCCGGCTACGCGGCCGTGTCAGGTGGAACACGGCGTGTCAGCTCGAACACGGGCATGTTCGATACCCGTGTGAGGTTCCAGGTGATTCGATTTTGACGGCGAATGAGGGACACGGGCGTGTGCCAGGCCGTGTTCGGTCCAGATTGGGCATTTCAGCCCCGAATCAAAGCCGTTCGTTTTCTTAGGTTGAGATCCAACGGCTGGGGGTTGTTCCTGAAGGGATATACCCGTGAGTTGACTTAGAAAATCCTTACTTTCTTCACTTTTTTCTTTCTAAATCCTTGGAGAGAGGAGAGCTAAGGCAAGAGAAGAAGAGCTAGATCCGCCATTGGAGGAGCTTCGGAGCTCCGAATCGCAAGCCGACTCCGGATCCACGGAGGCAACGCAAGTGCGGTGATTTCGGATCATCCGGATACTTTTCATGGCGCCAAAGAGGAACTCAAGGGTAACGATCCTCATCTTGAGCATGAATAGCTCTCTTTCTTAGCATAGGAAGCCCGCTCTCGCGAGTTTGCGGAGAGTTGGAGGCGTTCCTTCGGGTAGATATGTGAAGTCCCCGTTGTTTAGAGTCCGTATGCGAGAACGGACATAGGCATGATGTGTGAAGCCTACCCGGACATGTTGGTCTGGATCGGTGATGTTGCATTGCATAAGGCCGGAGAAGACTCCGTGCTATTGGTTGTTTTCGGGTTTTCTACGCGGTAGATTGTAGCAGGGAGCCTTGGGGACTAACCCAAAGGTGCACCCGGAAAACTGGGCGGACACGAGGTCTTGCCAACTTGGTGGCCTGAGAGCCATCTTGAACATAACGGGGTTATGTGACTTGTGTTAGAATGGGACTCGGTGAAAGTTTGACCCGCGCATATGGCTTAAATTGTCGTTGCGATGTGAGCACGGGTTAGATGGAGCCGTACCCGCTCTATGTCGTTCGGGTTAGAGAGACCTAAAGTTACATGGCACTCGCCGTTGGCATAGATGTGAGTCTTCGGCGGTCAATGGCTTAAATTGACGTGACCATGCTAGGAAGACAAATTGCTCATAGGAATGGCCGTCTTGGCGGTGGTGAGTCCGGAATGTTGGTGGCTTAAATTGACGCGACATAGACCGGTTCACCGAGAATGTGCCCTGAGTGCACGGGGCGTGTGGCCGTGCGAGCCAACGCCTGTGATGAAATGGCTATGGTTATATACTTTGCTCGCTTATGCTAATGAAATGCAGGGAAGGAGCATGCCGCCCCGAGTTGGGGGCGGGATCGTTATAATTTGGTCAGCATTGCTGACCGTTGCCTTGTTTTGCCACCGTGCGGTGGGTGGTTTGTGTTTGCAGGTGCAGCTGGACCAAGCGGTCAATAGCGGGCTAAAGCCCTTTTTGCGAAGCCGGCCCTCGAAGGCCCGAATGGAAATGTTTATGCTTTATTCATGTATGACCGGCCTGCGTGCCGTGGTTTGTAAATCATGTACAGACAAGTGAAACTTTTGTAAGGCCTTAAGGCTTGTTTTGAGTATTTTGTAATAACATTCCTATTTTCTATTAGTGGACATTCATGCTTTATGCTGGGTTCTTGTTTACAACTCTTTAAACTGCTTCCGCTAGAATGCTCTGTGTAGGACGTTGAGATTGGTTGGATGGTTTCCATACGTAACCACCCGGTCTGTCTGTGGTATATGGCGTCGGGCCCCGGCCGGACCTACTGCTATATGCTATGCGACGGATAGGGGGTGTTACAATTTGGTATCAGACTACTGGTTTTGGTCGGGCTTAAACTGAATTCGTGGGCGAATTCTTTTTAAGGGGTGGTGAGCACATTGTGTGCGTCATCGTAATAACAGTAAAAAGA
Source organism: Platanthera guangdongensis (assembly GCA_039583875.1). NCBI lineage: Eukaryota > Viridiplantae > Streptophyta > Magnoliopsida > Asparagales > Orchidaceae > Platanthera > Platanthera guangdongensis. Next base: position 67,440,880 of record CM077166.1, on the reverse strand, counting down.
ACCCATGAATGTCCACTTAGGAATGAAAATACTCGTGTTTGAGGAACCTGCGTGTTCCTATAATTGCTGTTTGCAATTTATTGGTCGCTTAACGGTGTTTTGTACCACTATAGGTGACCAGAAGTGGTGTTGGGCCATCAGAACGCCGAGTTTCTGAGGCTAGTAGTGCACCGGATGTTGCTCCTGCAACACCTCTGTCGGCTGAAAATATACGATTGGTGGCTGAAGCGGTGTTGGCCGTGATCAATGCGCAGCCTGGAAGGCAAGCGCAGCAGCCCGCTCCTGTGATGGAGCAAGTACCTCTGCAAGAGGCTGAGCCGAGGAGGGTGGAGCAAGTGATTGTGGAACCAATAGTGCCAAGGAGGGCAACTGAGAGGCAGCTGAAGCATGTAATGAGCTTGAACCCTCCGTTATTCTCGGGGTTGGGAACCCCATCTCAGGCTGAAGACTGGCTCTCCAGGGTGAAGAGAGTCATGACAGCGACGGAGACGGAGGAGTGGCAAATGACCACCATCGCTACGTTCCTTCTGGACGGGTGAAGCGAGGATGTGGTGGGAAGGATTGGAGCTGCACTACTGAGAGGTAGACAACTTGTGATGTCTCGATGGAGAGTTCTCGAGATTGTTCTTGGCAAGATACCTCCCTTCTACTCAGAGGATTTCAATGGAGAATGAGTTCTGAAGTTGGTGCAGGGTGAGAGGAGCGTGGATGAATATCTCCACGAGTTTACGCGTTTGAGTCGTTATGCTAGCTCCACCATCATGGATGAGGAGCGCAAGACTAATCGCTTTTATGAAGGCTTGAGGGATGAGTTGAGATTATTACTTCGGGGCCGATGACGCAGGGTTTCTTAACCTTGGTCAATACTGCCCGGTCCTTGGAGAAGGACATGAAGAGCGTGCAAGCGAAGAAAAGCTTGGGTGAGAAGAAATCTGAGTTCAGAGTGCCGACTACTTCAAAGTCCGGCTATCGGAGGTCTTTAAGAAGCATAGGACTTCGGGTCCAGCTCCTTCTGGCGCTTCTGGGGCGACTACGGTCGGACCCCGGGTGCGTGTTTTACATGTGGAAAGACGGGGCATTTCGCCCGTGATTGTTGGAGCGGACGTCCTAAGTCCGAGAGGAGGCCGGGAGCTACTTATGAAGAGAAGGGAAAGGCGGTGGAGTCGACCGCATCCCACTATGCTCCGGCCCAACCAAGGGTCTACAATCTTGGCCAACAGGAGGCCATTAAACAAGCTGATGTGGTGACAGGTACGGTTTAATTTATAGCAAGTCAACTTCTTTATATGCTTGTTATGCACATGTTACCTTACCACTACTTGTTTAGGATTTGTATTGATTTGTGAAAATCCGGCACGAGCACTCTTTGATACGGGAGCTTCACACTCCTTCTTGTCCGAAGGATTTATATTACGCATCGGAGTCCTTCTTCGATGGCGAGGATAAGTTGGATGTGTTGTTGCCAAATGGGTGTTCGATGCGAGCGGATAGGATCTGCGATGTTAAGGTTCGTATTGGAGAGCAGGAGTTTGACCTGCGGGCGTCTTTACTTCCGTTGGTGGAGTTCGACGTCATATTTGGCATGGACTGGCTCTCGGAGCAGCAGGCCCATATAGATTGCGGTAGCAAGGAAGTCAAGCTGGGAGCAAGTCGTGAGACGACTTTTACGGGCTTAAAGGGGTCGAGCAAGACGTTGATGTCTGCTCTTCAGGTGGTGAAGGCGGTTCGTGCCAGAGCAGAACTGTTCTTTACACTAGTGGAGGTTGCAAAGCCGAAGCCCGCGTTGGATTGTATTTCAGTGGTATCGGAATACCCTGATGTGTTCCCCGCAGATCTTCCTGGAGCCCCGCCTCAACGGGAGATAGATTTTACGATCGAGCTAGTGCCAGGTGCAAAGCCTGTGTCACGATCTCCGTATCGGCTAGCGCCTAAGGAAATGGCGGAGCTGAAAGTTCAACTGCAAGAGTTGTTGGAGCAAGGGTATGTGCGCCCGAGTTCTTCGCCTTGGAGCGCACCGGTCCTCTTTGTTAAGAAGAAGGACGGAAGCTTGAGGTTATGTATTGATTATCGGGAGCTAAACAAGCTGACTGAGAAGAACAAGTACCCGATCCCCCGGATTGATGATCTCTTCGATCAGTTAGTCGGGTCGACGGTGTACTCGAAGTTAGATCTCAAGTCTGGGTACTATCAGCTGCGGAATAAGGGAGAGTGATATCCCGAAGACAGCGTTTAGTACGAGGTACGGGCATTATGAGTTTACGGTCATGCCGTTTGGGCTGACTAATGCGCCGTCAGTATTCATGGATTTGATGAACAGGACGTTCAGGGAGTACTTGGACCATTTCGTGATCGTCTTCATCGACGATATTTTGGTGTACTCGCAAAGTGAGGAGGATCACTTCAAGCATCTCCATTTGGTGTTGGAGACACTCAGGAGAAATCAGTTGTATGCCAAGTTCTCGAAGTGCGAGTTTTGGCTATCCTCAGTGGCGTTCCTCGGGCATATAGTGAGTGGAGAGGGTATTGCTGTGGATCCGGCGAAGATTGTTGCGATACGGGAGTGGCCTGAGCTTGCTACGGTAGCAGAAGTCCGGAGCTTTTGGGGCTTGCCGGCTATTATAGGCGCTTCGTAGAGAACTTCTCGCGGATAGCGTTACCTCTCACTACTTTGACGAGGAAGGAGCATAAGTTCGTTTGGACGCCGGAGTGCGCGCGAGCTTTTGAGGAGTTGAAGTGTCGGTTGACCACGGCGCCTGTGCTGAGTTCGCCATGTGGAACCGAAGGCTATGAGATATATAGCGATGCTTCGGGCAGCGGTTTGGGTTGTGTGCTACTGCAGCACGGAAGCGTGATAGCTTATGGCTCGAGACAGCTAAAAGTGCACGAGAGAAATTATCCGGTCCACGACTTGGAGTTGGCGGCCGTGATTTTTGCCTTGAAGCTGTGGAGACACTATTTGTACGGTGTGAAGATTGATATCTACACCGATCACAAGAGCCTAAAGTATCTAATTGATCAGAAGGATCTGAATATGCGGCAGCGTAGATGGATGAAGTTCCTGGGGGACTATACATTCAAGATCCACTACGTGCCTGGCAAAGGGAATGCGGTTGCGGACGCGTTGAGTCGCGAGCCCCAGCTCAAGCAAATTGGCTATCAGTGCATGATGAGCGGTTGGTGCAGGAGTGGAGGCGTTGGAGATTGTTTGTGTGGACAGACAATCTAGTGCTGAAGCGCAGTTGAATTGGACTGAAGTCCAATATGACCTGGCTGATCGGATTCGGCAGGCTTTGGATATGGATGCTCATATGAAGCAGTTCATGATAGAGGCTCTGGATGGGTCAAATTCCCAATTCGTCGTGGAGGACGGATTGCTGTGGAAAGACGGTCGTTTGTGCGTCCCAAGTGTGGGCAATTTACGGGTGGAGTTGTTGTACGAGGCGCACCATACCAAGTACTCGATTCACCCGGGGAGCACGAAGATGTACCGTGATGTGAAGAAACTGTTTTGGTGGCCGGGTTTGAAGAAGGATGTGGCGCTATACGTAGCGAAGTGCCAAACTGCGCCTTGGTAAAGGCGGAGTGCCAAAAGCCGGGAGGATTTCTTAAGTCCTTGCCTATTCCGGAGTGGAAATTCGACGACATCTCTATGGACTTTGTGCATGGTTTGCCAAGGTCGCAAAAGGGGAACGACGCCATTTGGGTGGTTGTTGATCGATTAACAAAGGTGTCGCATTTTATTCCGCATAGGAAGGATGATCCGGTGGAGAAGTTGGCAAAGCTTTATGTGGATAATATAGTGCGGCTTCATGGTGTGCCTCACAGCATCGTGAGTGACCGAGATGGGCGGTTCACGTCCAATGATTGGAGGCTTGTGCAGCAAATGTTGCGAACAAAGCTGAAATTCAGCACAGCCTTCCATCCGCAAACGGAAGGGCAGACCGAGAGGGTCAATAGAACGATGGAAGATATGCTTCGCATGTGTGTCTTGGATTTGGAAAGCAATGGGAGGACCACGTTTATTTGGTGGAGTTCGCATACAACAACAGCTACCAAGCGAGTATTCAGATGGCGCCTTCGAGGCCCTATATGGTAGAAGATGTCGCACGCCGTTGTCTTGGTTAGAAACGGGCGAGTCAAAGTTGTATAAGCGATCGGAAGTGGATGATGCTACTTCTTTGGTGGGACCATTCGGGAGAGGTTGCTTATCGCTCAGGACCGGCAAGCAAAGTACTATAATGCCAAGCACAGAACGTGGAGTTCGCTGTGGGCGATTATGTATACTTGAAGATCAAGCCGTTCAAGGGTGTCTCGCGGGTGCGGCGATTGAAAAAGCTAAGCCCGAGGTACCTTGGACCGTTTGAGGTTCTGGAGCGAGTAGGAGAAGCGGCCTATCGGCTGAAGCTTTCAGTGGAGCTAAGTGGTTTACATGATGTATTCCATATTTCGGTGCTTCGGAAGGCGGTGCAAGAGCCTACGCAAGTGATCGTGTTGATCAAGTGCGGTGGATAGTGGGCTAACGACAAAGGTCAAGCCCGTGCGGATTGAGGACTCGGAGGTCAAGCGGCTACGCAATAAAGAGATCAGGATGGTCAAAGTCCGGTGGGACAATTGCGGTCGTGAGGAGCTCTCTTGGGAGCGAGAGCAGACGATGCTTGACGAATATCCGGAGTTGTTCCGCTCAGGTACAAATTTTGTTTTGTACATGTTTTCCCTTTATGTAATTTCGTGGGCGAAATTCTTTTAAGAGGGGTAGAGTTGTAACGCCCCGAAACTCAAAGGAGCAAAGGGGGATGTTTTGGGCCAGTTTGAGTTCTGGCTGCAGGCACACGGCCTGGGACACGGGCGTGTCCCAGGGCGTGTCAAGCCTGTGTCGACACTGAGGCGCGAAGTCGACACTTTGGTCTCGACATTGTGTCGAGACTGGGCACACGGCCTGCGACACGGGCGTGTCGCAGGGCGTGTCGACCCGTGTCGACACTTAGCCGTGAAGTCGACACAGTGCTTCGACATTGTGTCGAGACATGGCACACGGCGTGCGACACGGGCGTGTCGCAGGGCGTGTCAGCCCGTGTCGACACTCGTCCCGCGAAGTCGACACTTTGGTGTCGACAATGTGTCGAGACATGGCACACGGCCTGCGACACGGGCGTGTCGCAGGGCGTGTCGACCCGTGTCGACACTTAGCCGCGAAGTGTCGAGACCGTGTACACGGCCTGGAGCCCAGGCGTGTCAAGGTGACACGGGAAAGGACACGGGCGTGTCCTAGAACCCGTGCAGTGCTCGGGTTGAAAGCGGGGGAAAAATCATGGGGTACACGGCCGGCTACACGGCCGTGTCAGGTGGAACACGGGCGTGTCAGCTCGAACACGGGCGTGTTCGATACCCGTGTGAGGTTCCAGGTGATTCGATTTTGACGGCGAATGAGGCACACGGCCCTGGACACGGGCGTGTGCCAGGCCGTGTTCGGTCCAGATTGGGCATTTCAGCCCCGAATCAAAGCCGTTCGTTTCTTAGGTTGAGATCCAACGGCTGGGGTTGTTCCTGAAGGGATATACCCGTGAGTTGACTTAGAAAATCCTCACTTTTCTTCACTTGTTCTCTTTCTAAACCTTGGAGAGAGGAGAGCTAAGGCAAGGAGAAGAAGAGCTAGATCCGCCATTGGAGGAGCTTCGGAGCTCCGAATCGCAAGCCGACTCCGGATCCACGGAGGCAACGCAAGTGCGGTGATTTCCATCCGGATACTTTTCATGGCGCCAAAGAGGAACTCAAGGGTAACGATCCTCATCTGAGCATGAATAGCTCTCTTTCTTAGCATAGGAAGCCCGCTCTCGCGAGTTTGCGGAGAGTTGGAGGCGTTCCTTCGGGTAGATATGTGAAGTCCCCGTTGTTTAGAGTCCGTATGCGAGAACGGACATAGGCATGATGTGTGAAGCCTACCCGGACATGTTGGTCTGGATCGGTGATGTTGCATTGCATAAGGCCAGAGAAGACTCCGTGCTATTGGTTGTTTTCGGGTTTTCTACGCTGTAGATTGCAGCAGGGAGCCTGGGGACTAACCCAAAGGTGCACCCGGAAAACTGGGCGGACACGAGGTCTTGCCAACTTGGTTGCCTGAGAGCCAACTTGAACATAACGGGGTTATGTGACTTGTGTTAGAATGGGACTCGGTGAAAGTTTGACCCGCGCATATGGCTTAAATTGTCATTGCGATGTGAGCACGGGTTAGATGGAGCCGTACCCGCTCTATGTCGTTCGGGTTAGAGAGACCTAAAGTTACATGGCACTCGCCGTTGGCATAGATGTGAGTCTTCGGCGGTCAATGGCTTAAATTGACGTGACCCATGCCAGGAAGACAAATTGCTCATAGGAATGGCCGTCAGTGGCGGTGGTGAGTCGGAATGTTGGGGCTTAAATTGACGCGACATAGACCGGTTCACCGAGAATGTGCCCTGAGTGCACGGGGCGTGTGGCCGTGCGAGCCAACGCCTGTGATGAAATGGCTATGGTTATATACTTGCTCGCTTATGCTAATGAAATGCAGGGAAGGAGCATCGCCGCCCCGAGTTGGGGGCGGGATCGTTATAATTTGGTCAGCATTGCTGACCGTTGCCTTGTTTTGTCACCGTGCGGTGGTTTGTTGTTGCAGGTGCAGCTGGACCAAGCGGTCAATAGCGGGCTAAAGCCCTTTTTGCGAAGCCGGCCCTCGAAGGCCCGAATGGAAATGTTATTGCTTATTCATGTATGACCGGCCTGCGTGCCGTGGTTTGTAAATCATGTAACAGACAAGTGAAACTTTTTGTAAGGCCTTAAGGCGTTTGAGTATTTTGTAATAACATTCCTATTTTCTTATTAGTGGACATTCATGCTCTTATGCTGGGTTCTGTTTACAACTCTTTTAAACTGCTTCCGCTAGAATGCTCTGTGTAGGACGTGAGATTGGTTGGATGGTTTCCCATACGTAACCACACGGTCTGTCTGTGGTATATGACGTCGGGCCCGGCCGGACCTACTGCTATATGCTATGCGACGGATAGGGGGTGTTACAGGG